>JNFV01000003.1:0-600000 GCA_002564235.1 Saccharomycopsis fodiens
TCCGCTTCGCCTTGACTCGCCTTGCCCTGGCCCGCCTTGCCCTGGCCCGCCGCACAATAGTCTTCCCCTCTACTATCATTGCTCACACATTGATAATTTATTAATAATCCATTTATATCGTATTCATATCGTATTCATATCGTATTCACATCTTATTTAATTCATTACTCGCTCCCTCTTGCTCTCTTGCTCTCTTGCTCTTTAAAGCTCCATAACCACTGCATCCCAGTTCTTGTACCGCTGTGCCTCTTGGCCCAGCCTCTTGTGCTGCGACTCCTCGCGCAAGAGCTTCTCCCTCGCCAACTGCTGTGGATTGGCAAACAATGTAACTCCGACGAAGAGAGCTGCAATAAGGAACATTGGAGTCGTGTCAAACGTGTAGAGAACCCACTCGTGTGTGTCAATGTACCCACCCAAACTCTGAGTGAACTCAACAAATTTCACCACTGATCGTATCAATATCAACACTGAAGACATCATTAGCGTATAGTTCAACAACTTCCAGTTTACTCTGAAGTCATGAACTTCTTCCTTACGCGCAAGCACTGCGAATTTGATCTCCGACGCCATGAACAACCCAAACAACACAATATGAAGGCCCAATCCCGCAACCACAATGTATCTGGAATACACTCTCATGCTAGATGAAGCCATGAGCGCCCCGCCTGCTCCTTGAATATACAAGCTTATCAAATCTCCTGCAACAAAAGTTCTGGTCACCATTCTTGTTGGAATTATTGACAAATGTGTGCATTCCAATATAGTGAGCAACCTACCATATAGCATGTAAATAGTTGCTGCTTGGAAAGACGGCGCAAAAAACAAAAATATGTTCTGGCTAACAAAGGGCCCAATGCTTTCCTGATTGTTTGCGCATACAATGCGAGAGCAGTACCCAAGAGCTTCCATAAATACACCGATTAGCAAAGGAACGTATTCGTATGACGTCAGCTTGTAGGCTCGGATGTGACTGTTCACCGTCTCTTTGGTGATTCCTTGCACCGCGTATCTTGGCTCCACATCTAAACCCCTTCGATCCTTTATTCGCCAGCCTAACCATTTCTTGCCAAATCCGCAGAAGGTGAGGGCCCTCTTCTGGAGAAAGCAGAGCTCTGCTATCAATGCAAAGAAGCAGACAAAGAAGAGCGTGCAGAATGTCACGGCAGCAGGCTGAGATGGAGTGTACCCGTGAAGTAAAATCTCCCTGCTAGAGCTCTTCATTTGTTTAGTATCAAGCGATAGCTTCGTTCCTTGATTATTTGGGTTGAAGTGGCGTCTGCGTGAATACGCCGTCGTATCACGGTTTGCTCTCACAGGGTACTGAGGGAGCGCCCCGCAATATTAAATATCCTGTGCTTTGACCGCATTTACTCAGCCCTCGGCTTGGCAAAGGCATGCAAGCAATAGAATTGCAGACTACTGCGTCAACTCCAAAGCTCAGATCAACCCTAGATGATTTTGTAGGGCTGAGTCAAGGCGCTTCTTAGTTTTGCGCGCTCTACAGGAAAATTACTAAATCGCGAAGTAGGGGTGCGTTTACCTTCTCAAAATAGCGTATACACCCCATAAGTATCGACTCCGCCCACCTGGGGTAGATAAGCACTAAAACTATTGGCGGGATTATAACACCATGAAATGTATCATAGTACTCCGGATTTATTGTAAGATTTTATTTTCTTTGTTTTAACTAGACATTTAGGTGTCTTTGTATGGTACGTCACGATCAGTATTGTATCCTATCGTTGCAGTTTAATTTTATGGTATAAACCCAGAGTTACTATTCATACTAAGAAACCTTTTGACTTTTTGATGACGCGTCAGATAATATTCATCTAGATCAACGTGGTTTAATTTTACTGTTCTCTTGCCAATCAACGCTAAAGGTTCTCCTTAGTACGCTCATCAATATGCCTAGATGATAGAGCAAAGATCCTTGCCCACCCCAATACTCAAATTGAAAAGCCTGCTTTCTAGTGCTTAAATACTTTGGCTCCTGCGCTGTGTAGTAAACTTGGCACCATCGGCTAATAATAATTGGGGAGCTGTAGCAGCAAGTACATTCCAAATAGATAAAAAAGTCGCAGAAGGCTCGGTGTTGATAACAACAGTGGTAGCACTGCTCTTTCCGGTCCAAATCTCGGTGACAGTGGCAAACTGGTGTAGGATCTTGACAATCACAAACTAAGCACCATCAGTCTCGGTGTCAATTATAGTGGTAGTAATGCTGCTCTTACCCAAACCTCAGTAGCAGTGACTGTCTGGTGCAGAATCTCGAGAATCAAGGTAGCAGCATTGGCTCGGCTTGTAAGGATAAGAATGGTAAAAGCACTAGTTCATGGCTGGGTAGTTGTCATGGTTTTCGCAATAACAGTTTGAGTGAGCTCAATTACGGTGTCGGTACCATTAGTGTTATCCACCAATACTGGTTCAGTACTCGGTGTCAGTGAGTTTGCTGCAAAACCTCAACAATCAGAGAGTCAGCACCAGCTGATTTGGGTTTAATTATAGTGCTAGTGCCGCTACTTTTTCCGCTCCAAACATTGGAGTGTGGCACACTAGTGAAACCTGAGTTCATTCTGGACCGTGGCCAACACGCTATCTCGGTTCAACACAGACCTGAATAATACACTTGCAGTTGCACATTATAAAGTGTAAATCCTCATTAACGGCAGCAAAAGTAAAAGAGAAATGTTTACGAGTCTTGAAATGGCTGAAAAACGGCCCTCCTCTACTGCATGTACCTCAACTCAATTCAGCTGTTGGGATATGCATGACGGCAGCTTTGCCACGTGATCTTACTCCGCAACGAACCTAAACGTCTTCCGAGAACTCTTTGATGCCGAAAACAAACCCCTCGTTGCGTCTGTGCACAAATTCAAAGCACAAAGTGCTGGTACTCATCAGGGAAGCAAACTGCCCTCGATTATCCTTGCTTTTAGGTTGAGATTGGCAAATCATGGTTACGAGCACCTGTATGTCGCGTCCATGGGTTCATTTTTCTAAGTATAACAACTCACTACCAGTCGGATACTTTGACGGATCATATGATGAATTAAGAACAAGGGAAAGCTTCAGGGATTTTGTACCTGCGCGTGGAGAGTTACAGGGCACCGTAGCCGAACTCAGGTACCGTTATGCAGAGATGTGGAGAAAAGAAGCACGCCGATCAAACAAAACGGTGATCAAAGCAGGGGTTTATTTTCCATTTTTACCCTAATAGCTCCGCCAAGACCCAATAAAGCAATTAGAACTGGAAGTTCTCCAAAAATGGTTTTCTAGGCTATGAGATCTGCGCACCCCTCGCTTCAATATGCTTCAGGTTAACGTTTTCTGCCCCACAAACAAAAAGTGGGGAGGTATGAGACACCTTTTAAACACCCTGAAGAAGCCAATATCTAACACACTATCATCAAATCTTCTTCACAAAATCTCCAATGCGCTTCTTTTTGGGAATCCTTTTTTCCTTTTTGGCTGCTGTCCACGCGGCTCCTGGTATGGGATCTCTTATGGCGAGAGGTGTACCAGTGGTTCCGCTTCAAGACCCTTTCTACACTCCAGACTCCGGCTATGAGTCGCAGCCGCTTGGGACTATTTTGCGACAAAGAAAAGTAACCAATGCTTTGGGTGTGCTTATCCTTCAGGCAAAAATCAAAGACGTCTACCAATACCTTGTTAGATCTGAGGACAGTCACGGAAACCCCAATGCTATCGTCACGACTTTACTCATCCCATACAACGGTGATCCAACTAAGTTAGTGTCTTATCAAGCAGCAGAGGACTCTGCTTATGCTAACTGTGCTCCTTCATACGCCTTACAACTTGACTCCAGCGTGCTTGCAATCGCTACGCAAGTCGAAATCTTGTTGGCTCAAGCCCCTTTAAATGACGGTTACTACGTGGTAGTACCCGACTTTGAGGGTCCCAAGTCTGTTTTTGTTGGTGGTCTTCAAGGTGCGCATGCCACTTTGAATTCTATTCGTGCTGTGTTGAGCACTACTGATGTCACTGGTCTTTCGGTTAATACCACCAAAGTTCAGACTTGGGGTTATTCCGGAGGAAGTCAGCCGTCGTCTTGGGCTGCTGCGTTAGCCCCAACTTATGCGCCAGAGATTGATCTTATTGGAGCTGCTTTGGGAGGTGTTGTGTGCAATGCCACTCACGTTGCTTATCATAACTTTGGTACCTTTTTTGCTGGTCTCGTTTTTGCTGGTCTCAATGGTTTGGCACACGAGTACCCTGAGTTCAATGACTACATCCAGAACAATGCATTCCCGTCTCAGCTTAGCAATTTGCAACTGCCAAACGAGCAGTGTCTCTTACAAAGTGTTTTCTCTTTCCCTTTCAAATCTTTAACCGATTACTTTCCAGCGGGCATGAATGCATTCTGGGAACCCGTCGTTCACGATACCTTGGCGAAGCAAAATTTGGTTGCTTTTCCTGAGTATGTACCAAAGGCAAACATCTTCATTTACAACTCCGAGTTCGATGAGATCATTCCAGCAGAAGACGCTGATGTTTTGTATGGGAACTGGTGCGGCAGCGGAGTCAAAGTTACTTATGCACAAGATCTCATCGGGGGGCACATCACCCAGGCCATTCTAGGTGCAGGCGCTGCTTATGAGTTCATCAAAAATACGTTTGAGGGCAATGTTGCCTCTTCTTGCACAAAAACGACCGTCATCTCCAACGCGTTTTCGCCGACTGGATTTGAGGGGTTTGCTGATGTTATTGGTGATGCTTTGCTCACCCTCTTGGGTAAGCCAGTTGGTCCGTATGATTCGGCTTTTTGAATCTGTAAACTTGAAATAGGTTATTTTTCTAATTTTAATAAGAGCTTTGTTTTGAAACATGTAGAAAGAGATTACCCTCCGCACATCCAACTGTCTTCCGGTAACGATGAGCAACTTTTGAAGCGCTCGAGCGCATTCAAGTGCTTCATGAATGAGTTTAAGTCAAAACTAGCAGCGCTCAAGATAGAGTTAAGTCAAAACTAGCAGCGCTCAAGATAGAGTTAACTCAAGTCATAGAAGAAGTTGCAAAACTATTTCAAAGTATTCATAGTATGATGCACAGTCTTCAAGCCCCATGATCGTTTGAAAAGTAAAATTAGTGAAGCATGTCGTCGGTCATAGCGTATTCACGTCCCGGGACGGAAATCATGAGCGTCAAAGTAATCATGTTGTTGTGGGTAAGAAACCTTTAAAGACACGAGCTTAAAAGAACACCGCTGTAATCGTTAGCATGTTAATCGCGTTGTTTCTTAAGTGCCTTTGCTTCTTTACAGGGCGCACAAAGCAACCCCTGATAGCAAATTCTTATTACGGTGAAGATAGATAGCCTGAAAAATTCAGAAAATAAAGCTAATATTGAGGAGAAAAATCATGCTTCTATTCAAAGTTTTTTTATCAACACTTAGCTCTCTTGTGTTGTTAAAAATCTCCAAAAAGTTGATTTTTCCAAAGGCGGGAGCAGAGAGTAATTGGGCCAACTTCGAAATTTGATCATGTAATACTGAAGAAATGATGGACGGCGTTCCTTTTCATTTTTGAAATTTCAATTTTTAGCAAAACAAATAGGTAAATTACTACCAAAATATTTCAATGAAGCATTCATTTCACATAAGTATGTCCTTCACACAACTCTACTCATGTTGAAATCTAGCACTGTACAGACCGTGCAGCGTTGAATCACGTGATCCTTTGGCTTCACTGGACTTTCCCATTGAGTCAGGGTATCCAGTATATATATAAAGGACGTTCCGCCATTACTTCGAGAACCAAAAAAACATTTACAAAATTTACGGAATACTGAATGTGGTCCCCGACTTCAATAATGTCCTTACAATCTAGTGATATTTGACCTCATGCGTGCCTGCTACATTCATCGACCTACATACATAGCCAGCCACGCCTTGGCTTACCCTTCTTTCTACCAATATATAATGTCACCACCTAGCTCAGGCTAGACGGCAGTTAATTCTTACGCAATTACTCATAGTCTATCACTTGTATATTACATCGAACCCATACTTTGGCATTGATTCTCAGTGAAAATTGAGGTAACTTACCCGGACGTCAAGTGCCCCGTTCAAACAGCTCACGTCCGTTTACTGGACTCACGAACGAGCGCGATGTAGATTAGATCGGCAAGTGTCAGCCACGATTTCATGCGTTACGACTGTCAACATGGAATCTCTCAGCATTTGAATTATACTCGCAAATAAAGGTTCTGTGGCTGAATCGGGGATCGGAACCCAAAAGGCCTATCTTCCCCACTTCTTGATCTTCCGGAGGCCTTAGGCTGCATCTAGGTACATGAGCTAAAATCACGTTGAGCGATAGAAAGCTGCAGTTTTTTGCAGTATTTATACATGAATGAAGGCAAGGGAAAAGTATCAGAAAGATTTCGCCGTGACCGAGTATTGAGCTATCTCATTTCGCAACGACTGGCGTGATTCCCTTATCATAGCTCCCTTGCATGCATGTCTCTTTGAGGTTGAGCGCGCCGTGCGAGATGAGCTATGCAGATCACTGCGAGGGCATTGCTGTCATCATCCGTTTCAAAAGTACTTAAACACTCCGGGTCCCTGGCATCGCCCACCATTGCTGTCATCGCCCACCATTGCTGTCATACCCTATTTCAATGGCATTCCACGAGTATTTGGTGCCATATGTGCGACCTTACGTGAGTTTTGTGATGGAGCACTGGGTACTTAGTTTGGCGGCAGCCATCATTGGCTATCACTTGTACGCCATGCTCTTGTACCACTTCAAAGCATGGAGCTTTGGCTGCGGAACAATTCCGAACGGAGATACGGGCTACTTGGGCTTGAACCAAACAATAAAGTCGTTCAAGGACTACAAGGCCGGTACTCTTGTCGAGGAAGTCCGAAAGCAGTATGAGACCATCGGGGCTGACACTTACGCGTTTCGAGTTCTCGGCGTACCGTTGATAAGAACCCGCAATAAAGACAACATAAAGGCCATGCTATCTTCACAGTTTGATGAGTTTTACGTTGGACGCAGAAAAAATGCTCTTGGTCCTTTACTTGGTAACGGGATCTTCACTTCGGACGGGGCTGAGTGGAAGCACAGTCGCGCGGCGTTGAGACCGCAGTTTGCCAGAGAGCAGATCTCCCACACAGGCATGATTGAGCCTCACTTTCAACAATTAGCACAACATGTGCGCCAAGACGGACCTGATGGAAAGAAAATCAACATGTACCCACTCTTGTTTCGTCTTACCATTGATTCAGCGACAGAGTTTTTGTTTGGAGAGTCCGTGGACTCTTTGGGAGATGGGCTCCCCGGGTATGTGCGGGACGAGAATGCTTCGAAAACAGTGTTTGTTGATGCTTTTGACGAAACTCTTACCATGTTAGCAAGAAGAGCCATGCTCCAGAAGATGTACTTTCTTGCCGATCTGAAAATCTTCAGATCACAATGTGCTCAGGTGCGTCGTTTCTGTGATGAACAGGTGGAAAAAGCTTTGAGCTCAACTCCCGAGGATCTCAAGAAGATGGGCAACGATCGATTCATTCTCTTATTCGAGTTGGTGAAAGAAAATAGGGATGCCACTTGGATCAGAGACAACTTGATGAATGTCATGTTAGCGGGACGGGACACTACTGCGGGGACGCTCACCTTCTTGTTTTACGAGCTTGCGAGAACGCCAGAAGTTTTGGAGAAGCTAAAACTGGCGGTCTACGAGAGCTTTGGTGGTCCGAATTCTGCAGTAGAGTTGAGTACAATCAATTTCGAGCTGTTGAAGAAGTGCCAGTACTTGAAAGCTGTTGTGAACGAAACGTTGCGCATGTATCCGCTGGTTCCTAAGAACTTGCGCGAGTCTTTGGTAGATACCACGTTACCAACTGGTGGTGGCCCGAACAAAGATCAGAAGATCTTTCTTCCCAAAGGAACCCAAGTGCTTTTCGATGTGGATGCTATGCATCGCGATAAAAAGGTATATGGCAAGGACGCGGAGGTATTCAGACCCGAGCGGTGGCTCACTGGTGAGTTGACCAAGGTAGGCTGGGCTTACCTACCATTCCTCGGTGGTCCTCGGATTTGTTTGGGTCAACAATTTGCGTTGACTGAGATCAGCTACGTGGTAGTGAGAATGCTACAAACATTTCCTGAAATGACTAGCTTTGACGAAGACTACCCTCCCAAGACACTTGCCAACATTTCGTTAACACTCAAGGACGGATTACATCTTGGGTTAAAATAGCGTGGATTGGAGAAGCATCTCCTCTGAGCACATCAAACGTGAAGAAGTACTTTTGTATATAGTGAGAGCAATGCAGGTACAGGGTTGAAGTTGTCGTAAAGTGTATTTCTAGAACACTAGAGCAAAAGAACTATAAGAGAGAGCTCAAGTCGTAAACATCAACGGTAACCTTGTTGTGGTTAGTTGAAGAAAGTCCGCCGCCACCGGCAATCAAAAGCTTGTTTTGCTGGATGACATTCAAATTTCTAGAGTAAGCAGCAGGAGAGCTGGTCTTGACCTTCACCCACGACTTGGCATCACCGAGAGCCTTGTTGATGAAGATTTCACCGTTGGAGGCACCGCCGGTAATCAAAGTGCCGTTCTTTCCACCCTGGGTAGTGTAAGTAATGTAAGGGCTTCCAGAAGGAGCAGTACCATCGGAGGCAATGACCTGAGTAGCCGTGGACTGGTTGAACTTGGTTGGGTCGTCGGCAATACGGTAGTGAACTGGGAAGCCGTAGTTGTTGTTGGTGTCAAACTTTCCCCATTCAAAAGCCATGACGTACTTGCCGTTGTTCATTTGAGTCACGGTAGTCATTCCTGGTCTGTCGGTGTATCTTCCGTACTCGGTGTCTACCACGGCATCGCTCCACAGCTTCAAATCCTTAGAGGTCTTGTGAACCAAGATCTGGCCATGGGCCTTGTCACCCTGGTCAGAGTAGTAGATAATCATCTGGTCCTTGTAGAGCATGAGAAATGGCTCCCAGACCGGAGTTAAACCGTTGTTTGGAAGCGCCTCACCACCGGTGGCCACACTGCTGACAAACTTCCAGGTTTTCCCGCTGTCAGTAGAAGCATACACGTCAATCTTGCTCTTGCTCAAGTCCGTTGGAATACTGTTTCCGGCAGCGATAATCGTTCCGGCCTTGTACCCAGCCCAACTCTTTTGGAGCACGTAGAGCTCTGGCTGGTAGCGCAAACCCCAGCCGTTGACCAGATCGGTAATGTTGGAAAGTGGCTTCCAAGTCACACCTTGGTCGGTGGACTTGTAGACAGGGAAATACACCAATGGTGGCTCTGGACTGTAGTTCTCCCAGGTAGAGAGCAAAGAGCCGTCAGCGAGCTGCACAGTTCTGGCATACAAAGCCCCAGGAGGATTGTAGCTGTTTGGAGACTGGAACACAGTGACCCCAGCGGCGTTGGACCGCTTGACTGGGGATGCCTCGCTCACAGAGGCAAGTAAGGCTAAGCAGATAGTGTTGGTGAATTTCATTGTTGGTGGATAATGGTAAAGTAAACGTGCTTGTGACTGCCTTATATAGTTGCAACAATACGGTATACCCCTCATTGCTGGCACCCCTTGTGAGCCAGCGCACAATCATGATCGGTAGTTTACCGCCCGCGCGTTCTCCAAACTAGGTTTCCCACTCCGAGTGCTTATGCATGTCGGGAGGAGATTTGACCTGCACCGGGCTAAGCCCCCTATAGGTCATGCATATGCGAAGCTTTCACGACTTTGAGGACAAGCTATTGGCGGGAACGCCTGGTTTGATTGATCGGAGTCACCGAGTCACCAACGCGGTTACTAAAAAGGGTGTCATTACTGACGTCATTGTGCACAATGTACCATCGGGTTGTTGTGCCGAAATGGTACAGTTCCAAGTGTCGGCCATTGCAGCGTCGGGGATGGAATGCGCCAAGAGTCGGACTCTACTAGTTTAGGTCCGCGGGGACACGCCGTTGCTAAAGCACCTGCATATGCATGAATAAAAACAAAAAAATACATGGGGTAAACCTAAAATATGTCGTGTAAACGTAACTAGAGAAAGATCATCAAGCCGATCCGTTGGCCCGGCTTGTCGCGTGGTCAATTGAGTACTTCACCGAGTCAAGCGAGTTCTTGTGGTCCAACCCCAACTTCATGTCGATCACCTGGGCTTCTTGCTTGAACTCCTTTGCGTAGTCTCTCTCTGGTTTCCAAGTTGGAATGAAAGCTGGCGCATCTCTCCAGTACTCATCCAACATCTCCAATGGGATGTTTCCGGTCTCTGGCATGAAAGCCCAGTAGAACAACGCGTTAGTAAATCCGCAAAGAATGAACAAGTAGTAGTACTTCCAGCCAATGTGCTTCATAGCTCTGTCGGTAATCTGGCCGATCATTGTGTTGAACGCAAAGGTGGTCATGGTGGCAATAGCCACACCTTTGGATCTAATAGCCAAGTTGAAGCACTCGGAAGGAATGATCCACGAGAGTGGACCAATGCCGTAAGAGAAGATGAAGTTGTAGATCCAAGTACTAGCAATAAAACCAATCTGCGCGCTCTTGTTCTGATTGGTTGCAGCGGGAAACTTGGCAAGCAAAATAGCTCCAATCATGAACATGAAGCCGCACCCGGCGTTACTGAGAATTAAAACCCATCTTCTTCCGGTGTAGTCAATGGTCAACACACACAAACCCTGAGCAATGAGTGCAATAATGGAGTTGATACCCTGGTATAACAAAGTCTTGCCAGTGTCTAAACCAATGTTGGAAAAAATCACTGGCGAGTAGTACTGGATTGCAGAGACGCCAGTCAACTGGCCCGCTGCTTGCAAGCCCATACATAAGATGATGCGGCGTGCGCGGTCTTTGTTTCTAAACAAGCCAAACCACGAGATCACCGGCTGACTTTTCTCCAACTCGACCTCAGCAATGATCTGCTCAAACTGCAATCTTGTCTCCGGCTCGTTGATGTTACCGTGGGAGTGCAACTTGGCCAAGGTGTTCAACGCGTCCTCCTCTCTTCCCTTGACCACGAGCCATCTAGGCGACTCAGGAAGCATGTTTGTAGAAAGGAAAAGGATCCCGATTGGCACAACTTGCAATCCAAGAGGAATCCGGAACTGCTTCTCGGTGCCGATCAACCCAATATAGCACCCGTAGGTGATCCACGACGAACACAACGCACCGATACCCAAGAAGAACTGTTGAAGCGCCGTGACGCGCCCGCGAATAGAAGGATGGCACAACTCCGCCTGGAATAATGGAATAATCATGCAGAGGATACCCACTCCGAGCCCGGCAATAAACCGGCCGCTGTACAACATCCCTAAGTTGACGCATGCGGCCTGGAGCACACCACCCACGACAAACACCGCGCATGCAACCGTGATGGTGTACCTTCTTCCAAGGCGGTCTGACATCATCCCCGCAACAAACGCGCCGAAAAAAGCGCCTGCAGTGAAGAGCGACACCACCGCGCCAATCTCGTTCGAACTCGGGCTGAAGCGCGCGACAAAGGTCTCGGACGCAACCACCTGAGCAATAACCGACAAGTCATAGCCGCAAGCGAAACTCCCGATCGACGCGAACGCGCACACAAAGAACTGGTATAACTTGGGGTTCAACGCCATGTGAATTTTGATATGGTTGCTTCATGCATCATTTCTGGAGTTTATATACACTAGCAAGAGTCCTTGTTCTAGGCTAGCCATTTAACTCGGGCTGTTTTCGTCACGGTTCTTGGCAAGGTATACCATTCCTCGCTGTAGACTTATTGTCCTGCAGGTATGTGGGGTACGTTTTCCCACACTCGGGAAGCCCCCAAACCTAAATTCCAGACTTGCAAAGAACATATCCAACCACTCCGCGGCAAGCGTACCCTTATTAAATGTGAGCCCAAAACTGGATCTTGTTTCAAGCCTCTCTTCGACTTCAAAAGAGGGTCTCCCCCTGAGCAATGGCCCGCCCTTGGTGTGACCCGCCTGCATGAATGCACCTGAGCAAGCGCTACTCCGAAACTAGTTTCTTGGCCCCCGGCTAGAAGATCAACCGGATACTGCTCTGACTACGCTGATTGGCCTTAGACAATGCTCCTGCCTGCGCCCCACGTTTCGGAGTTTCGGCAAGTGCGCAGTGAGCCCCCAGCTCTCGCTTAGGCTATTTCCCAGCCACATATAGCTGGAAACCCCACCCTCTCCACCTTGGATTCATCAGCACCATGTCCATTTACAACCAGACCGTTACCGAGATCGAGTCGGTGAAGAACACCCAGGTGTTTGTCGACACCAAGAGAAAAGTGTCCAAGGTGGACGAGCGCATCTACTCCGGATTTGTCGAGCATCTCGGGAGATGTATCTACGGGGGCTTGGTTGACTACTCCGAGAACCCCAAGACTGCAGTCACTGACAAGGGGTACCGCGTCGATGTGACCAATGCCATCAAGGACTTGAACATGCCTGTTGTCAGATGGCCAGGCGGAAACTTTGTTTCCTCTTACCACTGGGAGGACGGCATTGGCCCAAGAGAGAACCGTCCAAGAAGACCGGAGTTGGCTTGGCTCGGCGAGGAGAGCAACCACTTTGGTACCGACGAGTTCATGGAGTGGTGCGACGAGATGAAGTGCGAGCCGTACTTTTGCTTGAACATGGGCACTGGTACCTTGGATGAGGCGCTCCACTGGATTGAGTACTGTAACTCGCTGGCCAACACCTACTACGCCAACCTTAGACGCAAGAACGGCCACGAGAAACCGTACAACGTTAAGTACTGGGGGTTGGGCAATGAGGTATGGGGCGACTGGCAGGTTGGGCAGATGTCTCAGGAGGAGTACGCTACCAAGGCAGCCGAGTGGGCCAAGGCCATCAAGTTGTTGGACCCGAACGTCGAGTTGATCTCGTGCGGGTGCACTGGTGTCAGCAACTGGGACCACCACGTGTTGGACAAGCTCATCAACTGGGTCGACTTTCACTCGATCCACATCTACACTGCCGGAGACGACTACTACAAGAACGTCAGTGCTCCCGCCGCTGCCGAGACCGCGATCCAGATCACCAAGAACTTGATTGACTTGGCCACTGTGCAGCACCCTCCAAAGGGCAACGGTGTCAACACGTTCGGCGCTGTGAAGAAGCCTGTCAAGATCTGCTTTGACGAGTGGAACGTGTGGGACCCAACCAGAGCCGATGGGACCCAGGGAGCAGAGGAGCAGTACACCTTGAGCGACGCCATTGCCATTGCCTCGTGGTTGAACTTGTTCGTGAGACAGAGCGAGGCGTTGGGCATGTGCAACTTGGCGCAGGTGGTCAACGTCATTGCCCCGATCATGACCAACGACACCGAGATCTTCTTGCAGACCACCTACTACCCGCTCCAGTTGTTTGCCAAGTACATGCGCGACGGCCACACGTTGAACTTGCACGTCGAGACCCCATACTACAAGGGACCTACGGGTAACAACGACGGCCAGTTCAAGTGGATCCAGGGTAAATTTGGCGTGACCTTGTTAGATGTCAGTGCTGTCCAGAGAGAGGACTCGACCAACACCTATGTTTCCTTGGTGAACAGAAGTGAGGACGAGGACACCGAGACCAAGATCACGTTTGACAAGAAGATCAAGGCCATCCATCAGTGGGAGTTGTACCACGACGACATCAAGGCGTTCAACTCGTTTGAGAAGAAGGACAATGTCAAGTTGGTGGAGACTGATGTGGACGTCAAGCAGGGCGACGATCTCTCGGTCGTTTTCAAGGTCAAGAAGCACTCCTTCACCTTCTTGGAGATCTCCTACGCTTAGTCTTAGTTGATGAAATATAAATGATCTTGTCATATTTATTTTGTAGCTGAACACGTACGCCTGAACCAGGAACTACCATTCGTTTGGACACGTCTCATACAGATAGAATCCAAGAGTGGGGCTCTGTCGGAACCGTTTTCGGAACTGGCTTAGAGATCCGCTGAGAGATCCGCTAGAGGATCCGCTGGAAGATCCGCCGGAAGATCCGCTTGTGGATCCGCTTGTGGATCCGCCCAGATATCCGCTATTCGAAAACTGAGCCATCGGGATAACACTTTCACAAACCCGACAATAAGCTACTATGTTGTAAACGAAAGTTAGTGACCTCCTCCACTCCACCCCGGGAGCCGGTTCCTTACTCCCGACCGTGCATAACCGAAGAGAATGCGGAGACTTGAGGACAGAAAGTTACTGTACCCCAGATTTGTGGAGAAAGTGACAACACAACGTCATGGAAAGGTACACGATGCAAGGGCTCGAAGCTTATTTGGCCAGAGCGTTCCTCAATTCAGAACCAATAGGCTACGTGTGCTCAAGACACCTCGGTCTGAGACGCAGGAGAATGCCGATGCATGGTGACGCTGCGAAAAACACGACCGAGACGCACGTAGATCTACAATGGCCAGCCAACATGACTGTCTCCTCAGTGGTTAATTCACCTTAGACAATTAGGATTGTCTTCCCGAATCACAGTAGTAGGGTTTTCGGCTATATAACGGTAGTAATTCCCACCATTGTAAAGAGCATCCCACAACAATGCTTCTCTCGAACCTTGCTGCTATCCTCTTGCTGGTGGCTTCCGCCCTGGCTTTCTACACTCCTTCACACTTCAAAGGGCACGCCGGGTCTATCTCTGAGTTACCGTTGCACTACAAGAAGATCTGCCATGTGACTCCTAGCAATGGCAAGGATGATGTGCCGCAAATTCTCAAGCAGGCAAAGGCCTGCAGCGGCGGAGGCGCCTTGGTGTTTGACAAGCACAACTACTTGATCAAGACCTTCTTGGACCTCACCGCCTACGATAACCTTGACATCTATATCGCTGGTAACATTTCGGTTTATGATGACCCAGACTACTGGCAAGACAAGTTGCACTTGATCACTTACCAGAACTCGTCTACTGCTATCAGAATTGGCGGCACCAACGTCAACCTCTATGGCTTGGACGGTCATGTCATTGACGGTAAGGGCCAGGCCTGGTGGAACAAGTTCAATAACAAGAAGAACCAGGATTTCTACAGACCGATCTTGTTGACTTTCGACGGATTGACCAACTCTGTCATCGACGGTCTCAACCTCTTGAACTCGCCAAACTGGAACAACTTGATTGCCAACTCCACCGGCGTTGCTTACACGAACACCAACATTGACGTTTACACTACCAATAACAACAAGTTTTACAACACCGATGGATGGGACTCGTACCGATCCTCCAACATCTTGGTTGAGAACGCTACTGTCAACATTGGCGACGATTGCTTCTCGTTCAAGCCAAACTCTACCAACATCATCCTCAACAATCTTTGGTGCAATGGTACTCACGGTATTTCTGTGGGATCTCTTGGTCAGTACTACAACGTCCCAGACATTGTGGAGAACGTCATCATCAACAACGTGACCATGGCCAACAGTGACTATGGTGCCAGAATCAAGACTTGGGCTGGCAGACCAGAAGGCAGCAACAAGACTGATGCTGGCGGAGGACTCGGGTATGTCAGAAACATCTACTACTCTGACTTCAACATTGAGAACTGTGGACAGGCCATCTATGTCTCTCAGTGCTACGGTGCGGAGAGTAACGAGATCTGCTACAAGTACCCTTCAGACCTTGTCATCAGCAACATTGTCATGTCCAACTTTAACGGTACCACCACTGGCAAGTACAACGAGACAGGCACGTTGATCTGCTCCAGCTCTAGTGTGTGCTACGACTTCCTTGTCAAGCACGTTGACGTTAAAAACCCAAAGACTGGTACCGACTACATGTTGTGCAACAACGTCGGCAGCTCGGACTTGCACATCAACTGCAAGGACTCCACCTCCCAGACTGGTGCCAACAATGGGCTTTAGGCAAAATATCTTGATCAACCTTTTAGACTTTCAAAATCTTCAATATACCAGATTATATACCTCAGATATTATGTATTACTGTAACCTTGAACAACTCATCGCAAGACACATGTCCAGCTCAGTAATAACCCGCGCAGGACTGGCCAAGAAGCCAAGCAGCCAAGCAGCCAAGGATCTGCCAAACAATATTTTTAGCCTGGCTGAGTTAGGGCTTATTTACGACGGCAGGTGTTGTGACGTCCCAAGCGGGAAGGTCATCGTGAGACAAACTGAGTGAGGGGTTCTGTGGATAATCTGATCACCGTCTTTTGAAGCAACCCTGAGGTCACGATACTGGCTGAGATCTGTCGGGCCGCCAAGCGGAACACATGTCGGAACGTTCCGCAACTTGTTCCGCCACTGATCTATGATCTAGTTTTGCTACCCGACATGCAAGTGCGTCATGCAGATTGCTGCACCCCACATTCGAGACGCACCTTGCCACAAGGAACGCGGGATGACATAGGCTATATGTCCTTACATGGACAATTCCAAAGTGCCATATCACTGCTTGTATGCAGTGCGCATTTGGCCGGGATCAAATACATTGTCGATCCGTCTGACTTCCTGTAACCCCTTCCAGTGGTATTGGTCTCCACCTGAGTCTTGTCGGGTGTGTTTGTAGTTGGGCCGACCGATGTTTATAAGCGTGGCGGCATAGCAATTTGTAGATTCTTACTCTTCCATTGTCAGATTCTTTCAATGCTTCTCATTTACTCTTTGCTTCTTTGCATTGCTCACTGTGCCTATCTTCTGGATAATAAGGAGCCCCAAAAGGCGCCTCCTGTGCTTGCCAACAGCTACCGCTATGCTGCATGTCAGAACATCGACGCAAGCAACGTGCTTGACGGATGCCCCTCCAACACCTTGGTTGTCGACGCTTCAAAGTCAAACACTTCATACTTTGCAACTATTCAGGACGCTATCGATAAAATCAAGTACGATGAGGCTGTGCCTTACACCGTTTTAATTCTCCCAGGCACCTACAATGAGCAGATCAACGTCACTCAGAAGACTCCAATCACATTGTTGGGCGCCACAAACAACACTTTAACTGCCAGCTTGAATCAAGTCAAAGTTTACAGAGAGTCTGCTAACCATAATGTGTCGTACCCAGATAATGTGTACACCGCCAACTTAATTGTGGCGCCGACTTATAACTCCTCTGCCACAGGGTCGGGGCCCGCAGGCACACCTGTGGAGCATAACACGCCTTTTGGAAACACCAACTTCAGGGCGTACAACATTGACTTTGTCAACAACTACGCTGACTATAGTGATGGTCCGAGCTTGACGGTGTCTACCGCATATTCTTTCACGTCGTTCTACAGATGTGGGTTCTACTCTTACCAGGACACTATCTTCATCGGTAAGCTTGCTAAGTCTTACATGTACGAGTGCATTATTGCTGGACAAACGGACTTCTTATACGGGTTTGGAACTTTATGGATTGAACAGAGCAGCTTGCAGTTGCGTGGGTGCGGAGGTGGTATTATTGCTTGGAAGGGAAGCAACACTACCGATTCGGGTAAGCCAGGCACCTACGCTGACAACAAGTTTGGCTGCTATATCAGCAACTCCAGATTTGAAGCTTCCAACCTGACGGTTGAACAATCTGACAAGGGTCAGTGTTTCTTGGGTCGAAACTGGAATGACGGGCACCGCAGTGTCATTATGAGCAGCTACATGGACCAGACCATCAACTTGCAGGGCTACAGAAAATGGAACACTTCCCTACCGCTTGCTTCAACCGTTCAGTTTGACGAGTTTGGCTCTTATGGGGCAGGGTTCAATTTGGATGCAAGAATAAAGGAGAATGTCACTACAGAGATTGACGTCAAGGATGTCTTGGAAAAGTACAATGTTGAAACAATCTTTGGCAAGAATGACTGGATCGATAAGGTTTTGGGGTGACCACTCGATGTACATGGTGTGAATAAATATGATTTGAAATTATATGATTTGAATTTATATGATTTGAATATATATGATATAAAGGTAAAAAAAGAATGTAAACTAACAGGCATTGTTGCTCTTGATAAGAGTAGCAAACTCCTGCTCGGTTTCTGGTAACTCCTGAAAGATTGGCAATATGAGTGGTAGCTTGCTGGTTGCGTACTCTGGGTAGTGGTCATCGATAGCTCTTACTAGCTCACTGAACAAGATCTTGTATCCACTGCCATTAAAATGAACCCCATCAACGAGCAAGTCTTTGTTAAAGTCACCCTTGTAGCTTTTGAAAATGCTGTACAAGTTTATCACGGGCAAGCCATAGGTCGAGCCAAGCTCAAGCAACACGTCTACGTACTTCTCGGTGTGCGAGTCGTCCTTGTACTTATCTAGTCTTTTCTTCTCAGGCGGTAAAGATGCGTAATATGTCTCGCGATGATGGAGAGTGGGCGTCACTAAAACAAGTTTGATAGACTTCTCCGTGGCTGTTTCGATGATAGAAACAATATTTTCTCTGTACTTGGGCAACGGCACGGCCAATTTAGCGTCGGAGCCTAGTGTGGAATCGTTGGTTCCATAGAATACATACGCAACAGAGACGGAGTCCTCGTTGGCCAACACCCCTTCAAAGATGTGTCGACCTTGATCAGAGGTGAACCCCGCAAACCCGCGCACTAGCACCTGCAATTTGCGCGAGTAATGGTTCTGGAGAGCGCCTGCCAATGAGAACGACTCAGAGGACCCGGGACTTGTCGAGAACGCATCCACTGCAAACTCGGTAATGGAGTCGCCTAAAAGGAGAAGCTTCTCATAACGAAGATTGTATGTGGTCATGGCGGGGAAGCACAAGTCGTGGCAACAAGCAATTAGCTAACAACCTTGGCAGCTTGCCGCGACTTCCCGGGGAAAAAGTGGAGTTATCTAGTGACAACACCGCTACGCGACAAAGGGTGTCACTGCCGAAGCTACTCGATCGTCTGTCGGCTCCAGCGAGTGCGCTAGCTTGTTCGGCGAAAAAGCAGTGCTGACCCCGATTAGAACACACATTTTCAAACTGCCACGCGGCTGCCGGAGTATGCATGGGCATTGTGGGGGAGAGCTTTAGGGAAAAGGAAAAAAAGGGGTGGCACAGGGGGAGTCTGTATACTGTGACGACATAGCAGTATGGACTCTACAAGATGACTTTTTTGTTCCTCCCCCAGCACTTGCAATAGCAGGGAGTGCCTGAATCTGAAACTTACACTTTTCTTGATTCTTGGCATTGCCAAGGTAATTAGCCAAGTAATAAGGGTGTGATGCTCCCTCGGCAGGCCCGCGCAGTGCTGCCGAGCTTTAGGCGCGCAAGATGACACCGCTCCGCCTGAGGAGACCGCTGCAGCCCGGCGCACCCCGAGCGGGAGCCCAGGCGGGACCATGCGGGATCTGATCCTTTGGGCAATTTTTCGCTATGCAGTCAGCGCTGTTCCGATAGCTGGAGGTGCAGCCCAAAAGATGGGGTCGTCAGTTCCACTATATATAGCAGGAGCCCCCACAATGAGAGCTCCTCCATCGAACAACTAACGAAAAACGAACTCACAAGATGGGCTTTCTTCCATGCAAGCAGATCTTCATGCTCTGGTACAACGTGTGCGTGGCCGCATGTTGTATGATCTTCTACGGCTACGACGCCTCGGTGTTCAACGCGGTCCAGGGCTCCAAAAACTGGCTTGCCTACAACAACCACCCGTCGAACCAGACCATTGGTGGGATCAACACCGCCTACACTGTTGGTGGTATTGTGATCGGATTCTTCGTCACGGGCTGGGTCAGTGACAAGTGGGGCCGTAAGGTGCCTATCTGGATTGCCAGTTGTCTTATTATCATTGCTACCATCATGCAAGTGTGCCAGCCACGCGGTGTCGGCGTGTTTCTCGGCGGCCGTTTGATTATCGGTGTCGCCCAAGGCTTTGCTCTCCCAGTTGCGCCAGTCTACATCTCCGAGCTCTCGAAGCTGAACATGCGTGGTCAGACCGTGTCTATTTTCCAGGTTTTCTACTCCGTTGGCGCCTTCATCTGCTTCTGGATCAACTACGCCTGCACCAAGAACGCCGCCAAGCTTGGCGACTGGGACTGGCGTATTGTCGTGATCTTCCAGATCATGGCTCCAGGGTTCATCATGTGCAACCTCCCATTCATGCCTGAGTCCCCACGTTGGCTCGTCCAGAAGATGCAGTTCGAGAAGGGCAAGCAGGTCTTGGTTGACCTCAGAGACCCTGTGAACGACGACGTCGAGACCGAGTTCCATGGGATCCGGGCCGCGCTCGAGTACGAGCAGGCCGTCGTCAAGGGCAACATCTGGAGCCAGTACAGACAGTTGTGGGTCGACAAGTCGTTGCTCCGTCGTATCGGTATTGCCTGGGTGATAAACGGTGGTCAGCAATTGACCGGTCAGGGGTCTCTTATCTCTTACTCTTCTATCATCTACAAGAAAGTGTTTGACTCTGCCAACACTATCCAGCTCATCAATGCTCTCAACGCGACGTTTTCCATTCTCTTCACGTTAAACGCGCTCTGGATTGTTGAGCGCTTTGGAAGAAAGCCGTTGCTTCTTGTCTCGTCTATCGGCATGGGTATCTGCATGTTGATTGTTGCTGTTGTCGAGACCCAGGTCAAGACAAACGCCGACGGGTCGCCAACACACGCGGTCGGTATTGCCACGGTGTTCCTTTTGTTTTTGTACGAAGTCTTCTACAAGCCGGGCTGGGGTGGTACCGTGTGGATTGTCACCTCGGAGATCTTTCCGATGGAGGTCAGATCCGTGGCTGTTGGTATGTCGTCGCAGGTGCAGAACATCGCCAACGCGATTGTCAACCAGTTCTTCCCAACCTTTTTGGCCAACAAGGGTTTCAACGCCATGTACATGTTCTTTGGAATTAACATGTGCCTCACTGCTTTTGTCTGGTTCTTCCTTCCGGAAACCAAGGGCAAGTCATTGGAGGAGATCGACACTTTGTTCGGCGGCGAGAATCATATTGAGCGTGGAGACCAGTTGCACGATGGCAATTTGGGCGCCGACATGAAGGGTGAGGTTGAGTTGGTCGAGAAGGCGTCTCACGATGACGACTCGGTTATTAGTGAGAAGAAACAGACTGTCTAAGCACCGCGAGCGTCAGCCAGTGGAGCGATCATGCCATGTGCCAAGGCACTGGCCATCATATGAGGTTGGACAGTTATGATATTATGTTAGTATTTACGAATTAGAAGTTTTTTATTACTCAGCGTAGCATTGCCATCTATTTATATTACCTTTGTGTTCAGAAGTTGCTTGTCTCAAAGTCTTCTGGCGCTCGGCAGCGAAGCGAGCTATGTTCCAAATTGACACGCTGTGGCTCATGTGTCTGATGCAGCAAAATAATGTTTATGCTTCTCAATTCTACACTCCCACTGAGTTGCTACAATTATCACATGGCTAAGGGTAAATTGCATATATGAACCAATACACCATTGCGCATTTACTGCTTTTTGTTGCAATGCCTTGCTTAAACTTGCCAGTCCTTTACTCATTCAACATGAAAACCTTCAAACTCAACAAAGTCACTCTGGCCAACACCGTACAACCCAAAGAGCGTCCCTGTAAAGTCCCACGCGGTCACGTCCGCCGTCCCCACAGACCCCAACTGCGTCCACTTTCCACTGGTGCTGTAAGAGAACGTATAGCTGTCACTAGTCGCATCAATTTTGAAGTCAATAGAACCATCGCCCAAATACTGGGTCGACTCAAACTTCTTAACTGCCGGTCCCGCTGCTTGGAAGTAAACCTTCTGCGTCTCCGCGTTGTGGCCAATCTCAAACACTCTGAACTTGTCCTTAAAGAGACAAAGACCGGCTTTGACTTGGCCCTTAGACACGGTCATCTTCACAAAGGCAGCCTGGCGAATGGAAGTCTGACGAAGACCCACGAACGAGATCCCAGGAGTCTC
Source organism: Saccharomycopsis fodiens (assembly GCA_002564235.1). NCBI lineage: Eukaryota > Fungi > Ascomycota > Saccharomycetes > Ascoideales > Saccharomycopsidaceae > Saccharomycopsis > Saccharomycopsis fodiens. The sequence continues at coordinate 21,782 of JNFV01000003.1, forward strand.
GACGTCCAACGGGAGACTAGATGGCTTGATCAAAATCTTGGACCCCAGGAACTTGTAGTTTTCCAAGACAGGGTTCTTTATATGCAAATAGTCGAGCTGTTGATTGGTCTTGAACGTTTTGGTGGCTTGCAAAGCAGGCCCCTCCAACTCCAAACTGACTTTCTTGTCAAACTTCGGCCACTCGCCAGACCAATCAACTTCAACCAAAAACGTCTCTCTCCCCATAGGATGCTTGCCCTCCTCGTAGCGAACAGCAAGTAACACGCACCACCAAATATTTCCTACCTGGAACAAGTCTCCATGACCAGTGTACTGGATATAGTCTGGCCGGCCGTTTTTGCCAAGAACAGGGGCTGTGAACTCACCAGTAGGATCGGCAATCAAGATTGGATTATGCTCATAGGACTCATATGGTCCTGTTACCAGCTTGCTTCTGGCAATAGTGAGCATGTGGTGAGTAAACGTGCCGCCGTCTGCAACCAAGAGATAATACCAACCGTCTTTCTTGTATATATGCGGCCCCTCAGGGACTACTCTGCACCCCTCCCAGCCTTTCCAAATTTCAATCTCCTCACTCTTGGAGCCGTTCTCGAGATTAAGTTCAAACTGGAGAATGGTTGTGCGGGGCTGCCCTATGACTCTTGGCTTGAAGAAGGACCCACTCACGTAGCATTTCCCGTTCTCGAAAAAGATGTCCGGGTCAATCCCACCAAATTCAAAAAATAATGGCTCGGACCACAGCGCTTCGTCAAAAATGTTGTCAGTCCAGAGCACAAAGTTGAGGTACTCCTTCTGGTCATGGCCCGTCGGATTCACACACGTGCAGATGATGTAGAACTTCCCCTCATGGAAGCGGAGAGTGGGCGCGGCAATGCCCCAGTTATAAATGAATGGCTTCTCACTATCAGAGACATCCTTGTATGTCTGGATGATGGTTGTGACCTTTGAAAGATCCACCTGGCTGTTTCGGTTGAGCGCGTTGCCGATATGGGTCCATGTCTTGAGGTCCTGCGAGGCGTAGATCGGAATACCTGGGAAGAACTGGAACGACGAGTTTGCAATGAAGTAAGTTCCGTCATGGAAGCAAATGGTGGGGTCAGGGTTAAAACCCGGAATGATGGGGTTCAGAATGTGGTTGGTCATCGCAATGGATTTTGCTGATACGTTCGAGGCTGTAGCGCGTAACACTGAAGAAGGAGTATCAAGGAATGCTGAGAAGAATTGCAGGGAGAGTGAGCGAAAAGTTTCAGTTCTTCAAATAATACTCTCGGAAGATTATGCACTCTTGCCCGATATGTAGTAATCTTTAGCTTTCGTGCTGCAAACCTGCGATTCGGCTATCCACTACCTCGGAGTGGGGCATGCAGGTCCGCTGTAGGCTATCATGAACTGAGCGGTACAGCATAAGCTTAAGCATAAGCATAAGCACAAGCATGAATTGCGTAAGCATGTGTTAGTCAGGCGGCATAACACAAGCAGAAGTCGTGAGCATAGTGTGTGATGTTTGGATACTCATTTCTCGCGGACTGCTTTGCACAGATATCGACTGCTCTTCTCTTCCAGGTTGCATACTTTTAGACGTAGTGAACAGGCATCAATCGATGCAACAGCTCAGTCCACCATTGCTTCCAAGATGCACTAAAAGTGATGTACCCTGAAATTTCATGACCTCAGAATAGTTCTAACATCGAAAGGTCATAAAATGAAATGCTTGCCCCGGACATGGTGAATCGAGCTGGACCTACGGCGTGGTCCATGACTTTCACCACGTGACCTTCAAGATCTCGGGCGCGTTTTTTGGCGCATCGTTGAAATATATATGTCCCACAGACACGCGCCATGCCGACGGACATCACCGATTTCTTTGGCAAAGCCAAGGCAAAGCTGAAGCCAGCAGCAAAGCCAGAGTCTAAGGTGACGAAACCAGCTGCTAAGCCAGCCGCTAAGCCAGCCGCTAAGCCAGCTGCTACAACAGAAAAGGTGCCAGCAGCCAAGGCCAGGTCTGCAAAGAAAACCGCTATAATTGATGACAGTGACGACAGCGTGGAGTTCATCCCGCTGGATGACGACGGCGACAGCGACTTTGGGGATGACGACGACGATGACGATCTTGTGGAGTTATTGGACCAGACGATTGAGAGTCCGCAGAAGACGCCAAGAAAGACGCGCAATGCCACGAAGGAAGAGGTGAAGCATGCGAGTCCTAAGAAGGCGGCGAAGCAAGAGAGTCCTAAGAAAGCTGTCAAGAAAGAGGCAACTCCTAAAAAACCAGCGGCGAAGAAGGCTGCCTCAGAGAGCAAGGCATCAGCTGGCTCCTCCGACTCTACTGCACAGGACGTCCTTGCTGCTATCCCCGACTGCGCACTCCCTGACGTTGACCCGGACCAGAAGGTGAATTTCTGGGCGACTAAGAAGAATGAGACACCGGGCCCAAGCGAAGGCTTTACCGAGCCCGTGGGTGCCCCCGACTGTCTTGCCGGACTAACAATTGTGTTCACGGGAAATCTTCCGAACATTGACCGGGACACCTCGGAGCGTTTAGCAAAGCAGTACGGTGCAAAGGTCACGAAGAGCATCAGCAGCAAGACCAGTGTCGTGGTTCTCGGAGAGGAAGCCGGCCCGCTGAAAGTGGCCAAGATCAAGCAGTTTGGCACCAAGCACATTGACGAGGCTGGGTTTATTCAGTTGCTTGAAGGCATGCCTGCTGCGGGGGGTGACAATAATGAGGCTGCTCAAAAGGTGATTGCTAAGCGCGAAGAGGAGGAGAGAAAAGTGAAGCAGGAGGCCGAGCAGGAAGCGAAGGAGGCCGAGGCATTGGATAAGAAGAGACGGGAAAGGCAAAAGGAGCAGGAGAAGCAGCGCAAGGAGCTGGGATTGAAGGCGGAGGAGGTCTACATCCGGCCCCTGGAGCGGCCCGACTCTGAAAAGTTGTGGACTGTGAAATATGCCCCGCTGAAAGTGTCACAGATCTGTGGCAACAAGGGAGCTGTCCAGAAGATCCAAAAATGGTTTGCGAACTGGGACAAAAACAAGAAGGCGAAGTTCAAGTACTTTGGCGAGTCGTTCCCTGCGATTCTCATCAGTGGGCCGCCAGGTATTGGTAAGACCACTGCGGCGCATATCATTGCCAAAGACATGGGCTATGACATCATCGAAAAGAATGCATCGGACGTCAGATCTAAGACACTTCTCAATTCGACAGTGAAGGACCTCTTAGACAACACTTCCGTTGTCAGTTTCTTCTCCAAACCAGCTCAATCACGTGACGACCACAAGCTTTGTTTGATTATGGACGAGGTGGACGGGATGTCGTCCGGCGACATGGGCGGCGTTGGCGCGCTTTCCGCTTTTTGTAGAAAGACGCTGATTCCTATCATCTTGATCTGCAACGATAAGTCTTTGCCAAAAATGCGGCCGTTTGATAAGGTCACGTTGGACGTGCCGTTCCGCCGTCCAAGTGCAGTTGAGATTCGGTCGCGGATTCTCACGGTTTGCCTCAGAGAACGCATCAAGGTTCCGCCAGAGGTGATTGACCGGTTGGTTGAGTACACCAAAAACGATATCCGGCAGATCATCAATTTGCTCTCTACTGTGACAAAGACCACGAAAAACATCGATAACTCTAACTACAAGGAGGTCGTCCGCGGCTGGGAGAAGAACGTGGCTATGAAGACGTTCGACATCGCCGGCAAGTACTTGTCGCTGGGCATCTGGGCGCCGCTGTCGAAGGTGCTGTTGAATGAGAAGATTCAGTACTACTTTGACGACCACAGTTTTGTTCCATTGATGGTGCATGAGAATTACATGCAAACGCAGCCGCAAAAAGCGAATAGTCCATTGGAGCATTTGAAGTTGGTTGCCAAGGCGGCGGACTCCATCTCGGAAGCCGACTTGGTGGACCGCAAGATCCACTCTTCGGAGCAGCAGTGGTCGTTGATGCCGCTCCACGGCGTGATGTCTTCTGTGCGGCCGTCGTCCTACGTGCACGGCCAGATCACGGGGCGCATTAACTTTACCTCTTTCTTAGGTAGCAACTCCAAAAAGAACAAGTACGAGCGGTTGTTAACCGATCTCAATTACCACTCGAAACTTGTTACGCTGGCGTCGAAGTCGGAGTTCCGTCTCAGCTACATTGATGTTCTTAGTAAGAAACTCGCTGATCCTTTATTGGCCAACGGTTCCGAGGGCATTCCTGAAGTCATTGACTTGTTGGACGCTTACTACTTCACGAAAGAAGACTGGGAGTATATATTGGACTTCAATATTGGGCGGAGTCAGTACAAGTTTGAGGACGTGCAGAAGAAGTTGCCAACGCCCGTCAAGTCTGCGTTTACCAGAAAGTATAATGCGACAAAGCACGCGGTTTCCATTTACCGTGTGGGTGTTGCCGGGGCGGCCAGTAAGGGAATCTCGACAGCGACACCGGACTTGGAGGATGCAGTGGATGATGACATGACGGAGGTCAAGGAGGAAGAGGAAGAAGAGGAAAGTCAGGACATTGGAAAGGATAAGTTGATTAAGGCGAAGAAGGCGCCAGCGAAGAGGAAGTCGCCGGCCACTAAGAAGGCGCCGGCAAAGAAGAAGGCGAAGAAGTAGTGCGGCTTTGCTTGTCGGATGCAGTAACACAAAAAAACACAGTTCGTCTGAGTGCACGTATACACCAACATTTCGCTCTATTGTTGTAGACATGAACACAAACTGGAAACCGGTAGATGCTCCCACAACAGTCAACGGTCCATACATTAACACCCCCCTAATGACATAAAATTATATACAGTAGCCCATATGTATAAGTGTATTGTTTGCTCTTATCTGAACATTAATGCTCATTTTAAAGTGCCGCTGGAGAAGGTGCGGCTTGATGTACGAGAGCCCCAGCTAGTAGGAACCACCACCTTGCACATGCCCCCAACTACTCAATCCCAAAACCCCCCACTGATCAGAGCCCCGTCTTCAACTCGCCACTGCTGCTCCCACTGTTCCCTGTATTTCTCTTCTTCATACACTAGCCTCGGAATCATGCTGTTCTCCGACATGTCTTTATCCATCACCACCAAGCCGTCAACCGAGAGCACGGCATACTTTAGGCGAGGACTCATGCTTTCAAGCAAAAAGCAACGCTCAATATTCTCCGCCGAGTGGTATGTAAACCTACTCCTCGTCACAACTGCTATGCTCCGCAGGTTATTGCTGGTCACACGCTGCCTGTAGCGCCGCTCGTACGCAGCGACGCACGCATCAGTGAGCTTCGCCAAGACAGAGAACTCGCCGTCGCTCACGATTAGATAGACGTCTTTGTGAGTGCCGTTGGCAAGAAACTTCTCTACTCGCACTACCACGTCGTTGCAGTAGGTTTCTAAAGCCGGCAGGGTTCTGACCAAGTGCAGCAACAACCACGGCTTGAGCATCAGCATTGGCAGTAACCTTTACTAGTCAAACGCTGCGATGCCGGAAAGACTATATCACACTATGCAGTACCGTATCAAACCGTTCGGGATCGAATCAGAACTTCGGCCAAAAGAGCCAGACTGGCTCAAGTTCTCGGATTGTATCTAGCCACAACAGACTATATGAGACTGTCTCAAGAGGACCCTACTTTGAAACCGTGACAGCCTGCAATGGTCCGGGGTCAAGCAGGACAATCAAACTATCCAGCTAATAAAAATAGGGTACTGAAATGCAAATACCGCAGACTTTTAGCCTTTTAATTGAGGGCTTGAAGACGGTAACTAATTCACCGTTAGCATGAGCTCGAGATAAAAATAGCTGGCCGGCAACCTGCACTTATCCACGCTGATCTCATGTAGCAGGCGTCCGTGCAGGAAAAATAAAAAGCGTGTCAGGCAGCACGCTAAACAGTTCTAGCCAGTGCTATACAAAATGGCGTTTTCCATCCGGCTCTATTTGCCAAAGGTATGTCTTAACCAACGCCCGCGAGCCGCTCTTACATTTTAGCGAGTGAGAGTATCATTGCTACACTACTTCTGACAATAGTGGTAGACAGTTCTTGCAGCGGCTGGCTTGCCAGTACACCATGTATGGGTCTCCCCATTGCTTGCTCCTACTAACCCCCAGTCCTTCTTGGGCCTCCCACTATACATTGGCGTGGAGCTCGTGCTAGGCATTGCGATCCTCAACAAGATTTCGGGTTTCTATGGAATTCTCTCGCTCATCACGGGCCACCCGATCGACTTTTCCCAGTGGGTGTTCTACATGTCGTCCATTCTCATCCTTCCGTTCTACATCAACGGACTTCAGAGCATCAAAAAGCCGGACTTGCCGAAGTTTGCGCTCATAAGTTTGGTGTTTTGTGCAGACACCGTGGCCTCGGTATTGTTCATCTTGTTCTTCCTGCACCAGTGGTTCAGCAATGCCGAGCCCGAGCCACCAATCCCGGTCCAGACGCCAACTAAGGGCGTCGCACCCCCTACTGGCACCGCTGCTGCCGCCGCTCTCACCAAAACTGCACCGTTGACAGAAATAGAAGGCGTCCCCGACCTTGGTTTGCCCACGGACGTTCACGCCGTGACGCTCTCGAAGTCCACTTTGGCCACTGAGACACTCGACCCCCCGGCGACAGGCACCCCCGACTACGAGCTCGAGGACCCGAATGTGTATGCGAAGCAGACCCAAAACTATGACAACTATATGAAGAGGGCAGTTGAGACGGCCAGAAGTGTTGCCACGGGCGTTGTCTCCAGTCCAACCGCCAGCCTCTTGGTTAGAGACACCGCGTCTAAGCTTGCCTCCCAGCTGGCGTCTAAGACATACGAATTGATGACCATCATTCTTACTTGCCTCATCACTATTGGCGTCCGCATCTACTTCTCTTTAGTGTTGCTCTCGTTCACGCGCCAGGTGCTCAAGCTGTCAAAGTACGGCGTGCGCAGCGACGACTTCCAGCAGCGGAACCAACGGCAGGAGGACCCGCTGGAGGGCAAGTTTCGGCGCTGGTTGCACCGGGCCGAAAACAAGTCTGTTGACATCATATTGAGGATTTTTGAAGAGTAGGAAGAGCGCGAGCGAGGCGCACGTATAGTATTAAGCAAGTTTCAAATAAATTAATAGCATAATTTTGGAACTGTGTAACGAGTAACGGGGCTGGTGCTGGTTCCATATAGGCAATGGCAAAGCTACTACAACCGCTCAGTATTAATTCATTAGCTCTTGGCTAGGCAAAGTATATAAGTAGGGCGGGAGCCACTTGGAGCTCCCCGCGTGGCATAAAAAAGAAATCCATTAAATCAGGCAGTCGTGATGGAAAAAGGTCGTTGGGCGCAACAGGTGGACGCAGGGCAGAGCATTGGCAGAGCGCAATGGCAGCACTCGCAGTACTCACACCAATGGCGTGATAAACGTCGTCTCGATCCAGGCAAAACCTTCCTCCTTCTCACCCTCGGCACTCAACTCCAATGGCACAGCAAACTGGTAGATGTACGGCTTGGTTCCCGAGACAGCGCCGGCAATCGTCTTCACAAACCCGGGGATCTCGCCCATCACATCCACGCGCTCCACCAAGTTGTCCAACTTGCCGGAAAGCACGGCCTTCACGGTTTTCGCACCGCCCGCCTTGATCTCCTCGGCACTGGCCAGGGCTTCGTAACCGTCAAAGTGCGCCTCGAGGCTCTCCGGCACCGCCCAGCCGACCTCGTCGACCTTCGGGTTCACGTGCTTGATCTCGTTGTCCACGGAAACAGACACGATCTTGTCGCCCTTGACAAGAATCCCGAGATTCACCTTGGTCTGCGCGTACGAGTTTGGAGTGGTGAACTCCATCTGCACCGCCGAGTACTCCTTACCCTGGAAGTTGACAAAGTTCCAGGCGGCAGCAGCGTGGTGCGGCTTCATGCCCTGGCACGCCGCCAGCAACATCCCGAGCGCCTTGAGCTCGATCTTCTTGGTCTTCGACTTGAGATCAATGGTGCCCGTCACCTCGTTTCTTGGCCAGAAAGCATGGCGCATCGACCCCCACGGCCGGGCAACGTCCTCGCCATACAAGGTGGTGCCGTCCTTCCCAATGACCACACCCGGCGCAATCTTCTTGAACGTGAGATTGACCTGGGTCTCGTCAGACACATTCGACTTGATAACGTAGGTGCTGGCGCCATCGACCAACTCAACACTCAAGTTCTTGGCGTAGAAGTTGGCGCCCTTCACCACAAAGTCTTCCAAGTTGACAGAAGTCCAGGTGTTGAGCTCGGGCTGCTCCTTGTTGTAGAGTCTGAATGTGAACTGCGCCGTGGTGTACACAGCGCTCAACACCGAGTGGATGATCTGCGCAAACCCAACGTTGCCGGACTCCAAATCGGTGAAGTAAAACGTCTGGGTCTCGACGTTGGTCGAGCTTGGGCTCAACCACTTGACGTCGTCCCCGGTTGTTTCACGAAACACCTTGGTTCCCTCAACGGTCTTGGTCACGGGGTGGATGGCGTCCGGGCCGTACTCTGGCTCGGCGCTGCCGGTCACGGCAGAGAGCGTTCCCTGGGCCCACTTGAGCATGTTTGAAATAGTGGTTTTTTGTTGTTGAGAGGCTTTATCAGGGGTTAGCAGTGGGTACTGTGTGTGTAGTACTGTGCTGTCAATGTAACTCCTGAGGGCAACGATGTAGGGATCTGGAAACAAGAAAAGGTTTTCTTTGGGAGTCACGTGGTTGCTAAGGTGGCGGCAAAACAGTGTTGACAAGATATACCTACAAAATATTTAACAAAGATATAATTACAAAATGATTTTAGACAAGTTATTCTGTGTTTCCTGAAAGTGGAATTTATTATCGAATTCTAGTTTTTTTAAGTTTCCGGGTCTCACTTGGAGGTAAATGCTTCTTGTGCTGTCTTCCTCCAGGAGGTCCCCGTCTCTATTGTGCATAGTCCCTGGGGCTCCGTGGTGCATGCGTCATGCGTGGGGTGATAGATATGCGGCAAGCAGTAGCAACAGGACTGAGGAGCGAAGCGCTGGGGAACGTAGCGACCCAGTAATAGATAGCATCCGAGCTTCAGCTAGATGATAGTTTTTAATCTCTACTGTAAATGCTTCTACCAGGGCAGCACTACCACCGTTTTAACCTGAGTCGCCCTTGTCCCATGCCCGATCGCGGCAAGTACCACACGCTGCTGTCCAAACAACTTTTGATCTAACAATAATACGACTGCTTATAAAACAACCTACCGTGCAAGCCAGACCTTTGTAGCTGCGAACTTATGCTCTCTACCTTACTGACAACCCAGAGTGGGTGCTACAACGGAATCGAAATCAACCGCGAGCGCTTGCAACTCGTGACACTATGTATATGTTTCTAATATTTACTTACAACATCGATCCGCAATAGCGGAACGCAATGATTCTATCCTTGGCAGTCATCAGTCATTGGCATCCGGATCCCGTTGAAGTTAGCATCCTCTGGGCTCCCAGTTTTTGGCTCAAAGTTCTTCTGACTTTCAGCTACTGCCGCAACAACCGACTCTCCAGCTACTTTTGATGTCAATCGCAAAAGGTAAAGCTTTCTCGCTGCACTCAGGCTATCTCTTGAACAATGCACTGTTGAGCTTCTCGATCTGCCGCTGCTCCTTGCTCTTCGCCTTCTGATTGCCATGCTTGTCGACCGAGTGGTCCTTATTAATAGCAATATCCATCGCGTCAATCCGCTCCTTCTCCGCCTCAGCCATCTCTTTGAAGTCCACTTCCCGGTTCATAAACGCCGTGTACCGCTCAATCACCTCCGGGTCAAACACCATCTTCCCCTCTTTCCCCTGGCGCCAGCGGTCCACCCAGTGGATGGCGGACCCAATTTCATCAAACGTTTTTCCAGAAGAATGTTTCAGACGGACACCATCTTTCCCAATGGACTTGGCAACGGCTCTGAGGAGTGTCAAAATGTTGTTTGTCGGCTTCAGCAAATATTTTTCGTAGAGCTTTCCCGAGGGCTCTTGGAGATTCATCACAAACAACAAATAGTCCGCCTGAATAACGGGATCCACATAGGTTGGTGAGATACTACCCACAAGCGAAAGCGCAAGCATCTGCTCTTGGGAGGTGACCCGAGGTACAGACACACCGGGAGTGTCGTACAACAAAATATCTGGATCTCTCAGCACTCTGATCACCTCCGAAGTCAGCCGCGTGACACCAGGCATCCCTCCTGTTTTAGCCACCTTCGTCTTGAGCTTTCTACCCATCTGACTCTGCACTTCTCCAGCCATCCCAATCTCTCTTAGAGTGTTGACCAACGTACTCTTTCCCACATTGGGCATACCTGTGATCATCATACGAAGCCCCAAAGGAGGCGGCGGCTCCTGCTCGTAATATCTGTGTTTGGCAACTTTGATAAGATTGCGAATGTCAGTTTTAGAACGACAGTCGGTGAGCATGTACTGCTCGGAGCCATGCCATTTGCTGAGCATGGCAGATGTCAAAGAGGTAGAGTCCTTCTTGGAATAGAGCACAATCTTGGGCACGCCCTTCAAAACTCTGTCGAATAACACGTTTCTCGTGCTCAATGGAGCTCTGGCATCTCTCACTTCTAACACCAAGTCAATCTGGGGAGCAAGCTGGGTGATCCGGTGGAGCGCCTTTGCGTGGTGGCCCTTGAAGTCCGCCATCGGGATGCGGAATTCGGGAAACTTGAGGCGCGGCATGAACAGCATCTTTCAAGTTTGATTTGAAAGTATTCCGTACTTGGTCTAAGGCTTTTGGGTCCGGGGCCTATGCGTCGTTCGTTACTCTGCTCTTCTGGAGTCTAAATTCAATATGTCCAATATTTTCGATGCCTCTGCAGCGGTGAAAAATAAAAGTTGGCGTGCACAGAAGAACCACCATATCCACACAGACTACTACCAACAAATGCCCCTTATAATTGTGACCGGCCTCCCATCGAGTGGGAAATCGACGGTTGTCAAGAATTTGGTCACAGAATTGGAAAAAAAAATTGCAGCTGCTGAGCCTGGCTCTCCCGCCAGCTCGATGAAGATCGTGCTTCATTCCGACGAGAGCCTTGGAATTGGTCACGACGAGTACTGGGAATCGCGTACAGAGAAGGCGGCCCGTGGGGCGCAGATGCTGGCCATCAAGAGAGATTTACTGAGAAGCCAAATCGTGATTATTGACTCACTCTGCTACATCAAGGGCTTTCGGTATCAGATGTTCTGCGAGGCAAAGACGCTTTCGACGCCGCATTGTGTCATACAGACACTTGCTCCGTTGGACATCTGCTTGGAAAGAAATGAGCAGCTGAAAAACAAATGGGACCCGGAGTTGATCAAACAACTCGCCATGCGATACGAGGAACCCGACAGTCGCTCACGATGGGACCTGCCGTTGTTCGCGATCATGTACGGCGAGGAGGATCAGGTTCCTGCTGAAGATATATGGCAGTCATTAGTGTCGCCACTGAAATCGATGAAACCGAATAACGCGACTATGATGAAACCAGCTAATTCGGGGAACTTCTTGCAAGAATTGGACAGAAAGACCCAGGACGTCATCAACAAGATCTCGGAAGCGCAGCAGTTTCAGCCGCAGGGAGCCACGGTGGTGATTCAAAAGGGCAACCGTGAGGAGGGGATCAAGGACCTTGCCGTCGAGTTGCCTATGCGCTTGGTGCTGGCGGCGCAGTTGCAGCGCGTGCGGCGCGGCTTTGTGGCGTTGAACAGGGTCCGGGCGGTCGAGGTGCTGCGGATCGAGGTGTTGTTCGTCGAGTATTTGAATAACAGCTTGAATGACGATTTCTAGCGTGTCTTGCGCGAAGTAATGCTCTGGCTCCGCTGCTGTACGCCGTGTGGATGATCTGTATCATTAGATGCACTGGTATATGACACACAGTGAAAGGTTTGAACTTCAGCTAGTTTGCTACATCGGGGTTGTATCACTCTCTCCTCTGGCACTGGCTATGGCTGATGTGGCGGCTCCGAATAAGTTCAGAATAAGTTTGGTTACGTACTATGATACAGGTGATTGCTGAACAGGAGGATCAGTCTCTAAGACATACAAAGGTACACCAAAAAGTGTGGTATCTGCTCTGACTGCCACTTCATTCAGAAACTCTTTGTTTTGGTGTAATCCTCACGCCTGAATTCCCCGTTGCATATAATTTCAATTTTACACATTGAACATAAATTGTCTTTGCCATTCGTTGGTATCGTATCTACAGTCTCTATGTACAGTGTTCATACCAGGGGCACCTCCTACTGTTCAATCCCCTTCACCTCAAGCTCCCTTCTGGCCCTCTCCACTGCCTCTCCCACCTTCCCATCAACCTCCAATCCGTTCTTGCTGTATGTCATTCCGTAGTAGTTGAGCGCCTCCCGTAACAACTCCTTATCGCCACTCTGTAAGCACAATTGCAAAAACCCGGCCCACGGGCGGGTATCCAATGAGGCAGCTTCTTCACCAGCAATATGCTGTGGAGTGAAGGCAAACTCCGAGTTCTTCCACACCCTCCAGAAGTCGGCTGACTTGCGGTTTCGTAAGTAAGCAGAGAGGAGCAGAAGAAGCGCCTGGTTCTTAAACGTCACCTGACAAGAGGCAATGTTCTCCTTGAGAAACGTTTCAAGAGCGTGCACTTTGCTATTCACAAAATTGCCCTCCAACTTAGTATTAAGTGCCACAATATCGATGAGTTTGAGCAAGAAGTCCTGTGTTTTTTCCTGACTAAAATCCAAGTGGTTCCCCGCCAAACTGTGTCTCTTGAGAAGTTCAGCAACAATCTCAAAGTACTCTTTAGACAACTTCTGGAAAAGAGCCGAGTCACTCTCAACATTCTGCGTCTCATAAGAGGCTAAAAAGCTATCTGTGATCTTGTTGAGGTGGTCTAACGTGACTTCGCTGCCGCCGGACACCAACACCTCCGCCAAACAGCGGGGGCTCACAGCTCCCAGTTGGAAAAGAACATTGTACACCGAGTATAGTTCCTGGAAGTATCCCTCGCTAAAGGACATCCCAGCAAGAACATTTTCAAGTGTGTCACGGGCTTCCTGCGTTGAGAACTTGGAAATGTCTTTCAAAGAGAACGGATTCTCCATAGGACTGTCTCTGGCAAACAACAGGCGGCTTTCCAGCAAAGGCATTCCCTGTAACTTGCTCACAGTAGAACCAATACTTGCCAGATCCTTATACCCACTGCTTGCACTGAATCCCCGTCTAGCAACGGTGGAGTAGTATCTCACTCCTGCAAAGATCAGATCCAGGTCACGTGACTCCACCCGCTTCTTGCGGTACTGGTGCTTCTCCAGCTTCGGGGCGAACAATAACTCAAGGTTTAATTCATCCCGACGTGCCGGCGTGAGCACATGCACAATGATCTTAGACACTTGAGAGTCGACAAGCACCCAAGAGTTTGGCTCGGAGGCACCATCTCCATAGTAGCCATCCACATTCGACGCCTTCTGAGTCTTGATGGTTTTCTTCAACTTGCTGCGTGTCTTCTTGACTTCCTTCGCAAGGCCGTCAACCACTGGTACGACATCAAACTCATTTTTCAAAAAAGTATAAAGGTTCTGGGCAGCTTTCTGGGTATGCTTGCCCAGACGCAGGCTGCAAAGCACCATGTAGTCGGCCATCTCCGCCGCCGCCAGCTTCTCTTCCTCGGGTATCTTAGTCATGTCCATAATAACAACGTCAGACAAGCTTCCCTTGTTGACTAACTGATCGACTATTTTAGCTAGGCTTTCGGGGCTATTTTCTGGCAAGGTTGGCATCTCCACGTTGTCTAGCCCAACAGTCTCTTCCTCGGCGTCTCTAAGGTACCAAGGAACATCAGACTCAATATCAGAGAGCTCCGTATTGATAGCTCTTGGCTTATTCAACTCAGCGTTTGACTCCTCATGGTTTTTAATGGCCTCTTCGGTGGCTTCGACCTCCTCCTCTTTCGCCTGAAGGCTCTCCTCTATCACCGGCCCGTTACTGTGGAACTGTTTGATCCAGATTCTGCTGGAAACATTCGGCAAGCATCGAAGTGCTCTTGGAGACTGGCGTACCAGGATTCGGGCGCCTTTGAAAACGATAGGTAGCATTATTAGTCAGTGCACAGCTTAGAAGCGATGTTAGATGAGTGCTTCTTGTTCGAAAAAAGGCCTTACCCGACGAGTGGTTTAGCATTTTTCAGGCAGTGTCCCACCGAGATTTTTCGCAATGGCCCGCAGCACTGGTATACAGAGGCACGCGTGAGCATAGACGCGTAGAGATGTGCGATTGGAATCACACGAATCTTGAGGTGCGGCATTCACAAGATGAGCTCAACACTTGTGAGCTCGACACAGAGCTCTGCAGATTGCGACAGTCTTAAGAAGAGTCTAAAAACATGGGAGAACGAGTTCTTCAAGCAGCACAGCCGCAAACCGGGCAAGGCGGACATCAAGCTAGAGCCGGAGATCCAGGCGAAATACAAGCAGTACAAGGAGTTAAAGGGCGGCCCAAGCAAACGAGAAAAAAGCAAAACCAGCATATTCAAGAGCAAAGCAAAGAGTGAAACAGGTTTGGAAGTTGCTAGCGAAAGAAGCGTGACAATCAGTACTGAAGCCAGTCGTACAACTACCCATGGTGTTACTACTCAAACATCGCGCTCCAAGCTGACAATTTTCAACAAGAATACCTCATTGCTCACGCCTGAAAAGAGCTCACCTGCCAGATTTGAGACCCATTGGGAGGAGGAGACGCCGTCAAAAGGCAATTTGGAGATAGGGCCAACGCCTCAGTTGAACGGGAAGCTTTTGGGGATTTTTGACTTAAATATCACGCCGGATAAGACCCCGACAAAGGAAGTGGAGTCTTCACCCCTGGAACAGAGAGGGGGGCGTTTTGACATTACTCCGTCAGTCAAGAGAAGAATAGATTTCTCTCAGATCCAGGAGGTGGACAGCGACGAGGAGGAAAGCCAGACTACGCCCAGCAAGAAGCAAAGGCAGACTCCGGGGACTCCATCTAAGAAGCAGGGCATCAGCACGCCGAGCAAGGAAAGTCGTTTCAAAGAAAATCTAAGCAACGAAAATGAGTTCAAGTCGCCGAGCACGAGGTTGTTGAGATATGCTACCCCGACGCACCGCAGAGTCGTGGAACTCTCGCCCCTCAAGCCCCAAGAGACTGCGCCCCAAGAAGCAACCCCACTTTATATGAGGCACGGCACGGTAGCAGTTTTGAGACTGCCCGGAAAGCTGCCCCATAAGCTGAATGAGAACGTTTTGCTGCCAGGCGGGAGTAAGCCAACGTCCCTGCTGCTGCTGATCCTGGTGTTCAGAAGCAAGGGTCTCAAGCGGAAAACGTTGAGTCAGATTTTCAGCGAATGCCAGGAGATGAAGAAGTCATTGGAGGACGAAGAGCAGCAGATGGCGCTTGAAATTGCGATGGACGTGAAGGAGCAGCAGCTTGTGCGGGCTGCCGATTATGAGTATGGCGACCGGCTCGACATGACGGGCGACATGGGCAAGCGGTTGAACGAGTTTGAGCAGCAGCTTCAGGAGGACACGACTTCCAAGGAGCCAAAACCAGTGGTCTGGTTCAAGAAGAAGTTGCCGAAGCGGCAGACGCGGCGGGTCAAGATGAAGGGCCGGGCACATAGAGACGAGGAGGCCGTTACCGATGAGGAGGAGATCAATGAAAAGATCGATACTTTACATGAGCAACAGCTTGAGGAAGAGCTGCAGGAGATGGACGACAACGACATAGACGATGGCTACGTGCTGACCTCTGACAATGAGGGGGAGTATCAAAGAAAGGAGGCTCCTGAGATGGGGAAGGTGAACAAAAGGCAGAAGGCGGGAGGCGTAGGGACGAATTTCGTGCGGTACAAGTTGCGACGGGGTGGGAATAGCAGGTTTGGTAGGGGGAGAAGATAGCGCGGCAGCGCACTGGCGAAGCGAGGCAAAGGGAAGCAAAGCCGGTGTCCTGCGTCGGCAGGTTTATAGGATTGTGTCTCATTTGTACATAAGAGAAGTACCCTGCTATTGATTTCTTAGCTGACTGCGAGTGCCTTAAGGGCCCCAGTCAGCGAGAGTGCTTTGTCTCTTTGCGTACCACACTGCACCGACGCTACACTGCAGTACGCCACACTTCGCTCCTGCTTACATAGAAAACATACATACCAACCATTGCATCGGCACAATAGAAAGCATCTGAAGACTGGTAGTCACATTTAGAAGCAGCAAGAAGAAGACGTAGCAAACACTACTGGCTTGTCAGCGTGCCTGCAAGCAGCGAAGGTTCGCACCATCTACTACGCACTTTATAAATGTGTATTATAATACAATGTCTCTCACAAGGAGTGTATGGTTAACGCGCATTGAAATGTGTTCACATCTTGTGGATTTCAAGCAAACCTGATTTTGAGCAATTCGTGGGGTATTTGTCGCAATTTACATGTGTCAGTCGCGACTTTTCGTTCCGACGTCTAGTGTTATCATCAAGAGCCGCCATTATGATGACAAAAGTGCACATACTATGGTCCCAACAAGGTGTCCGTATAGTAAATGCCATGAAACGTCGTGTCGTGACTGCGCCCATGGGATAACTGGAAGTTGAAGCCTAGTTATTGAGGCTAGAATGCTAAGGTATAGAGCACTGGGGGTATTAGCTATTGGCCACCAATTGGCCAAACCAAAATGTTCATTGCGATGAAGCTTGGCTTCGCCAATATGTTGCTAGTGCAGCGAGGTAGGTCACGCACTATCTCGCGGCACTCGGCAGTGCTCGCTCCGCCCAACACTTCTGCACAAACTTGTCCATCCTCACATTCTTCCGCATCTGTCCTCGCACCCATGGGTGGTCTAACATCTGTCTAGGACTCGCCCGCATATTAGGGTCTCTGATCAAACAGAAGTTGATGAACAGCCTGAATGCTTCGCTCCAAGTAATGTTATTTTGCGGCTCGTCAGTGAGCTCCGGCGTGAACAGTAAGATGGCACTGAGCAACTCAATTGGCATGAGTGCCACCGTCTTGTCCTTGTCGCCCGTACCATCAGGATCCCCAGTGTTGTAAGGGAACCGGCCTTGGGCAACCTCCAAAATAGTCAACCCAAGCAGCCAAACATCCAGGGTGACGGTGTACAGCTCGCCCTTTATACGCTCGGGGGCCATATAATACGAGGTCCCTGTGAACGTGTTTGCAAGGGAGTCTATGACATCGCCACTGACCCCGAAGTCGCAGAGTTTCACACAGCCTTCCTCGTTCAACAATATGTTCTGCGGCTTGATGTCTCTATGGATGATATGCTTCGAGTGTAAGTACGAGAGACCGTGAAGCACCGACTCTGCCACCTTCCCTAGGACTTTTTCCCCAATCCGGCCCCCCATCGACTTGACCTGCTTGTATATAGCGTCTAGCAGCCGACCCCCCATGTACTCCATGGCAATGCAAATTCTAGAGTTCTGCTCGTCCAAAAAGGTGCCATAGTACTTGACTATATAATCAGAACGGCAGCTCTTGTTGAACTTCAATTCTCTGAGAATCTGCTTTTGAAACTCGGGATTCGGATTGGCAGTGATGGTTTTGAGTGCAAACACAGCATTGTGGTGCTTGAGCTCGCACTTCAGCACAGACCCACCAGCACCCTCCCCCAAAATAGCCAACTCTCTGATTTCGTCCCTCACAAACAACTTTTTCCAGTCCTCTTCCTCAAACTCGTTGATTTCTTTGTTTATGACAAACTGCATGGAGCGCGAGAAGTCGCGGCGGAGGCCGGGCTTCAAGGTGGCAGTGCCGGTGTCCAAAGAGAGGCCACCTAACGAGTTTCCAAGCTTATTAATGTCCAGCTGTTTAGTTTTCTGTGAATTTGGGTCGCCATCGTACGCACCTCTTTCGTACTGATTTCTTTCGTACTGTCTTTCATACTGTCTTTCGTACAGGCCCTGACTCCTCTCAGACAGCCCCTCCTCCTGGCTGTGCACCGCTCCGACTTCCTCCAAAATCTCATTGCTGAACACACTGGGGCTCTGGTCGCCCGTGGAGGCGGTGGAAGGCGTTGGCGAATACGCATTGGTGATCAGCATCAGGATCAGGCGGCGCGAGTCGTTGGCAGCGCCTTTACTCGTGAGATACCTGCTATCATCCGCGGTGCTGGGCTGGCTTTCTAGTGGCTCAATTTCAAGACTGCTACCCATAGAGTTGCTTGTGCCACTGCTGGTCAGGCTCACATCGCCCGCACTGGTATTAAGATTGAGCTGCGGCGGTTTTGGCTTCGCCTGGGGAGGCTGCCCAAACGTCGTGTTGAGCTTGAGAAGCGGCAGCGCAGTGCCTTTGCTATTGGTCTTGCGGCCCGGCACAAAGGGAGCTCGGTACATCTTGTATAGTTTTAGATGAGGTGAGATGGGAACACTGTTGCAGATTGATTGTCTATGGTAAGGCACTAGCGTATCAGATCTGGTGGGCGGAAAGTGCTAAGCGCGCGCCGATCTACGGTGAGCGCAGCGAGAGGAGAGGAGGAGGTGATTCACACTGAAGGAGCTTCCATGTACAAGGAATCATAATTAAATAGTAATAAGCAACGTATTAGGAAGCGGGTTTATGCAATAGAGAATTATTATTTAAGAAATAATGAAACGCTTTAGAATCGTGCCCTTACTAATTGCTATAGCAGTGAAGCTTGACTCACTCACTAGTGGAGCATTCGCGTAGGCCCGGTTCCCTAGGCGGGACAGTGGATGAGTGGTGGGCAAGCAAAGCCGCCCGAGGCCGCCTAGAGTAGCTGCCGGCGGCTTGGCCAGTCCCTGCCAACACCTCTTTGCCTCCTCCGCACGTCACTTCTCTTACACTTGCTAAGCGCACGCTGCCAAATAGCCGATCAGTGCCGGTGTAATGGCCCTTCCACAGAATGTTTTCGTGAACCACCGAAGGTTGTGTATACCAATTGAATGGGTCTTTGAATTATTTCGGCCTGTCTCAGAAAGTGTGCAGCTCTTGAACTCTAGACATTCCTCCGCATCAGAGAGTCTTCCACAAACTATGACCACACTGCCAAGTCAAGTGGATACGCTAGCGGCGGAGCAGCTTTTTGTTATGATCAAACCGTCATGCGTCCAACTATCTGCCTTGCTCCTTGGGAACTCTTCCGCTTCCGACCTCCAGATATTGGCCGCCCTCAAAGAGGTCTGTGCAGCAGTTGACAAGGCGTTAGACAACGTCAATGAAAAGTTTTACAAGTTGACCAGTGGAAGAGATGTTCCGCTCAATTCAAAGATTGCGGATTACCTTTATTTCTTGATATCGACACTTTTGAGAAAGCCTCTGCTAAGTGACGGCCTTCTAGAGTATACGTTCAGACTCTTAGAACTACTTATTGTGCAGTGCTGGACAGTGCACTTTCAGCAAGATTTGCTCAAAATCTTTCCACTTCTTTCGTTTGCGATCAGCAGAGGCGGAAATCAAGGGGCAAACGGTGACATAGATAGTAAGAGTACTGTATCTCCTAGTTTACTTCTGTCCACTGTGGGGTGCGCCACCGCCCTCTTCCGCTGCATCATTGCCAACCAGAAACAGACCGAGTTTTTCAGTCAGAACCAGAATGCTTTGGCTCATTTTATTGAGTCTTTGCTATTAGTCATTGCAAGGAGCCAGGAGGATGATTTGATCTCGGACACAATATCCTGTCTCAGCTTATTGGTACTACAAGTTGTTCCTGACAAGAAGTTGACCGTTGTTATCTTCCCGGGCATTATCTCGAAACTTTTCAAGTTTTTGGTCGAGCCAAAGCAAAGAATAAGGCCCGAAATTGTTGTCCGTACGTTGGAATTTATCAGCAGGCTTCTCACTTATTTGTTGTCTGATAATGATTTTCCCAAGCAGGATGAGGAATTGAGTTTAGACAGTTTGGCCATGCCTAACAACCTGCTAGCAGAAACAGTGACGCCCTCCATTGCCTATCCTGACGACGTGAGAACTGAGCAGTGGGTCACGTCAACTTACAACAATCTTTCTCCGCTCATTTCTGCCTTGGTTACGAAGTACCGGGCAAGCACTAGCACAAAGGTAAGGCGGGCACTCTTATCATTTTCCCAGACTCTTTTGAGTCAATGCAATAACACAATGCCTGAAAATGTTGCAGACCTATTAGTCGAAATGTCGCTCTTCTTACAAGGCAACAGTGAAGAGTTGCAGACAACCACTGTGCTGTTTAGTAACAAACAACTAACCAACGTTGTGGATGCTTCCTCACAAATCACTCGCTCTTGCTTGTACACGCCCGACGTGAACGACGCAGTACTCAAGTTGAATAGCATTACTTTCAGTATTAAGACAGCGCTTGCCAAAGACCTAGGCGAGAATATTTTTCTCTCTGTCAACAGTATCTTGAATACTCTCACGGAGGAGTTGGTCGTTTTACATAACACGCGGAGCTCGAAAGTGGTTTCGAAGGGCAACATCTCTGATCTCAAAGTCGAAAAAAGCACTGCATTCCCAACGTTTGGCAAGCACTATGAGAACTCCACTCAAATAGATCAGATCAAGTTCAGCAGCGACAACACGTCTCCGACTTATTCTGACAAAGAACTTGCAGTTTTTGGTGAGAGCTTGGATTTTGGAGTCGAGATGGCCATAGTACTGCTCTTGAAAGTCTTGGGCCAACACCCCATTGGCAGCCACTTGGTGCTGACCCTTCTCTTGAACGAGGCAAATGATAGCCTAGATAGGGCCATCAATCTCTGGATATGTTCCAACATTGTTTCTGGAGGTGCCAACAACAGAGAACCCGAGTTTGACACCGATCAATTCTTAGATCTAGACAATGCCGATGAGCAAAGCCCAGCAGGATTTGGCGGCTCGGGCGAGTCAAGTGACTCTCTTTTAATGACCGACAACATTGTGTCGATGCTTGAAACGGCCCAGGAGATGATCCATTCAGTGTCTGAGGAGGTGCACATTTCGAAGCTGTTGGCGTTGGTAGGCTCTATCGCTGTAGACACCATTGCGGTGGCCGCCAAATATTTAAAAAGCGACTTCTCTTCCCAGCTCATTGAAAACTTATATCCTATTGTCGAGAGTTTACTGTCGACCTCTCCAATGATCCTGCACCATGCCCAAAGCGCCATGCTCACGATCGCAAACGAGGTGTACAGCAACCCACTGATCAGCAGCTTGATCATAGAAAACTCTGATTACTTGCTCGACTCACTCAATGTGAAGTTGGTGAACCAGGAGATGACGCCAGACACTTTGAAGGTACTTGTCGTCTTGATAAGGATCGCAGGTGTTCAAATCATAGACCGACTCGACGACGTCATTGCCACGAGCTTTGTGCTTCTCGACACATACCACGGGTACTCTGTGTTGTGCAAAGGTGTTTTCGCCTCTTATCAGGAAATCCTTACTACTGTGTATAACGCATACTTATTGGACTTTGATTTCGAGACTCAAGTGTTTGCTAAGCATGAAGAGGAGGTCGAACAAAGAGACAAGCCGTGGGGATTGCCCAGCAGGGAAGCCATGCTAGACTTGTTGGATGATTCCAAAAGAGACATACCTGACATTCCGATGGCTGAGCAGAAGATTGAGGAGATTGACAGTGACGATGAGTTGGACGAGCTTGATGGAAAGACAGAGGTTGAAACTCAGCTGCAAGAAGTAGATGCCTTCAAGTACGACTCGCATATTCCAAAACACCTCTACTTGTTGGTCCAGCGCATTGCCTCCTACTGCTTGCGCTTTCTCCACTACCCTTCGTTTAGTCTTCGGATGCGCATCTTTCTGATGCTCAATCAGATTGTGGCAGTGCTCTCTACACAACTCAGCGAATTGTACCCTGTGCTCTATGAGTTCTGGGAGTTTGTACTTGAGGCGGCCTTAGATGAGGATGTGAGAGTGAGTATTGCCGGGTTGGAAACGATGTACACGATGTTCAGGTTTGGGGGAACATTCTTGAATAAGAACTTTGTTGACTTCTGGCAAAAATTAAAAAACAATGCAAACTTCGAAAAGTACAGCCAGCTACTTCAACAAAGAGTGTCCAAGAAGAACGAGCTTCAATTGCAAACGCTTGATACGAACTGGTTTCATGCTGGGTTGGAGAGAGACTACTATGTCGCCATCAACAAACTTTTGAAGTTGGGACTCAGAAACTGTGGGGCATCTTTGGGAATTATGGACGTGGTGGAGATTATCAGCAAGGGAACTGAGGGGGAAACGGCGGAGTACGGTGTGAACAGCGATATCAAGTGGTGGTTGACAGCGAAGGGTGAACGAAGCACCAAGGTAGCCTAGCTCGATATTATAGCTTTTTAACCGAGGCTGTAAGTATTGAGATTCCTTCACAACTCTCATTCACTAATGCCTTCTTGAACACTTCAACGACTAGTAACCACTACAAATTGTAATATAATATACATTTAAATCAAATACGCCTATTGTGCACTGTAAGATGCACATTGTTAACAGCAAACTGCGGGTATCAGTATATAGTTCTAAAACAGTCTGTCAAAGTATGCGTGAACAGCACAGACTAACGCAGCACATTTCCTACTTGCTGCTAGCACTGTTAGCTTAGAATCTCTCGTAGGTCTCCAGAAGCTTAACTCTGCCACAACCACCAAAGTACCCCGGTAAGTTCGACCGCGGCGTCATCGTGATTGTCTCAAAGATCAGCAAAATCACAAGGAGCATCGCCGTGAACCCCAACAAGTTATTAGTAGACATCTCGGCAAAACTAAGACACAAAATGATAATCCCAATTGGAATCCGCGGGATAACGCGCCAGAACTTGGTCAAAACGTGGAGATTGCAAGGGTCACGCGACTTCTCCGAGAAGGCCATGATTGCAAGGGCCCACAAAGAAAGACAAAGACCTCCCGTGAAATAGAAGGACAAAGAGTAGTTAGACGGTTCATGCTCCTCGGATGTGGTAGACTCTGTTGCGGCAGTGGCAGTCTCGGTAGCAGCTCTGATAGCAAACTTGACGAATTCGGCATGGACCTCTGACCCCGATTCAGAAGAAGCAGTCTCGGAAGCAGATTCTTCATGCTGGTGCTTCTTGGTCAGTGTATTGTCTAACGATACAAAATGACCACCCGCATCAGCGGCCAAGATCAAACCGGCGATCAACGGCACATGTGCATAGATCCACGAGATTGCAGTGGCTCCGCTGCGGCGCATGGCGTGCGTCGCCTTGATACTTGTTCCCCCGTTGAAGTACAACCACAAGAAGCAGTACGAGATGATGAGGCAACAGATCCCGCGGCCCAACTTGTCGGTAAATCCAGGTCCGATAGGAGTCTCAGCGACAGTCTTATACAAAAACTCGCCAATAGCAATAATGTAGAACGCGCCAAACCGCTCGACTTCGTGCTCAAGATTGAGGGCGGTGCTTGTAGTGAGCTTCATCAAGCGTTTGAACAATGGGTGGTAGATAAAGGAGAACGATGCCTGCTCAAGAAACAAAACGCCAAATGCCATTCCGACTTTGCCCCATTTTGGGAGGAAAATGACTGGGATCCAGAGGCAGCAGGTGACATAAATAGCACTGGCGTAGGCCCGCATCTGGGTGCGATGCTCCGGGATGTAGAGCGAGTAAACAAGAAGGGATGTCGCCAAACTGACGCGACAAAGAATGTAAGGAACGATGGTAAACGCTGCAGCATTTCTCGACTCTAACACTTGCGAACAATTGTTGTCGTAGACGACAAGCAAGGCAAGGATCCAAAGAATATAAAACTTCTGCGACAAATCACCAGTATAGTAGTAATTCATAAAGTCCTTGATGTCGGCCCAAACGACCCAGGTCGGAACAAACAAGAGAATGTACTTCAACACTGCTCCTCCAGTGCCCTCTTCAACTGCATTCCCGGCAAGATTAGCCACAATGCCCACGTACAAAAGGTCCAAGAACAATTCGGCTTTTCCACTAGTGCGTTCCCCTTTGGTTCTATAAAGAACACCATCTTTGAAGTAATTGAGGGCATGGGGTCTGACGAACCAGAGATTATCTTTGGGCTTCTTGATGTACTGGAATGTCACTTCTCCATACTTGTTCACAATCTCGTCCTCGTCCTCCTCGTCACTCAAGACATGGTCAAAATCTCTCTCCGGAGTCGGCTCTTGCAAGCTCGCCCCGGTCTGACTCTCCGGGTCGTCGTGTTTACTCGGAGCCATGGTAGCCATTGCGCTCGTTGTTTGTCTGACTTTCCCAGAAACAAGGGCGAACTGCTGGTCCTTTTAAGCAAGAAAAATGCATGCAGGCAGTGCAGAAACATGCGTCATTCTGAATACTTACTCAGCTGAGTAAATGTAGCAGACGCCAAGACTTCCAAGAATCGCCTAGAGTTAGTAAGATGATTTTTGATTCAGACAATGGAGAGAGTCTGTGTTTGTACCATAATACAAACTTTGGTTACAATAAGTAAATTCTGCTTGCACCGCCTCTCCCCTGATTGTCAGCCAGTCAATTCCATTCTATGCGGGGTCCTGCGGAGACCGCAGAAAAAATTAGCGAAGTGACAAGAATATAAGGGCGGTATAAGAATTAGGAGGCGGGATAGTAATGAATCCTACAGAGATTGGCTGCCTCAAATGTCAATCAAGTGTTTCAAGGCCATAATTGTAAAGTTTTTCAGTTTCTGGGGTTGCTCCACGCTAATTCTTTGGTGGACCCTTTTCGTAACCTCTTTCTGGACCTTCTAGGCCGCTGAACCCTAGTGGCTGGTTCATCTCCCGAGATATGGAGCGGCCTCCGCCCAGATGTGCACACAAATGATTATCCAACGTCGTATAGCCTAAAGAGAAAGGGCAAAGCCAAATACACTTTTCCCTTGTCAGGCAATCGTGCGATGGTGATTACTTGCTGTTGAGCGGCTACTATTTCGCTGCCTTCTCGCCTGCACTGCCAATTCTGTTGCGCTTTTGCCCCGCGCGCAGCGAAATTACCTGTATGGTAAGCTTACACACAACCCAGCACGGGCCAAGGGAGGCAAATTGTTGACATTTTTGTTAGACATTGTTCGGGTGCATAGTGAAATTAAATTAAAAAAAGAGCTTATAAATTAAAAAAAAAAAAAAAAGAGTTTGTACACCTTTGTGATATTAGTAAGCCACTACCCACCACCTTTGTAATATTAGTAAGCTACTGCCCACCACTCTTGGGGTTTATTTACCACTGCCCTGGCTTCCTGGGTTTGCTTTTTCCTCGATAGGAGACACCCCCCATCTGGCAGCCAATCTGATTTTCCTGCCATAGCTAAAAAAACACCCCCTGTGTCCTCACGTGGTTCTAGCGAATGGCTCATGAGTCGGACGAACCACACTAGCAACACACACTAAGTTACACACATATTATTCCCACTCCCCATCTGATATCATGGATCCTAAGGGAAACCCCGACTTTGTGCCACCCTCCGAGCAGGTGCCGTCTCCGGAGCCCGTGCCGGCACACCGGATCCCCAAGAACGAGCCGATTCAGCCATACGTGCTCGCCGACTACCTCCACCTGATCGACGCCCCAATCACGAACCACGAGCGAAACCGGGTGTTGCACCAGCAGTTTGCCAAGAGCCGCGCGGGGCTGAGCCTGAGCTTGAAGAACATGCACAACCTGATTCCGCGGATCCACCTGCAGTTCACCAAGTCGTCGCTGAGTAGCGAGGATGAGTTGGACAAAAAGATGCTGCAGGCGGTGTTAGACACCGACGAGGAGCCCTTGGACGGTCCAGTGGCCACTACATCAGACAGAAAAAAACAGTCAGAGAGAATTGACGATATCCCAACGGCTGTGCCAGCCAATAATAGGCGGTCCATTTTGGGGGCTGATTTAGAAGAGGTTCCCGCCGGAGTGGTGAGACAGGCTAAGAAGTTCGAGGACTACTCCTTCCCAACACACCGCTTGAAGTCCCGCCTTGAAGACGACAGCAAGCACCCATTGGTACTTGTTGCCTGTGGGTCCTACTCGCCTATCACATACCTCCACTTGCGGATGTTCGAGATGGCGCTTGATGCGATCCAGGAACACACTCGTTTCGAAGTGGTTGGCGGGTTCTTCTCGCCCGTGAGTGATCACTATCAAAAGAACGGTCTTGCGCCCGCCACTCACCGTGTGCGTATGTGCGAGCTCGCTTGTGAGCGGACAAGCAATTGGTTGATGGTCGACGCCTGGGAGTCGTTGCAGCCTGCCTATACGCGGACTGCCTTAGTCTTGGACCACTTCAACGAGGAAATCAACGTCAACCGTGGGGGAATTTTGACGCTGGACGGTAAGACGAAACGCGGTGTCAAGATTATGCTCGTGGCTGGCGGCGATTTGATAGTCCTGATGGGCGAGCCTAATGTGTGGGCCGAGCTTGATCTCCACCATATTCTCGGACTGTACGGATGCCTCATCGTGGAGCGGACTGGAAGTGATGTGCGTAGTTTCTTGTTGTCGCATGACATTCTTTACGAGCATCGTAAGAATGTGTTGGTGATCAAGCAGTTGATCTATAACGATATCAGTTCGACCAAGGTGAGGTTGTTCATCAGACGGGGGATGAGCGTGCAGTACTTGTTGCCCAACTCGGTGATCAGATACATCCAGGAGCACAAGTTGTATGTGAATACGAGGGAGCCAGTGAAACAAGTGATGGATTAAACCAAGTGCATTCTCAACCGAGTCGGAGGGGTCGTTCATTCAATCCAGGCACAACAGTGATCATATGCGGAACGAACTCTCATCAGTATTGTTATCCTCAGTGTCAAGTTATGGCGTTCACACAGTTTTCTACTTGTTGTTCCGCTGTCGCAATTGCTAAGATACTATCACAGTTAGTGGTTGCCGGCATATGTGCTCTCATTGTGCTCCAACTAGTTGTATTCACCTGGTGTGTGTACGGCGACATAATCGGGACAATTCCAATGTACCGTCTGTCAAGCTGACTCCGCACTGAGTACTGGTACCCATTAACGCTACGTGTTTCTCACCAGGCATACCGGGAACTTTGCTCGTAGCATTTATAAGCTAGGGGACTAATGGGGACGAGTATTTTGTGGACACTCAAAGCAATATCGTGTGCAAATTCAGTAGGGAGGCACGAGGCAAATATATACGGGGCTGGGCTTATTCCGCATGCTCGCAGAGCGCGCGTGGTACACTAATATACACATTCACACATTGGCGAATGTAGTATTGTGAACGATAGTTGAGTCACTTTCGTAAGTGTTGACAAATTTATTCTTTTGAGCGGGGCGGACCCTTGCCGTGTGGCTCTTGCATAGGGCAGTAAGTGAGCTGTTTGCGGATGCGATGACCATTCAAGACATACACTAGGATGAGAATTGTGAAAAACCATTGAGTCTTCCTACCA
The DNA here is from genome assembly GCA_002564235.1 of Saccharomycopsis fodiens. Taxonomy (NCBI): domain Eukaryota; kingdom Fungi; phylum Ascomycota; class Saccharomycetes; order Ascoideales; family Saccharomycopsidaceae; genus Saccharomycopsis; species Saccharomycopsis fodiens. The sequence continues at coordinate 49,016 of JNFV01000003.1, forward strand.
TATTCACAAGCACTGATGCTAGAAGTGAATGAGGTTCTTCTAGCTGAAAATAAATCAATATTACTTGCTCTACTGGCTGTCAACATTGGAGCAAGATGCATGCATGTCAAGTCGCAAATATTTTGTACAGCGAAAAGGGCTTGAAATTTTTCCTTCCATTGAAATTGCGGGACTTGGCCCTGCCAATTTCTATATAAAAATTCAATTTGACCCTGGCTTTTCTGCATCAAAAATGGCGGACCCTTTGGATAGCTTTACGCAGATCACAGGTCTCACGCGCGTGCCTTTCCCGCCTACTATACTGAGCCAGATCAAAATATTCTCAAAAAGAAAAAAATACCCGTTCTGCAACAGAAAGTTAAACTCTTTTTGGAAGTACATTAACGAAGATAAACTCTATGATCACAATCAAGGACCAGGCGAGCCAGCACGATATTTAGAAATTCAGTCTGACAAAGTTGGCAGATTATTCTTTCGCGAAGAGCAGCAGATCCCGATGACTATGACCAATTGCAAGATTGCAGATTCCACCATTGCACAGTATGCTATAGAGGCAAATAACAAATTGTTCAGAGCACGGATGAAAGAGAGGTGGGCCATCTACGAAGCTGGCAACACCAGCTCAGTGGTGCATGCCAAGGGCAAGTTGTGTGCACTGCTTAAGAAGCAGGGTTGCACAAGATCCGAACTTTGCTATGCTACTATATTATATGACGACTACTCAGATGTGGTTGGGCATGACCTGCTTGCTAGTTTCTTGGAAGACTGTTTCGTGGTAAACCATTAGAACTATCTACGAGTATAGTTGATGTGGGACGTGGAAACGTTTCGAAAGGTCAAGGACAAGGTCTTGAGTGTGTCGTATCACAAAAAGCACACAATGGGTTGCTCATTCTACTTTTAGGAGATTGATGATAGTCTCAAGTACACATGCACATCACTTTAGCGTAAGAAGAGCTATCCCTCACGCCGAGTGGATAGTGGGATTCCAAGAGAGTCTACGAGCTCACACACATTAATTTTTATTACCTCTATAGATCTCAGCTTCTTTATTTGAACGCATGCTACACTTTTGACTCTTGTTACGTACTGGTTGGTGCTGCTGCTTGTTGTTTTCTCTCATTGGTTGGTTGGCGGTCATGCACGATCTCTGCCCTAACTACCGTTGTTAGGAAACCGTTACTACGCTAATTAGACCATGCTAGCCCCTGTTTACTATATAAACAGATGCTTTCGCTGTTCTGGTGATTTGTTTTTTTAATATTAGACACCAAATCATTTACCCTTTCGAGAGTAAGGTCTACACAACTTCAAATCTCCACCACTGCTAGTACACAGTACACCGACTGTACTACTCTCTCCAACCACAACTACCGCTGCCACCTCTAACAACCGCTGCCACCTCTAACAATTATGGAAAACAGAGACGCTCCTAGAGCCGCGCTCCAGTACGGTTTCATAGACGCTGTTACTTTGTCTAACGGCCACGTCACCCAGAGTTACACTATCCGGGGCCCACGCGGCCCAGAGTTGTTTCGCCGCACCGACCCTGAGCTCCGTCCCCTTGCCTTCTGGCAGTCCATCATGGACCGCTACTACAGCGACCAGAAAGCTGACTATCGTTGGTTGCACGAGCGGGTACATGGCGCCGACTCGTAAGCTGGTCCTTGTTTGACGCCCGAGGTTTGGGCCTGCTGCTATTGCTATTACAGTTGGTGGTCGTCGACGCACAGAGGCGAGATGCGCAATATGTTGCAAGGCAGTGGCGTTGCCCCACACAGCTAGATAGATTTGGGAGTTGGTCGCTCGGTGATAATTGGTTGTGTAATATATGCTTGTTTCTGTTTGGTGGATCTTGTTTTCTGACCACCTATTGTTACCTTGTAAGGTTACGATGGCCAGTGGAAGCCCGTCGGGGCTGCCTCGATGGGCCGCTTCCACCCAGCGGAATGGTTCCTGAGCATCACTTGCCGAGCTAGTTTTCGAAGGCAGAGCCCAGACCCTGCAGAAAGGGCCCATCAAATCAAATTAGTATTTTCCACTTTACAAAAGATTTCTCTGATTTATGCCTGTCCCATTTTTCTTTGAGCTGATCTCTGTTCGCAGGCCACACGCCTGGACGGGCCCTTTGCCCATGCGTTTCGCGCACTGTCTCGCGGGATTCGTACTTTTTCGCGTCCGACCTGCCATCGGATTTAAAGTTTGACACTGTTTACCAATAAGTCGCAAGGCGCACGACAAAACAAAAAGCGCATCTTCAAAAAGAGCTCACATCTCAGGAACGACGGTTACGCTTTGTTCTTAGCTTTTTTCCATTCATTTTCACTTCTTTCCCCTGTTCTGGTGGCATTCCTACTGTTAGTACAATGGCCACTGCGCAGTGTCGTGCCAACATATTGAAATCAAATACCAAAGTCCAGTACAGCACATCTTCACTGGTTACCCCTTGCTAGACACATTTGAGTGCTACTGGGTTGCGCTATCATTGTTTGCACTTCCTCAAGCGTTTCGCAGCGTCCCACTTTGTGGTCTGCCGCTTCTCCCGCGATGTACGACCCCCGTCACATCCTTCCCCGCCAATTATGGGCCCACGACAACCTGACCCTGATCTGCACACACTGTCTGGTGCGCTTCTCTACGTTTCGACGTCGTCACCATTGCCGTCTCTGCGGCCAAGTTTTTTGCAACGCCTGCACTGTGCTCGTCGCAGGTGCCAGGTACCGCCAGTACGGCGAAGTCCGGGTGTGCCAGCGGTGTATAACCAAAGGGGAGACAAACGCAAGCGGGTCAGAGGAAAGTGAGGAAGCAAGTCCTGGGTCTTCGCTGACTTGGTCGGTGCGCAGCTTTCGATTAGACAATACTGCGGTGGAGAGTGTCTCCGTCTACAGCACATTGTCACCGGCTGCCAAGCAATACCTCGACACGCTCATACAGCAGGTGCTATCTCAGAGTCTGTTAAAAAATAAACCTCTGTGGAGCAGGACTATTTCACGCTTGCTCCAGGCCATTCCTGTCAGTGCAGCTGCCAATGCCGATCTGCCTGCCTCCCAGGTGAAGATCAAGAAAGTGCTTGGTGCCCAGGTGGATTCTCAGTGCCTCTCAGGTCTCATAGTGTCGAAGAACATTGCGCTGCGATCTATGAGTCTGTGTCTTGGCAGTCCCGCGGTGCTCATTCTTGCGTGTCCTCTCAGCGGAGGAGAGTCGTTGCAAAATTTGATGGCATTTCTAAGCAAAGTGGCACAGACAAGCAAGCCGGTTTTGCTTCTTTGTTCCACATCTGTCAGCAGTGACGTACTAAAATTGCTTGCCGCTTCCAGAGTCTCCTGTCTTTCTAGAGTCAAACCTTCTGCTTTGGCCAGAATATCTCTCTTTACTGGCGCTGCAGTAGTGCACAACATTGACCAGCTTACGCCTAGCATCTTAGGTTCTTGCCGCTACTTTGAGGTCAAGACGTTCTTGTTCAGTGGCGCCACAAAACACTTGGCGTACTTCTCCGGTGGGCAGCTGGGATGCACCCTTTTGTTGAGAGCAAAAGAAGAAAAGACTTTGGCAGTTGTGAAACCCTTGGCGACTTTCCTAGTTTACTGTTTGTTTAGTCTCAGCACGGAGTCTGCATTTTTCAAGAATCTTTCTGTTGGCTACTCGCTAGACAGTGACGCTGCCACTATCATCTCTAAGTACGGAGAAGATTTGTTTTCCGGTTTGTTTGCGGACTCGGTCTTTTCTGTGTCGCCGGGAGTAAGAACAGAGGTGCCTTTCTTACTAGCCATGAACAAGAAGTATGACAAACTACTTAACAAAGGTGGCATGGCCAACAGGTCAAAGTTCCAAGATACTGCTGAGAAAGCTGTGCCTTATCCAGAAGGCGTTAGTGGCAACCTGTCATACAACATTCAAACACAAAACATGAAGGATCAAGCTAGCAAACAAGCCACCACTGACCTCTTTGACCACTACTCTTCAGGCTGGGAGGTGTTTCTCAAGAACCTCCCGCCGTTAGACCTAAGGCTGCGCCAGGCGTTCTGCTTCTCACACTGCACTGAGACCAAAGGGCAACTCTGCAAGCCGTATGAGATTCTTGAGATCAATTACTACGATCCTGCTAATGACTTGTCTCTTGCGTCATTTATTGAGAAGCTGGTGCGAGACGCGGACGAGTTGTGTCCGGAGGAGTGTGGCCAAGTTTTGGCGGAACATACTAGAAAGTATTTTCACTTCGAGGGAGGTGTGTCCATTGAGTTGCTCAACAGTGAGGATAATGACATGCATGAACGTCCACTGTCTGATATCTACTTTTCCGCGCAATGCAATGTCTGTGGCAGCGTTTCAGGATACACGCCTCTAGATAATGCCAGCGCCCGATTGTCCTTTGGTAAACTTCTTGAGTTGGTTGTGTCCTCATTCGGCTTGTCTTCTGGGTGCGGCCACGACTTTTTCAAAGAACAGTCTCTTTATTTCACACTGAACGGTACGACCATAAAAGTTGAATATTTTCCTGTTCAGCTTTACGAAGTGAATGTCAAGGGCTCCACATATTCTCCCTCTTGGGATATGCGCCGCAAGAAAGAGGATTACGACTCAGCACATAACTCAATTGTCTCATTCTTTGGCGACATCAAAACACGGTTAACCGAATTCTCGTGCAGCAGCTCAGACAAACCAGAGCAGGCAGAGCAGAAAGTCGAGGAGTTGTTAGCAAAGTGCTCTCAAGACGAAACACTGATGCTCAATTTTTACGAAAAACAGTTTTTGACAACATCCCCTGTTGACAGCTTGTCTGTGGGAAGTGTGTTGAAAGTCCTCCAAGAGAAGTATCTAGTTTGGAAAGAGGAGCTCGCTGCATTTGATAGAGACTGGCTTTATGAAGCTTCTACAACATCTAAGGTGACTCCTGCGCAATTTCTCAAATACATCAAGACCACGCGGTCCAAGGAAGAAATTCAAGCACTTACATTTGAGCAGGCAGAGACTCCCGCTGCTTCGAGCCCCTCGGTGTCAAGAAAACCTCTGGAGCAGTTTTCCTTGAATTCTTCCTCGTCAAAAAGTTCTATGCTTCCAAAGTTGCAGAAACGAGTCTCTTCGTTTGCCGTCAAAGACCGCATCACTCAGCTTGAGGCCATGATTGCCAACGGCGGATTTACTCTGTCGGGGGCGCTGCCCACGAGCTCTGTGCCACCTTCTCCCGTTCTGCCACGGATCACACTCCAGCGCGAGTTCAGCTTTTATGATCCTAAAGTTTCGAAGCTCAGAACGTACTTCAACGTCATGCAGCGCAAGTTTGCCGAGGAAAATCAGGAAAGTAAAGGGGCTATGTCCAAGGCTGTGCCAACTGTACGCTCAAAGCTGATTGTATTCCAGAACGTTGACGAAGCTCTTGCAGATGAGGACAGCGTGCAAAGTGTGGGCCGGTCATACGTGCTGAAAAGCGGCGTGCTCAGTAGCAAGCAGACAAATGACGAGTTTTTTCCGGAACGAAAGGATCCTCGCAGGGTGGTTAGTCACAACCATAGGGCTAGGCAGAACAGCATTGCTGAGAGTAGCATTGCCGAGTCGGCGGTTAAGGACGACACTGCCAAGGATGATGCTCTCAAGGGCAATGATTTCTTCATCAAAGAAAACAAGGACGTCTTGTATGGCTTGTTGAAGCAGTTTTTGGCTGGCAGGCTGCCGTCGTGGCGACCATTGGTCAGTCCGTTGCTGGCTGAGGAGCACATTTTTGCGGACTCGAATGTGATACTCCGCGTCTCGGAGCCCACGTCTGTGGCTGCGTTTGCCCTATCGCTAGCCGATTATAAGCAGAAGATGGTAGATCTCAGACGTGGTGCCAACTTGGAAGACCGCTTGCTTAACAAAGCAGCAGTGCATCTCAAGTACCAGTTTCTCAATGAAATCGCCACGTTCTCGTCCAAAATCTTCTACGCCGAGCAGTTTGAAGCTCTTCGGCAGCGTGCGGGAGTCGAGCATAGCTTTGTGCAGAGTCTCAGCCGGTGCCAGAAAGTGCAGGGTCAGCTTCACACTCATGACGGCAGGTACATTGTTAAGATTGTGCGCGGCGCCGAGCTCGAGTCTCTTTTGCGCTTTGCCCCGAGCTATTTTGAGTACATGGCGCAGGTGCAGTTCCACGACTTGCCGTCTGTAATGGCCAAAATCTGGGGCCTCTATCAAGTGGTTGTGAATAGTAGTGAGAGGCCAGTCCGCATGAACTTGGTTGTCATGGAGAACTTGTTCCATAATAAGAATATCACGCGGGTCGAGAAGTTTGGGCCAAAGTCTATTAACCTGCTCAGCTGGTTCGTGCGGTTGCACAGCAAGAAGCAGTTGAAGGCGTCGATGTGGAACGACACGTTGTTTCTAAGCAAAGCCAGAGTCACGGGCTACTCGCTCATTGCTGGTGTCGACGAGGAGCACAGCCAGCTCACCGTCGGCATTGTCGGGTACATACGGTCGCTGGCGTTCAACAGACGGCTGGGGCTCTGGGCAAAAAATCCGGGAGTGCTAGACGAGGCACTGGAAGGAGCGTTGGCGGGGGCTGAGCCTAGAGATTACAAAAGCGAATTCCGCCGGGTCGTCGAGCGGTGTATCCATACTGTTCCCGATGCGTGGCATGTTTAACAGTGCATTGGCCACAGTAGTGCATTGGCAGAGCCAGTGTGCCGAAACGCTGACTGACAACAAGCTTAGTGTAGTAGTGCTTCATTACTTGAGTGCTGCTATTAGCTACTAGATGTATGCTGAAAGATGATACCAAAAGTTTTGTTTCAAGATTATTTGTATAGAGCCTGGGCTGAGTAGTTTATCTTTGACTGTAGGGCTTTATTATGGGGTGATTGATAAAGCGAAAGTACAGTGGGGCACAGTAAGCTCTTCCTGGCCCCTCCGGGCGGCGCTGGAAAGCTCTGGGCGGCTCACGAGTGGGTGGCCGCCTAGCATTCAGCCCACTGGCAGCTCAGGCACATGCGTGTCAAATTCGAATGCTTACAAAATGCGAAGTACGTTCCGAGCAAGTGGGCCACAAAACAAAGTTTTACACCTAATTCACAACTTTTACTTACGCTTTTTTTTCAAAATCCTTCGTTAATTATTTTTTCCATCATTGAGGCATTACTAGGGCCTGGAATTTCTTTTCGCCTCGCTGCCACTGTTCTCACTCTTTAAGTCACGTGACCACGTGCCAACTGTCTTGATTGTCAAACGCTGGAAAGTTCCAGCCCAAAGCACAGCAGCATGTCGACGAACGATTCGAGCTACAACTCGAGCCAGAACGGCACGTTCACAGAGGAGGACTTTATTAAGCCCGTCAAGATCTCGGTGTTTACCCCCTTGATCTACGTGGCCATCATCCTCACGACGTTTGTGATCTTCTCCAAGGTCTACAGAAAGCGCAGTTTGAACCGCTTGTCGAGAACGAAGCCGTTCTTCCCAGAGAATGTGCAAAAACAGTTCTACTTTGAACTTGTCAGCATGGATCCAAAGCCTACTGAGAAGGTCTTGAAGGCCGCTTTGTTCAGATGGGCCTCCGAGAGCATTCGCCGCACCATCAAGTTGAAGGAGTCCGAGCAGTACATGACCAAGATGTACCAGGCCGGCCTGATCGGTGACGACCTCTGGACGCGGTTCACGTTGGCGCAGAAGTTGGAGGAGCTCGAGATCCAGGCGATTGCCGCGGAGACCGAAAACTTGAAGAAGGGCTGGGCGCAGAAGTTCTTCCCGTTGTTGCAGGAGTTGACTTTCAACGAGGCGTTGCGGAGAAGATTGTTGGCGGTGGATCACATGAAGATGGAGCAGTTGGAGCAGTGGGGAGTGGACTTGGAGGAGTTGGAGAAGAAGTTTGTGGGGCGTAAGAGTGTCAAGCTCGAGAAGAAGTAAGCAGCACATTGCGACTCTTCGACAGTGACAACGCTGTACGCTTTCACTTACTCACCGCTGCTATGATCAGCACTCACAATGCAATTTATTGCCACCTAAAGTTGCGAGCAACATATAGGACTGAATAGGTATAAACCTGTGTAATGTATCTTTATTGGACGTTGTAGAGTGCACTAGCAAAGTTGATGTGCTGCAAGACCTTGATGGCGTTGTATAGCTGTTAATTACTTGGTGTCAGTGCTGAAATTGGTTGACGCTTAGTTGGGCTTTTCCATCTTAAGCGTTTCAATACTTTAGATAAGACGGCAAGATTGGACAAAGCACCGCACTTGACGAGGTGTTGGATCTAACTTGAAAGGCCATCTATAAGTTGCCTGCGGCGGGCTGATTCCAGACGAAATCCGATAGCCACGATACGATGTTCTTTACTCAAGCACTCTCTCAAAAATCTTGACTCGTGAAAGCACTTTTTTGTCATTAGCAATGGCGTACAGGAAACTATTAGTTTTTACGGATGCCATGTGTTTTGAAGCTGCGTACGTACTCCCATTGTGCACTCAGTGTGATCTCCTATTGTTACTAGATTTCTATGTACTTTGCTTAGGTCGGATTCAGTATTTCACTGTATTAAACAGAATTAATGAAGAGTGTACAGGTGCTTTTGCGCGCGAATAAACTCGTAGATCTATAAGCAAGCGTTGTTACAATCGATGGTAACAACTGCTAACTTATGAGAAGATCCTTTTAGTAAGCAACCTTCTATCAACAAATAATAACGAACAACAACTATTTCAGATAATATATCGTATGATTGGTAATAAAGAAAAGCTGCTTTTCAAGCAAAGCGCTTGGAACCACTAGATCTCCTTCCGTAATTGGATTGGGATCGAGAGTTCTGCGAGGTGCCGGTGCCTGATCTACGATAGACAGAGGCACCGAACTTGCTGTTCTGAGGATTTGGCGATTTGTTGAGGTAGTAAGCCTCTTCGACAGGTACAATACTGGCGGTGGTCGTCGAGTTCGATGGGAGAAAATCAGTCGTAGAGACAGTGACAAACCGCATCGTGGTAAGAATACCTTCCTGACGTATCCAGGGCTCGATTGATAACGGGTGCGTAAAATCGTCTTCGATGGGTTTAAGCAACTGGGAACGCCGGCATACACTGCAAGCTTCGCAAAGGCGTTTCTTGACAAGTGGCCAAATATTCTTAACATTCTTGTATGTCCCCGCTACCTCGACTGAGCGTCTAAGGAAAGATTCGACGGTCTCGTTTTTAGCAGGCCATAACCGAGCAATCGCAACTTTAGCTTCTTCGAAATACAACAGATATGGGTACTGATCAAGTAACCGCAGAACGAGGTAAGTCCATAACGCTTCTCTATCCGACGTGGGGCCCTCTTTGTAAAAAACGGCTGGAAACTCAAAGTCCAGTGATTGGAGAAGAAACAGGGCCCAATACTTGGGCTCAACCGCAAAGTTCTCCAATTCAGTCTGTACCGCAATGATATGGCTTCGAGCAAGCATAACATTCTCGAGGCTGTCGATATTCTTGGGGCACTTGTAAGAGTCTGGCATCTTGAACTCCTCGTAAGTATTCGGGAAATGGTCACCGGCCTGTCGACGGTCACCCGTATTGTGATAACCGGGTTTGAGCAAGACTTCTGAATCAAACTTGCTAATCCGATCACACGATTTGGGGAATGGCTGAACAAAATCCGATCTCGCTTGAGGCATACGCCGGCTGGGAAATCCCAAAGAATGTTGGGAGTCAGCGGCTGAAGAGCCCTTGAAATCCGCAGACCACGGTCCATCGCCGGCTTCCTTCCAGGTCGGTTTCCGCGGCGGCGGATCTGCCTTAGCCTGCTCCAGTGGGATAGAGTGGAGTTCCTCTTTCTTCTTGGGCCAGGTACGAGACAACCCAGATGGCATGAATGTGTCCTCCGGGTGTTGGGCCATTGAATTGTTGGGAGTACTCTTTCTACTCTCAGAATGCTTAACCTTATCCCTACATAGCGCCTCGTAGCGTTGCTCGATCTTGACAAGGTGGGCCGCGGCTTTATCGGTAGTTCGCTTAATTTCCGCGATAACCTCCGCTTTGAATTCCTGGGCAAAGATCGCCCAGTCTTCCGCGCGAATGCCCAGATGCCTGGCTTCGATCGCCGCTAGGATGCTCCGGAGGCGTTCGTCGAGAGCATCCTGCTGTACAACGGCGTCGGCCCGAAGTGCGTTACGAAAGTGAGTAAGAAGCTCCTGATGTCTGTCGCGCTCTGCCTGAGTAAGGTCGTGTGCGGTTGTAGCCACAACGTTAAGTTGCGCAATGTTCTTGCTAAGAGAATGGAAGGTCAGAACGTCCTCTGCTTGAATACCTTCAAAACACAGCAACAAGGTTTGCTTTAACGACTCCGAAGCGGCAGAAACGGTTGCCTCGTTACTCAGGGTGATCTCCGTGAACAAAGCGTTGAGCAAGTTACGCATATCTGCAAACTGCGACAGAATGTAATTGAGAAGCTCGCGAGTCTGACGCTCGTTGGAGGCCTCAAGCCTGTGCGACAACTCGCTTATCGCTCTCATAAGTATACGATTCTGCGGATCGAGCTGCTCCCATACTGCAGGCTCCTCCTTCTCCTCATGAGACTCGTTCGCGAAACGAGGTGGGGACTCCACACGAGTGCTCAGCGCCATCGGAGCGTCCTTCGACGGGGGGCCAGTTCCACGGCCGGACTGATATTCATAGGGGTGGTCCTGATGCGCGTTAGACATTGGCGCGTGCGTAAAGGTGCGTTAGCGATGCCTAAGATGGGCCTGAGCTGCGTGAACTTCGTGAATCGAAAAAAGTGAAGTTGAGAGAGACTGAACACAAAAGAGGTTTGTAAGTATTTTTTTTTGTTTTTGATTTATACTTGAACGACAATCTTTTTTGTTTTTTGAAGTTCTTCAAACAATTTTTTTTGTGTTTTTTTGATGTTTTCTAGTCTCCTGTCAAAAGCGGTGACAAGCGTCACCGATCCGCACTTCGCGCAGAAGAGATACTCTCGATCTGTTTCTGCGGAATGAGTCTGGCTTGTCGGTCTTAATTCAAGTTTTCAATCGGTTCGAGTTTTTTCTGTTTCAAAGAGTAGGCTTGTTTACCAAATAACAAATAATTATTTGTGCTGGTGCTTTTGCGCGCGAATAAACTCGTAGACGCATAAGCAAGCAATGTTACAATCGATGGTAACAACTGCTGACTTATAAGAAGATGCTTTTAGTAAGCAACCTTCTATCAACAAATAATGACGAACAGTAACTATGTCAAATGATATATCGTATGATTGGTGATAAAGTAATCTTATCTAGGTACTAAAGAAGAGCTACTGATCCTATCCCTTGTTCTCTGGTTAGGAGAGCTGGGCTAGGGGTGGTCATAACCCAGTGGTTATGAGAGATTGCTCGCGGGAGTCTCGCAGAGCAGAACGGTTCTCAATGAACGTTAGACTGCTAGCACCAATATGGACCATCACAGCAAATTGGCTTCGCCAGTGCACTGCTCTACACTATTAAGGAATATTATTATAATAACACAATGTTTACTTGTTTACTAACCCCCTCTAAGCTAATCCAACTCCTCGGTCATGTTGACGTCCTCCTTAGGCTCCTCCTTTGGCGCGGCGTGGCTGGCGGCGATCTTGTCGGCCATCTCCTGCGCCTTCTTCGCCTCGCTCTTCGACTGGCGGGCCTGCTTCTCCTCCTCCTGCTTGGCGAGGTATCTACCTCTGATCAAGTTGCCGGTTCTGGCGAGGTCCTCGTACTTGGCGACGTACTTGGCCTTCGAGGCGTCGTAACCGTCGTCGTACAACCAGTCCTCAGTCTTGGTCAACTGCTCCTGCAACTTGGTCTTCTCCTGCTCAGAGGCAAATGGCGCGTAGATGTCGTCGAGCTTGCCACGGAGGTCGTAGATGTACTCCTCGAGAGCGTTCTTGCGGTCCTCGGTCTCGGCAACCAACTTGTCCTGGGCCACCATGTTGCACTCCTGCTCGAACAACTGGTCTCTCTGCTTGTCTGGCAACGAGAAGGTCTTGCCCGAGATGGTCAACTGGTCCTGTTTCACAAGCTTCTTCACCTCCTTGTACTCTGGCTCAGCGTCCTCCTCGGCCTCTGGGTTCTCGACGAGCTCCTTCACGAGCTTCTCGACAACAGTGTAGGCCTCCTCAACGGTGTAGAAACCGGATGGGTCCAATCTCAACTTCAACTTGACGGCGATCGAAGACTCGCCCTCTGGCACCTTGACGCCAGCAATCTGCCACTCGGCAATGTCAGCGTCAACGCCCTCTGGGAGCTGCGATGGCTCGGTGTATTTGGCAGAGATCTTGAAGTCACCCGATCTGTAGAGAGTGATGATCTTGGTCGATGGGTAGCTCGAGCCGGCTGGGAACACCTCCATGTGGTCGACGTCCTCCTCGCCCTGGTCCCAGTAGTAGGACACAGAGTACTGGTTGTAGTCCTCAAACTTGAATGGACGCACTCTGAGGGTTGGCGAGTGGATGGCGCAGATGAACGCGGCACCACGGGCAATGGCCTCGTCCTGGTTGAGGTGGAACGAGAGCGGCTTGCCGAACAATTCGCCAAGCTTGGCCTTCAACGCTGGCACACGCGTGCACCCACCAATGACCTCGATGGTGTCGATGTCCTCGACCTTGAGGCCAGCAGCAGCCAAGGCCTCGTCGATTGGCACGTTGATTCTGTCGAGGAGTGGCTTGACCATCTCCTCAAGGTCCTCTCTGTCGAGCGACGACGACACGTCGACGTCGTTCATCACAGACTCGATGCTGATTGGCGCGCTGCTGTTGGCAGACAACACCTTCTTCAACTTCTCGGCCGCGGTCAACACACGGTTGTACGCCTTGGCGTTCTCGCGGATGTCAATCTTGTACTTGGCCTTGAACTCGTCGGCAAAGTGCTCGGTGATGGCGTAGTCAAAGTCACGGCCTCCAAAGTGCTTGTCGTAAGCGGAACCCAAGATCTTGAGCTCGCCCTTCTTGACAGAGGCAATGGACACGGTGTAGGTGGAGTACCCAATGTCCACGAAGGCAATAGTCTTTGGCTCCTCTGGAAGGTCGGTCTTGAACACACCGTACCCGACAGCGGCAGCAGTGACCTCGTTGACGGTTCTCACTGGGTTCAACCCGGCGATTCTCGCGGCGTCAGCAATGGCGTGTCTCTGCTTCTCAGTGAACCAGCCTGGCACAGCAATGACAACGTCCTCGATCTTGCCGCTCACCTCCTTGGCGGTGATGTCCTTGATCTTGTTGATGTACATCGCCGCCAACTGGGTCGAGGTGAACTCGTGCTGCTCGCCACCAAGTCTGACCTTGGCGGCGATCGCGCCGTCCTTGTTCACCAATGGCGCGGTAATGTATTTCTTCTCGGTGGCAAAGTCCGGGTCGTTGAAACCAAGCCCGACGAGTCTGTTCAAGTTACCCACGGTGTTCTTGATGTTCAGGGTCTGCTGGGTCTTGGCGGTCTCGCCGATGGCTCTGCTCTTGTCGCCAAATCCAACCAAAGTTGGAGTGGCTCTGTTGGAGACCTCGTTGACGACGACGTCAATGCCTCTGTTACGGGCAACCGCAATCACGGAGTTCGAAGAGCCGAAATCAAGTCCAAATGGAACGCTCATGTTTACTGTATGGTGTTTCCGGCGTACTGGCAGCAACTGTTATATATTGAAAAAATTTTCGAGCCTGCCCAGCGGGTTGGTGTGCAGGTGTTCGAGAAAGTTCCAGCAGGTTCCACCTCACGAACGTGGCAAATTACCTGAAACCCGCGCCGTCAATGTGGCGAAATATTCAGTGTTACATCAAAACCCTCTTACTGCTTTTATCCAATGATTTTAGCACTAAATGATTAATGGCTCACCGGTGCGTTGCTCGCACGTAGTACAATAGCCACCGGATCACAGCGGTGTCCGGGTTTTTTCCTACCTCTGCCGGCCCGCCCGCTGCGGCCGCCCGTGGCTGCTGCATGTCAAATGTGGGAAGCGCCTGAGGTAAATGCGCTTCTGCGTAAAGTAGATACACCTGCTATGTATATTTTATTACTTTCTGTGAGAAGAAAAGAGAGAGAGGTGATTGAGAGGTAGATAAACCTGCTATGCTAGTTTCTTTTTCACTCTCTGGCACAGTTTGTTCGTGTTCTTACCTTGATTTCTTCCTGAAAAGCCTTGTGGAGTGTGCTCGGAATCAGAGTGGAGTCAATGCTCATTAGCAAAGTAAAAAATAGATGCTGGCCCTGCTGCCCAAAAACCGTAATGAGCCCCCGGCTCAGACATACTACACATACTCATAAGTTCATAACACTAAGCTTTATTCAATTGAGCTGCGGCCCACCCTCAAAGCCGCTCCTTGCCAGTTTTCTTGTCCAACTCTTCCTCGTCATCACTGCTGTCACCGAAAAACCCTGCAAACTGGGGTTTGACCAGGGCTGAAGGCGCCGGCTTGGACGCTTTCGCGTGCTGCCGTGACACTGCCCGCTGGATGTCCGTCTGCGTCTGCTCGCTGTGCACCGCGTACTGCAGGTCGTCGAACTTCACCTTACCCACCGGATCGGAATTGACAAGCGCCACCAATTTATCCCGCTTCTTCTCGAGTGCCGCTCGCTTCTCCTCGGGCAACCTCGCAAACTGCTCCTCGATTTTCCTCTGTGCCTCAACATCTTTCTTCTTCTGCCCGCCGGGTGTTCGCATGCTGCCGCTCACGCTCGATTCTGAGCCGCTCTCTCCACCGGCCCCGTTGCTTCTACGATTCTTGTTGATTTTGCTCCCCTCTTCCTTTAACTGCTTCCCAAACCCACCCTTGCCCCCGCACAAGCACAATCGGAGTTGCAAATCAATAAACCCGGATTTTCCTATGGATTTCAAGTCCTGGTGGGTCCTTATCGAGGTCCCGTTCACAAGCGTGATGTTGCTGCGCCGGACAACCGACGGAGGAAGTTGCGACACTAGTTTGTTGTAGACATCCTCCCCGCTGCATTCTGCTGAGAACGATTCCCGAACATCGGGAATGCCGTCAATACACTTGAGGAATATCTGGACCATCAAGTAGTTGAATCGGAGATGGTACGACCCCCCGTGGTGGTGCCCGAGGCTATATAGGGCTGCTCCCGGGTAACCTGAAAAATCCCGACCGGTCAAGTCGAAAAATTTTAACCACACGTCTAGACCTCAACGTCGCGATGTTTGCCACTAGTTTGCCAGTTCTCACCCGCGCGGTTGCTGCGGCGTCCTTGCCAGCAGCCAAGCTTGCGCTCAAGCCAGCGTTCAGCTTGAGAAGCGTCGCCGGTGCCCTCAGAGGCTACGCCTCCTTCGACCGTTCGAAGCCCCACCTCAACGTCGGTACCATTGGCCACGTCGACCACGGCAAGACCACCTTGACCGCGGCGATCACCAAGTGCCTTGCCGAGAAGGGCGGAGCCGACTTCTTGGACTACAACGCCATTGACAAGGCCCCAGAGGAGAGAGAGAGAGGTATCACCATCAGTACCGCGCACGTCGAGTACGAGACCGACAACCGCCACTACGCCCACGTTGACTGCCCAGGTCACGCCGACTACATCAAGAACATGATCACCGGTGCCGCCCAGATGGACGGTGCCATCATTGTCGTTGCCGCCACCGACGGCCAGATGCCGCAGACCAGAGAGCACTTGCTTCTTGCGCGCCAGGTTGGTGTGCAGCACATTGTTGTGTTTGTGAACAAGGTGGACACCGTGGACGACCCTGAGATGTTGGAGTTGGTTGAGATGGAGATGCGCGAGGTTCTTAGCGAGTACGGGTTTGACGGTGACAACACCCCGGTTATCATGGGTTCTGCTTTGTGTGCCCTCGAGGGCAAGAGACCGGAGATCGGCCAGGAGGCTGTGTTCAAGTTGTTGGACGCCGTCGACGAGTACATTCCAACCCCAGTCAGAGACACCGAGCAGCCGTTCCTTATGCCAGTCGAGGACATCTTCTCGATTTCCGGAAGAGGCACTGTCGTCACCGGCAGAGTCGAGAGAGGTACCCTCAAGAAGGGCGCTGAGATTGAGATTGTCGGCCACAACAAGGTGCCATTCAAGGTCACTGTCACCGGCATTGAGATGTTCAAGAAGGACCTCGACCAGGCCATGGCTGGAGACAACTGCGGAATCTTGTTGAGAGGCACCAGAAGAGACCAGGTCAAGAGAGGCATGGTGTTGGCCAAGCCAGCCACCGTGAACGCCCACACCAAGTTCTTGGCGTCGTTGTACATCTTGACCAAGGAGGAGGGCGGTAGACACTCGCCGTTCGCCGAGAACTACAGACCGCAGGTGTTCATCAGAACCTCGGACGTGACCACCACCTTGGTGTTCCCAGAGGGCGCGGACCACTCGCAGCAGGTGATGCCAGGTGACAACGTCGAGATGCAGTGCGAGTTGGTGCACCCAACCCCTGTCGAGGTGGGCCAGCGTTTCAACATCAGAGAGGGCGGCAGAACCGTCGGCACTGGGTTGATCACCAGAATTATTGAGTAAGCAATGGCGAGCGCCAGCGAGACATTGCGTAGCACCCGCTTTAATTAGCACTGCCAAGCGCAAGCGAGGCAGTGCGGAGCGTTTGCTGGTCAGCACTGTCGACAGTCTATGTAAATAGTAAGTAGGAATAAAACTGTCAATACAAAGCAGTAGTCAAAGAGTGTTGAATGATGGTCAAAAACTAAAAAGAAAGTCGCGAAGTGCGACGGCAGTGAAGATTTTGACTTTTGGCGCCAGTTAGGTTACTTTTGGATCGGATTACCACAAGGAAACGGTGTAACGCACTACGAACTGAGCGGCTGCCGCAACACACGGCCATTATTGTACAGCATGCAGTATCATAGTTTACAGTCTGTCGCTCACTACTGCTAACCTCACCACTGCTTGACGTCTTACGATTCCCAGCCGCACCTTGGCGGAGGCGAAATCGACCCTAGCTTTCAAAAGTATACATTGCAATATTTCAAATGTAACATTTAGCACCTTTAGTGATTTGTAGTCGACCCTCCCATGCCGTGCAGTAGTGCCTGCAGTGCACGGACAGCTTCAGTCCTGCGCAGATCTATGAAAGAAGACGCCTGAAGTCTGGAGATCTGGCCGGAAACACCTTTGTTCCACATAGTCTAACTTCTATGTTTGAACAAGAAACCTCGACTTTTTCTCAGACGGAGTAGGCTTTTCACGAAAATGCGGGACGCTTTCATACACATTCTGTTGTTTCCACACCGAGTTTTCCGTGCTTCCCCAGGTTTCGAGCGATGCACCTCCACTCAGTTGTAAGCTCCGGCCCAGCTTAAGCTGCAACAGTGGCACCGTCATAGAGAAGGGGCAAGACCATGAAGGTCTATAGAGAGATTTGAAATTCTGGCAAAGATGTAAAATATTGTAGGTCGATATATTTTTTGGCTCACGCCAGTGTGGATGCGCCAGTGTGGTTGGTGCCTGCCTGCACTGCTTTGCCGACCTCGGCAGCGGTCGGCAGGCACGTGCGACCGGCTACCGCCCACCGCCCGGGTTTTCCACGCGGCTCACCTCCCCGGATTTCAACCACTTGCACACATTCAAGGTTTCCCAAACCAACAACACCATGCTCCTGAGAACTGTCAAGAACTCGCTCAAATACTCGCGCGCCACTGCGAACCTTGCTCATTCGCGGCCCCTCCATGCGTCTGCCTTCCTCTTGTCGAAGCGCGTGGAAACCGACGCCTTTGGCGAGATTGAGGTGGACGACGCCAAGTACTGGGGCGCCCAGACGCAGCGGTCGTTGCAGAACTTCAAGATCGGGCAGCCTGTGGCCAGACTTCCAGCTTCATTGGTCAAGTCTTTTGGCATTTTGAAGCACGCCGCGGCCGTGGTCAATGAGAACTACGGGGCTTTGAAGCCAGAGGTGTCGAAAGCCATCCAGCAGGCAGCCGCCGAGGTCAGCGAGGGCAAGCTCTTGGACCACTTCCCCCTTGTGGTTTTCCAGACCGGGTCGGGCACTCAGTCCAACATGAACGCCAACGAGGTGATTTCCAACAGAGCCATCGAGCTTCTTGGCGGCACCAAGGGWTCCAAGACCCCGGTYCACCCGAACGACGACGTGAACAAGTCGCAGTCGCTGAACGACACCTTTCCAACCGTGATGCACATTGCCGCGGTGGTCGAGATCACTAACACCTTGTTGCCTGAATTGAACAAGTTGAAGGAGTCGTTACAGGCCAAGGCGGACGAGTTTGAGTCGATTGTCAAGATCGGTCGCACCCACTTGCAGGACGCCACGCCTTTGACCCTTGGCCAGGAGTTTTCTGGGTACGTCCAGCAGGTGACCAATGGCATCAAGCGCGTCGAGCTGACCTTGGACAGTCTCAAGGCGTTGGCCCAGGGTGGTACTGCTGTGGGCACTGGGCTCAACACCAAGAAGGGCTGGGACACCGACATTGCCACTGAAGTGAGCAAACTCACTGGAATCAAGTTCCATACTGCGCCAAACAAGTTCGAAGCCTTGGCTGCCCATGATGCTGTCGTTGAGGCCTCTGGTGCCCTCAACACCTTGGCGGTGTCTCTCTACAAGATTGCCAACGATATCCGTTACTTGGGCTCCGGCCCACGTTGTGGATATGGTGAGCTCTCCTTGCCTGAGAACGAGCCTGGCTCCTCTATCATGCCCGGCAAGGTTAACCCTACTCAGAACGAGGCGCTCACGATGGTGTGCACCCAGGTGTTTGGTAACCATGCGACCATCACGTTTGCCGGTGCCTCTGGCCAGTTCGAGCTCAACGTCTTCAAGCCCGTGATGATCTACAACTTGTTGCAGTCGATCGAGTTGTTGGCCGACGGCTCGCGCTCTTTCCGCTTGCACTGTGTGGATGGGATTAGCGCCAACAAGGAGAAGATCGACAAGTTGTTGCATGAGTCGTTGATGTTGGTCACTGCTTTGAACCCATACATTGGGTACGACAAGGCTTCTAAGGTGGCGAAGAATGCGCACAAGAAGGGGATTACTTTGAAGGAGAGCGCGTTGGAATTGGGCGTTTTGACCGAGGAGGAGTTCGCCAAGTGGGTGGTGCCAGAGAATATGATTGGTCCTAAATAGGAGGGGTAACCTGAGCACAGAGGGTGAATCTCTTTGCTAGACTACGCTTAGATTGCTGTGTATGTAAATATTTCAGACTGTTGTAGAAGTGCGAAAAGTGTAAGTGGGTTGGTAGACTGAGCACCGTCGTTAACGAGATGCATGTGTCTCTGCTTATGCCTCGAGTTTGATATCTCAGCATCATCAAAGTTACATTCGTGTGAATGATTTCGATCTGAGTTTCGTCTTTGACTACGGTGCCATGACTTATACATGCGGGCTTTGCTTCCGGGCCGAGCTTTGCTTGTAGTCACACCTCATCTTTGGCGTTGGTATGAGGTGCATTACACACAGATAGTACCACGGAATATTGCCATACATAGTGCTATTCCCCACATTTCAATACTCCCTGCAGTGCTTCCCTAGTATATTCAATTGTTGGGCAATTAAGCCCTCCCGCGTGGGCCCAACGCACTTATTTGCTTTTGCTCGTAACTCGACCAGGGATCTTAGCAGCCTCGCAGCAATCAGCAGAGTGGCGCGGAAGCCGAATCGCGCGGGAAGAGCCGCTTCGAGAGGAGCCAGAAGAAGGTCCGCCACAATCCCCTCTTTCTAACACCAGCAAAGTGTGATGCTTTTGCTTCTTTGCTTTAACCACGTGCCAGGTTTACGAATCACATTTACCAAACTTGTGCAGCGGGCTGTTTTTGACAGTTGCCGGTGTGAAACCGGTGCTAATGCAGATCGGCAGCGACAGAGCTACAGCTCAGCAGCTCACCGCTAATGCAACAACACTAGGAGGACGGAACAAGCCGGCTTCGCAGCCTCTAAGAAAGTCGGCCCCCAAACTCTTACAGTCTTGCGTAACAGGATTCCCCACAATAAAAGGTTTTCTTCCCTGCCTCTCGTACTCTAAACCTTCTGGTTAGAAGCTTTTCTGGAGCTTCTTTGGGTGCTTGCCTGCTACTGCCTGTCTCACCTGCGCGTGCAAGTCAATTTAGGCGGACCCACGATACGACCGCTGCAGCAGACACAGTTCCAGGAGTGCAAACCTTACTCGACATCCTGTCGGATATTCTGCACCGTGTTGCCTGGGTCTGAACCTTTTTTCGGTGTTCAAAATTCCGACCGGATACGTAAGCAGAGGTCGGCGACCTTTTTAGATGGCTGGGGTGAGAAATGGCATAAATGGGATCAGCAGATAGGTATTCATTATGTCGGCCATTTAAGCAATCGCAATAGCCCAATTCCCATACGCTCCAACTCTTGGCGGCCTCTTGGGGCTGCAGGGCGGCCGCCTGCTGGCGGGGTGCTGCGGGCTAGCGTCGTGAGTCCCCGCCGAACCCAAATAGCCGATCAAAATACGAGTGCTTAAAGTTTTGGGAGTCGGACTTCTTTGAGGTGAGCCGAGCGTTGCTCAATTTACGAAGGATTTCAAACGACATTTTCTTCTCCGTTAGACAACACTCAGGGGCATATTGAGGACTCATTGAGGACTCATTAAGGACTCGTTGAGATTTGACACGAGCTAAGATTCATCTACCAACTGGCACACAACGGACTGTCCAACAAGATGGAAAAGGTGGAGAACTCGGAATTTGTCAAAAGGCTACTTGCCGAGGGATACAAGCGTGTGCCCTACTTGATGGGGTCTAAAAAACTCGAAGAGGGTATGCTCACGAGCGACACCTTGATGGGCGACAAGATGATCGCCGAGGACCCATTGATGTTCAGCAAGCTTTCCTACGGGAACCACTATTCCGAGTTGAAGGGGAAGGAGCCGCACGAAAAGCCTGACACGAACGAGGTGGTGGCAATTTACTTATTGGGCGATAATGTTCGCGGTTACTTTGGCGTTGCCCATGGTGGGTTGTTGGCCGCCTTGTTTGATGACACCTTGTACAAGGCGTGCTTTCCCTTCATCGTGTCGCGGCCGCATGCATCGTTCGGCATGACTCGTAACTTGAGTCTCACTTATAATCGCCGGGCGCCGCTCAATGAGTTCTTGGTTATTAAGGGAAAGATTGACGAGATTAAGAAGGGGCGGATATATTTTTGTTCGGGGAGATTGGAGATGTTTGACGAGCAAGGGGAAGAAGAGGAGCCGGCGCTGTTGGTGGATGCCAAGGCGTTGTTTATTGAGCCGAAGGCGATGGTTGAAAACCTCTGAGCCAGCGAGCAAAGCGAGGTGGCTTAAAGGTTTGCCCTAGATTGTTCATCCCAGTGAGCGAAACAGACACAGGAAAGTGCACATTTGAGTCTCAGTGACCGGAGGGAACTCAGTCAGTCAGATACCACAGTTGATTACACCGCAGTGGCGAGCGTTAGCGAGACACTGCACGTTGCACGTCATAGTCCAGTAAAATCGGCTGCTTGAGCTCTATGTTACGACACATGATTACTGCCTGTGCAGAAGTTTGGCTCCGTTGCACAGCAAAGCGTGAGCTCTGCATGTCGCGCTTGCGAAGAATACACCTGAGACGCACATTTCCCGACATTGATACGAGCTCCAACTGTTTTGAGCAACTGGCGACAGCTGTGTTGTTCCAAATGCTCATCTGGAGCTATTATGTGCACATTCGCAAGGCTCCACTTCGTGCTACATACTCTAAAGCCATAAATCATAATATTCGGGGTAGAATCATAAGCAGGCTGCAGGGGCGGCCGCAGTTCTGAGCAACGGCGGAGGCGCCAAAGCAACGTATTTGAACTGTATTCCTTATATAAAAAAAGCACTCGCCTTTGTGTAAATCAGAACTTTGATGAATCAAGTCAAGGAGGTTTTCACTCGTAAGCCGTGCACAGTGGCCCGTCACAGGTGGACAAGCAGTGGCATCGAGCGTTGCAGCTAATGGAAAGCGTTGGAAAGTGCCAGTTTATGAGCCACTGCTGTCCTCAAAAGTGAGCAGTCCACCTGTTCTTAGAACACTCGCCACGACCCGTCTTCAACTTGCCACTGCTCGCCACTGCTCGGCCCTGCGACTTCACTGCATGCAAGTGCAATGGGCACCGAGCAACGAGCTACGCACAACGACTGAGCCCTAACAGAAAACAAGTTCTTAGTCCAAAGACTTGTAGAAGCCGCGCTCCAGAAATGATTGTTTCGCCTGAAATTCCCCGGCGTCACTGCTTGATCGATATTGCATGGCAGTGCGCCGCCTGAGTACCGATGTGTGGGAGATGGTAAGTACTGGAAAAACTCTCGAGGCAAACACCAACGGGTTGCAAGCAATTTCTTGGGTCAATCGTCAACGACTCGCTTCGCTCGCCGGTGCTAAAGCTGGGCATATCTCTGAACCAACTTGTACTTCTCCTGAGCCATGCTGGTCCCCTTGCTCAAGCTCACGCTCGGGGTCTCGGGGTTCCCTCTCTCGCTCACTCGGGGCAACGCCAAGGATCGTAAGAGCAAGTAGTCCTGATTCTCTATAGAGCGGGCCACCGTTTCCTGTTTCTTCTGGGCTTGGTAGTTGCGTGACATTGCAGGGAGGTAAGCAAAGAGGCAAGCAATGAGGCAAGCAAAGAGGCAGCAAAGAACTAAAAGAGTGGGCCCATGCATGAGGCATGGACCCGTGCAGCCAATGCCCCAGGCGAGAGGCTCCTACAACTGAGTGCCGCCCGAGGACAAGCCAACACTCAAGTGCTGGGCAAGTATCTACACCACTTTTATGATAATCGTGGTCAAAAATTCACAGAAGAATGCAATTCCTTTCTTCGAGAACCGCCAACTTTTTGGATTTTTTCTAAAACCTCTGGTTATTTTTTTTTCTTGCAGGCCGTGGCTACAGCCATTCAGGTGTAAGGCCCCGCCTGGGTGCCTCTTCCGGCCGCCTCATCCTCCGCCCGCCGTCCGTCGGTGCATGGCCACATTTCCCCCACTATTCCGTCTCGCCTCTTCCCACTATATGAAGAGAGCATTCTCCACCGGTACCCAACACCTCCGCAAAATGTCCCAGTACCTTGCCGACGCCCAGGCGCCATACTGCTCGTTCGACGCCAAGCACCACTTTGAAAACCTCACTGAGAAAGAACAGGGCTATGCCTACCACATTTCCAAGGCCTCCCACCTCGGTTCGCGCGCCGTGCTCCGTTCTGTCTCCAACGAGTCTGAGAAGATCTACGACTTGATCTTGGATCTTCACAAGAAGACTAACGGTGACTACTCGGAGATCAAGAAGACTGCCGGAGAGGACAACGTTGTTGGATACTTGGAGTTTGCCTCCCAGTTCTTGTCGAACCTCGGCAACTACAAGAGTTTTGGCGACAGCAAGTTTGTGCCAAGAATCGAGGAGCAGGCCTTCAAGAAAGTCGTCGACGCTGCCAAAGACAAGTCTTTGTCCGACAGCTTTTCCTCGATCGCTGCTGATGTTTACAACTTGGAGGAGAATGTCGTCTCGCTCGGCTTGAACAAGGACAAGACGTTTGTTAACTCCGGGTACTACATCGGAGAGCCCTTTGCGGACGCCGAGATCAAGGCCATCAACAAGCTCTTGACCGCGCACAAGATCATGCCAGAGAACACGAGAGTCAAAAAAATCAGCTCTACCTCGTTCGAGCTTCTTGTCGCCTCCGCGGAGACCAAGAACACCGTCCCGGAGGAGTACCCTGTGGAGCCGTTGAAGTTCTCGCTCGAGGACGGCACTGCTGCCGAGTTGGCCTTTATCTTTGGCGACCACTCGAAGGAGTTTGTGAAAATCGCTGAAAACTTCAAGGCCGCCTCTGCTTACGCCGCCAACGCCCAGCAGGAGAAGATGCTTGCTGCGTACGCGGACTCTTTTCAGACCGGCTCCCTTCAGGCGCACAAAAAGTCGCAGGCTCTCTGGGTTAAGGACATTGGGCCTTCCGTGGAGACCAATATCGGATTTATCGAGACTTACAGAGACCCGTACGGTGTCCGTGGCGAGTGGGAGGGCTTAGTCAGCACTGTGAACAAGGAGCGCACTGAGAAGTTTGCGGCACTTGTTGCGAACGCCGAAAAATTCATTGCGCTTTTGCCATGGGACAAGGCTTTTGAGAAAGACAAGTTTACTCCGCCTGACTTCACTTCTTTGGAGGTCGTGACCTTTGCGGGGAGTGGCATTCCAGCGGGAATCAACATTCCTAACTATGACGACATCAGAATCAATGTTGGCTTCAAAAACGTCTCTTTGGGCAACATTTTGAATGCCAAGGACCCGGCCGACAAGCCTGTGACTTTCATCGACTCTTCTGTCAACGACTTATTCAAAAAGACTCAGGGCGAGGCCTTTGAGGTTCAGGTGGGCATCCACGAGCTCTTGGGGCATGGTTCT
Source organism: Saccharomycopsis fodiens (assembly GCA_002564235.1). Taxonomy (NCBI): domain Eukaryota; kingdom Fungi; phylum Ascomycota; class Saccharomycetes; order Ascoideales; family Saccharomycopsidaceae; genus Saccharomycopsis; species Saccharomycopsis fodiens. The sequence continues at coordinate 73,248 of JNFV01000003.1, forward strand.
GGTAAGTTGTTGATCCAGGAGGGCGATGACGTGTTCAACTTTGACAACAAGAACCCGCCAAAGGGTCTTGATGGAAAGCCCGTTTCTACTTACTACAAGACCGGCCAGACCTGGGGTCTGGTGTTCGGTCAGCTAGCCGGAGCCTACGAGGAGTGCCGCGCGGAGTCTGTGGCCATGCACTTGATCACCAGCAGAGAGCTCCTCACTGTGTTTGGCATTGAGGACAAGCAGAAGCAGGACGAGATCATCCACATCGGGTACCTTCTCATGGCCCGTGCCGGTCTTGTGGCGCTCGAGTTCTGGGACCCGAACTCCAAGAAGTGGGGCCAGCCACACATGCAGGCGAGATTCTCTATTTTGAAGACATTTTTGGAGGCCGGCGAGGACTTTGTCAAGTTTGAGTACACCGACAAGGAGAAGTTCTCTGACCTCAAGATTGTGTTGGACGAGTCGAAGATCGAGACTGTGGGCCACCCGGCGATCGGCAAGTACTTGAACGAGTTGCACGTGTACAAATGCAGCGCCGATTTTGAGGGCGGGTCCAAGTTGTTCACCGAGCGCAGCAGTGTTCCAGAGAGTATTGCGCAGTTCAGAGATGTTGTCATTGGGAAGAAATTGCCAAGAAAGCAGTTTATCCAGCCAAACATTGTGAAGCACGGGGAGGAGTTGGAGTACAAGGAGTACCCGTTGACCGCCGAAGGGATGATTACGAGTTTTGTTGAGAGAGAGACTTAGTTCAGCTATTGGCGGCACCAATTGCGTTGGCCTCAGTTAGTAATGGCTTTTTAGCGATTGCCCATTCGGCAACTGGCTCAGCTTTGTCTAAGAAAAAAGTATGCTGTATCACGCGTTACCTGGAGCTATGATGCACATTGTAGTTTTACGGAAGGTGGCGTGCGTTATTTTAGCTACCAAATAAAAGTAATAGTGTACTGTTGTAGACATCATTCGGGGTTCGTTCAAGTAGACGGGGGTGAGTGAGGCTTGGGCACACCGTGGAACAAATGTGTGACTTTTCTTCAATGTGGAGTCGCAATGTTTTTTTAAAATGAGCTAAAATTGTTACATCCTTGAATCGTCTAAGATTTCCATCATAAATTGATATTCAAAATAGTGAAAGCGGAAAGTAGTGGCGCCTTAACAATCAAAAAAGCAAAAACAGCAATGCTTCATAATAATTGACCAGTGGAATTTGAGAAATTAAAAGAGAACCAGAGAGTGTATTAACTTGAGCTTTGATGAGATCGTGACAATGTGATACAAGAAAGGAGTATCAGTTATGAAGTTCGAGCAGACGAATAGCTATAGACAGGGATGTAAAACTAGCCAGAACCACCAAAGTAAATTGCAAAAGCTACACTTCAAAAATCTAAATAATTTTCACGCTGCTTTCTTTTATTTGAGCTCACTCTAGTCAGAGCCATTGACGGACGCTCCGTCGGCGCCATGTTCGACCGTGATGTATGTCAAATAGGGGGTGTCAAAGTCAGGTGACATTTATAATTTACAAGCAAACACAAACTTCCAATATTCAGAAAAACATCAAACTTTGTTGGGAAGTATTTAGCGCTTTTAAAAAATAAATCTCCTGCTTTCAAAAAGTCAATACTTCGTGGTAAAATGCTCCCGGCGACGACGCCCTCCCCTAAGATTTTCCGGGTAATACCAAGGTTTTTGGGGGTGTCAGTGAGTGTGAAAGACCTTGATAGTTCTCTTGAATTTCATAGAGGGTGGCTGAGTAGACAAGGGAACTGCATTTAGCGTGTTGAAGCGCCCAGCACTTTATAGTTTCGAGTCTCTTTTTGTTGTCACTTATTTGGGAAGCACTTCACTCGCCCATCTAACTACCATGGACAACCTTAAGAGTCTTGGCCGGCGAAAAGGTATGTTGAAATACCTTCATATTGCAAAACCCAAGCAAATCAAACGGACGATCTCTTGTTTTGAACTTCTGTAGGTCAGCACTCTAATGTTCAGAATATTAATTTAATGTACAGAAGATTGAGATGGAGCACAATCTCTTCATCGCTTTATGCACCCTATTGCAAATACATGCAATGCTGTTGAATATTGCATGTCTCTGCAGAACCCAGTGGGTTTTGTCTCCTGTAATCCTTGCCTTTTGTCACGTGCATCTTCAAATGCCCTCGGAACAGCTGTCACAACCGCCTTTTTCGCAGTACTTTTTCAGCCCTTGCCAAATCACGTGACGGTGAGGCTCTCTCAGAGTAAAAAAATAGTACGAAAACTGTTGAGTTTCCTGCTGCACCGATAGGACAACTAATCAACAATGCCTCCAAAGTTTGACCCAAATGAAGTTAAGTATCTCTACTTGAGAGCCGTCGGCGGTGAGGTCGGAGCCTCTGCTGCTCTTGCCCCAAAGATCGGTCCTCTCGGTCTCTCCCCAAAGAAGGTCGGTGAAGACATCGCCAAGGCCTCTAAGGACTACAAGGGTATCAAGGTCACCATCGAGCTCAAGATCCAGAACCGTCAGGCCCAGGCCTCGGTTGTGCCAGCTGCCTCGTCGTTGGTCATCACTGCTCTTAAGGAGGCCCCAAGAGACCGCAAGAAGGTGAAGAACGTCAAGCACAACGGTAACATCCCATTCTCGGAGATCATCGAGATCGCCAAGAAGATGCAGCACAAGTCCTTCGGTAAGGAGCTCTCGTCTGTCGTGAAAGAGATCTTGGGTACTGCCCAGTCTGTTGGTGCCCGTGTTGACGGTAAGCCAGCCCACGACATTATCGACGCTATTAACGAGGGTGAGTTGGAAGTCCCAGAAAACTAATTAATTGACGACTGGTTTTGAACGACGTAGCACGGTGACGAGCGGAGCGAGTCACAGGTGCGAGGAGGAGGCGTTGCCGGCAGGCGATGCTGGGAAAAGTTTGCAAATCACAGTGGCTCATTGCACTGAAGCAGCTGCTTAACAGTGGTGTGCGGTGTGCTATTTCACTGCTTTGCAAATTCCTCTTGCACCTATTTTTTTTTTTCGTAGAACGTTTGCTAACACTCTGGTGCTGTTTCTCTCTCCATATTCAGTTCCTATTTTAGCTGCAAACAAGATCGATTTCGTACTACTCATCGTGGCGGTCCTGTCCATGACTGTCATGATCCATTTCAGATGATTACATTTTAAACAGTGCATTGCGAAGCAGTGTGCTGCTTCCCTAACGGCTCTAGCAGTGCTCTGGCAAAGCCAGGGTGCTGCGGTGCTGTTTCTTATACATTGTTCTACCAATTCACTGCTTGCCAGTGAGCCACTTGGAGTTGCAGACATTGAGCTCTTTCGCCGACGCCTTTCCAAGATGTACCGCTTGACTCATGCCATGACTGTTCTCTGCCTTACTGTGGGCCAACTAGCTTAGTGTCTTCAAACCCACAATGCTCCTCGGTTGTCCCACAGTACTGTTGAGAGTTTCCATCACATGAAAATTTGCGATGCAGAGTTAGAATCCCATTTTGAATCGAGCAGGCAAGAGACTGAGCTGAGCACTGACTCGGCGAGTGTCCAACTGCGAGCAGTGTCCTGGGCAGTTCGCGGTTGAGTGCAATGGTCGAGGAACACCATCGGTAGTGCACACCACTCTTCTCCACAGCACATTGACTAGAACAGAGTCAAGCACAAAAAATGACACAGTGTGCCATGCCACACTGTGTTCAGTGCTTGGGCCACCGGTAGCTCTGCAGTGGTTCGCGCTGGGCTTCCGGCGAGTACCGGCGGGCGTCACTGCATGCAGGTAGTGGAGGTACTAGGGCGTGTCTTACTCGACTGGAAGCCCCCACCAAAAAGCATCAAACAACAGGAGTTTCGACCCTTTTCTAATGACCCCAGCCTGCTTACTTTGAGTCCGCTAACTTTTTGGATAATAAAAAGTGCAAGGAGCCGTTTTCTGTATAACCTAGCACCATGAATTGATCGTAGCAGCTCGTTATCGCTCGCTGCTGATGTGCCCCACAATTCTGGGCACCCCGCCCGGAACCGCCCCACATCATGTTTTGAGTCCCACACTATTCATTACATCAGCGGCTGGTAAACTCCGGCCTTCCCCTTTGGTCCCGGTCATTCCAATCTCGATTAGGCTATCAACTCAACAATAAGAAACACTGACACATACATAGTAGGGGTGCCCTTCAATCTACTGAGCAGTGCATGTAATAATTTGTTGATCATTAGTGCACTGCCTGACTTTTAACCCCTGAGCACCAAAAGATACTTCAACTAACGCTTAGCCAAAAAAAAAAATCGCTGCTCTTCCCACTACTTTCCAGACGAGTCGCCACGTTTTTTTGTTGACTCTCTCGCTCATCGGGGGGTCTCCTGACGACCACTGATTAAGCATTGATCTCCGTCACCTGATAGCAACCTCACAACATCCTAGCAGCTCGTTGAGAAGAACAACAAACGGGACGCAAATTTGCCCATAAACTGATTGTCCCATCAAGGCAGTGGCTCATCTCCGCCCAGTAACTAATCTCTGGCCATCCCGTCTCCTAGGTCGACGGGCGTTAACCCCACCTTGTACCCACCGGTTTATCCCACACTGCAGCATATGATGCACGCCGGCGCCGCCCCACGCGGGCTCGGTGTTGCTGGGTCCCCAGAAAAACGCCCTTTTAAGGACTCCGCTCCCCATGCTCCAGCACTTGACCCTCCTCATTTTGGCCGCGCTACTCTACCACCACATTCCACCAATGAGCTACAACGTCGCCAAAGTCACGACCACTGCGTTCGCGGACCAGAAGCCCGGCACCTCCGGGTTGAGAAAAAAGGTCAAAGTGTTCCAGCAGCCCCACTACACCGAGAATTTCATCCAGGCGATCTTCGACCTGATTCCCGAGGGAGTCCAGGACTCGGTGCTCGTTGTTGGTGGCGACGGCCGCTACTACAACGACCACGTCATCAACTTGATTGCCCGGCTCGGCTACGCCAACGGCGTCAAGAAGCTTGTGTTGGGCCACAACGGGATCCTCTCCACCCCCGCCACGTCCCACATCATCAGAACCTTTCCAGAGAAGGCCACCGGCGGGATCATCCTCACGGCGTCGCACAACCCGGGCGGGCCAAACAACGACTTGGGGATCAAGTATAACCTTGCCAACGGCGGGCCGGCGCCAGAGTCGGTCACCAACAAGATGTTCGAGGCTGCCAAGGCGTTGACTCTGTACAAGATTGCCACGGATTTCCCCGCCATCGACTTGTCCAAGATCGGCAAGAACACCTACGGCCACCTCGAGATCGAGATCATCGACTCCACCGCCGACTACACCGCCATGCTCAAGGACATCTTTGACTTCTCGCTCATCAAGGAGTTTATTGCCCGCAGACTGAACTTCAAGGTTCTCTTTGACGCGCTCAACGGCGTCACAGGTCCTTACGGAAAGGCGATTTTCATCGACGAGTTGGGCCTCCCAGCGTCGTCGATCCAGAACTGCACCCCGTTGGAGGACTTTGGCGGGCTCCACCCGGACCCTAACTTGACCTACGCCAAGACGTTGGTGGACAAGGTCGACGCCGAGCAGATCGCGTTTGGCGCGGCCTCCGACGGCGACGGCGACCGCAACATGATCTACGGCGCCAACACGTTTGTGTCGCCGGGCGACTCGGTCGCCATCATCGCCGAGTACGCCGACCTGATCCCGTACTTCCAGAAGAACGGCGTGCACGGCCTTGCGCGCTCGATGCCGACCTCGGGAGCCATTGACTTGGTTGCCAAGAGCAAGGGCTTGAGCGTCTACGAGGTTCCTACTGGCTGGAAGTTTTTCTGCGCGCTCTTCGACGCCAAAAAGCTCTCCATCTGCGGAGAGGAGTCCTTCGGCACCGGCTCGGACCACATCCGTGAGAAGGACGGGTTGTGGGCCGTGGTCGCGTGGTTGAACGTGCTCGCCGCCTACGATGCCGCCCATCCCGACTTGGAGGGTGGTGCCACCATCAAGATCGTCCAGGAGAGCTTCTGGGAGAAGTACGGCAGAACGTTCTTCACCCGTTACGACTATGAGGACGTCCCATCGGAGGGTGCCCAGAAGTTGGTGGACAATTTGCGCGCCTACATCGACAAGGGCGACCAGTTTGTCAACACTTCTTTCTCGGAGGGCGTTTCTGTCAAGGAGGCGGGCGACTTCAGTTACACCGATCTTGACGGGTCTGTTTCTGACCACCAGGGTTTGTACGTCAAGCTTTCCAACGGGGCCAGATTCATTGTCAGATTGTCGGGCACCGGGTCTTCGGGGGCCACTGTGCGGTTGTACATCGAGAGACACAGCGCCGAGCCTTCGTCGTACGGGTTGGACGCCCAGGAGTTCTTGAAGGAGGACATTTCTGCGGTGACCAGCTTTTTGAGATTCAATGAGTTCTTGGGAAGACACCAGCCGGATGTCAAGACCTAAGCAGCAGACTGCCGAAGACAAGATGCTGCGGTCAAGAAGTATCGCAGCGCTGAAGCACACACTGTGAACCAATCGTAACTGACAAGCCATCAGCCGTGGCTGACCATGTCCGAATGCCTACAACACCACGCGAATATATTTTGTTTAGACCATGTAAGAAGCAGGGCGCTGCGGCCACGACCTATTCGAGGCACAAAGAGGCTAGCAGTGGTGAATTGAGACTTTATCAGTGAAAATACTTGGAACGTGCAGAGAAAACTAGTCAAGTTCCTTTGTGAATTAACAAAATCCAAAGCCAATGTGTGCCAGTGCACTGCGGAGCGTCACTGCTTTGCAGACAATTACTGTTACTTGGCTGTAGCCATGCACTACTTGGCTGCTTGGCTGCAACACCGTAGTCTGTTGCTGTCGTCACTATGTCCAACAAAATCCAGCTGTTGAGCCACTTTCCAGAATGTTCTGCACCAAAGTTAGCGCCGAGCAGCGGTGGAGTTAGACCACTCCCTACCTGCACTGCTCACTAGCAGTCGGACTTACCAACCAAAGAAGATCCAACGCCTGCTAGCAAGGCTTTGGGTCTTTTGTGAGCAATAGCTGTCGTCAAACAAACTCAGCTAGCCACTGCTACTTGCCACGGGTCGCCCTGCAATCCGCAATTTACGATTCGAACTCTAACCTACTGCACATGTCAAAACACTGCCCGACTCGGACTTTGGTGGAAATATCTAAGACACGCGGAGTTACTGCAAGTATAGACGGGAAGGAAAGCCTAAAATAAAAAGATTATTTGGTAACTAATACTATTAAGAAGATTGGTGATCAATCTTCTCGTCTTTACAAATATCTGTGCTTTCTAGAATACTGGCTTAGCACACTGGCTTAGCACACTGGCTCAGCACACTGGCTTCGGCTTCGCCAGCAACGGTTGACGGCCCAAAGGAAACCTTGTTTCTTTTTGTCGGCTTATCGACTCTGTTGCGAGCCCTGCTGATTTGCTCATCCTGTAACTGCATCCCCGTGCAGCAGCCAACAAATCAGCACCACAGCAAAGCCAACGAGAGCAACGGTATTTCCACGAATAATGTACTTGAAAAGAAAGTAAGACCACGATTATGCTCGTAGAAAAGTGGATCTTACAAATATTTTATGTGTGTTTACATACCGTTCCATTCCACTGAGAAACATTTGCCTCCCTTTTTCGCTCCCTGGGGAATAAAGTTCGCCCGCGCCCCAAACTGGGCCACGTGACCCTGAGAATCACCCAACAATCGATCGGCTCATCCCAGGCGATGGGTTTTTTTCCGCCCTATATATAAGCAGCGGCTTTTAGACCGTGCATTTTTTCACCACTGCATTTTTCCACTGAACCATGTCCGGAATCGAATCGGTCAACATCACTGACGCCAATGCGGTCGCCGCCGGCACTAACCAGCCGGTGCGCCGTGTTGTCGCGGGCGGAGTTGCGGGAAAGCTCATGGGCTACAAGGAAATGGTGGACGTCACGGCGGAGCAGGTGGCCAAGGACAACATGACGATTCTTCTTGAGAAGGACCGCGCGTCCAAATTGCAGTACGAGAAGAGCAAGCACATCTCGGAGCAGCCCTGGACGGTCGCCAACTGGCACCAGCACGTGAACTGGCTCAACTTTATTCTTGTGGCCGCGACTCCTCTTGCTGGCTTTTACTTGATGCAGTACTGTCCGTTGCAGTTCAAGACCGCGGTGTTGGCGCTTACGTTCTACGCGCTTGGCGGTCTTTCTATCACGGGCGGCTACCACAGATTGTGGGCGCACAAGTCGTACTCTGCCGCGCTCCCAGTGCGTTTGTTCTATGCGTTTTTTGGCGCCGGCGCCGTTGAGGGCTCCGTCAAGTGGTGGTCGCATTCGCACAGAGTGCACCACAGATACACCGACACAAAGCGTGACCCTTACGACGCCAGAAGAGGTTTCTGGTACTCGCACATGGGCTGGATGTTGCAGAAGCCAAACCCAAGATACAGAGCCAGAGCCGACATCAACGACTTGCTCGATGACTGGGTTGTCCGTGTGCAGCACCGCCACTACATTCTTCTTATGCTCTTTGCCGGATTCATTCTTCCATCGCTTGTGGCAGGCTACTTCTGGGGGGACTACCTTGGCGGATTCATCTACGGCGGTATCTTGAAGACGTTTGTCATCCAGCAGGCGACCTTCTGTGTGAACTCGCTTGCCCACTGGATTGGCGAGCAGCCGTTCGACGACACCAGAACGCCTCGTGACCACGTGCTCACTGCCTTGGTGACTTTCGGCGAAGGCTACCACAACTTCCACCACGAGTTCCCATCGGACTACCGTAACGCCATCAAATGGTACCAGTACGACCCAACCAAGGTGGCCATCTATCTCATGTCGAAGGTCGGCCTTGCCTACAACCTCAAGACGTTTTCGAAGAACGCCATCGAGCAGGGTCTCGTGCAGCAGCAGCAGAAGAAGCTCGACCGCATGAAGTCGTCGCTCCAGTGGGGCACGCCATTGTCCAGCCTTCCGGTGTGGGACAAGGAGACTTTCTTCGAGGAGTCGAAGAGCAACTCTGGGTTGGTGTTGATCTCGGGCATTGTCCATGACGTTGCCGGGTTTATCACCGAGCACCCAGGAGGAGAGCCGCTTATTAGAACCTCGTGTGGCAAGGACGCCACGACGGCGTTCAGCGGTGGTGTGTACGCCCACTCGAACGCGGCGCACAACTTGTTGGCCACGATGAGAGTCGCGGTGATCAAGGACTCGGGGGCTGACGGGGAGACGTTTAAGTTCCAGGAGAAGTTGTTGGCGAGAAAGAAGAAGGACTACTAAACGCCAAGGACTTGGTAGTTGGTGTTGAGTAGCGGTGCTTGGCTCAGAAGACCAGTTTCTTTTGACTTGGTGCTACGATAAAGCAGCACTCAGCACGGGCTTCCTATTGCTCAGTGCTCAGTGCTTGGGGCGAAGTACTTGTGGTGCATTGGCTGTACAGCCGCGATGTTTTTGTTTACATAGGGGGAAATAAAATTAAATTAGTTACATGCAGTAGTTGGTGTGCACTGTCAGTAGTGGCGGATGATATCTACTCATCACCTGTTTGCTGGCGGGTGACTCTATGCGTGCATGATGTGATTTTCATAGCCAAATATTGCACTCTCTCAACAATTGACAATAGTTCATAGCAGTGAAAACCATTGTATTTGGCTGTCTTGTAAACTCTCTTTCATTAATATATCAAAAATCTCCAACCGTTCAAGACTTCTTTGACTGACTTTCACAGTGACTTTCCCGTCAGGTCGTCAAAAATTGCAAAAAAAAGGGCGGAGCAGGGAATTGAACCCTGGGCCTCTCACATGTTTCGTGTTGTCGTGCCTGCGTTTAGCAGGCTCGCTACCCAAAGCGAGAATCATACCACTAGACCACGCCGCCTTTCTTGTAAACTTTTGTTTTCAAATCAGCTATATTGTGTTTTGCCTTCAATACCTGCTTTCGGTAGTGAGTGGCTTCATGGTTAAACACGTTTGCCATGTTTTACCGCTCTTATTTTCTAGTCGTAGCTTTAAATTGCAAAAGTATTGGGCCACTCATGCATGAAAAAGACCACATTGGTTTGTACCTGGTTTGCTAGGCAGTTCTGAGAGAAAGAAACGCTGCAGATATAATTTGACCAGTTTGCTAAGAATCTTGCGCGGTTCTCTCTGTAGCAGCTTTGGTTATCTAAAATTTCCGGCTATACTGTGTATCCGTGCTTAGATGATGGTCTCTACTTGTAGAGCCTACGTACCCCTCTTGCAGTACCGAAAAGAAAGGACTCAAAGCCCCGCAACAAAAACACATTCAATTTTGTTTCCAGCAACCTACTAAACACACAAAACCTTTGCACCAACTGGTTGATCTCAGTTGCCGTTCACACTCTGACTGAGTTAATTCTCATGACAATCCGATAGATAGTTGTGCGGCATGGGACAACTTTCCAGTCAAGTGTGTTGAAAAATAGGATGCCGCTCCGTTTCACTTTTTGGCTTTAGCTTACTGCTTGGCAATGCGTTATTCTGCCCTAAACATCTGGGAAATAGCTTTCTTAACCAGGATCATGCTGAGTCTTGGCGCAGAAGGTCTCCCATAGAAAGTTTGGGCACATCCTACGCTGGTCGCGGAAAGCACTGACCATTGTTTTTTTCACAAATAGAGAAAATGTTTGACGTGCCCAAGAGAAGGCGCCACGACCAAGTAAAGCACTTCAAAGTTCAATCTTTTGACTCCCTCGCTGCAGCATGCAAACTCCACAACCTGCATGCTGAAGAACGAGGCCGTCTGTGACAGAGCAGACTCTGAGCACATAAATATTGACTCGAGTAAGTTTTGTTGTAGCATTTTTCTACCCAATGTAAGTTGGAAAGAAATTTAAAAAAAAAATCACTGAAAATTATCAATTAAATGTCTCAACTCAGAAACATATTCACATCACCAACGTTTTGATAAAGTTAAACTTTGAGTCAGCAAACCGAGTCTACTTTTACTCAGCAAATACCTGAGGGATGTTGGGATGTTACACTTACTGCTGATGTTCATTATTTTATTATTATAACAATTTTCCTATTCATGGTTTACCTTGATAATTGCTGAATTGAAGCGCTATGTCGCCATCGGTGTTTTGCAACACTCCTGCGATGTAACGTATGACTTACAAATTATGTCAGTTAACATCCGTGATAGTTTAGTGGCTAGAATTCGCGCTTGTCGCGCGCGGGACCGGGGTTCAATTCCCCGTCGCGGAGTTTTCTTTTTTTTATCTGCCTTTGTTGGCGGGGTGAAGTAGAATCAGTAGGAGCTCTCGAAAATGCTCAATTTTTTTACAGAGTGCAATATTTGAAAAGTGTCTCCAAAATCATGCTGTTTCATGCTTTTTTTTTTTTCCTTTGAAAACCTAATGTTGTATGTGCCTGCTTACGTCTCCCTACTCAGCCACTGTAATCACCTGCGTCTGCAGGCCCCGATTTCCTTAGGATTCCGTCTCCGCCTCACAACGCATCGGGTTGACTTAAGCAGCCACCGAAGAGTACTCGAGCAGAACCTAACAAACAAGCCCACCCTACAGACACCATGCAATTGGCGACGTTCTTGTTTGTGTACTTCTTTGGAGGCGTGACGTTTGTGCCGTTGTGCCTCTACCTCGGATACTTGTACATTCTTCACAGCTTCACCGAGCCAGCAGAGAAGCAAGAAAGCACTGGTAAGGGCATTGGACAAGGTGAGAGGAATGGCGACCCGTTGGATTCTTTTTCAGACATCAAGGCGAAAAAGGAATATGAAAACATCAAGGTGAGCGAGATCGAAGAGAGTGCCAGCGAGGGAGTGCGAGTGCTCCGCCTGGGCTGGTTGACAGTCACCACCGAGTACTACGAGTTCCCACAGCAGTCTGCCCAGGAGAAAAACAACGAGCCTGAGCAGAGTAAGCTGGCGTACACGACGTTGTACAAGTTGGTCAAGAAGAAAACTAAAAAGGAGGACGGTACGGAGGAGGAAGAGGAGAAGGTGGAGGACAGCAAAGCCGGAGCCAACGCGGGGGCCAAGCGCAAGAAGAACAAGTACTTTGCGGTGCTCCGCCACGGGAATTTATTCCTCTACAAGAGCCAGGACCAGCTGAATGTGCAGCACGTTATTGTGTTGCTGAACCATGTGATCAGCTTGTGGCCCCGCGATTTGCCGGATGGGCAGCTTTTCTCTAAGATGAGTGCGATCTGTATACTCAAGAAGGACCTTTCGCAGCTCCGCGGTGAGCCGCCCAAGGACAGTGCTGCGTCGCTCGACTACAAGGCGAAGCAGTACTCGACGTTGGATATTTTGGCCACAGGTGAGCTTCCACCAAAGCAGGCGTCCTTCTATGTCTATTGTGACAGCAACTTTGACAAGGAGGACTGGTACTTTGACTTGATCAGAGCAACGAAGCGGGAGAACATGCTGTCGCCTACCGGAACCGAGAAGGACTTGCTCAATTCTACGCTTTTTGCTAAGACGTTCCACCCGAAGACGGCAGACATGATCAATCTCATTCAGAACTTGCACAGCTCGGAGGGGCAGCTTCACACCCGGTGGTTCAATGCTCTTATTGGCAGAGTGTTTTTGGCTTTGTATGGCACTGCGGAATTTGAGAACTACATCAAGAACAAGCTCTTGCTCAAGTTGCAAAAAATTAATCGCCCAGGCTTTTTAGACGAGTTTAAAATCGAAAAAGTGATTATTGGGAAAAGCGCGCCGCAGCTCAAGAGTCCTAAGCTTACCAAGTTGACTCCCGAAGGAGAGCTCGAGGTGGAGTCGTCTATCGTTTATAATGGTGGCATTCTGTTTCAAGTGTCCACAAAGGTCAATATCAACTTGGGTACCCGAATCAAACCTCGCGATATCAGCATTCTTCTTGCGGTAACAATCAAGCTGTTGCACGGTGACGTTATCTTTATTGTGAAGAAGCCTCCTACCGAGCGGATCTGGTGGGGGTTCAAGGAGATGCCTTTCATTGACATTGAGGTGGAGCCCGTGGTCAGTGTGAGAAAGATCACTACTGGTATGATCACCAGAACGATTGAAAACAAGCTCAAGGAGAGCATTAGAGAGTCGCTTGTCTACCCTGCTCTTGACGATATTACGTTTTTCAACACCTCCAATGAAGTCTTTAGAGGCGGCGTTTGGGACAAGACTGAGCGGCCGCCAGTTAGCCGCGAGGGTTGGCCTGCCGCGCAGCAGCAAGAGTTCAAGCCACGTGCTTACTCTGGACCAAGCCTGATCCAGTCCGATGTGTTTGATGACGAAACCATGCTAGACGAGCAGGCGAGTGCTAACAGTGACCAGGTGTCTGCCAGCAAGAAAGACGACTCCTCTTCGATTTTCAATACTTCCCGATTTGTGCGCCGGCCGAGCAAGCTGGACTCCACGGTCAAGGTTTCTGGCGATCAATATCTTGCGGACGGCTCTTTTATTGGGAGTGAGAACAACGAGGAGGATGTTCTACTAGACGAAACTAATCTCGATGGCGACCAGAAGAGCGTGTCCAAATCGTTCAAAAAGATTGGCAAGTGGTACTTCAATGAGGACGAGAATGGGGCCAAGCTGGTGGCCAAGCCGCCTGTGTCTCCAACACGAGGCGGCAGCGTGACTAACATCGAAGGAGGTTCGCCGAAGAAGGCGCCCGAGATGATCTCGTCGCGACGGGCGCCAAGAAATAAGCACGACAAACAGAGCCAGGGGGCGACTCACAGCGCCATAAGTATGGAGGCCCCTGCGTCTCGGACTACGCTTGGCGCCCCCTCGACAATCCTGCTGCAGCCCTACGGGAAAATGCCCGAAATGACTTTTCCTACGATGCATTCGGCCTCTCAGTTTACTGGAAACGCCCCACCGTTGCCCCTGAGAAACAACACCGAGATGGTGTACCCTCAGCGGAAGCCGGTGCCTAAGTCTGACAAGGTTGATGGCGAGGAGCTGCAGCCGCTCTTGTGAAGAGCAGGGTTTCAGATAGATAATCGTGCAGTGCAAATATAAATATATTAGAGGGCTCGTATTTGTATAATAGAGAGAGTGGACGAAGACCTTACTATGTAAGTCAAGAGCAGCAGCAGCAGCAGCAGCTGGGAAACACCGTGCAAAAGCCTGCAGTACTTCTGGACTTACACATTGCAGTAATACCTGTGCACGGCCCACTCATCTCAGTACTCTGGCTGATACACTCTACAGTTTGTATACTCCTTTTTCATTCATGGGGCTTCGCCAGGCCACTGCTGAAATCAAAGACGTGTGTGGTTGAACCCCTGGCTCCCAGGGCAAGGACAAAGAACAGCTGCAGCGGCTCTTATAAATGCACGGGCGGCTGCGGCGCGGCCCATGGTTTGGCGTGGGGGCCAGGAAGCCGACCAGGGACACCGCGCACGCCGCGCACGTCCCCCCGTCCAAGGGGAGCGTGGACGGGGGACATTACCCGGCGTGAAACCTGCCACGAATGATTTTCGCCAAACATGAAGGCCTGACACGACACACCAAGAAACCCCACACCATGAGACTTGCCGTCGTTTTGTTTTCTCTTGTGTGGCTCGGGCTTGCCGACGCGTTCTACTTCTACGTGAACGGCGCCGACCGCAAGTGTTTCTACAAAGAGTTGCTGAAGGGCACTCTTCTCATCGGCAAGTACGGCGTGCAGTCGTTTGACAGCCGGTTGAACGACTACGTCAAGACCAACGATCTTGGAATCATCATTGATGTCGAGGAGACGTTTGACGACGACCACCGCGTGGTGCACCAGAAGGGCACCGGCGGCGGCGAGTTCACCTTCACTGCGATCGACTCGGGCGAGCACCGGATCTGCATCCAGCCCCAGAGCGGCGGCTGGTTGGCGAAGATGAAGGTGAAGATCTCCATGGACTTCACCCTCGGCGAGGAGTCGACGTTGGACTCGAAGAACGAGGTGGCGGTCGACACGTTGAACGGGAAGGTGCGCGACCTCACTGCCAAGGTGCAGGACATCAAGCGCGAGCAGAACCTCCACAGAGAGAGAGAGGCGCAGTTCAGAGACATGTCGGAGAACGTGAACCTGAACGTGGTGAAGTGGTCGATGTTTCAGTTGGTGGTGTTGGGCGGGACGTGCTTGTGGCAGTTGCATCACTTGAAGACTTTTTTCGTGAAGCAGAAGTTGGTCTAATTTCGCTCGTCAAAGACAAGTGAAGTTGGACGAATTTTTCAACCGCTTGCCAAGCAACTAGCCCCAAATCTCAGCTATTAGCTACGAATAATTGCAAACACATGCCTTCAAGCGCGATCTTGACGATACCTAGAAAGCTGTAAAATACAAGAAACAAAAAATCCAGTGTAGAAGATCCCTAGTGGCAAACATTTTTGGCAAGTATCTGTTGTTGTAAGTTGGTTTGTTGTTTCCAAGAAACCAATCACCTTCGTTGTGAGGAACGACTTATTTTCACAGCAACCTACACGAGCGAAGCGAACCTGTCAAAAAGTACGACACGAAAAACGCAGGCGCCAAAAAACGTCATGAGCAGTAGACACGGGATCAAAACGGTTCCTGATGAATAATCTGGAAGGTCTGAAATCTTCATTGATCAACTTGAGATGATCATATTTGCGATTTCTAGCAGATCTCTGGCTTGATCTGGCACACTCCACATGCGACAGGACCACCTACTCCAGAGGCTTTTTCCAGGGCCCAACATCCGACACATGGCAGCACACAGCGACAGGCATCAAGCAGGCCCCAAGCATCCAAGGAAGGCAGGGTCTATTCCCGAAATGCATATCCAGGCCAATTATTAAGGCTTTAGCACTACGAAGATTGTAGTATTTATTATCGGGGACCAATGGTCATTATTAAATAACTAAAAACAAACTAAGCATAGACTATTCCCCTCCCTGGTATGCTGTGCCCTCCGCCTTGACCCACCGCCTTGGCTCCCACCGCTGCCCTTGATAATGCCCGTCTCACTGAGATCGAGGGTGTAGATGCACTAGCACTGCGATGAACACGTCTATAGAGCAAGTGGTAAGCAGAGACCCCGTTGTTCGATCTTTTTCTTTCTGGAAATTACTAACCCCAGTCCTTTGGCGACATGTGGCTGACGGAGCTGGCGGCGGCGAATAAGTTCGACAGCCGATTCCGCACCAAGCTCAGTGCGGTGCTCATGAACTCAAATAGTACGCTAGGCAGTACCGTGGGGAGCGGTCTAGATGAGTTGGGGGAGTCAGATAGCGAGAAAAACCCGTTTCGATGGATCCTGCTAGATAAGATCTCGGACGTCGTGTTCAGTGCCAACTTCAAGCTCAAGTATGGCCAGGTGACATGCTTCAACTTGCTCACCGACTTTGTTGTTCTAGGCACCAAGAAGGGGCTCGCCATAGTGTTTGACTACCATCAGAATATCCGGGCTGTTGTCGGTGAGAACAACCAGAAGCTTTTGCGCAGTGGAAGCGTCACTGCTGTGTGCATATCGCTCGACTGCACGTACATCGCCACGGGCCACGAAACAGGCCAGATCTTCTTGTGGGATCTTGCCGGGTTGCTGAGCAAGACGGTGGGAGAGTATGTGTTGAGTATAGACCCTGTGACGTTGCAGGAAAAAGCGCAGGGCAAAGAGGGGCACCTCTTACACCGCCCCATCAACCATCTTTTCTTTGTCAACAAGAGACACACTGCGGTGGTCAGCTCCGACACAGATGGCCTAGTATTACTAAATGACGGGTATAGGAGCCTATGGGGCTACCACAATAGAGTTTTCAAGATCATCGGCAACTCGCTGTTGGAACTCAAGTCTACGGTCAGCAGTAGGCTTGGCTATTTAGACAAGAAGATGAAGAACTATGTGCTCGGCTGTGCCCCCTTGCCTCTCTCACAGAAAGAGTCCAAGGCTGACTTGCTCAATGTCGTTGCTGTTATAACCCCAAGAAGCTTGTTGGTCATTTGTCTAACCCCTAACATTTCCACACACATCCAAATAGGACGTCCCTCGTTGGTGAAGGACCAGCAAACCACGGCTTGTGCAAGCTGGTATCCCGAGTTTTTCCCAAACCCATCCACAACCGTGGGCCCCCGCTTGGCATATGCTTTCGGCAATGTCCTTACAATCTTGGAGTTGGGCGTGGTGGACAACCTGAACGACGGCGATGATCCGAAAGAAGTGTTGCAGCAGTTCAAGTTGGAGACGGTGTCCAAGAAAAGATGGATCTGTGAGGAAGCTATTACGACTGTTCTATGGGCCAATGCTAAGGTCATCGTTGTGATGACAGCTTCCAGCAAGATGCTCCTCATCGATTCCGGTTTGGTCCCCTTCAGACTCAATCCGGAAGCTGCTATTAGACTTATCTCTTCTGTTGATGTCATTACACACCACATAGCTTACAACAACTATGTCAAGGACCTTGTGCCGATCGGCGAGTCTGCTAGCGAGACTTCGCACGACAGCAAAATTGCGATGTTCCGGTCTTACGACTATACAGTTAAGAGTTTCAAGAAGAATGTCTTTTTCATTAGCGACAAACAGAAGTTGGCGATGGGCACCGTCATGAACTGGGAGCAGAGTTTAGCGCGGCACAGCTCAAGGGACGCGCTCAGCGAGTGCCTTAAATTCTATCTGGGCCACTGTGACTTGGTCTTGTATAACTTGAGCCCCAATGATGAGCAGAGAAAAAGAGCGGTGAAGCCTGTTCTACAAAAAAGTCTAACCGCCTGTGTCGAAAATTGGTTTGAACACAACCCTGCTTTTCCAAATGATGCGTCTCTGGACTCCACCGTGGAGGGGCCGAGCTACGTTGAAGATGCTCTGGAACTCTTGACGTTGGCATTCAACACCTGTGTGGCCATGCAGGCGGAGCCCCAGGTCTTTGAGGATATGCTCGAGCTTTTCGAGAGAAATCGTTTGCTAAAGTCGTTGTTCCTTAAGCTGATCCAATCCTTTATTTTCTCCAGACAAATTAGAACTCTTACTCCAAAGGTCTTGAAAGAACTCGTCATCTATAACTCACTGGAGGGAAGCCTCTCTACTTTAGAGCAGATGATCTGTCTCCTCAACATTCAGGAAATGGACATCGATCTCGTGTTGTCGCTCTGTGAAAAGTATGACTTGATAGACTCCAAGATCTTCATCTGGAACAGTCTTTTCAGAGACTACCTCACTCCACTTGTCGACTTTCTCTTGATGATAAAACGGTTGACCTACGGGGAGAGGCACGATGAGCTGCTCCATTCAAGGGCCATCAAAGTCTACCCCTACCTCTCCTACATCCTCACAAACCGCCAATTTCCGCTCGACAAGCCCATTGATTTAACAGAGCAGGAGGTTAACAATCTCAAGTACAACGTCTACTATTTGCTCTTCAACGGGTCTACCATTGTATGGCCACAACACTCAGGAGAGACTTTGTTTGTGACAAACAACCCCATTGACGAGCAGGGGTTTTCCTACTTATGCCTGATCTTGAAGTTTGACTGCGAAAAGGCCTTGCTAATGTTGAATGAGGTGCTTGAGGATGATTTTCTCAACGACGAGCTGCACGACCAGGAGGCCTCGAGCAGAGTGCCCATTTTGTTCAGCAGCAGCTTCAAGTTGAATAGGCAATATGTCATCGACATATTGATTAACATTTTCAACGAGAACCAGGACTTGGCGACGTTGAAGAACAAGATCCTCTTAGGCAGTTTCATTGCGAGAAATTATCCTAAATATTCGCAGTTTATCAGGTTGAATGACTCTTCGTTGGATAGCTTTATTGACACATTGTGTGAAGTCAATCAGTTAGACGAGACAGAGCCCTCCATTCAGGAATTGAAAAATGAATGCGAGCTCAGCTTGCAGAGTCTTTTGGGTGCTTACCACCCCACCAACTTGAACCGCGAGCTTATTTTCTACTTCAAGAAGAACAAGTTTGTGAACTTGCTTTTCAGCTTGTACAAGATCGAGCGGAAAGCGAGTGATTTGCTCGAGCTTTGGCTTGCAGAGCGGAAGAGGCTCACCGAGAGGTATCTTAATTACGAGATTGTCGAGTTGTGCTTTCAGCTAGCTGAGCAGGACTATAGTGGTGGGGCCGCTCACAGCTTACAAAGCATACTTCAGTCCAACTTTTTCACACTCATTGCTATGGGCCATCTTGCCGACTTGATTCCCGTGTTCAATCATTACGACCCAAGTTTCAACAAAGAAATCTACAAGCAGGACTCTAAAAGTCAGTACGATTATTTGTCTGTGTTTTACACTATCGTACTTGGTGCTGATACGTCGGACGTGCCACAACTCGAGCCTGAGGACATTTTGGCGTACGTTAAGTTGCTCTGCCAGTACCACGACGAAAAAGCTTTGCCGTTTTTAAAGCAGCTTAGCTCTAGTTTCATTCACAGTGGTGATGAGGTCAACTTGATTGAGGTGCTTAGACAACACGGTGATGCCGACAGTGTGTTGTACATCTTAATGGATGTCCAGAAAAATGATCAAAAGACGCTCGAGGAAATCACTAGGCAAATGGGGCAATTGGCTAATCTGTCTAAGGGCGATGTTTCTTCCGCTACTGAGCAAAAAATGTGGTCCCTTTTAAGCTTGGCGGTGAAGATATGCACCCGGGTGATGGAGGCCAGCTCCGCGAAGGGCGAGAAGTCATGGCTTCGGATGAGCTCGTGCGTTAAGTTGTTGATACAGGAGCAAGCGTTCGACAGTGCTATTTATATCTTGCTAAAAGGTTTGCTACAGGAGCTCTTTGTGAGCTTGGTGAATGCCACGATGGCTTCTAGTAGCGGGCTGTCAAAGCTGAAGAATCAAACTTTCTTGACGGTTTTCGACGAGTTTTTAGACAACTCTGAGAAAGGCAGTGCCAAGGTGGGAGATGTCATCGACGTCGTCAATGAGATCTTCTTCCTTAGTCATTATCAGCAGCATGTATTGAGACTCATACTCAATCTCCAGGGCAAAAGTGTGTCTGAAAGCGTTGGAGCCATCGAAGAGGCGCGGGTCGAGGGCACTTCCATGAAAGACACGGAGTGTACTGGATGTGGAAAACGGATTTGGGGCCGAAAGATTAGCAACAAGGTGTTTCAAGCGTGGGAGGAGTACAACCGGAATAAGACACATTATCTTGTTGCTAATCACAAGAGACCAAATACCAGTGACTATGACGATAAAGAGTTCTACAATAAGATGTGGGAAGACTTGAAGGTCGTTGTGTTCAAGTGCGGCCACGGGTACCACTATCAGTGTGTCAAGAATCTTGGGGCGACCGATGAGCACATGCGGTGCATTCTCTGCAGCACACTGGCGTAAGTAGGCCTTGGTTGTCAAACTAGTAAGTCGAGGTGGCTCCTTAGATGGGTCTCACTGACAAAATACTAAAAAGATTATAGCCCTTATATTATATTACTACATGGTGCTTGTGCACAATTGTTCTATTATGTAATACACTGTGTATCTATGCATTTTCTACGTGAGCAAGAATTGCGAGGAAGCGAGAGTCAGCTGTCTGACGGGCAAAACCGCACTTCGTGCGATGCTGCTTACTCATCATCACTATCCTCCTCCTCATCAAACCCCTTGAAGGCCACCTCCTTGGACCCGATATTCTTTGCGTCCAACCACTCCCCGTCGCTGTCGTCATCATCAGAGATGTCCATCTCGTCATCGTCAAGCCCAAGCTGGTCAACCTTGACTAACACGTCTTCTGGATCGACACCCTCCATGTCTTTTGCCACCTTCGGAGTAGCAGCCAAGAACGAGTAAAGATCCTGATTCTTCTTAGATACGCTCACTACATCCTTGGCCACTCTGTTGATGAACCGCTGGATCAATTTGAGCGAGTTTGAGAACAACATCCGGTTCTGACCGATGTAACGGCCAAACTGATTGAAGATCTCTTGCAACCAGATCAAGTTGAACTCGATATGCTGCGAGTCGTTGAGAAACTCGCCCACAAACTTGAGAAGCTGGCTCAAGTACACCTGAGGAAAGTCGCTGATGATCAACTTGATGTCCTTGACGGGCACAGACTCGAACAGCTTCATTATGAGTTCCAACTCGTTCAATCTGAACGCCATCACCAAAGCGACGAGGTAGTTGTTGAGAGACAACTCCTTGAGGATCGCCTCGGGAGTGACATCCACGTCCAAGTCAAAGGGGTCAAACACCATCTTAGAATCTACAGAGTACACCAAAAGACCCTCGGTGGAGGCCGCGGCAAACGCATTGGCAGTCGGACTGAACGTGATCGAGCTCACTCTGATCTCTGGTCTGACACGTCTCATCGACGGATCGCCTCCACGGCTGGCACCCGGCAAGCTGTTGTCCATTCTGTCTTCCAAGTCCGAGTGTTCCCCGGTCTCATCAATCAAGTCCAAGTTGACGCCCTCATCGGTAATCTTCGCACTGTTGAGCTTGGCCAAAGTGCCGTCCAACACCATGTTTTCAGAAACCTTGAACCGTCTGATGAGCACCTCGTTGGCAATATCGTAGAGACAGATCGAGTTGTTTTTGCCGCCGCATATCAACCCAGTCCCGTCAAAACTGTACGCAATGGAGGTGAAGAACTTGGACCGTTTGGCGTTCTGTGACGTGAAGGCGTCGTTGGCGTATCTCCCGCTGAGCACGTCTTTTTTAACATCAATATTGCCCAACTGCTTGGCGTTTTCGATGTCCCAGAACGAGATCTGACCATCTAACGTGGAAACCGCCAACTGCTTGGAGTCCGGTCTCACAGTGAGAGCCAAGACGTCAGCGTAGAGCTGCACTGGCTCCACCTGCTGTGATCTTCCAAAGATGTCCCAGATCCGCACGGTCTTGTCCCACGAGGCACTGGCAAGAATCGAGCTCTCAGTGCCAAACGCCAAGCAGGAGACAGGCCCCTCGTGACCACTCAAACTGTCCAACAACTGTCCGGTCTGCAAAGACCACACAAAGATCTCGAACGAGTTCAACGAGCTAGCCACAACAACTTCCCCACTAGGGTCCGCAGCAACACAGTTGAACTGGATACGGCCCGTAGTAGCCGTGAACGTGCGGAAATTTCTGTACCGGATCAAGTCCCAGGCTCTCACGGTGCCGTCAAGCGAGGAAGACAAAAGAACATTTCCCTTCTTGACAAACTGCACGGCGGTGACCGCACTGGTATGGCCCTCGAACGTAGTGAGACAGAACCCAGAGTTGATGTCCCAAACCTTGATTTTTCCGTCATCGCTGGCGGTTATAATCTTAGACCCGTCAGGCGAATAGCACAAGCAGTTCATCGAGTCGAAATGACCCTGCTGCTTGAGGATGTACGACTCACTTTGCCACTCGTAGACCAACAACTGGCCGAGCTTGGAAGAGCCGAACGCCAACCATTCGCCGGTGGCGTTTACTTCTATAGTGTTGATAGCATTCTGGCCCATCGACAATTGCTGTATGAGGGTGAACAGTGGGAGCTCATACAAGCGGAACTCACCATTGGAGAAGCCCACAATCAAGAGATTGGAATTGGCGTGGAAGCAAGACGACTTGACTGTGGTGTGGTCCGGGGCGTGGAAGTAGTGCTTCCCGGTGATACGCCAGCTCAACTTGTTGAGACTGAGATCTTCGTCCTCAGAGTCGGACTCCGAATCTGAGTCATGCTGCTTCTTGGTATATTGCCACTGGAGGAGCGCCCCATCCTTGCTCAACGTGTATATGATATCCTGCTTCTTGCTGAAAAACGCGTTCATCACCTTGTCGCGGTGCCCCGCAAGGCTCATGCGGGCGTTGATCTCGTCAGAGCTCAACGACCAGATCCGGGTGGTCATATCGCTGGAGGTGGACAACAAAAACCGCGAGTCCTTGGACCAACTGAGAGAAGTGATGTCGTTGAAGTGCCCCGCAAAGGTCTTGTATTTCACAAACGGTGCAAACTGGCGGTCGTTGTACCCGTACTCTCCATCTTCGTTGTCCTTGAACGACGAGATCTTCCAGATCTGCACCTCACGACCGGCGCCCGCAGCAAAAAACTTGCCGTCGGGCGAGAACTGGAGGTCGCTGATGGCCGCGGTTTTGAAGTTGAAGTAGTGCAAAACCTGTCTGGAGCGGAAGTTGATCAAAATGGCGCGACCGTCGGTGTCCACACTCAACAAAAGAGTGCCTTGGGCATTAAGGGCTATGCGCTTAATATTCTTTCGATGCTGGTACTCGAAGGTGAAGGAGGTATTATTGATGAGGTCAAACACCGAGACCCGGTTGCCCACCAGGGAAAGCAAGGTCTTGCCGTCGGCAGTGTAGACCAAGTTTCCCGTGCGGTAGACGGTCCCTAGGAGGTTGGAGAAGCGGAAGTCCGATTTCATATGAGCTGGATCCTGGGGTGTTCTTCACTGTCTAACAGAGTGCATCCCATCTGCGGTTGAAAAAATTTCGAGATCCGCCCGAGTGGTTCCGGCGGGGCACATGTGCACACACGTCGTACATACCGAGTGCAACAGCGGGCTAAAACCACGGACAGCGGGGCAGTTTGTCAATCACTTTTACGCACTCGGTAGTTCCAAGCCCTTGTTGTTTGTTTGCAATGTTCAACAACATCACGAACAGCGTCTTCAAAACCGGGATCTACGCCAGCTACAGCGTCAGCCTGACGCCCAGCTTCACCAACACGCCCTGGGTGATCTACGACGCCAAGAGCAGCAAGACCAAGCAGAAAGTGAGTCTTTTCAAGTTCGACAAGAAGTTGTTCGAGCAGTATGTGTACGGAGGCGCCAGCAACTCGTTCAGTCAGATGAGCAAAAGCACTTATAAGATGATCTTGGGCGAGACCATTCTGTACGTGCGGGCGTATGTGAACAACTTGGCGAAACTCAAGCATCCTAACATCCTCTCTGTGATTGAGCCATTGGAGGAGCGTACCAACAGCATGATCTTTGTCACAGAGTATGTGAATACTGACTTGCCCAATTTTCTCAAGGACCAGGCGAAAACTGAGAACAACAACCAGCTCATCTTCACCACTGGTCTCTTGCAGATCACGAACGCCCTCGAATTTTTGCACGCCCACGCCCACATCGTGCACTTGAAAGTGGCGCCTCCGAGTGTCTTCATTACTGAAAAGCTCGACTTCAAGCTTGCCGGATTCGACTCGTTGCAGCGCTATGACGAGCAGAACACTCATTACGACTTCATAGCGCCGGACGAAAGGTTTCCGAAGTTTTTATCTTTAAACTATGACTACACCGATCCTAGCTTGCTACTTGACAAGAACATTAGCTACGCAAATGACATCTTTGCTTTGGGTTGTCTCACCTACTACTTGCTCAACGACAAGAAAAACAAGCCGCTTTTCAAGACCAACAACGACTTGTACGACTACAAGAGCGCCGTCAACAAGCTAAGGACGACTACTCTTAGCTTGTCGTTCGATGACGAGTATCTTTTACAGAACTTCTCTCGCTTGATCGACCGCGACCCACACAGCAGAATCACCGCCGAGGAGTTCCGCACGCTGAGCTTTTTCAACAACGAGCTTCTCAACTCGTTGGAGTTTATGAACAGCTTTGAGTCGAAGACGCTTGTAGAGAAGAACGTGTTTTTGAAAGGGTTTGTCTCGAGAAATTTCTTCGACAAGTTTCCGGACTTTCTCCTTGTCGACAAGTTTTTGCCGATTCTCAAGGAGACGCTCACTAATATCAGCCACCTAGTGATCTTTCCTGTCACTTTGACCTGCATTTTCAGAATATCTCGAAAGATGTCGAACCTCTCGTTCATAGAGTTGCTTATGGACGTTTTTAAGCCAGTCCCTTTCAAGAACGGAAAGAAAAACGTTGAGCTCAGCATCATCATGTTCACGGAGATCCAGCTCATTATCTCGGAAAACCTCAAGGATATCCTCAAAAAATTGCAAACGGCGAGCCCTGCCAATTTCAAAAAAGTGGAGAAGCTGTTTGTTGCTCCGTTAATCAACAACGTTCTTGCTGACGGTGCCGTTTCCATAGAGCAGATGCAGACCGAGGCCAACCAGAACACAGTGCAGAACACCTTTGCCACCATAAAGAATTTGGGCCTGGTTTCTCCTGAGAAGTTGAGAATCCAGGAGTCCTTCTTGCAAAATTTGCCCGAGATAATTGCCACCATGAAGGCCCAGAGTGCTGGGAACGCTGTCAAGTTTGTCGAATCCGAAATCTTCCCAAAGATAAGCGCCCTCTACAAGCTGACCAATTCCCAGGCGATCAAGTTTGAGATTGTCGAGAACTTCATCTCCATCGCCTCTGAGCGCACCATGACCCAATCGTTCCTTGCGACCAAGGTTATCCCGATGTTGATTGCCATAAAGCAGAAGAACAACCAGAAGTTGTTGCTCAAGTTGCTCAAGTTCTACAAGTTGTACCTCAATGACGATTTTTTTGAGCAGAAAATATTGGTGGACACCATACTTCCAGAATTGCTCAAGTTGAGTTTCTACAACAACGAGCTCACGATCCAGCAGTTTCAAGACTTCTACGACTTGATTGGCCAGTTCCAGACCAAGCTCAGAGACAAGCACATCCACTACTTAGGCAAGTACAACGACAAGAACCTCATCAAGAGTAATGGGGTGGAGAATGGCCAGCAAGAAAGCTCTGAGACTTCGACGGCTTCTCCCGTGGCACAAGAACCGGAGATCGATTTCAATACGTTGGTCAGCAGCAACAGCTTGAGCAGTCCTCCAATAGACAAGCTGAGCCACACTGTCTTCAGCTCGGCTAATAGCAGTGCCTCGAATGTGGCGGCCCCTACTGTCACTGCCAGTAACCCCCCACTCGCTCCGACAAAGCCGTCTACTCCAGCAATGCAGCCCCGCAGCTCGTTTGCAGCACTCACGCCAAGCAGGCAGGGGTCAGGCTCTAACAGCGGGGTCTTGAAACCACAACAAACGGCTCCTCTGTCGCTGGCGCCGGGCTTTTCGCACAGCACACAACAGATGACTCCTACGACAAGTGCCAATCCTTCTAAGAGCACCATCGATTGGTCCAAAGAAACTGGCAAACTTAATGCCGGCCGACTCACGCTTGCCTCCAACAACGTGCTCACTCCCAGCAAGGGCAACACCAAGCACAAGATATTGACCCCTACCCAGAGATCGACCTCGACCCCGTTGTCTGCTGCACCATCTACGCCAGCTGCGAACCTTCCGCCTGGGTTTCTGATGAATGTCATTCAGCCGATGAAGCCAAAGCCGAACGGCGGGGGAGATCTGTTCACCAAGAGTAGCGATGACTTTTTTGATAGTCTTCTATAGCAGTGCATTGACGCCAATGGGTTGCAATGTCGATGGACTTAGACTTCTCGTACGTTGTTGAGCACACCTACTATACAATCACTAGACATTTTTTTAACCCCACTCCATAATGTAGAAACGCAGTGACATTTCCGTCAAAAGAGCGAAAGACGGCAAAAAAACGAGTTGCAGAGCTGGCCGACCCAGTTTGGTGATTTTCAACACGATCTCGCTACACTTGTCGGGGCAAAAAAAAAATAAACTCCGCGACGGGGAATTGAACCCCGGTCCCGCGCGCGACAAGCGCGAATTCTAGCCACTAAACTATCACGGATGTTATTGGATGGTTTGGTTTCTAATATGCCATATCACAACAAACATGGAAAAATACTGTAAATTCAACCGACGAGCTAACTAAATAAGTGTACTTATATTTTTAACAGAACAGAGATAGTTAAGTTGTTGGCAAGCCCTTAGCAGCTTGCGCTCGTCCTCCTTGATTGTTTCACGTGACTCACATACATGGTTTTCCGAAATATCACGCCATGAAGCTAGAACGGTATAACCAGGATGTTCGTTGGATTAAGGGCTCTGGCTTATAGAGCTGCCAGAAGTCATGCTCTTCGCAGGGGAATCAGTACCCATGCGCCCTTGAAGAAAGCTTCTTTGCCTGGCTTTGCGATTGCGGCTCTTGGCTTAGGTCTCGTCACTTACTACGGCATGAACGCCAAGTCGTCTGTCCACGAGTACGTCCTCGGCCCATTGATCCGCAATGTGTTTGATGCCGAGACAAGTCACCAGTTGGTGATCAAGTTGATGAGCTACGGGTTGTTTCCGAAGCTCTACCAAGAGATTGAGGACCCATCGTTGAAAGTGACTGTGTTTGGCGACAAGCAGTTGAAGAGCCCTGTGGGCTGTGCTGCTGGCCTTGACAAGCACGCTGAGGCTGTTGACGCGCTCTTCGGAATCGGGTTTTCCTACGTCGAGGTCGGGTCGGTGACGCCGTTGCCGCAGGCGGGGAACCCGTTGCCGAGATTTTTCAGAGTCCCTCGTGATGAGGCTGTCATTAACCGGTACGGATTCAACTCGGAGGGCCACTGGAATGCCTTGGGAAATCTTCGAATGCGCCTCGCCAAACATGGTGTCGAAAGCCCGGAAGACGCAGGATTGAACTCGTTGGCCGAGGGCAAGTTGCTCGCTGTCAACTTGGGCAAGAACAAGACCGGTGACGAGATTGAGGACTACAAGTTGGGGGTGTCCCGCTTTGGCGAGCACGCCGATGTCTTGGTGATCAACATTTCGTCGCCAAACACCCCGGGGCTTCGTGACTTGCAGAAGAAAGAGAAGCTTGTCGGGTTGTTGAGTGCTGTTGTCGAGGAGCGCAACAAGTTACAAACGAAGCCGCCTGTGGTGGTCAAGATTGCCCCAGACCTTGACCAGACTGAGATCAAGTCTGTTGCGGCGTCCGTTAACGAGAGTAAGGTTGATGGTGTCATCATCTCGAACACCACTATTTCGAGACCGACTATTTATGCCGACAAGACCGATCCTGTGTTGAAAGAGGCCGGCGGGTTGTCTGGCAAGCCATTGAAGCCTATTGCCTTGAAGACTCTCCGTGCCTTTGCCAAGGCCAACAAGGACCCTAAGTTGACGATTGTCGGGTGTGGTGGTATCAGCAGTGGAAAAGACGCCATTGAGTTTGCCAAGGCCGGCGCCAGCTTCGTGCAGTTGTACACTGCGTTTGCCTACAGAGGACCCGGGTTGGTGGACAAAATCAACCGGGAAATTGTCGCGGAGTTGAAGGAGGAGGGAAAGACTTGGCAGGAGATTATTGGTTCCGACTTAAAGTAAACGCTGGCGCTCGGCAGTGCTAGCAATGGATGGGCCAGGGGTACGAGGTAGTCAACTTCGAACTTTTTGACAGCTCATACTTCCAGGGCTTTGCCAGAGTGTTTGGTGGTGGGTTCGTCTTGGCTTTGCCAGTACACTGCTTGCACTTCACTCCCCGTCATTGAGCATAATGCATAAAGACATCGAACGATGTAGAAGAGTGTGGAGAGACCGCGTAGTTAACCAGCAGTGAGTTAATGAACGCCATGTGTGAGAATGTGCTTGCGAGATTCAAATGTTTATTAAAATGTTGTACAATATCCAAACCATTTTCATTTAAATTTACAACTAAAGATATGCCAACGGTTGCTGACCACACCTTCTAGTGTATTTGCAACAGTGAGGGGGGCAGTGCTATGACACTGCTAATTGATTATTACTTACAAAACATATCTGAAACCGTTTCATTGAACCCCTGAAAAAACAACACAGTAGTGAGCATAAAAAAGTAGCGTGAACAGTGAGCACCGAGCAAAGCACTGGCTATGGGAGCCAAGTGTGAGCGCTGCACGCACTATGCGGAGAGAAACTAGGCATGAGAAGTAAGCGAAGCAGGCATGTTGCATATAGCTCAGGAAGCGTGGCAGCAGAAACCGCCATAGCAGTGGGCCACTACTGCTACCCATGATAGCAAAGGGTGAAAAGTAAGTATGTCGAAAGCAGTGAGCACCTAGCGCTGCGCTTATGGCTCTGAAAGCGCCAAATCGCGAGCAGTGATACCAGGACCAGCAAGCCGTGACTGCTGAAAGTAGAGTCCTGCCAGGTCCGTACACATTCAGCATTCATATCACCAGCCGCTTGCCTCTGCTGCTGTCATTGCTCAAGCATTTCCCTGCAAATCAACATTCTCCCCCGTCGTTGAACTCCGCCGACTCTGCTCCTTCTTCTTTTCCGACACCTGCTCCGCCAAGATCGTCTCTCTGTACTCATCAGTATAAATCCACTTCGTAAGCGGCGTGGTCACAAAGGTACAAACCAACGCCATCACAATGAACATCGAAAACGTCTTCTCGTTCAAAATTTTGGCATTCAAGCCGACGGTGAGCACCACAATCTCCACAATGCCCTTACAAGACATCAAAACTCCTACGGTGACACTTTCTCTCCAGTAGAGGCCGCAGAACTTGGAGGCAAAGATCCCGCCGATTGCCTTACCGATAAAGGCAATAAAGCAGAGGCCAATAATGTAGGCCCAGTCAATGCCCTTGTTGAGCAACCCTAGGTTCACATTCTGCCCGGCAAGCGCAAAGTAGAGCGGAATGAACACCGCACTGATAAGCCCGTCGACCTTTTCGATGAATTTTTCCACAAATCCGTTGTCGCGGGGAATGATCAAGCCCACCATGAAGGCGCCAAAGATAGGATGGACGCCAATGATGTCCGTGAAGAAGGCCGAGGCAAATACCAAGCCAAAGACCAACGTGAGAGTCGTGTGGTTTGGGCCCTCTTGCACCTCGTTCGTGAACTTCTTGAGATAGAGGTGTAAGAGAATACGAACTGGGTAAAGAATCACGAGGAACCACCCGGCGGTAAGAAGCAAGATGTAAACAGTATTGACTGGCTTGTCGGCATTGGCGAGCGTCACAGAAAGCGCCAAAAGAATCCAGCCCACAAGGTCATTGAAAATCCCCGCGCTGAGCACAATCACTCCCACGCGGTCCTGTTGGATGCCAATCTCCCGGAGGATTCTCGCCAAAACAGGCAATGCAGTGATGCAGATCGCAGTGGCACAGAACACCATGTAGGTTGTGAACTTGATGTGTGGCAAGGAGTCGTCGGACTCCCGGTACTGATGGTAGAGCCCGACAGAGAGGGCGCACCCGAGGCCAAATGGGATGGACACATTAGCGACTCCAACACTAATGGCCACCTTCAAATTTTTTTTCATGAAACCGAGATCAACATCCAATCCGATGACGAACAAAAAGAGAATAATCCCGATATTGGCGACAAGCGTGAGGCCCGGGATGCTGGCCTTGGGGAAGATGTTTTCGGTGAAGTGCGGCACGTGTCCTAACACGCTGGGCCCAAGCAAAACACCAGCAATGACCTCGCCAATGACCCTGGGCTGCTTCAACTTGCCCAAGGGATAGTTCACGAGCATCGAGAACCCGTAAATGATCAACGCTTGGAGAAGAAAGAGGGTGTAGGGCGAACTGGACAGGTACACCACGGGGTTGCGCCCCGAGACGATTCCCGCGACCAGCGAAGTGTTGACCGTCATGTTTTTGGGCAACTTTGGATGGGGTCCGACGGGATGGGATGCTAAAAAGAGACGGGTGTTCTGGTGCTCGGAGGTGCGTGGGTATGTGTGAAGAAGAGGGGCGCTTCAGTTATATAGAAAAATAGATACCTATCTATTTTTCTTGCATGCACATGTTTCGAGCGACGCCCCGCTACGTCATGTGCAGTAGTGCGTCCAGGAAAGTCTTGGCAATGGGTAGTCGGGTCGTTTTAAAGATTTCAAGGGAGTTCGGAATATATACTTAGGAGTGCTTTGCGGTGATATTTTTGGATTGCCCACATTTTATTTGCCTACGGGCACTCTTGACTGAGCAAAGGATGTCGACTTAAAACATGCACACACACAAGTACATGTTTTTGCCTGCAAGACGCTAGCCATGCGGGGGCGGCCACATCCTTGGAGACGAGGAGGCGAGGCTGAAACACAGCGTAAGGGGTCAAGTGCTACGCCACAAATAAATAGGAAGCAAAACACTCTATTCAATACACACAAAAACCAGAAGGGAGCTATCAAATATAAATATAATATTATGATAACTGAGACACTTTGGCGTGTCGTTTCCGTCACTTTCCTTGCCCTTGTTGTTTTTGGGCCCCGCTCCCGCCTGCCAACTTGAGTGGCCAAGTCACACATGTGTGGGTGAACTCTATCTTGGCGGGGGGTCATCAATAACGATAATAGAATGTCACGCAACTCATAAAAAAGGAGTAGGAACGAAATGGGCCATGAAACAAGGCAAATTTTCTATTACCTCGCTTCTATTACCTGAATAGCTTCTTGGGTGGCCTCCCTTCTTGACTGCGCCAACCCGTAGAGATTCCTGCCGGTGTCTGCATAGAAGTAGGCATTGTTCAAGAACGCTTGGCCAAGAATCCAGTAATCCTGACTGGCTTTATAATTGAGGCCAAACACGCAGTCCTGGTTTGTGGCGTTGTTTGACTGTGGGTTGAGGTTCTTGAATATCAAGTCCTGCCACGGCACAGTTATGTTCACGCCTTGATTGAAGGTGAACTGCAAGGGGTCCCCTTTTGCCTCGCAGCTCATGTAGTACCGACCATCCTTATTTTTCAACTTGTAATGCTTCGCCACGTTCTGCACAAACTTTTTTGGGCCGTAGATGTATCTCTCGGTCAGTTCTAACACTGCGTCATAGGTGGCATACGCCTTGGTACTAGACATGTAATTGGTGAGCCCCGCAATCGATGCATAATTGATGTTGAAAAACGGTCTGCGGATCTTCATGCCAGCATCGCCTTGACTAAGCAATGTTGACGAAAACTGTTTCACTTGCATGTCGTAGAAATATGTAATGTTGCCCTGTATCCTGGCTGTGTCAATTGCACCAACTAGCAACTTGCCGTGCCCATTATCATCGACATACATCGAGTAGACCCGCAGGTCGATATGTTTGTAGATTTGTAAGCTTTGTAGAAAAGACGTGGTAGAGTTGTTTGTTTGTAACGAATCTAGACCGAGCCCAACTAGACCCTGGAAAAACGCGTGCTTCGCATTGAGATTAACTGTGGCGAACTCGAAGTAAGGTAGGCTTAGCTGAGGGGTTGTGGAGTTTTCGGAGCCAAATGTGGCATTATCCCAGCTCCAGCAGCCACTAACATTGGCAGTGGCTCCGCTCTCTGCAAAATTTTGTTTGTACTCGGTGCTTTCATAGTTAAAGCTGTACAGTATGTTTGGATCATACGAATTGTACATGCACGAGAAGAAGTTCTGAGACTTGGACGCCAGGCAGTCGGTGAGCTGGTTGCATGTTGGGAAGAAACTCTCGAAGGTGTTGATGTCAAGAACCAGCTGAAGCGGCTGAGACGGCGATCCAAGCTGCGTGTCAAGCAAGTACCATACGGGCGAGTTCACTCCGCATACCGAAAGGCTCAGAGGCGTGTAGCAAGCTTGGACGAAATCAATGGCCCTATAGCCTTGGTCTGTGGCATTGGGGGCGCGCATTGTGGCAAAAGGAATTGAGCCGGTAATATTGAGAGAAGGGCCGGAAGCGAGAGTGATGGTGTCTGTGATCGTTTCGTTATCAGTGCGCTTTATTAGATAAGAAGAGGCAGAAATCCTCTGCACAGCTTGGTGCCCATCGCAAGGCGTGAGACTAGAGGACTCTCCGTGGTCAATGAAATTAAAAGTCAAGTCGTGGTCAATGGTTAACTTTGATCTGAAAGCTTGAATTGGCCAAATTTTTGAAAGCCCAACTGATTCACTGCTCCCAAGACTTGAGTCCCTTAACGTGTGGTACACCACCTTGGGCGTGAAGAGAGTCAATAGAACAGGGACAAAAACCCAGATGAATACTCTCGTAGCCATCTTGTCAAACAAGATCAATGTGAAGAAAGAAAAAAACAAAGAAAAGTTTGATAATAGGTTCTAAACTCTCGCTACATCGAATTCCTGTCCAACTTCATTGGCGCCCTTCCCCACAGAGCAGTATTGTGCACATGAGCCCTGGCTCTGCAGCGCACTTCTGTCAGATCCGGTTATGATCTGCCAGTGCTGTTTGCCAGGGCTCATGTGCACTCGATGAGGATGTTTTTTTCGCGCGCGAGACGGTCGGACATTGGAACCCACGAGCCGCGAAACTGCCTAGCACCCACGCCACCGCTGTTTTTTCTGAGGCAGGGACCCTTCAAAATAGACCAATGAAACGGCACAGAACGAGAGGCGCCGTGAGCGAGGAGCCGCTGTCAGAGGCCGACGCACAGTCCAAAAACGGGCCAAATTCCACCGCGAGCCCCACACCGACTCGCAGGCTCAGATCCAGAGAGCCAGCAGGACCGCCCCACAAGGTGCAAAAGACGCTGGATGTGGCCAAGAGTCTAGCGAAAAACAGTCTAGCCAAAAGTGGGGATGGCACGGATAAGAAGACCAACAATGGCACAAACTACAAGGTCAAGAAGTTGAGACTCAACTTTGTCATACCTCCGCGAACCATAACGCACCCGGACCAGGTGGCGGTGCCCAAGTTCCCCAGCCTCCAAGCATACTTGGACTCCTACAAGCTGTTTCTCGACCTTGACGTGACGCCCCAGGAGTACACCGAAAAGCTTGAGGAAGAGGCGGAGCTCGTGGCGAGTATCCGCCAGGGCATAAGGAATAAGGTGATCAAGGTGGACAATGTCACAGGGAAGATTGTGAAGTATACCAGGCCACGGCCGTATGCCGATCCGTTTGCGCTGATTCCCACCCATCATGATCACTTAGTTGCCCAGGGAATAAAAATGTCGAAGCTCTTTTCCGAATTGAGCCGAAACAAGATAAGCAAGTGCCGAAAGATCGCCCAGATGGTGGAGAACCATTTCAAGAAGAAGGACGGCGAGAAGGGGCGCGAGCTCAAGGAGCACCAGCGCCGGATGAAGAAGCTTGCACGTGACACGGTGACGATGGTGAAGCGGCGCTGGCGGGATGTCGAGCGGGCCTACAAGATCATCGAGGACAAGCGGAAGGAGCAGGAGAAGATCGAGGAGGGCAAGAAGACGATGAACCGGATGGTGATGGACAGCAGTCTTCGGGCGATGGAGCACGTCATCGGGGGGAAGAAGCAGGGCGACGAGAGTGGAGAGGAGAGTGGCTCTGACACCGATGAGAATATGAGTGCCGACGAGACGGAAGACGTCAAGGGCCTTGTTGAGGAGGACGACCTGAAGTTGACGCAGGAGCAGCTCAGAAAGAAGTATGCTTTTTTGGAGAATTACAAGGTGGAGCCGAGGGAGGAGCAGAGCGACAGTGATGCTAGTGATGAGGAGAATGGCGAAGCCGATAGTGATGACGAGGAGAGCAGTTTCCAGAAGGGCACTTCGCAAAGTCTCAACTCTCCAAAGCTAGATGACGAGATCACTGAGGACGACGCCAAACGGTTTGAGCAGCTCAAGCAGGAGGAGCACAACTCGTTGTTGGACAGCGACGAGGAGGGCTCGTTGACGGAGTCGAGCAGCGAGGAGGAAAGCGGCAGCGAGGAGGAGAGCGGGGAAGAGGCGGAGAGTGGCGGGCTTGCCGCCTTGTTTGGTGCAAGTGTCGAGGACGACGATGAGGAAGCCGCCGAGGAAGAGCTGGAAGCGGAGCAGGCGGAAAAGACTGCATCTGTGGGAGAGAGTAGCAACGGCCACGCAAAGCAGAAGGCAGAGCAGGAGGCAGACTCCAACAGCAATGTCAATAGCAGCAATGGTGAAGTGAAGGAGGAGTCAAAAGCAGAGACTGAGGTCGAAGTGAAGGCTGACATCAAGACTGATGTCGAGATGACTGACAGCTTGGATGCCAGCGAGGAACCTGCTGAGAAAGAACGTGCTCTTACGCCTGCTTCGGCAGGCTCCCCGGACCCTGATGCCGACGCCGCA
Source organism: Saccharomycopsis fodiens (assembly GCA_002564235.1). Taxonomy (NCBI): domain Eukaryota; kingdom Fungi; phylum Ascomycota; class Saccharomycetes; order Ascoideales; family Saccharomycopsidaceae; genus Saccharomycopsis; species Saccharomycopsis fodiens. The sequence continues at coordinate 107,818 of JNFV01000003.1, forward strand.
ATTCCTGACGTCCCGATTCCCTCTCTTCTCCGGGGCACACTCCGCGCCTATCAGAAGCAGGGCCTTAACTGGCTCGCCAATCTTTACAATAATAATACCAACGGGATCTTGGCTGACGAGATGGGCCTTGGAAAGACCATTCAAACCATCTCGTTGCTCAGCTACTTAGCCTGCGAGAAGCACGTGTGGGGTCCCCACTTGATCGTGGTGCCGACTTCGGTAATGCTCAACTGGGAGATGGAGTTCAAGAAGTTCGCCCCCGGTTTCAAGGTTTTAACGTATTACGGCTCTCCACAACAGCGGAAGGAGAAGCGCAAGGGCTGGAACAAGCCGGACTCGTTCCACGTGTGTATCACTTCGTATCAGCTTGTGTGCCATGACCAATCTTCTTTCAGACGCAAGCGTTGGGAGTACATGGTTCTTGATGAGGCGCATAACATCAAGAACTTCCGCACCACAAGATGGCAGTCGTTACTCAATTTCAACACAAACCGCCGCTTGCTTTTGACAGGTACGCCACTCCAAAACAACTTGGCGGAATTGTGGTCGCTTCTTTACTTCTTAATGCCTTCTTCTAAGGGCGACAGTATTATGCCTGAGGGTTTTGCCTCCTTAGACGACTTCCAGCAATGGTTCGGCCGACCGGTTGACAAAATCATTGAGGGCGGGTCTGTGGAAGATGATTTAGAAACAAAAAAGACAGTGGCGAAGCTTCACAAGGTCTTGCGCCCCTACTTGCTTAGACGTTTGAAAGCTGACGTCGAGAAGCAGATGCCGGGCAAGTACGAGCATATCATTTACTGTCGTTTGCTGAAGAGACAGCGGTTTCTTTACGACGACTTCATGTCGAGGGCCCAGACCAAAGAGACCCTTGCCAGCGGAAACTTCTTGTCGATCATCAACTGTCTCATGCAGCTCCGTAAGGTGTGCAACCACCCGGATTTGTTCGAAGTGCGCCCGATCCTCACGTCGTTGGCAGTCCCCAGTTCGATTGTGGGCCAGTTCGAGAAGCGCACGCCGGGGCTTCTCAAGTCTTTATTAAGCAACGATGTTGATTTCTCGCTCTTGAACTTTGCCTTCACGGAGAACGACCGGGAGCTTACGACTGGCCAGGCCAAGCTGATCTCACGGCTCAACGCGCAGCTGCAGCTCAGTATTGACTTCCAGAAGCTTGAGGATATTCTCAAGACCACGGTGGAGCCCGACTTTAACGATGTGCACCAGTTCTATAAGTACTTCAAATACGTCGAGCAGAAGGACGCGCTTGACCATCTGAAGCAGCTTGTGTACATCAACAACTTGCGCTGTGCTAAGACCCCGATGTATGGTAAGAACTTGCTCGACTTACTTAGGGTGAAAAACTCAATTGTTGACGCCAACTTCTTTGCATCGAAAAAGCTTGACAGCTTGGACGACATGATCAAGCCGTTGCTGACGCGGGCGTTGCAGTCCAAGGAGATAATTGAGAAGTTTGTCTTTGTGACCCCGAAGGTGTACACTCTTGACTTGAAGAATCAGGTGGTTCCAGAAGAGGTGGAGACGCAGCTTTTGGAAGCCAAGCCTGACTTGTACAGGGAAAACGAGATTCACCAAGCCCAGGTGAAGCTCTCAATCCAATTCCCGGACAAGAGCTTGCTTCTTTACGACTCCGGAAAGCTCCAGAAGCTCGCCAAGTTGCTTGATGAGCTCCGCAGCAAGGGCCACCGGGCCCTCATCTTCACTCAGATGACTAAGGTCTTAGATATCTTGGAGAAGTTCTTGAACGGGTTGGGTTATCTCTATTCTAGATTAGATGGAGCGACCAAGATCGAGGACCGCCAGATCTTGACCGAGAAGTTCAACAAGGATCCGCGGATCACGTGCTTCATTCTCTCGACGCGCTCGGGCGGGCTTGGAATCAATTTGACCGGTGCCGACACCGTTATCTTCTACGACAACGACTGGAACCCGGCGATGGACAAGCAGTGCCAGGACCGTTGCCACCGTATCGGGCAGACACGCGATGTGCATATTTACAGGTTCGTCTCGGAGCATACGATCGAGGAGAACATCATGCGGAAGAGCAATTATAAACGGAAACTCGACAATGTGGTGATCCAGGATGGTGACTTCACCACCGACTACTTTGGCAAGCTCACTTTGTCCGACTTGTTGGGCGATGGTGCTGCCGGAGACGGTGACAAGTTGCTTTTGGCCAACGGAAATATCGACAACTTGGCAAAGGCAGAAGACGAGGAGGATGCAGCCGCAGGAGCCGAGGCAATGAAGGAGGCCAAAGAGGAGGTGGAATTGGATGCGGAGGATTTTGAGGAAGACGCGAAGGGGAATGTCGGTGGGAAGTCTAGTACTCCTGGCAAGTCGATGTCGCCCAGCCCTGCGTTGGGCAAGGCCCGGGGCCAGTCTGTGGAAACCGAGGGCGAGATCACAGAGAGCGGCGTGGGAGAGGACGAGGAGGAGGACGACGACGATGACGGGGTGGGGCATATTGATGAGTATATGCTTAGGTTTATCCAGGACGGTTACTATTTCTAGGCTACTCGGTAGTGCATTGGGTCCGCCAATGTGCTACGCAAGCCCGTAACCCCTGGCTTCACACAAATGTCCTTACATCCTTGTGCCTTGCCATTGGAGAGCCTTAAAAAATGTCTATACGGGCCAATGGCCTGGCCACTACATATGTATATTATGCACGATTCGGACAAAGTTTAATGAGTCCACGATGAGCGAACGTAGAGCGTATTCCGAAAAAGGGTGCGCATTCAACTATAACCCACTTTCGAAAGTCTTTCTCTACGTGCATTCCTACCGGAAGAATGCATAAAGTATGGAAATACATCAATTTTACGCTCCTATAATTTTTATGCTCTTTGTAGCGCACTGCCACAGCTTCCCCGCAACTGCTTTGCAGCCCACAGATTCAAGCACTGCCCAGAGCTCAACCCCCCCTTCGCAACGTCGCACTCATACATACTTCCTCTACACGTACTCCTATTAACAAGATGTCTATTTTTTACAAAGTGCTGAACAATGCATTCAAGGCACATTGCTCCAGCCTACTACTCGCGGCGAATACTTGTAGCAGAGGCTTGCTGCAAAAGTTTGAGTATAAAGTTTTCGCCTTCGGCTTACCTATGCGCTCAAATCTTTGAGACTCACGACCCCACTCTTGCCGTGTTTCACCTGCTGACTCTCCTTACTCACCTCAGCCAACTGCGCCTCCAAAGGCGACGCCTTTGCCTTGGTCCGGCCACCGACGGCCTTCGACTTCTTCTTCAACTCCATGAACTCGTGGGTCTCCTTAGTCAAGTACCCGTTGTCGCGGCTATAGTACTCGATGTCCTTCCGTCTTGTTGGACGGCCCTGCAATGGCACGCGGCCATACTTGCGGAGAAACCAGTTTGGAGTGAGGTGCGCGCGGAGACCAAGGGCGTTGAAGTAGCGCGCTGTGAACTCGCCCCCAGCAGCGGCAATGGCTGCCTGAGCGTCACGCGAGGCGCGAGTGGCCTCAATACTGAAAGGAACAGTGTACTGCTCTTTCCCATTGCCGAGCACCTTCACACCGTCTCCGATGTTTCCAGTGACCAAGCCTAATTCCTTCATCTTGGCCATGGTTAGCACTTCTCCAGGGGCAAGGTTGAGCTTCCCAGAGTCATAAAATTTTTGGACCTTGGCAAGATTGAGCTCCGTGAGAGACAACGAGGTCACCGCCTTGAACCCGATCTTAGGAAACAACTTGTAGATCGGCGTCTGGCCACCTTCGAACCACGACTTAACAGACCCGCGCGCCTTCTGACCCTTCTGTCCACGGCCCGAGGTCTTCCCGTGTCCGCTCAGCGGTCCTCTTCCAAGACGCTTCTTGTACAGCGTGGAGTCAGGTGATGGTTTCAAGTTGCTGAGCAACGATATGCTGCGGGAAGCAACGGCAAACGGATTTTGCAAAAACCCGGAGAGTCCGGCTTTTTGTGCCTGCAAAGAGCGAGACAACATGATAACTTTGGAGTGTGTGGTTGCGTCTGAAGATCCAGCCTGAATCTTCAGTCTGATGTTGGAGCCTCGAAAAATTGAATCAGGCGTTACCCGGTATAGTTGTGGCAGTCGGACAGCCTTTGTTAAACATCGCTGTAGATGTTTTATAGTATATATTTTTGTTATTATTATGTTAAACATCGCTGTTTAGTGTTTCTCTGCTGGCATAGATTACTGCAATCTAATCACAACTTTGGCCGCACTTACATTGCCTACGTTTTGCCAAAGATTTATTTTGCTCTGTTTCTAGTAGAGAGACCCTTGTGCAGTGGCTCATGATCGCCTGGCCCTCAGCATTCGGGACATAATATTGAGACTCACATGATCTCGAGGTTACCGACGGTGAGCTGGCGAAGAGGCAGGGAGACTAAGTACCCCCAAGACCAACTCACGGAAATACTCAAGGTGTTAAGGTTATGATGGACTTATTTTCAACTTTCTGAGAGCTTTCTGGAGTGAAAAGAGGTACCCCTAAGCGACCCTGTCCACTCAGGAAGTGGGCGCTGCAAGCGAAATACTTTGACAAGATACTCGCACTCTAGTCCACGACAAAGCCAGACACTTGTGGCTGTACTAGCCACTGACACCATCACTTTATGTCATTTCTCAGACTCTATTTGCTATTTGCTACTGACCCAGCACATCGGTTTCGCCAATCCACTGCTGCACTGTCTATGCCATGTCACGTGCGCCCTCCACACTACACGACGGCACAGGTTCCGTAATATAACAGTTTCCTCGTTTCACAAGAACACCTTCTAATTCACAAGTAGCCAACACTTTTTCGATCATGCACGTTTTGCTCACCAACGACGACGGCCCGCCGAACGATATCGCGTCGCCCTACATCCGCTTCCTTGTCGACGCGATCCGCAAGAACACCGACTGGGACCTCAGCATTGTGGTGCCCGACGTGCAGCGGTCGTGGATTGGCAAGGCTCATTTTGCCGGCAAGGAGTTGACTGCCTCCTTCATATACCCCAACGAGGATTCCAACAGCTTCAATGGGCCGTTCCCGAACTCTAATGCGAAATACCTGGACTCCGGACTCAAAGAGTGGGTCCTCATTGACGGCACGCCTGCTTCGTGCACGGACATTGGTATCCACCACTTGTACCAGGACAAGGGGCCCGTTGACTTGGTCATTTCCGGACCGAATGTCGGTAAGAACACGACGGCGTCGTACATCTTGTCGTCCGGGACAATCGGCGCCGCCTTGGAGGGCGCCATCCGTGGCAAGAAGGCGATTGGCGTCAGCTATGGCTACACCACCAAGGAGGTGGTTCCGCAGCAACTCGAGAAGGCGGCCGAAATGACGGTCAAGTTGGTCCAGTACTTGTACGACAACTGGGACAAGCAGCAAGAAAAGGTTGACTTGTACTCGGTGAACATCCCGCTTTCCCCGTCCTTGTTGGAAAAAGGGCAAACCAAGGTGGTGTATCTGTCGATCATGCAAAACCGGTGGGTCAGTATTTTCTCCTCAGAGAAGCAAGAACCAAGCAGTGAGAAAGACATTGTCGACGCCGCGACTAGCCAAAAGATCCAGTACAAGTGGAATCCGAACTTTGAGTATATCCACAAGGGGATTAGAGAAAGCAAGGAGTTGACTGACGGGAAAGTCTTGGAGGAGGGGAATATTTCTGTGACGCCGTTGCGGGCGAGTTTCGCTGAGGCAGGGGTAACTGGGGAGATCGACTTGGGCTTTTAGCAGCGGAGCACTCCGCTGCAAGCATCAATGGACATTATTCGATAACTTGTAGACTGCATGGGAGCTTGCAAATTACATGCTGAGTTATGGGATACCTCTTGATCAGCGATTACTTAGTTATTGCACTTGGCCGAAGTTATAAAGCTGAAGCTTTGCAGTGCCACCGCACCACACACCTACCATCAATGGAGATCACTCAATAATTTGTAGACAACCAATATCCTATTCCACTTTCAAAGGAAGTTCATGGAATTGTTACTATACAAGAAAATAGCACAGCTTCAATAGAGCGCTGTTGCTGCCAAAGGACATTAAAACATTGGCTGCGCTGACGTCTAAATACCTGCAGCAACGCAATCACCTGAGTTTCATAGTAGTCTGGAATCTACTGATCTTTGATTACAATCACATTCCATTTTACACTATTTGATATAATATATGTTTATTTTTTGCACACTGAATACAAGCATTCAATGACTGGTCACAGCACACGTACGTTGAACAGCGAATGCCACAACATGATACCAGACTGTGTCACAGCAAGCGGAACACAGCTCGCTCCACCCGCAGGCTCCGCTTGGTGCTAAATGAATCTAGACGCTCTTTCGCTGAACATCTCGTAAAACAAATTCTCCACGTCAACTATGTCCACGTCTCCGATGTCCTTCCACCCCTCAGGCTCGGCCATTTCCTTAACTCTCTCCTGAACTTCCTCAAATTTGCACACCTTGCTGAGCATCGCGTACCGAACATACTCCCACTCCTTGTCATCCAACAAGCACAGGTCCATGGCATCGACAATGGCTTGCTGCTCTAGGTCAAACCCAATAAAAACAATTTCGTTGCGTGCCTCGCCAAACTCAGCGTACAAGATCTCCTGGATCTCGCGCTCCTCAAACTCAAGATCAGCTAGAAGGTCTTTGAACTTTTCCTTCGTCGTTGGAAGCTTCTTGAACATATGCTGCATCATCTGATGAACAGTGAACTGGTTCATGTACTGGCTCGAGGGCTGAAACTTTATCAACTGGCCTGACCCGCCGATCTCGCACAGCCGCGTCATACTATCTGCTAGCCAGATAAAGCCTTTGAGCCGGATTACCTTGGAAAAAACAGATTTTTTTTTGCTGGCAAGGAGTTCGGAGTGAGTAGGCACACTCCGTTTGAACTTTTTGGATGACGAACTGGACCCCGCCAGATTTGACCGTTTGGTCCCGGGCTTCGCGCTCTCACAAACAGACTCTTCATCTTCTTCAATGCTGTCACCTGACTTAATAAGTAAAAACTTGTCACCTAGCAACAGCTGGAGCCGCCCAGGGTGAAACGGACGCTTCGACGTGTAGATGAACGAGTTGACCCCGTAGCCCTTGATGTGGTTGTCAGCACACTGAGACAGGCAGTGAGCGTGATCATGACCTTCATGGCTGTGGCCATGTACTGCCTGCTCATGATCATGTTTCAGCTCCTTCTCAAGACTATGCTTATGCCCATGACCACTCACTTCCTCCGGTTTGTCATGTTGCTGAATAGTCTCTACCCTATTAGTCTTGACCAAATCGCTGAATGATTCTGCCCAGCTCGGCATCTTCAGAACACGCTCAAAGCTGAACCGCTTAGAGTTCAACACGTGCGACAAATCAACCCGGCTATAATCTGTCTTGATCACTCTGGCGGCAGGATTCAACGATCTGATGATCTGCCCGATCCGCTGTAAAGTGGCAGGGTTTTTGACTTCACTGACCTTGTTCACGACAATGAGATCGGCAAACTCGATCTGCTGCACGAGCAAGTCCGTGATTGAGCTGTTGTTCGTATTCTGTTCGCCAAGGGCCAGCATGTCTGAGGTGGTCGCCAACGCAAGCGATTCAAAATTGTCTAAAAAGTTGTAGGCATCCACAACTGTCACCGCAGTGTCAAGCCGAGCGATGCGAGGGATCCCACCGAGCCTGATGACATGCAGGATAATTGCGTACGCTTCTTTAGAGTCGTAGTCCTTCATCACAGAGTCAATGGTGAGTTCGCCAGATTTGATCGCCCGCATCTGGTCGGTATACGTCTCAAGTAAGGACTGCAGGAAGTCGGGGGTAAAGGTCTGGGCAATCAGCATCGGCTCCAGCAACCCTGAGCCCTCGATGACAATGTACTGATACTGCCCACTATAGGCAAGACTCACAAGCTGACCAACCAAGTCGGTGCGCAACGTGCAGCACGCGCATCCGTTTTCCAACTGCACAATCTTCTCCTTTTGTTGGTTAACCCGAAACTCGGTCGTTTGAACAAGCTTTGCATCTATATTGACAGACGCAAGATCATTGATGATGACCGCCACCTTGAGGCCATGCTTGCCCTGGAGGATCTCCCGGAGAAGTGTTGTCTTGCCCAGGCCTAAAAACCCCGAGAGGAGGGTTACCGGAATCGGCAAGGCGTGATTGCCGCTAGTCTTGAGCATACGTATATGAGATGGGCATGTGTGGGGAAACTGTGGTTACTTATATTGCAATCCCTGGAGGCAAGATCCCATGCTAACCACCACAGTGTATTCAGAGACATATACTGTGGTGGTTAACGGTCACGTGATACACAGCTTCGGCAAGACACAACCCCAACACTAACTAGCAGTGGGAGCCAAGGTTTCCAGGCTTGTGAAACAATGCAGTGCACTTCAGAGCTCGGTGCTCGGTGCTAGCCGGCGTTGCTTTCACTGCTTCAGTCCCAGGAGTCGGTGCTGAGTTGCAGCGGTCACTGCAGCGCCGCAGCCACTGCTTGCTCACAGCTTCTTGACGGTGAACACAGCAGGACTGCTTGCTTCGGCTGGCAGACTACTGCTCTTGAACCTTGCTCACCTCGGCCAACTTCTTCTTGATGGTCTCTGGCAAGTCGTCGAACACAAGGTCATTCGAGTTTGTATTGACGGACTCCCCCTTGGCGGCAAGAATGTCCTCGATATTGATTCTGTCGTCGCTAAAAATCTTCAAGTGGTCTGCAATGAGATGGCGGTTCTTGCAGCCGGGGCACTCGACAAGAATCGTGCCCTTGGTGTACGCCTGCTTCAGAATCACATGGCTCAGCCGCTCGTCGCACTTCTTGCAGGTGAACTGGATCAAGTACAGCGGCTGGGTGACTTTGCCAATGGCTGTTTTGTCGCCGTTGACCTGGATCTTTGGATTGGCTTTGGAGTCGTTGAGGGAGGGTCTTGTAGTAGTGAAGTGGCGATGGCCAAGTGGAAAGAGTACTGGAGACTGGCGGGCAATTGGAGTGGCACAGTTCTTAGCCAAAGCATGGCCGTTGCTTCTAATACCTCTCGTTAAGCTGCGGCCGATATTCATCATGGGTCTTGAAATCGCCATATTCTAGTAGTTTGCTGTAATACAGATTTCCTGACAATTATCCTTTGAGGTGTATGCCTTGTCGCCTTCAATGCAGCCCTGGAAAATTCCACGAAATTCTGCAGATCGGAGTAGTCGGAGTCGTGCATATTCCCACATCGGCGGAGAGCGGGTCAACGGTATAACAACGAGTCCCGTGATGTGAGGGAGTCGTTGTTATAACCGTGTCAGTCAGATCACCGTATCAGTCAGGTAGGCCGTATCAGTCATGCTTGCCTGGTTGTAACAATTCTTATCTGGAGTAACAACCACAACTGAGTGTAATCGTGTGCCGGGATCTAATCCATGACTGTGAGCGAGAGTGCACTCTGGAAGTACAAGCACCGAGCAGCAGCATTGGCCAACCATAAGCACTGCCAATAAGAAGAAAATAGTGAGGCTGGGCACATTTCAAGTATCATGACCTATTAGAGCTTCTATACAGTAGTATACAGTACTATAGAAGCGCTCATATGTCATGATACTTAAAATGTGCCCATTCGCACGGGTATATTGTAGTGTTAAGATTATTGACATATTCCACAATTGTTGGGCCCTGAGTTACCCATCAGCATTGTGTGAGCTCACCGTACACTTTGATACAACCAGTATTAACATCAGAAGTAGTACGCTGCTTACTAGAAAGCGTGGTCGTTAAATAGCAAAGAGTACAGAGAGTTGTGTTGAGAGAAACAAATGGCTCGCTCTAGAAAGGAAGACTGTGCCGAGTTTCCTTGCCAGTCACTCCCGCGAGTAGCCGGAGCATTGCAAACAAGGTGGGGCGTAAGGATTTGGCATCGGGGCTTAGTGAGCCAACAAGTGCTGTGAGTGCTGCTGATGCATGAGGAAGGAAAATCTACCATGCTTGCACAGAGCAAGGAAAGATATACCCCGAGGAAATACAAAGTAATTACTAGTGGGCCCGCTAGTCTAGTGGTGGGGAGAGTCAGTGTGGTAGGTTGCAAGTGAGAGTTGCAACAGGTTCGAGTCGCGGCGGCGACTCAATATCCGGCGCGGACACTGTGGGTTGCCACGCAGCTATTCGCCGGATACAGAATATATACTACAAAATAACAGCACCATACTACAAAATAATAACAATACATTACAAAATACTGCCAATATACAAACCCAATACTAAATACTATATATACTAAATAATAAAAAAAAAAAACAATTTTTTGTACATGGAAATATACTGCAAGCGGTACGCCAATTTTCAAAGCTCACCGGAGCTTGGTTTGATGTAAGGCTGTAGAATACTATCAGCCTTATGCAGCAAGGCATTAGTGTGGTGTCGTCTATTATGGCGGGATCCTGGAGTATTATCAAACAGTAGTACGCTACAGAGTTGTACACTTGATGACGAGTCCCACCTGTAACGACACTGTAGAGCAGTATCACAGATTGTTGAATCATTCGGCTCGGCACCAGTACACACTAATACACGAGACAGTAATACACTGGTGTGAAGGGCTTGTGATAGACATGGAAACGCACAACCTACAAATATTCAAAATCATTAATTAAAACGTACACAGGAAGCACCTGCAATGCACCTCTACTGTCAAAGACCCAAAGCAGATGCTGCTCTGATTGTAATGACAGTTTGCTGACAGTTTTGCAGATTTGGAAGTTTGGAAACGCGCAAAGTTTGGGATTGGTGGATCGTCGCAGCACCCTAGCTTCGCCAGTGCCTTGCTTAGTGCCCTGCTTAGTGCCCTGCTTAGTGCCCTGCTTACACAGCCAAATAACTCTCATCCTCAATCCCCCCATAGATCTTCGCACTCTCCTCCAAGTTACTAATGTGTTCCAACGCGTCGTTCAAGCTCAAACTAAGCTCCCGCTGAATCAACTTCAACGGCACGCCGTCGGGCATCAGCGGAGTGTTGTCCTTGATCAACTTCAACACGCGCGAGCCCAGGTCCAACTCCTCGTGGGCTGGCTCCGACACAAAGAGAGAGTCCTTGTTCTCAGCCTTCCCCTGTCCTCCAAGACCCTGCGCCGCCGCATGGATCTTGACCGCCTCGAGAAAGTGGTAGAGAACAACATTGTAGTCCGTAACGGGGATCACAGTCGGGTACTGCACGTTCTTCTTCTGGTTGAAGTCCTTCAACGAGCCCTTGACGTAGACGTACTGACCGATCTCGATCCCGTGGCTCTGCTGCGGCTCGACGTCCATGTCGTCCTCGTCGCGGCTCGCAGAGTCGTCGCCCCACTTCTTGAACTCAATCTTGCCGGTGCCGTCCTCAACCTGGATCATGAGGTTCGACGTGTTGTCCTGGACGCTGCGCACAATCCCAACAAACGAGATGAGGCTGAGCTCAACGTTGTTGATGACATACGGCCCGTCCGTCACCTGCGGCTGACTCTCGTTGATCTGCTTGATGGTCACGGGGGTGATCTGGTTGCGGGTCTGCAGTTTCTGCTGCGAACTACTGTCGCCCGAGTTGGAGTTGTTGCCCGCGTCGTAGAACCCGCCGCCCGACGTGGTGCCTCCGTAGCTGTTCTGCTGGTATCCTGTGTATCCGGACATGTTAACTCGATTGTTGGTTAGTGGATAATTGACAGCGTTAGGGTTTCGGTTGACTGTCGGTTGTCAATGGTGTTGGAGATGAGGCGGCAAACGCGAAAACGCGAAACTGTCTGGTCACGTGACAAGGTTTCCAGTTGGATCTGGTTCTCGGAGACGGCGATAATCGGGACCAAACCTCTGGACTCCAATTGAGTGCTAATCAGAAAATAAAAAGCCAGGCCTTTAACTTGTGCGCTTCGGCAATATTACCATGTAAGTTTTACCGTTGTTTGACTCATTATGGCTGAGGTACCTCAGCCTGTAGCTCAGCACATCTGACAGACTCCAGTGCAGTGGGCAGCACACACACCTAATCAATCTTCGATGGTCCAGTATCCATCGTTTGTGTGTGAGACACCCAGTACAAAAGATATCCCCTCTCTTGTACTGGAAGAATGTCAACAAACAAGAGCAGTGCTGAGCCCGGCATTAGTCTTCGACTGTCGAATGCACAAACGATGATACTGCCAACATGATCTCTTCATACAATTTGCACTGCCGAGCTTCTTGTGTCTCACAAAACTACTTAAATACAAGCGAGATTAATCTTATTGTTATGTATTAAGTAACTCTTTTGTTGAAGAGTCATTTTTGGTGGCACTTGTCCTAGTTATGCCTAGCCAAAACGGCGGACGTGGAATACAGCACAGGGAAGCGGAGCAACACAGTGCTCAATTGTGATTGGTGGTGTGCGTGGCAGTGTGTCGCTTCATTGAGCGGAGCGACACATTGCCACGCACACAGTGAATTGTTCTTAGTAATGGCCAACGCAACGTCTCACTTCGCTCGCCGTTGCTGAATAGCCATTAGCTTCACTCGCCGTTGCTGAATAGTCATTAAACATCCTCGAAATCATCAAACTCCTCATCGTCAAACTCAACGTCCTCGTCCTCTTCGTTCTCCTTCTGCTGCTTCAACCGCTCATAGTAATCCGCCAACTCGTCCTCCTGCCCATTGGACACCGTCGTGGCATCGGCGCTCGAGTCCGCCGGTTTGGGCTCGGGTTCAGAAGTGGGCTCGGTCTTATTGGACAAGTCCTCGGCAGCACTGAGCTTCGCCTCGCTGCTTTGCTGCCCCACCGTCGACTCCTGGTGCCAGCTTGGCAACGCATTCTGCTCGGCCTTGTCCGCCTTGAGACGGGCAAGCTCCTCCTGCTTGCGGGCCTCCTCCTCGTTGTCCGCCGCAATGTTGACGCGGATCGTCGTCGACTCGAAGCTGTTTTTGTCCTTGCCGTTGTTGCTGAACGCCAGGGTGTTGTCGAACATGTTGCCGCCCTTGCCAAGCTTGGTGTAAAGTGCAGTGCTGGTGTCACTGGCAGGAACTCTCATGAGGAAGCACGCATCGATGCTATTGTCGTCAACCTTGATGTCGTCGATCTTCTTCAACCACTGCAAGATAGGATCAAGCTGGCTCTTGAGCTGGATCGACTTGAAATGCTTCACCTTGGCCTGCTCGCCAACGTCGTCCTCGACAAGCACGCTGCTACAAATACTGCAGAACGCCTCCTCAAATCCCTCGCCCCAGAGACTCTGGATGTCCAACTCGGAGTACTTCTTCTTACATCGCGGGCAGATCCAGCCCTTCTCGTTGGTCTTGTTGAGCTCGCTGTCCACCTGGCGCACCACGGAATCGACTTTCCACTTGATCGAGTCGATGGCGACAGAGTTGTGAATGAAGTAGTATATCTTGGTGATCTGACGTCTCCCCTGCGCATCCAACTCCCGGTCCTCCGGCGCCCATCTGTCGTACACATTGCTGCCCTGCTCGACCGGCTCTCGCTGCTTGTACTCGGCAATGATTCTGTCTTCCACGAGTTTCGCACAGAGCGTGCGCAACTCCTTGGGCTGGATATTCAACAAAGACCGCAAATCGTCGTCCGAAAGAACCTTGTGCCAAAGCAAGGCCTCGACCACAAGCACATATGGAGTCGAGTAGAACCCGCGGGCCGTGATGCGTACAAGCGAGCTGATCGCAATGTCCTGATCGCTTGACATCGGTGGCCAATGATGGGGATTAATACCTGGGGCGGAGGGCTTCAATATATAGGAAAGAGCTGTGGAGGGTAACCAAGGCAAGGAAATGGGCTAGATCTGATTGTTTTCCTTTGTCCTGTAAGAATTCAGCAGTTTCCTTTCACGACCAATTTACCTGCGTCCAATTTTTATTTAGGCTTTTCCTTGGTGTTTTGTGTGGCACCTTCGCTGATGTCCGCTACCTTTCAACATCGATCTGACACTCTGCAGGTTTAATTCGATGGTGTTTCGATTACCCTATCATGGAACTGCATAACGGGCATCGGAAATCAACCGATGGCACAATTGTTTAGGTCCGAGTGACACATGAGCACGGGGGAGTTAGTCAATGTCAAATATCCATTAGACAGCTTTGACAATGTCTTGCGATTTTTGCTAGATAATTTGCAGTTGAGACGATCCCAGGGCCGACGCAAGAGCCTGTCTCAGGCAAGAAGACCCACCACCCTAGTACTGCGGCAGTTTAGACAGGAGCAGAGTACTGAAAAAATCAGTGACCTCACTGAAAGTGCATTGCTTCAGTTGGTTGATGAATTTGAGGGGGGAAATGGCTTGTGGAAGTATTACTGGATGACTTGTGATGACGACGCTTACACTTTGACCATACCGCTGGTGCATATTACTAATTGGCACAAGAGAGGAAGCAAGTTGGGGCTCAACCGCGGCGAGATTGCGTTTCACGTAAAGGGAGGGAGTGGGAAACGCTCTGAGCTGAGTCGGGAGCTATTTAGAGTAGAGTTGGACAGTTGGCTAGCAAGTGGTGTCGTAGGGCTGGGAGACTCTCAGCTACAAGACACAATCCTTCTAGAGACCTCATTGTTACAGCTTAGTGGCAAAGTTAAACTGAGAAATCCTTTTCTCTCGATTGGAGAGCCCCTGTTAGTTTTGGGCTTTTCAAAAACAGAAAATGGCGTGGGGTCTCTCAGTATGAGCTTGGCATACAGCCTAGGCTGCTTTGAGACATTACTCGGATCCGAATCTGTCTCGCACGATGTGCTACCTGTTTGGAAGTCGCTATTGGAAAATGGCAACACTTGGCTAAAGCCTGCACCTACCTTCTACCAGCAGGGTCTTGAGTACCTCAACAGCTGGAATCCAGTGGGGAGCGACCTTAGTCAGCAACAATTTTTAGACAAATATGGGCCGTATCAGGAAGCGGAAAATGACTCTGAGCTGGTTCCTACTTCACAATTGTCGAGCAATGATCTGTGGCTTCCCCTGGGGACTAAACTGTTCTACACCTTGTTGACGGCCGCTGCCGCTAAGTACAGGATTCCGCAGCAGCTCAATAGTGAATCCGATTTTGCCACGAAACTAGGCCGCAAAAACAAGTTTGCAATCGAAGGGCTAGAAACCCAGTTATTCAATTTCCAGGTCGCGACAGTGCTTTGGTGTTTAGACAAGGAGGGCGTGAGCTATGATCCAGAGCTGGGGTTAGTTCGAAACCGCAGGTTTTATAAGTCCGACTTGTTCATGCGAAGCAAGAATGGCTGTTTTGTTTTTGACTACAATTATTTGTCTAAAAGACTAGACAAGTTGTCTTTTGGCTGGGTCAGGTTTGTCAAAAAAGAGGCGGAGTTGAGCGAGTTTGAAGTGAATCAGAGAGACTTCTTTGAACCGCTCGCAGTTGACGACGTTTACTGGTTCAATAAGTACACGGGGCAGTTAATTTCCACTGAGAAAGTGTTGGTAGAGTTAAATGAGAGCTTTAGCCGAGCCCTCCCTACTACGGGCGACCCGCTTGCTTCCCACTTTTACTCACTGTCGGCGTACTTTGCCCAAAACCTCATATCAGAGGAAATGGGTTTGGGAAAAACTATCGAGCTCATTAGTCTTGTTCTTATGAATCAAAGAAAAGACTATATGAAAGTCGAGGTCGATAAACAAACGCTGGTCAGTGATGTAGAAGACGACAACTATGTCTTTGATTCTAACTCTCAGCGAAATGTGTTGAAGACGAAGACGACATTGGTCATTTGTCCCGATCTGATTCTCAACCAGTGGATTCAGGAGATCAGTAGATTTGCACCTACGTTGAAAATATTCAAGTATGACGGATACCGCAAATTCTACAACCAGCAGATGGCGCTGACAACAAAAAGAAGAGTGAAAAAGAGGGCCATAATAACATTGAAGGTTGGTCCGTTGCTATTAAAAAAAAGGGCAGGAAGCAGCTTCTCAGCATTCGCCGAAACGAAAACAGGCGTTGGGTTCACACCCTTGGTTGAGAACGTTGACTACAACTTTCCTACTCATAGCTTGAGAGCAGTGTCGAATGTTAGGTACACTGGCTTCAGAGATGACGGCTTGCACTATTCTGTGCCCACAATATATGGTTGTAACTCAGACATGAAACCATTGGACGAACCAGATCTTGTTGAGTCGCTTCTTTTCAAAGACTCTCAAAAGGGAATTGAAAATGTACACCGGCGGATTGCGCTTGAGCTCTCCCAGTACGACATCATTGTGACGTCGTATCGTGTAGCTACCAGCGAGGTTCACTATGCGCAGTTCAATCCAGGGACTCGGCCTGCGAGGGCGGCAGCAAGTAGCGAAGACAGTTCTGGAAAAATAATGAACAGTGGGTTGAAGCTCTCGTCCAACAGACACGATTACTCGTCGCCTCTTTCTCTAGTCCAGTTTTGGCGGATCATGTTAGACGAAGTCCAGATGGTGTCGTCTGAAATAGCGAACGCCGCCGTCACATGCTGCCTCTTTTCAAGATGTCATTCCTGGGGCATTTCGGGAACCCCTATCAAAAAAGATATTGGTGACATGATGAGCTACCTCAAATTTTTGCGGGTCGAGCCGTTGAGCCGTAGTTGGAAAGATATGAGCTGGAAACAATTATTAGACTCGCGGGTCGACTTCTGTAAGTTGGCGACACAACTAGCCATCCGCCACGACAAGCAGATGGTGAAGAACGACATCAACTTGCCGAAACAGAGCCGGGTGTTGATCAACCTGACGTTCAACCCGGTGGAGCAAGATAATTATCTCACGATGTTCAAAGAGTTTTTAGAAGAAGCAGGGCTCAATTTCAAAGGCGAGCCGATCATTGAGGACTGGTCCCCAAACGTCCCGTTGATGCGGCGGTACTTGATGGCGCTCCGCAAAGCGTGTAGCCACATTGGGCTCGTGCATGGTGGGAAGTTCCGCAATGGGTCTGCCACGATGTCAATGGACGATATACTTAACAAGTTTTTGGAAGATGCGCAGAACAAAGTGCACGATCTCGAGAGGGAGAACCTAGTGTTGGCTATTGAGTTGGGTGAGTTGGAAGAGTTGCAAAAACGGCCTTACGACTTTAAGAGTATTATCAAGGAGTGCATCTCCAAGACCATTGATAAGGTTGCCCAACTCAGGACGATTGTGACTCAGGAGAAGGTCTCTGACGAATTCCAAGGTCAGGATCACGAGCTCAAGGTGTCAAACCGTCAACGGTTGCGGTCCTGGTTGGAGTTGTTACACAAGTTGTACTTTTTTCTTGCAAATTCCCATTTTCAGATTGCCCAGTTGTACAGGGGAGAGTTAAGCGACGAGGATTTGCAAGCAGAAGTTGAAAAGAACGAGAAGGAGTTTGACGAAGAAGTCGCTGACGACCTGGAGGTGGAGGGATTCGAGAAGTGTCTAAAAAACAAGGTTTTGGAATCACACTACTATGACAAAGCGGAAGAGATGCGCGACGAGATGTTGAAGGAGAGCTTACAAAAGGCCGAGCTCACTGTGAAGTGGAGCAACGTTAAAGAGTGGCAGCTTCGGGAGGTGAAAGGAAGCAAGGTGGCGCCACCCAACTTGAGAGACATCAGCAACAACGAGTTAAGAAACTTTTACTTCAAGTTGTTCAAAGTCATGGAAGAGTTGGCAACATTAGCGATCCAAATAAATTTTTGGGTCGACGAACTATCACAGATCCTTGTTTCCCCCGTGGTTCTTACCAAGGGAGAAGGTGAGGAGTATGACCAGACCATTGTGGCCCAAGAGAAGGCATTTTACTTATTGAGCGGACTAGAAACATGTGCGAAATACAGAGAAATGTTGTTGAATGGGGTGAACCCGGCGCTTGTCACTATAGCCCCATTAGAGTTTGGCGCCGAGTTCGACACGCGTGAGGAGCACGAGGTGCTAGATGCGTTTCGTGAGAGTATGAACGAGGTACTTGAGAATTTGAAGCCTTCTATTTTTCGCGAGATCAAAAGCAACAGCGACATGAACTTGAAGAGCTTGGCAGCTGCAAGCGAGGTGCTTGAAAGCAGCATTGGTGGGAACAGGTTGTTGACCACAGAGGTGAAAGCTGCCAAAGATTCAGCGTCTGCATTGAGCGATGTATTCAAACAAGAGATGGAAAGCTTCAACGAATTCAAACGCAAGGCGTTGCCCGGATTGAACCTGGTGTACAACAGTCGGGCGGTCTACTTTAAGCAGTTGCAGGCGATTTCTGACACAGTGAAGAGCACAGACTTTGGGAAGTACGATAAGAAGATTGCAAAGCTTGAAGGGGAGGAACTAGCTGGAGCAGCCAAAAGTATCCGGCAGAGGATCGACAATCAGATTGCCGTAAACGATTCCCAAGTGTCGAAGTACATTTCCCGACTGCTCTATCTAAAATCTCTTGACTCTGAAGTCAAACAAGAAAAAGAAAGGTTGTGTATTATTTGTCAGTGTGGCATCATCCACGGGGTCTTGACCGAATGCGGCCATCAGTACTGCAAGGAATGTCTTGACGCGTGGATGGCGAAGCGCAAGGTGTGCCCCATCTGCCAGGCTCCAATCAACAAAAGAACAGTATACGAGTTCAAGTTTACGAAGCAGAATCTTGAGGTTGGTGTCATTGAGGAGGACCAGAAGAAGGATGCAGAGCAGGGCACTGAGCTTGAGTTTTATCGACCAATGAGTGAGTCTAAGATTGGCGACATCAATGGGACAGCTCTAGATACGGGCAACAAGTATGGGGCAAAAGTAAATAGTATTTTGAAGCTTGTGGCATGGCTCAAGCGAAGAAACCACGGAGTCCAGGTGGTCATATTCTCACAGTGGGAAGATTTCCTTCGGATCTTGGCAACCGCGCTCGATGAGAATGGAATCGCATATATAGGTGCAGGGCACAAGCTGGGATTGCGGACGCTAGACCCCGAGGAGATTCGGCGGTTCAAGAGTGACCTGCTGGTGACATGCTTCTTGCTCAATGCACAGCAGCAGGCTGCCGGGTTGACCTTAGTCAATGCCACCAACGTGATTCTTTGTGAGCCACTTGTCAATTCTGCTCTCGAGTTGCAGGCGATCAATAGAATTCACCGCATTGGGCAGACCCAGGAGACGACGATCTGGATGTGCGGTACAAAGGGAACCGTGGAGGAGCTGATCATCAGATTGAGCACAAAGAAACGAATGGAGCAATTGGCAAGAATCGGCAATGGCCATGCTGACAGCAAGGCGCATGCTGTTAGTGAGAGCGAGCAGATGGCGGTGGACAGCGTGGATCTTACGAAGCAGACCGAGGGGATGTTGGAGAAGTCGGGGGAGCATGTGGAGGTCAACGAGCTCTGGGAGCTGTTTTTTAGCAGCAGCGCAAGTAGTGCATTGCGGAGCAAAGTGCTGCCATAGCTAGCCTATACTGTGCAGTGTGCTGTATGAGCAATGAGCAATATCAATAATGTACAATAGTCAACAACAAACACTACCCTGTATTGCATTGTAATCTAGAGTAAAGTCGTCTGGTGAGTAAAAACTACGTATATACACCAGTCCCACTACTGCTTCGCAATTCACCGCGACAGTCAGTCCGAGGAGTAGTAGCCCATTGACTTAACCAGCGGGCTGAATATTAGGGTCTGGTCCCACTTCGTGGTCTGCTGCTAGCCAGTTATATACATCCACTAGCAATATTCAGTATTTCAAAAACTTATGGACATGCTGCTCAGTATTACTGCAGTTTCTCGGATTATGCTGTCTTGTAAGCGAAGGCTGATTGAGTAGTCAGATACCTTCTCCAACTGCCTTGCTTTGCTCTAACTCTGGCAACTACACAGTTTGAACAGTGCATAAGCAGCGCGTTGGGGAACAATGCGGAAACAACCAGTGACAGTGCCAAGGTGGCAGTAGACAAGAATTACGGACTGCAATGTTGAATAGTTCTACAGTAGGTTTTTAATTGTATACCGCGAATGGAAAACGGGTGGTTTGAGGAATAGGGGAACAATCGTTGCACCTGCTTTCCTTTAGGCCTACTGTGCATTCAATACTTGCCCTATGCGGTTGAGGCATGGCACATTCCTATGAAGCAACAATACCGATGCCTTGCGCAAGCTTTCCCTAAGCAACCAAGCACATGTTCGTGCATATCTGGTGGGATTGAATCTGCGCGCTTGTTGTCACTCAGCTATTGCTACTGAGCATCTCGGCTGCAGGGCTTGAGCAGTGCATATGCAGTACAACTGGCTAACTGAGGATCTCCACTGCAGCGCTCATGGTGCTCAACAATCAGTAAACATGCGTGACCGTTTTGCCAGTAGCATGAAGTGGCAATATCTAGGCCATTTCTAAATGCCTAGGGTCATGCTGCCTTGCTGCCTTGCCGGGCCGTGCCTATTGCCACGCTTCATGTCACGCTTCTTCCCTTACGTCATCGGAAAAACTTTGCGCCATCAGCACACCAAAAACTGTTCTAAGGTTGCGGCGCGGGGAGGGCCCTCGGAAAAACCTGTCGGCAATGAAAACGTGCTCTCCGGGTAACCCCTGCTTCCCGCCACCGCTGGCCCCCCCCACCCGGACCCGGCTTTGACCTACGGGCGGCTTTGCAAAGAAAATGTCTCACCGGCACGCCCCGGAGCGCCGCCGGGTGCGGGCGCCCCGCGAAGCTGCACCCTTTCCCAGCGGCTCACCCCGACCCCAGATTTCTGTTTTTTCCTCCAGTAAAGTCTTCCTTTTTCTTTGCTATAGCTTGTTGCGGTGCACACAGACACACGGGAGGGCAGTTGAAAACACTCCAAACGAAAAACAACAAAAAAACTTGCAATAGGGGCACTTGGCTTGCTACGTTTCCGGGCTTTACTTCTTCTTTGTATCGGCATTCCACGGGTTTACAGCGGGGCTGCCCATATACTCTAGACACTCAGACCGGCCCACTGTGAATGACACACCAGCAACATGTCGGAAAATAATCATTTCAAGTCCAACAACTTCCAGTCCAAGGCCATCGACGCCTCCGACGAGGACCATTTCCAGAGCACTCTGGGCTTGCTCAAGCGCACTCGTTCCGTCGGCTTGCTCGACAAGTACATCGCGCCGACCAAGAAGTTGATCGAGGAGGACTTCCTGCACGCCAACCATTTCGACGATGATCCGCTCAACATTGTGCCGAAGAATCTCTCGACAAAAAACCTCAGCCAACTCGATCAGCTTGACCTCGACCAGGACGTCGAGCCGACGCCCAACAACGAGAGTCTCATTTCGCTCCTGCAGCAGCTGCTGCTGACCGTCAACGACTCTCTGGTGGCGCTGCTGCCGCTGACGTACCTGGCGGACTCCGAGCACCCGGCGCCGCCCGAGGCGTTCCAGCCGCACGACGACAACGACATCCGGTTCGAGCCGAAAAACCGGGTGGACTATTTTAGCTACGACTGGACTGACCGGGAGATTTTGAAGCTGTGGCGGTATGTGGTGGACCGCAAGAAGACGATAGACCACAACTCGCGGGTGGAGAATCTCCGGCTTGAGAACGCGAGCTGGCGCACGTGGGCCAGAGCCAAGTATGCACTCAAAACAGTGACACCTGAAAGCATCAATTGGAAGAAGGACATTGATGTGTCTTGGCTTTATGGACCCAAGTGCAATCCTGAAACAGAGAGCGACGTCCGCAACCACCTCCAGGAAGACAAAATCAAGCGCGGGTTCTTGGACCCTCCGTCTGTGATTGGGGCGGTTGCACTGCCGGCAAACGCCACCTACCTGCACCAGGCGTTTTTGGACGACCTGATTGTGAAGCCCATTTTGAAGCAGCGCCGGATTTCCGAGAAAATTAATGCCAATACTGATTTGTTCAAGCTCAACATGTTAACTGAAAGAATCAAGGGGAATAAAAAAAATACGGGCTCGCCGATCATCGAGTCTGTCCGCAACGAATACTCGGACAGTGGCTCGATGTCTCCCAGTGGGGTGTCTGGCGTTCAAAGCGTCGAGCTTAGGCGCGAGATGTCACCGATGGATTTGAGCGAGGTGGAGTATGATTCGCCAATGAAAAGCGTCAGCGAGAGTAGTAGGGAGCTGCTCCAGGACGCAGCACAAGAGCAGAGAGGAGCCGTGCCGTCTGTGATGGGCAACTCCTCGACAAGCATCAGCACCAATGGGACGTATACGCAGCCGGCGGTGCCTTCTCCACTACAGAGTTCCCTTCAAGTTTCCCTGTTGGGGAACGACACGAGTGGGACTCTGCCGACAGATAAGTTGAAATCGAGCTTCTTGGTCATCCCAGAGAACAGGGAAGAGTCCGAGCTGAAGAAGCAGCGGGCGATTCATTTCAACGACAGAGTGGAGCAGTGCCGGATCATCGACTACTACACTGATTCTGAGGAGGAGCCTGACGAGGAGAGCTCCGGGGAAAGTTCTGAGGATGAGGACGACGGGTTCATGATCAACGTCAGCAACAAGGCGCTGCGGCGGCTCTCGCAGAACTCCGACGGCCTGCTTCCGGCCGGGTTGCCGCAGTTGATTGAGGAGATGCCTGCGGCCAAGATCCGGTTCCACGACGAAGAAGAGAGCTCGGAGTCCGAGTTTGAGTCTGAGAACGAGGAGACGTACTACTCGTTGTTCCAGAACGCCGGAAACGAGGGGAACGAGGGCAAGTACAATGCCATGAGTCACAACACGAACACGAACCGTGGATACGAGTACTACTACGACTACAATTCGGTGTATGTGCCGGAGGACTTGCTTGTGAACAACGAGTATGCCGACAATGTGGAGGACTTGCCGCAAGACTTGGCCGGTGGTTTGTTCGAGCATGCCGAGGAGGTGGATCTGAGTCCTAAAGACGGCGAGGGTTTCATCTTGACGGGCGATGAAGCGCTCAGTTTGAGCTCTGAAGACACGACTTCTTACTCGGGCCTCAGTTTCGGCAATAAGCCAAGCGGTGGAATTCAGAAGTCCTCCACTTCCGTCAACAACTTGTCTGGCGTCTGGGGGCCAACTCTCAACAATAGATCGGCGCCCCCTCCCAGCGCGGGCCAGATTGCCACAGCGAAACCCTCGTTCTCGCTTGATGAAAGCGAATCGGAAAGCGATGACGGTGATGAAGAGGACGACGAGGACGACTACTTTGTACTTGGAAAGCACACGCCGGCGGCGAAGCTGCCCTCCTCACAGCCTTCTTCGATGCCCAAGTTGAGCCCGAGACCACTGGCCTATGGCGAGTCGCTCCGTAGAGTTTCTCTGGGCAGTTCCAGCTCGTTTGTGTCTGATGTCAAAGCCCAGGGCTTTATTTCGAACCCGAGAAACGACACCGAGGCCAAGCCGAACTTGAACAAGAAGCTTGGCGATCTCAAAATTGAAAAGTGATAACTCGGCCCCTTTTGGCTTGCTGACTCTTGGCAAATGCTCCACCCTACCATCTTGAAAATAGACTAGGCCGCAGCTGGCAGACTACCTTTTTGTTTGCTAGCTTCGGCAGACATGATTTTATGATTTTTGTTTCTCTCCTACTATATTTGGAAGTGGTTCTATACATAGGTTATTTACTTCTGAATGCAAACTGACTCATCAAAAAAGAACACTAGTTTTCAATTCGCTTTCAGCTAGCGCTTAGGCTAATCTACTTGAAGCTCTGCTTTCGAGCTATGGCTTGGCTAACTTTCTTGCTGAGCTTACTGTAGTAGTCTGAGAGTCCCTCCTCCTCGCTCAACATGATGCTCATGCCATGGGAATCGTAATTGTTTCCCAAAGAAGTCAATCGCGACGTTAGAAAGCGCGCCTGTGACTTGCCCTCCGCGGTTTCAGTAAACCGTGGGAGTGGAGTGGCGTTTTGAGCCATAGCTATTGCCGTTTTCTTGGCACCTTCCACTAGGGCAAGTGCGTGGGTGTCACCCTTGGCTAGCGCATCAGCAATTGCCAGTCCATATTGTACCAATATTTGGAAGTGAGTGTTTAGAATAAAGATCTTTTGCGCGCTTTCGACTAGTACCAGGGTGTCTGGGTAGACACGTTGCAATTCTCCGGACTGGGCTGCATAGAGCTGGGGAACTATCATAGTGATGCAATCAGAAACAGAGTTTTTCAAAAAGTAATGGTTGTAGAACGCGGACTCGTCCGGCGTTATGTTGAACTTGTTAAAAATGAACGACCGGCCAAGATAATAAAAAAAGACGGGCAAATCGCTGAACTTCTGGTTGAGAGAAACAAGATTGTGTTGAGAAGCGTAAGGGGTGAGCCATGAGTCCTGCACGGGACCCAGAAAATGAGTTCCAAACTCGGCCATTGCTTTTACCAAGCTGTCATGCACTTTACTAAGCACGCTCGATCTGTTGATATTCAAGTCACGGTAATGGGTCACGAGCACTCTCCGACAAGTATTGACAAAGTACGTCTGTGGGTTGAATCCTTCCAATAGCTTGAACAGGGCGGAAGTCGAGTCCTTGACGCAGCTAAACACTTTAGTAACGTGCCTATTGTCGGGAGAAATGTACAGTAGTTGAAACTGAATGAAGTAGGGCCCGTAAAACTGTTCTTGGTCAAAATAAATGGAAAACCCTGCGTCTGGGGCAAAGCTCCCGATGGTCCACTTGTTGGTCAAACTTTCACCGACGCGGATGTCTCCAGCGTACTGACTATGGTTTTTTTGTGACAACACGGGGCCTGCTATCCCGCTGATTTTCAAGTTTTTGCTAGTCAAAATATTAAGTTCGCCGTTGTAGTTTCGAGCAAGATCAAAGTGTTTTGCCAAGTTCTGTTGGAACAACTGACTGCTGAAGGTGTCGGTGAGGTAGACGGACCCGCCGGTCCACGTCACTAAGTTTTGCATCTCAAAAAGCCCCGACTCATCTAGACTCCCGCTGAAAACTGTCACAGGACCTGCAAGTTCTTTGACATCGTCAAGAACTAGCAGCTGGTAATAATCCACTGCTTTATTGAACGTATCAGTCTGAGCCAACGACTCGAGTCTACCATGCGACCGGAACATCTCCTTTCTAGGTACCCCGACGACAGCGCCGGGGCCCTTCGTACACGGCCCAGAAGCAAACAATGCGATCTCCACAACAGTATCAACCGACTCTCCATAGCCTTTCCGCGCCGCCTTGGCGAACTCCCATGCTTCTTTCACAGCCGTTCCCGTCACTCTGACAGGCCGTTCGCCGGTTTTATACTCGAAACGAGTGTGCAAGTTTGCCACTGCGACTCGCGCGTCGTCGAAAGTGGTCAAGTAGCTTTCGGCATCTTTGAGTCTGGAATCCTTATCAAAAGGCACAAAACCAGTCGCGCGATCGTAGACAGAAACAGCCAGGTCAAACGCTATCACCGCAATCTTCCATCTTGTTAATTGACTTTCTAGTAAATAAACAAGGCTTTCTTTCAACGAAGCAAACTCCTGGGGCTCAGTTTGCAAGTCGATCACTAGAACGAGCACCCTCTCCACAACGGTCTCCGTGACAAACTGCACCGCCCCACTCAGCTTCAACCCTTCCAAGTCGTTTTGCGCCGCCTGGAACGCGTTGGTCGTCTCACAAACGTCGCATCGCCACCTAGTACTTCCCTCTCTGATTTTTGAGTAATAATTGAGTAAGTTCCCGCAGCCCAAATTCACGCACTTAATGCCGTTGTAACAACCCGCCAGCACATTGGACACGTTTCCTTGCTCTGGAGAAAACACACAGGAAACGTCGCCTGTGTACGACTGGAATAGCCGGGATCCAGGGAAGCAGTCCCAATTGAATTGTGCGGCCATAAAATGGATCAAACAGTACCTGTGTGGTCTCTGCCTGTGCTACTATCGCCTGGATGTCCAATTGCAATCTAACAATCAGAGAGGCGCAGGGTACTGCATGTTCTTGCACTGCATCTGGCCGGCCCACACCGGGGTGTGGCGGACTCGCAGGAAACCCAATAAGGGGTATTTTAGCTATTTCTAGCATAATAGGGGGTCCCTTCAGCCCCATTCTTAGCATTTCCGCTCGTTTCTTTTTCCGTCGCCAGGCCCATCGCATGCACTGCCGGCTGCGGTCACGAGGTCATTACCCATAATAAGCTTATCTGGTTCGTTCTTCCCAACCGTTGTTCACACTTTGAAACAACTAGCAAAACACACTCCGATTATACCCCCAATGAAAGTCTCCATCAAGACCACCTCCGGCGAGTGTAAGTAATAGCGAAGATTAGTCTCACATAGTTCTCACAAGGGTTTTCCATTTGTGGGGCACCTTTTTTGTTGCCACCTTACTAACCCCAGTCTACCAGATCACTGTCCCCGACAACGCCACAATCAGCGACCTCAAGCTCACGGCAACCGTGGCTCTGAACTCGTTGAAGGCCAGCCAGCTCAATCTATACAACCTCTATTTCCAGGGGATGAAGTTGGACTTGCTCAAGCACGTGGCCGACTACGGCATCACTGCCGACGACTTGATTGTGATTGGCAGCAAGATGCCGCAAGCTCCTAACGAGCAGCATGTGCCGCAGACTTCTAATGAGCAGTCTTCACAATCTGCGGTCGCCAAACCAGCTGAGAACTTTTCGTTGCCGGTGCAGCTCAAGTCGGAGCCAGTGGCAAATGATGATGTCACCAAGCAAGGCTCCGAGCTTGCTGCCAACACAGACGCTCCAACGGAGGCCTCCGCCGCCACAACAGAGTCTGTTACCCCTCCTGTGACAAAGCGCAAGCGGACTACTAAAAACAGCAAAAAGTGCAACTTTCTGCTGTGCAACAACAACTCGCTCCGGATCATCGGCAACTGCCAGGACTGCGACGGCAACTTCTGTCTGAAGCATCGGTTGATGGAGAACCATCTGTGTCCTGGATTGAAGAACTCCAAGAAGCTTGCGTTCAACCGGAATGCGAACAAGTTGCACGCCGAGCAGACAATCTCTAACAAGGTGTAATGCACGGTTCGAATGGCAGCCGGGGGTCTGTCGGCTGCTATGATACACTTTTATAAATTTGCACGGCCACTCCTTGCGGGCGACCGTGCGCTCTGTGATCTTTTTTATCTGCACTAGGCGGTAATGATGAATGCGGCGCCTGCTTTTTGTTTTTGGTTTTACTTATAATGGGAACGGTGGAAAACGGACAATCCCAGTGGTGATGGCCATCTCTATTTAGATGTGATGGACGACAACTACATACCTGAATGGACGTGGAAAAAAAGAACCTGTAGACATGCTGAAAGCCTGAATGAGATTTTTTGTTGCTACCCTATAGTGACACACTTGGCCAATTGGAAGTGGCATCCATGAGACTGTCACGTATAAGCCAAATCCGAAGGACTCGAACAAGACGATGTTCAACCAGGAAGCTCAGACCGCGGCGTACAAGTTCATCAAAAAGTTTTGCAACTAGGCGGAGGACTGGTCGTTCCAGCTGTTCAACATGAACGCCCAGAAAGGACGCGCTGGGTTTGAGACCGTGTTGCAGAGTGTCAGTCAGAGTTGGGAAAACGTCAACACAAGTTTGTTGGACATGGTGACTGAGAAGGTTAGGGGGTGTTTTCCGCTGAGCAATGGCGAGAGTCAGCGAGAAATTGCGGTGGTCTTGTCAGTTGTGCCGGCTAACGCTAACGACTGGCTCTCATTGCCATTGCGCCTTTTCAGGCTTCGCTACCTGTAGCCTAGCGCTACGACCTTTCTCAGAGTTTCACAAGTTCGAATTACTCAGAATATATTTTCACACACTTTCGAGGCAGTTGCCTGCTATTTTGAAGCAGCGGAGCCTGCCTATCCGCAGGTTTCCAAGGACCGCGAATACTATGAATTACTCAGCGACGTGCTCAAAGACCCGGAGACCTAGCCGCCTAGAAAAGTGAAGCGGCAGAAGAGATTCGCGCAGCGCACTGAACAGGGCTCTGGACAGGATACTGGGCAAAGCACGAGCACAAGTATTGAGCCGGGCAGTGAGAGCGGTGGAATAATGTTGACTGTGCAAGCCCCGTTGAGCATTAGTAATACTGACCGGGTCATTGCACAAATATATGAGCCGGGCAGTGATAGCATTAGTAATACTAGGCGGGTCGTTACGACCACGATTGCTCCTACTGCACTTCAAACTATGATTTGTCATGTGAGCGGTACGTTGTAGTGGGTACAATGGGACTATATGTTGCTTCACGTGGGAACCGACGAAATTAGTGACGAATTCAGTTGGAGACGTTCCATTTTGGCATTAAGAGCGTCGTTAGAGTCTATCGCTACGCCAGACTGCCAGCGTGCAATAGGAAAAAAGGTCAGAATCCGTGTGGACACCTCCCAAGTACTTCTCAACGATGCCATGGCCCTATTCCAAGAGGTGTAAGTAGAGGTAATTGGAAACCCCGGTTTCGCAGCTCTCCTGGGGCTGCGCCACAATAAAGGCAATTTTGCTTTTGTAAGCAGGGTCGTCAAAATTTTCAATCTCTGGCTATACTGAGAGCTTTCGCCACTCATCATAACTACTGGCTTTCCGGAAAACTGTTTTAAACTCATTGGCAAATGTATGTAGTGGATCTGCGATTCTGTCCTGCATAAGTAGGTTTACTGACAAGGTCTCTTCTTATTCTCGTAAGTGTCCACAGCAGATGTTTTACGCCGCACATCGTGAGGATCACCAGTCAAGGACTTTTGCTGAAATTGAGACGCAGAAAAAAAAAGTCGTAATTCCATTTATTTTGCCATTATAAATTTTCAATCATTGTTGTTGTATTTTTTGAAAAACCAGCACTTCCGGGGCAGTCCGGACCAACCAGGTTGGGTGGTTGCTGAGAAATTGGCAGAAGCGGCAGTGCGCTGCATGGTCTGCGCGATCCCCATAAAAGAATCCAAGAATCCTGAAAAACTTCTGCAGCACAGTCAGACACGCTTTTTTTTTGCTACGCCATGGCTAAACGACCTTTGGGATTGGGAAAGTCGGCAGAAAAGAAGAAGAAGGTCAAAAAGTCCTCCAAAGACACTCCTTCGGCTTCTACGGACAAGAATGCCGGCCTGTTGATGGTCTCAATGGTGTCCGAGGAGAATGACCCAGTGGCCCAGGTGAAAGAGCTCTGGGCCGACTACTTGGTCAAGAAAATTTCTATCGAAAGAGAGGACAACGACAACAGCGAGCTTATTCTCAACGGGATTGTCCACGAGTGTGACAGGGTGCTCAAGTCGGTGTACACCGAGACGGAAACCGACGAGAAAATTATCCTCGACGGCCAGTTTTACGCGATCTACGCGTTGGCACTTGCCGAATTGACGTACTTCCTAAACACCGACGCCGTCGATGAAGAGGAAGAGTTTGACGAGGAGAAGGAGGAGCAGAAGGGCAATGAGCATAAGGAGACCATGAGCCAGTACTTTGTTGAAGCCTTGGAGAGATTGGAGACCGGTTTGAAAACTTTCCCTGGAGACGCACCGGTCCTTAACCTTGCCAGGTGTCAGATTTTGTTGAACAGAATCCCGCTCTTGTATATTTCTTCGATGGACAACCTGTCGACTACTAAGGACTATCCAGACATTGCGGAGGAATTGCGCGAGGCGTTCGACCTTTTTAGTTCTCTGCAGAAAGAGGCAGTGGCATTCGCCCCTGTCCAGTTTGGTACTCTTGAGACCGCCGACGATGTGCTCGATATGATTGAGAACTTTGGAGCGAACGACGACTTGAAGGAGGTGGACAGTGATGACGAGGACGACGTTGCTGCTGCGGCTCTTGGAGAGAATCACCCGTTGTTCAAGGCCAGACAGAAGATTCCTGAGTATGCCAACTGGTTGATCAAGCACTTCAAGATCTTGTTTGCGTCTGTTGATGAGGCTGATTCTGAGTTGCGCATGAAGGTCGCTGCCGAGATCGGACAGTTGTACATTAAAAAAGCCGAGGAGTTTGGTAATGCGTATACCTCCATGGTGTATGCAGAGGTAACCGAGCAGAGCTCTCAGTTGGACCAGGAAGCCGTTAGAACTTTGCAGACCAGGGCCATTGAGTTGTACACCAGTGCCATCAAGTATTTGAGAAAGGCTGTGGACGAGGGGGAT
Source organism: Saccharomycopsis fodiens (assembly GCA_002564235.1). NCBI lineage: Eukaryota > Fungi > Ascomycota > Saccharomycetes > Ascoideales > Saccharomycopsidaceae > Saccharomycopsis > Saccharomycopsis fodiens. The sequence continues at coordinate 137,704 of JNFV01000003.1, forward strand.
CCGTACACCTATGTCACCCTTGCGGAAGTGGAGATCTCTTTAGGCAACATGTACGAATTGGACTCGCCGGAACAGGAGCAGTGGTACGAGCGCGCAGAGCAGAAGCTCAGAAAGGCCAACAAAGCCTCAAATGGAAAATACGAACATATATTAAGTGAGTTGCTTGAGGGAGGTGAGTGATGAATGTTATGCAAGGACAGTTTATTAGGGAATTTTGGTAAGCAGCACATTAGAGACGCCAATGTGCTGCTTACCGTAACAAAAATTGTGATATAGTGACTCATTGTAGTGGATTTCTACTACTGTGCGATAGCTTCTTTATGATAGCTTCTTTGTGGTGGCTCTTTGGTGGGATTTGAAGTTTCTGTATTAATCGTTATCTGCCACTGATGTGCAGCACTGTCAGCAAGAAACTCCTTTCGAGAAAATATTTGAGGTCGATAGTTTGTTGAGTACCACTGAATTTTTACGGCAAACAGATGAACTTTTGTTAGATGTCGAACACAAGATACTCGACAGATTTTCGTATCCAGATCTCAGAGAACCCGATTGACGAAAAAATTTTTTTGAAGCTTCGCTGCAATTTTAACGAGTATGTAAAAAGGTGCATGGTTGGAAGCCGCCAGGGTTGGTCCTTAGCCAAGGAACTGGAAGGATTTCCTGAAATGTTTTCTACGTAATAATGATGATGATGAACAACTACACAGGATATATTTGGTATTCGGGGTATTTGGTGAAATGATATTGTGAGGGCTTGTAATCGCGACAGGTGATAGTGCTCTTTCCCAGTAGCAGTCTGTCACAAAACAAATATTAGACCCAGTCCTTGACAAGGTCACATTCTTGAGAATTCACCAACTACACATTATTTTGTTGCACGTCTCATGACAATCTGAATTCAAGAATATCATGTGCTGTTCTTTCCTCATGTGTGTTATTTCCTGGCTCATGCATTTGGGCGATCCTGCAGTCATCGCATCGCAGTAGAAGCCCCGCGCAGAGCAATTATATAACGTCAACAGGCCAGAACGAGACTTACAGACATATACCAGTCCGATGCCCCTGGAAGAGAAAGACAAAAACGCAAGCGGGATCAAAGCCCATGTCCCCAAAATCACCACCGATGAGCAGCCGGTGTCTCACAACACGTTAACGGTAGGCAACGTCTTCTACAATTTGGTGATGGTGTTTGCCTACATCATCTCACACATTTTTTTTCGACAGGTCGAGGTAGTTGGTATTGAGAACATTCCCAAGAAAGGGCCCGTTATTTTGGTCTGTGGACCTCACGCGAATCAGTTTATTGACGCTGCTGTGGTGTATGTTCCCGTCAAATTGCAGCTCCACAGAAATGTCTCTGGAGTGATTGCCGAGACGTCCACCAAGCGTCCGTTCATAGGTCTCTTGTCGAGACTCGCCGAGTCGATTGCAATCCCCAGAGCTCAAGATAACTTGAAAAAAGTGAAACACGGCAAGATATTCGTTAAGCTTGCCAACGTCAACAGTAATGGAGTGTCGATTATTAGTGGTGAAGGTACCAAGTTCACGGACTTTATGAACGAGGGGTTGATCGGGCTTCCAGATAAACTAGGGAACTATAAGATCAAACAGATTGAATCGGACACCGAGTTAACTTTGGCAAAACCTATTTCGTCCCAGAAAACTATCAATTTATTGAAGGATCAAAAAGTGGAGTTCAAGTACTGCGACAAGGTTGATTCAAATATCGCGTTCCAAAACGTTTTCAACCATTTGTACCGCAAGGGTTTGATTGCCATTTTTCCAGAAGGAGGCTCTCATGACAGATCGCAGTTGCTTCCATTGAAGCCAGGCGTTGCTATCATGGCACTTGGCTCGATTGCTGCTATCACCGAGAAAGACCCCGACGCAACCATCAGCATTGTGCCGACTGGCTTGTACTACTTCCACCGCAACAAGTTTCGGTCTAGAGCCGTGGTGGATGTTGGGCTGGCAATCACTGTGACGAAGAAAGACGGAGACGAGTATGTGAAGAACCCAAAGGCGACTGTAGACAAGCTCTTGAACACAATTAAGCTGTCTCTTGAGGCGGTAACTGTCAACGCGCCAGACCAAGACGTTTTGAGTACTATTCAGGCAGCGAGACGACTTTATGAGATGCCGGCTTCAAAGCATATGAGTTTGGCGACCGTCAACGAAACGAACAGACGCCTTTTGATTGGGTACAACCACTACAGAGACCACGAGAAAGTGCAGAAGTTGTTCACGGATGTGGCAAAGTACAGCAAGAAGCTTTATCGGTACGGCTTGAAAGACTATCAAGTGAAGCAGGCTGATTCGTTTAAAAACAGAAAAGTTTACACGGTCAGGGTTTTTCTCAGACGCCTTGTCAAGTTGGTGGTGTTTGGCACTCTAAGTTTGCCGGGAGTAGTTTTGTTTGCTCCAGTTTTCATTCTAGTAAAGTATTACAGCAAAAAGAAGCAGCAGGAAGCGTTGGAAGGGTCTTCGGTGAAGATAAAAGCAATCGATGTGGTTGCTACGTGGAAGGTGTTGATCACCGTGGCTGTGGCTCCTGTGTTGTACGTCTTCTACTCCTTTTGGGGTGTCAGACTCATACACAGCAATTTGAATGCCCTGATCAGCTCTATCCCCTTTTTTCTCGCGTGCTACTTGTTTCTTGTCTTCACTACTTATAGCGCGTTCCGCATTGGAGAGATCGGCACTGACATTGCCAAGTCGTTTCCTTTCTTGATCTTGCAGCTTTCAGGAAGCAAGTCTATTAGTAAGCTCCGCGAAGAAAGAGCAGCTTTGTCTAAGGAGGTCACAGACACCTGCAATGAAATGGGTCCGGCGTTGTTTGATGACTTTGACAAGTTCTACGAAGAAGGGAGAGGCTTGGAAGTAGAGAAACTGCGGCGTGGTGCAGACTATTTGAGACGCAACTACTCGTTGAGTTCCTTGCTCAATCTCGAGGGGGCCTCTACTGATGATGAGAACACGTCTGACCTGGAGCTTCTTGGAAGTTCCTACGAGGACCTCAAGGAAGATTTCAAGGCGTCTGGGGCGGACGCACACTCCACGCAGGCTCAGAAGCGGGCTTAATTCGGGTGGACATTTTTCGCAGTTACTTAATAATAGTATATTGACTCAAATAATATAAGGGTATGTCGTTTATAACAATAGTTGTGGAGCTTTTGGATGAGATGTTTTCTGTTGAAAAATAGCCCTGCTGTGGTCTATTTTTAGACCTTGTGCAGGCAGCTCTACAGTTCTCTGTAGCAGCCAGGCAAGCCCCAACTACCCACTAACCAAAGCGAAAAGCCGACAATGCATTTTACAAAGCATTTCATCGTTTGCAAAGCTTAACATCGTTATGTTTCCTATTTTTTTGGAGCAAACCCATGGCTCAGATCTGGCCCCAAGTAACTCTTGTCATTGAAAGCACGTGATATTCCCGATGCGGAAAGATGTTGATGGATCAGATTTTTGCCAAAACACGACCCAGCTCTCAAGCAGATCAACTGTGCAGAGCTTCAAATATGGCCTTTGGAGACTTCCAGAGTATTTGCCAAAGCGCATCCATCCCGCTCTGTGCCGCCATTGGCTCCAGAAGCGATCTTTTCAAGACCGGCGTGGTCCCAAAGTGCTATGCCAGAAGCATATACTTGGCCAACACCGTGATCTTTCAGTTGGGGAATGCCTTTTTGAACATCGGAACCCTTGGGTTTCTTTTTATGATCTTGTTCAATGTACGGACGAAGTTCACTGCTATTGGGCGCTATGAGATGCTTTATTTCTTTGGAACATATTTTTTCCTCATTGTGTTTTCCATCTTGAACGACAGTGGAGTGGCTCCGCCAGGATCAGACGCCTTCGCTTGGCTCGTGTCAATACAGAACGGCTTGACTTCTGCGTCGTGTTGGTTGCTCATGATCAACGGGTTGTTGGGTTTTGAGTTGTGGGAAGACGGAAAACGCCGGTCGCTCTGGATGGTGAAGATTTCGGCGGTCATCGCCTTCGCACTTACATTTGTGATCTCTATCTTCACGTTCAAGACCTGGTCCATGGGCAGTAATAACAGCACTGTGGCTTTGTTTGTGGTGTTGTACGTGCTCAACGCTTTGCTTTTGTTCATCTATGCCGTCTCGCAGAGTTTTTTAAGCATTTACTTGCTCCGCAACTACTGGGCGTTTGGTGCTCTTTTCACGGGCGGGATCTTTTTCATTGCGGGCCAGATTCTCATCTACGCTGTGTCTGGCGTTATTTGTGAAGGGGCCAAGCATTACTTGGACGGCTTGTTCTTTGGCACGTTGGGTAACACGTTGGCCATCATGATGGTCTACAAATACTGGGACATCATCACAGCGGAGGACCTTGAGTTCAGTGTCAACGCCCACGAACGGGGCGTGGATGTTCTCAACGAGAAATAGTTCCCAGCATTCACACACACATAGATATATTTGCATAGAATTTGTTTTAGAAAAAGCGTAGCGTTTTTCTTAGATTGAATTTTGCTTTGAAATTCAAGTTATCATACTTTGCAGCATTTTTCTCGGTTGAAAAATATTATATGTGAACATGTCCTAGACCACAGTTTATTCCACACAGTGTAGTTTTACTCTGTTAGGACTTGTTCTAGACGGTCACCCCTTACGATCCCTACAAGGTTGCATTCAACTGAGACTTTCTGTCCCTCCAATAAATATGTTAAAGCCAGGAGGGCCCTACTTACACCGGCTGCCCCTTGATCACGTTCTTGATGATCTTCTCAACCTCCTCCCAGTCGTCGGTAGGCACCGCCGTCATCGGAATATCTCCAAAGTACTCCTTGATCTCATTCAACACGGCGTACGACTTCTTGTCGTGAACAAACGAAAGACTGACGCCAACTCTACCGAAACGGCCGGTTCTTCCGATTCTGTGCAAGTAAGTAGATGGGTCGGCTTTGCCGCTTCTGTCGGTCGGCAAGTCATAGTTCACCACCATGGTCACAGACGGAATGTCAATACCACGTGCCAAGACGTTGGTGGTCACCAACACCTTCGAGCGGCCCTCTCTGAAGTCGTCAATCAATCTGTCTCTCTCAGAAGTGTCCAAGTCAGAGTGCAACACAGACACTTGGTGGCCCTCCTCTTTCATCTTGAAATACAACTGGTTGGCGGTGTTCTTGGTGGCGACAAAGATAATCGAAGAACCCACAGTCATCACCCCGTATAACTCAGTAAGACACTCGAACCGCTGCTGGTCGGTGTCGCAGTCCATGTACAACTGCTTGATCGCGTCGACGTTCAACTCTTCCTGCTTCAACTCCAAGATGTTGGCCTCCGGCACAAACTTCTCCGCGTACTTGCGCACCTTCTCCGGGAAAGTCGCAGAGAAGATCACCAACTGGGTCAGCTTAGGAAGCAACTTCTTGATTCTCATCGACTGGTCCGACAAGGCGCCCATCTCAAGCATGTTGTCGGCCTCGTCTAGCACCAACACCTTCACCTGGCCAACAGAAATCAACTTTCTGCGCATCAAGTCCATGATGGTCCCGGGAGTGCCCACCACGATGTTCGCATTGATCTGCTTGTTCTTCTCGTACGAATCTGGCACAATCAACTGGCTGGTAATCCCGGTGAACTTGCCCATGGTTTCGACGACCTCAAGGGTCTGACGAGCCAACTCACGGGTTGGCGAAAGACAGATGGCTTGCACCTGGTTGACCTTGGCGTCCATCCGCGAGAGCATGTTCAAACTGAAGGCGGCGGTCTTACCGGTTCCGGACTGCGACTGGCCAATCATATTTTTTGGCGGGTTTCTGATGAGCAATGGCAAGGCTTTCTCCTGGATCTTCGATGGCTTAGAAAAGTTCATCGCGTAGAGACCCTTGAGCAATTCTGGCAGTAAGCCGAGCTCCTCGAAAGACTTGACCGAGTACAACGGCGAGTCCGGGTCGGCCTGCAAGTCCGCGAGCTTCACCTTGACCTCGAACGAAGATTTTATCAAGGTGCTAGGGGCGTCCTCCTTCTCGTCCGCTGGCTTTGGCTCTGACTTGGTCTCTGGCTTTGGCTCTTCCTTGGCCTCAGCCTTCGCCTCAGTCTTTGGCTCAGACTTTGGTTCAGACTTTGGCTCAGACTTTGGCTCTTCCTTGGAATCTGGCTTTGGAGTGGCCTCCTTGCTGGAGTCAAGCGACAATCCGCTAAGCAAGTTAGATGGGTCGTCTTTGCTCATTGTGGTGTGGTGTGTTGTTAGCAGAGATTTCCCACTGCTCGGCGGAGACCTGATTTTCAGACGTGTGGATTTTGCATGTCACGTTACCCGGGATATGTAGTTGAGAACATGGCGTGTTTGCAGGATGCAACCAAGCCGCGTATAGAGCAAGAAATGAGAAGCCGGCATCTCCGCTCGTTGACAGCCAAGAGCTCGTTTGCTCTTGTGAGCGACTTGTTGCATAACCACGAAATTCCCCCGGTAGGCGAGGGTCTACTTCTCACCGAAGTTGAGCGGCACTACAACTGGGAGAGGTACGTCAAAGTCAAGTACAACAAGCAGGAGAGTAGAAACGACGAAGATGATGACGATGAGTTTGGAAGGAGGGCCAAAAAGTCTAGAAGCTCGTCGTTGGAGGATATTTTCAGAGACTCGGATACCGTTGAGGGTCTCTCGGATGGCGGATCAGACGACGCGAACCTTAAATCGGCGCGTTTATACTTGCATGATCTCAACTCGTTGTATGAAAGCAGCGACGACGAGGATGATCCCGAGATTATGGGGTGGGTGAAAAAGAGAGGGTCCGAGGTGCCCATTGAGAGCTTGGTCCATGTTCTTTGCAAGACGGAGCACGATCCGAGCAGAAAGGTGTACCTACTTCTGGGGTTAGGCAGTGATGAGACGAGGGGGCGGCGCATCAAGTTCAACTTCGATCTACCAGAACTGGCATTGGCCGACAGAAATTTCAAGGTGCCTTGGACGATCTACAGTGCGGGCAGCTCTTCGTATTCGGTGGAGCTTCAAAATTTGGGTGACGTCGAGTTCATCAAAGAAAACAGAGGACGGGTGCAGATCAACGCCAACGACGCGTATGTCAACAATCAAAAATTGCATCAGAACGAGAGCCTCATCGAAAAATACAACCACTTGCGGCGGTCTGTGTATACCTATGAGAAAAGCGGGGTAGAGGTGTACGACACGCAAGTGTGCGGGTACGGGTTGCGGTCTGTGAGAGAATGGGAAGTTGACAACATTTTGCTTGAGTACACGGGGGAGATCTTGACGTATGAGAACTTTCAGAGGACGTCCAACAAAGATTACAGCGTACATTTTGTGGACGGATTTGTGCTTAATTCGTCCGAAAGAGGTTCCTTGGCAAGATATATAAACCATCTGCACAAGCCAAACTGCAAGCTCCAGATATTCTTAGATGCGAAAAACATACCCCGTGTTGCGGTGGTGCTGATACGGAAAATATATCTGGGCCAGCCAATCAGCGTGAACTACAATGAGAACAGAGTGTACAGATTCCAGCAAGAGCGATGCTTTTGCGGTGAGGACCGGTGCACGGGGTTCATACGCAAGCCGCCTGGAAAATACGAGTTTTTGAGTGCGCATTCTGGACTGATTATCTCTGGGTCCACGTTGCTCAACATCTCCGACCCTCGGTATCTTTTGATTTCCCCAAACAAGCATTATCGAGATGGAACAACGGAAGCGGAGGACGAGAAACTGGAGGATTATGCGGCCGAGCGATCAAAGTTTGGCAGAAAGAAAAAAGTAATCAAGCCGGTGAAAGTGCGGCAGCGGAAGCAGACCAATGGGAGCTCCGAGTTTAGTGCGCTTCCTAAAAATTTGCAGAAGCAGTTGGGCATTGACATGGTGGCACGGAATTTGTAAAGCCCTGGAGCGTGGTGGTAAACTACGGTTATTATAGAACTGTTGTTATAAACTACGGTCGTAAACCACGATCGTTACCCAAGGATATAATTTAGCTAAAAAGGTCAGGCTGATGCTGGAAAATTCCTCACTCAGTAGGTTTGACATTCTGTTTAATGAATTCATGAACATAATACCAGTACTCGGGTTGGTTGCAAGTGTTGTTGTGGTAGCCCTTGGTGAACACATGAAGGGTCTTGTCGTTAGACCTTGACAAGTCGTAGAGTTTCTGCATGTGCTTTGGCGGCACGATCTCATCCTTCAAGCCACTAAGAAACAAAAACGACACGTTCGGGTCGATTTTCCGAATGTCTATCTCGGACGGCCAATCTTCTGTGCAAAGTTTCGTGACTTTTCTCAAAATAGGAAACATGTATGGAATCACTTTGGCAATACGCAAGAATGTGTTCTCAAGTATGACTGCCTCAATTCTCAAGGAGTCCGTTTGCTTCTGCTTAAGTTCAGACAACTCAATGTCCGACGACAGTATGTCTTTCTGATTTCCGCTGACATAGGACGCCATGTAGATGGCAACAGCACCTCCTAAGGACCGGCCATAGAGGGTGATAGAGCTGTTAGACAACTGAGGGTCCGCACTGAGATGCTCAAGCACTGTAACAGCATCAATCTTCAAACCCTGCTCAGACGCAGAGCCTGTGGAACGACCGTAACCTCTGTAGCTGTATAAGAACACGTTGTATCCAAAATTCTTGTAGAAAATCTCTGCAATTGGCAAGTAATGCGAGATGTTGCCGGCATTTGGACTGAGTAACACCACGGTTTTTCCCTTGTAGTGAGGGTCTTTGAGATCTTGTTTTAAACTGAAACAGTCCAATTCTATGCCGTCCTTAGTTGTAAGCTTCACGGATTCGTACTCCATGCCATATGATTCCGGGGTGTCATAAAACGTACGTCCTTCATTGACGAACGATGGATACACAAGATACCGCTGGCACTTGTACAAGGCCACCACCCCAATGGCAGCCAACGAAACAGTGATCTCCCCAAAAATTTTGGCGAGTTTGACGGTGAAAAGGAAAGTGGGGTTTGAAAAGATGCTTTGGCTCAAGATGGCGGCACACATGAGACGATAAGCGTGATGCGTCAGACACCACAGCTGTGAAATGTGTAACCTCCAAAAAAATATCATGCACGGCGCAAAAAAATACTTCCCCACCAGGACTCGAACCTGGAATCTCTCGATTTCCTCAATCTCGTAGTCGAGCGCCTTAACCATTGGGCCATGAGGAACGAAGTATGTTGATAGTTGTTCACTGTACAACACATAGAGTGTCACTGAGCAACGATGGAAACCAGGAAAACTCAGCTTTGCTACCGTTTCTTGATTGTTTGGGTAGCTAATTATTTGCTTACACTGTGTCTTATGCATTGTATTTTATGAATATCGTCGGCTGTCTGAAAGCACTGGTGTCCATTCTCAGCAATTGAGTGGCAAACGAGCTCTCTTGATCGGCGTCTTTTGACGATCCTGATCAATTGCCTCCTTACTCGGAGCTGGCCTTCTTCAACTCAGTCATGGTCTCAGCCTTCAACACGGTCTGGTCCATGCCGGCCTCCTTGAGCTTCTTGAGCGCAAACCCAGTGTGCTCAGAAAAGCCCAAGCTGGCAAAAGCAAACGCAACGTAGGCCCAGACGTTGGCAGAGTCCTCGTTGATGAAGGTGTTGAACTTCAAGAAGTACAAGATTCTGATGGCAGTCGAGAAGTCCTTGCTCTTCAAGGCCTCCTCAACCTCCTCAAACAAAGTCGCAGTGGCTGGGTCACGGCCACCGACCGCAACCTTGGTGGCAGCCTCGTCAAAACTGGTGTCGAAGTCGCACGGGTTCTTCTTGTTAGGAGCGATCTTCTTTCCAAGCGGCAATGGGTCTGGTCTGGCCTTCACATTGCCTGGGACACCCTGGTTGATCTGAGCTTTGAACGATTCTGGAACTTCGGACATTTTAGGTAGTTAGTTGGAGCGCTGACAAGAGCTCTTCTGGAATTGATGTGGTGTGGAGCGCAGGCACGTGACCCGCCGTGCATGCGCAATTGTTCCATCGGGCTCCATCAAATTTAGCGGATGAGATGCGAGATGAGCCTTCACTCGAGGGGGCTCGCGTCTTACATCGAGTAATAAATAAGTAGCAATTCGGTGAGTATTAAAGTAAGCGCTTGGGCGGCAAGCGATGTCGTATGAAAAAATGACCTGCTACTTGTGTGGCAGGTCGCTGAGTAACAGCAGAAAAGATGCAAAAGGTATCATATCAAATAAGCAAGACCAAAAATGGTAATAATATAGCGACGGCGGAGATCTTCTTAGACGCTCCGTTGGCTGCTCCAGCGTAGGTCGTGACAGCTGGAGCAAGCGTAGAAACGGTAGCCGTCGACGAGGCTGCGGCGGAGGCGGCACTCGAGGAGGCTCCGTTTCCAGAGTCGCCGGCGGAAGGAGTGCCGGTGGTTGGCGCAGACGAGACGCTAGGCGAGCCGCCTGCTGGGTTCGAGCCACCAGGCTGGCTAGAAGCGCCGGTCTGGTTTGGCTGCGAGGACCCGGCAGAGCTGGAAGGCGAGCCGCCGGCTGCTGGAGCTCCAGTCGATGGGGCAGGCGCCGAGCCAGCGCTCAGGGATCCGGCGCTGATAGTAGTAGTGGCGCCGTTGCCAGTGGAGCCCGAGCCGGTGCCAGCGTTCCCGCCATTGGATGGCTGAGGAGCGCTGGAGCCGGTGGCAGTGTTGCCGGTGGCAGTGTTGCCGGTGGCAGCAGGGCCAGTGGCTGCAGGGCCAGTAGTAGCAGGGCCAGTGGTAGCAGGGCCGGTGGCAGAGCCAGTGTTGGCAGAGCCAGTGCCAGTGCCAGTGCCAGTGCCAGTGCCAGTGCCAGTGCCAGTGCCAGTGCCAGTGTTGGCAGTGCCAGTGTTGGCAGAGCCAGTGGTGGCAGTGTTACCGGTTCCAGAAGTAGCGGTGTTGCCAGTTCCAGTAGTGGCCGTAGTGGCAGTGTTGCCGGTGGTAGCAGTGTTACCGGTCGCAGAGTTGCCGGTGGCAGTGTTGCTAGTTCCAGACGTGGAAGGCGAGCTTGAGCCACTATTGGTGGTGGCAGAAGAGCTCAGCTCTGTGTCAGTCGAAGACGAAGTCACGGTAACAGTAGAGGTCGCCGTTGCGCTTCCTGTCGACGAGACTGGGACCAGTGTAGCAGAAGTAGTGTCGCTGCTGGTCGCAGTGGTAGTACCACTGGTACCACTAGAGGAGGACGAAGACGACGAAGACGACGAAGACGAAGTGTCAGTCGTAGTAGTGACGTCAGAAGTCGTGCTGACATCAGAAGTAGTGCTGATGTCGGTAGAAGTCTGGCTCACAGTGTCAGAGGTAGTCGCCAGCGTGGAGGAGTTCCAGCCCGAGAAAGTCAGAAGCGACGGCACCTCAACCACAACGGTCTCAGTTCCACCCGGTCCACCATCGATAGTCGTGGTGGTGGTGTAGTACCCAGTCCAGGTAGAAGTGATCGTTGTGACCGGAGTTGGCACCTCGACAATGACTGTGTCGGTCTCACCAGTCACAGTGGTAGTGGCAGTAGACGCGCCGGTCCAAGTAGAAGTCACAGTTGTGACAGGGTGGACGGACGATGGAACCTCGACAATCACAGTCTCGTTGTCCCCAGTGCCTCCCGACACGGTGGTGGTGGTGGTGTACGTACCAGTCCAAGTCGAGGTAATGGTCTCAACCGGAGTTGGAACCTCAACAATCACAGTCTCGTCCTCGCCAGTCACTGTAGTAGTGGTGGTGTAGTCACCAGTCCAGGTCGAAGTAACAGTGGTGGTGGTTGGCCATGGAAGCTCGACGATCACCGTCTCATTCTCACCGGGGCCACCAAAAGCGGTGGTTGTAGTGAGGTAAGAGCCAGTCCAGGTCGAGGTAATGGTCTCGACCGGAGTTGGCACCTCGACAATCACAGTCTCGACATCACCGCTGACAGTTGTCGTGGTGGTGTAGTCACCAGTCCAGGTCGAAGTAACAGTGGTGGTGGTTGGCCATGGAAGCTCGACGATCACCGTCTCATTYTCACCTGGGCCACCAAATGCAGTAGTAGTGGTGGTATAAGAACCGGTCCAGGTAGAGGTGGAAGTCACGATTGGCGTTGGCACCTCAACAATCACAGTCTCAACATCACCGCTGACAGTTGTCGTGGTGGTGTAGTCACCAGTCCAGGTCGAAGTAACAGTGGTGGTGGTTGGCCATGGAAGCTCRACRATSACMGTCTCATTCTCACCTGGGCCACCRAAMGCRGTGGTTGTAGTGAGGTAAGARCCRGTCCAGGTCGAGGTRRWRGTCWCRAYYGGMGTTGGCACYTCRACAATCACAGTCTCRACATCACCGCTGACAGTTGTCGTGGTGGTGTAGTCACCAGTCCAGGTCGAAGTAACAGTGGTGGTGGTTGGCCATGGAAGCTCGACGATCACCGTCTCATTCTCACCTGGGCCACCAAAAGCGGTGGTTGTAGTGAGGTAAGAACCGGTCCAGGTCGAGGTGGAAGTCACAATTGGCGTTGGCACTTCAACAATCACAGTCTCAACATCACCGCTGAAGGTGGTGGTCGTGGTGTAATCACCAGACCAAGTCGAAGTGACAGTGGTGGTAGTTGGCCATGGAAGCTCAATGATCACCGTCTCATTCTCACCAGGGCCACCAAAAGCGGTGGTTGTAGTGAGGTAAGAACCGGTCCAAGTCGAGGTGGAAGTCACAATAGGAGTTGGCACTTCAACGATGATAGTGTCGGTTTCACCAGTCACTGTGGTGGTAGTGGTGTAGTCGCCAGACCAGGTCGAAGTGATGGTTGTAACAGGTGTTGGCACTTCAACCACCACAGTGTTGTTCCCACCGACAGTACCGTTAAAGTACTCGGTGGTGGTGTAAGAGCCGGTCCAAGTAGAAGTAATTGTCTCGACTGGAGTTGGCACTTCAACAACGACAGTGTCAGTCTCGCCAGTGATGGTGGTGGTAGACGCATAGCTGTTGTCCCAAGTGGAGGTGACAGTAGTGGTTGGCGTTGGAACCTCGACAATAGCAGTGGCATTTCCACCAGCGGTACCGTTGATGTACGCGGTGGTGGTGAAGTCTCCAGTCCAGGTCGAAGTAACAGTGACAGTTGGAGTTGGCACTTCAACAACGACAGTGTCGGTGTCACCAGTGATGGTGGTGGTCGACTCGTAACTGTTGTCCCACGTGGAGGTAACAGTAGTGGTTGGAGTTGGCACCTCAATGACAACAGTGTTGTTACCGCCAGCTGGACCAGTGATGGTAGTGCTGGTGGTGTCGCTACCGCTCCAAGTGGAAGTTATGGTAACAGTTGGAGTTGGCACCTCGACGACAGCAGTATCGGTGTCACCGGTAATAATTACTGTCGTAGTGAAATCACCAGACCACGTCGAAGTCACAGTGGTGGTTGGTGTTGGTACCTCAACGACAATAGTGTCGTTACTTCCAGGCGACCCATTGATAGTCTCGGTGGTAGTGTACTCACCAGTCCAGGTCGACGTGACAGTAACAGTCGGGGTTGGAACCTCAACAACAACAGTGTCAGTGTCGCCGGTAATAGTAGTGGTCGACTCGTAACTGTTGTCCCACGTGGAAGTAACGGTAGTGGTTGGAGTTGGCACTTCGATGACCACTGTGTTGTTGCCACCAGCTGGGCCGGTAATCGTGGTGCTACTGGTGTCGCTGCCAGTCCAAGTAGATGTGACTGTAACGGTCGGAGTAGGAACCTCAACAACGACAGTGTCAGTTTCGCCGGTGATGGTGACGGTCGTAGTGAAATCACCAGACCAAGTGGAGGTGACAGTAGTGGTTGGAGTAGGAACCTCGACGACAACAGTGTCGTTACTTCCAGGCTGCCCATTAATAGTCTCAGTGGTAGTGTACTCACCAGTCCAAGTGGAAGTCACGGTGACTGTTGGAGTCGGAACTTCAACAACAACAGTGTCAGTGTCGCCAGTAATAGTAGTGGTCGATTCGTAACTGTTGTCCCAAGTGCTAGTGACAGTGGTAGTTGGAGTAGGGACCTCGATAATGACAGTGTTGTTTCCGCCGGCTGGGCCAGTGACAGTGGTGCTGGTGGTCTCGTTTCCACTCCAGGTCGAGGTGACAGTAACAGTCGGGGTTGGAACTTCCACAACCACAGTGTCAGTGTCGCCAATGATGGTGGTAGTAGAGACAAAGCTGTTGTCCCAAGTCGACGTGACAGTAGTAGTTGGGGTTGGAACCTCAATGACAACAGTGTTGTTACCGCCAGCGGGACCAGTGATGGTGGTGCTAGTGGTCTCACTTCCGGTCCAAGTCAGAGTAGTGGTGACGGTTGGAGTTGGCACTTCAACAATGACGGTGTCGGTGTCGCCAGTTACCGTGGTAGTGGACTCGTAACTGTTACCCCAGGTCGTGGTGACAGTGGTGGTAGGAGTTGGCACCTCGATGACCACAGTGTTGTTGCCACCAGCTGGGCCGGTAATCGTGGTGCTGGTGGTCTCGCTTCCACTCCAGGTCGAGGTGACAGTAACAGTTGGAGTTGGCACCTCGACAACAGCAGTGTCCGTGTCACCAGTAATAATGACTGTCGTGGTGTAGTCTCCAGACCACGTCGAAGTCACAGTGGTGGTTGGTGTTGGCACCTCAACAAGAACAGTGTCGTTGCTTCCTGGGGACCCGTTGAGAGACTCAGTGGTCGTGTACTCCTCGGACCAAGTAGAAGTGACAGTGACAGTTGGAGTTGGCACCTCAACCACCACAGTGTCGGTGTCGCCGGTGATGGTGGTGGTGGACTCGTAGCTGTTGTCCCAAGTCGATGTGACAGTGACGGTTGGCGTTGGCACTTCAATCACCACAGTGTTGTTACCGCCTGCCGGTCCGGTAATGGTGGTGCTGGTAATCTCACTTCCGCTCCAAGTCGAAGTGACCGTGACGGTTGGAGTTGGGACCTCGACAATAACCGTGCCAGTTCCGCCCAGAGTCGCAGTGACTGTGGTGGTCGCCGTGTAAGACGAGCCCCAAGTGGAGGTCACAGTCGTAGTTGGAGTTGGCACGTCGACAACAACGGTAGCAGTGCCACCACTAGTCGCAGTGATAGTCAGAGTGGTACCGTAAGAAGAATCCCAAGTGGAGGTGATGGTAGTAGTTGGAGTTGGCACATCCACGACAACCGTAGCGGTCTGGCCAAAGCCTGCAGTGATGGTGGAAGTTGTGGCATAGTCAGAGTCCCACGTCGAAGTGACGGTCACAGTTGGAGTCGGAACTTCATAACGAAGCAAATTGGTTCCTCCTGATGTAGCTGTGACGGTAGTCACCGAAGAATGCGAGGACGCCCAAGTCGAGGTCAGGGTTGTCGTAGGAGTAGGAACATCAACGACAACGGTAGCAGTTCCGCCACTGGTAGCAGTGATGGTGGAAGTCGTCGCGTAAGGAGAAGCCCAGGTGGACGTCACCGTAGTAGTTGGGGTTGGAACGTCAACTACCACAGTGGCAGTACCGCCTGAAGTAGCAGTGATAGTGCTGGTAGTCCCGAACGACGAATCCCAAGTCGAAGTGACAGTGGTAGTTGGAGTAGGAACGTCAACAACCACAGTAGCAGTGCCTCCGCTGGTGGCAGTGATAGTGCTAGTGGTGTTGTACGACGAAGCCCACGTGGAAGTCACAGTCGTAGTTGGGGTTGGAACGTCGACGACAACGGTAGCAGTTCCACCAGAAGTAGCAGTAATGGTAGAAGTGGTACCGTAAGACGAAGCCCAGGTAGACGTCACCGTAGTAGTTGGAGTTGGGACATCAACAATAACGGTGGCTGTTCCTCCGGTGGTGGCGGTGATGGTCGAGGTAGTACCGTAAGACGAAGCCCAAGTCGACGTAACTGTGACCGTAGGAGTTGGAACGTCATAGATGAGAGTGTTTGTTCCTCCAGATGTTGCAGTAGCAGTCAGCAGGGTAGTGTACGACGAAGACCAGGTGGACGTCAGGGTTGTCGTAGGAGTCGGGACCTCGACAACAACGGTACCGGTACCGCCAGCAGTCGCAGTGATCGTCGAAGTGGTGCGATACGACGAGCCCCAGGTAGAAGTCACTGTGGTAGTTGGGGTTGGAACGTCAACCACAACAGTCGCCGTGCCTCCGCTGGTCGCAGTAAACGTCTGTGTCGAGGTCACAGGAGAAGCCCAGGTAGATGTGACAGTCACGGTTGGTGTCGGAACGTCAACAACCACCGTTCCAGTTCCACCAGGCTTCGCGGTGATAGTCGAAGTGGTAGCGTAAGAAGACGCCCAAGTCGAGGTCACGGTAACGGTAGGAGTTGGCACATCGACAACGACCGTCGCAGTTCCGCCAGAGGTGGCAGTAATGGTGGAAGTCGTACCATAAGAGTTGCTCCACGTGGAAGTGACAGTCACAGTAGGAGTAGGAACGTCCACGACGACGGTGGCAGTGCCTCCGCTGGTGGCAGTGATCGTTTGAGTCGAAGTGACTGGAGACGACCATGTAGAAGTGACAGTCACAGTAGGAGTAGGAACGTCCACGACGACGGTGGCAGTACCCCCACTGGTGGCCGTGAAGGTCGAAGTAGTGCCATACGACGAAGCCCAGGTAGACGTGATCGTGACAGTTGGCGTTGGCACGTCGTAGATGAGCGTGTTGGTGCCTCCAGAAGTAGCGGTGGCAGTCAGCAGCGTGGTGTACGACGAAGCCCACGTCGACGTCAGGGTGGTCGTAGGGGTTGGAACGTCCACTACGACGGTTCCAGTACCACCAGCGGTCGCGGTGATCGTCGAAGTGGTTCTGTACGAAGAGCCCCAAGTCGAAGTCACAGTGACAGTCGGAGTAGGAACGTCAACGACAACAGTGGCAGTGCCACCCGAAGTAGCTGGGATGGTGCTCGTAGTGCCGTACGAGGAGGCCCAAGTGGAAGTGACAGTGGTAGTTGGAGTCGGAACGTCAACAACAACTGTAGCAGTTCCGCCACTGGTGGCAGTTATGGTGCTGGTAGTGCCAAACGACGAAGCCCACGTGGAAGTCACGGTCGTGGTTGGAGTTGGAACATCGACGATAACGATAGCAGTTCCACCACTAGTAGCAGTAATGGTAGAAGTGGTAGCATACGACGACGCCCAGATGGAGGTCAGTGTGACAGTTGGCGTAGGGACGTCAACAACAACGGTGGCAGTTCCTCCACTAGTAGCAGTGAAGGTCTGTGTCGAAGTCACTGGAGAAGCCCAAGTAGACGTGACGGTCACAGTTGGAGTTGGAACATCGACAATCACTGTGCCTGTTCCACCCAGAGTAGCAGTCTTTGTGGTCGTAGTAGCATAAGACGACGCCCAAGTCGAAGTGACTGTCACTGTCGGAGTTGGCACATCCACCACGACAGTAGCAGTGCCGCCCGCACTTGCAGTCTTTGTGGTGGTGGTACCGTACGACGATGCCCATGTCAGTGTGGTCGTCACAGTAGGAATAGGGACGTCAATAATAACGGTGGCAGTGGCACCTGGAGAGGCTGTTTTTGTAGTCGTGGTCGTGAAAGAGGAGGCCCAGGTTGAAGTGGACGTCACAGTAGGAATTGGAAGCTCGACAAGCACAGTCACTTCATCAGTTCCACTGGTAGTAGTGGTCGAAGTTCCGGAACCAGTCCAAGTAACGGTTCTTGTAGTGGTACACAAACCATTGTAGAACTGGGCCTGGTAGACGTTGGAGAAGGTGTTCATCGTCTTTCCAGATGGAGTAACGTAGTTGAAAGCAAGACCTCCGTTCGAGTACCAATTGAATGTGATCAATTTCACTGGGTAGTACACACCGGCAGTCAAGGCAAAGGTGGCAGTGTTGGTGTTAACCGCAACACTTCCTCCTCCGCCCGCTGGTCCCAAGGTGTTGATACTGAAATCCCCAGTCACACCGCCAACGGCACTGTTACAACAGGTTGTACCAGAACCAAACTGGAGCGAAGCTCCGTTGTCGGCATTCAATGTGAAGACGTAGTTACCTGTCTCAGACGCAAGGAAGTATCCAGAAAGCTCGATCGTGTAGTTCGAGATAGTGGTAGACACCCCATAGATAGTTCCCTTAGTAAGGCCCACATCAGCCGACACGGCAAAGTTCGGACTAGTGATGCCCTGCACAGTGGCAAAATTCGTGGTCTGGTAGGAGTTGGTGAAGAAGTCGGAGGCCCAACCCGCGTTGGAGCCATACTGGTAATTGTAGAACACGGCTTTGAAACCGGTGCTGGTGACACTGGTTGGAGTGCACCCTCCGGTGTCAGCTGCGCCGACAATAGTCCAGAGTAAAAACTGGACCAAGATCAATATATCAATCATTCGGGTGTGGTGGTTGTAGATAGAAAATTGGATCTGCAAGAACGGGGCAAGCGACGGGAAATTTAATATATAAACACATAGCCGCTGCGTATTCAGTGCAATTCTTCGGTCATCCTGCAGGCGCTTACTGCAGATAGTGTACATGCAATGGGTAAGACTCCACTTCTGACTGCATAAAGTTCTCTGCACACACCTCAAATATCGTCACGGTGCCGTATTCCGCGGCCCCGCAAGCTTCTACGCCCGCGCCACCCTGCCAGGCCAAAAATATCTATTCGCTTCGGTCCAGCGCGTCTCCGCAAATCCTTTTTACACATACCGCATAGCGTGGCGCGAAGCTGAAGGGTAGCTACCAATTTCACCCTTTGAAACACTTGTGCGCATACGATGAGCAATTTTGAACCGTTTTTTTATATAGACTTCTAAATATCTTTTGTTTAGCTGTTTGCGATATTTTGTCGGGATCTCACAACTTTCCTCAAGTCTGAAGGCGGCTCGCTCACAGCCTGTGAAAAAAAAATATCATCATGCGGGATGCCATCGAATCGGGTAGTCTGATATGCAGCGTTGTCGCCTGTGCATCCGCAGAACATGTACTCATCTTGCGCGGACGTGCATAAAAAATTGTGAAAAGGAGCAATCCGGTAAATGCAAAAAAAAAGTTCTAGAAACTTCACAGCGGCAAGAAGAGTATAACCTTTCGCTTAGAATGTAGAGCGCAAATTCTTTAACGAGCCGGAACTTAGATTCCCTTTGGGTCTACTTATATTGAGTTCGTCGTTGTTTGAGTTCCGAAACATAGTTGCTCGGTGGGGTGCTACACTTGCCGAAAAGAGTTTTTTAATTGCAATTGTTCTCGAAACCTAAGCAAGTTTTTGCAAAAGTCATACAACCGAGTTGGGGCTCCCTTACTAATGAACTAGCTTGCTCTACAGAACAATCCTTCCGCGCAGCTCTCGGCTAAGTAAGCCCATGCGACGTCATAGTATGCTGAATAAAGGTACCCTTTTCTGCAATTCGCTCATGCATTTCTTTTCATCGGAATACGCGTCTAATGTTACATGTAAATCTCAAGAAGGCAATGTGGCATTGACAACCTATTATTGGGAACATACGACAATGTCTTAGATGCTGTCCTTGTTGCACACGTAAAGTCAACTTAATTCTGAATCAGATTATGTCAACGGACCAAACTGGAATGTGAACACCTCGGTTCCTTTGTTGAAGACAAGTCACTATTCGTCATAGCATTTAAACTTAAGACGTTGTGCATATGGAATTCTGTGCAGGCAAACTTAACATTTGTGGACTGTACTATCGAACGGACGACTTCTAGTGTGGAGGGTTCAATCTTTCAATCAAAATTGGAGTAGAATCCCTTTAGCAAATATGGTTTACTTATCGCCACATAGTATAGAACGAATTGCTTATTCCAGTTGGGACATGGGTTCATGCTGCTTATGGCGGTCGTGAGCCAGCACAGTAGTCTGCATCCGACTCAATACCACATCGGGCTATACTCGGCCAAGCCCGCCCACACTGTCGGCCCGAGGTAGAGTTCTACCAGGCTCTTGGAAGAGTGGAAGCTGGAGCTGGTATTCACAAACGCAACAGGGAAAAGCAATTAAGCGTTCTGGAACTCCGATTCAAAGTTTTAGTTCTTGGCCACGAACCACTATGAGGTTTGGATCGGACAGCGATATGTGTTGCCCGCTAGTAGACGCTAGCCAAGCACTCCGGCGCCAGCCAAGTCGGCTTCGCATATTACGTCAAAAAGGGCCGGCGCATGAGCCACTGCAAATCTTTGAGTAGCAACCATGGAATGCAATCAGTTAATTAACAATTTTGGGTTTAGAAGCTGGATTTGGAGTAAAGAGTCCTATAGCTCGAAACGAATACGAACCGTAGATTCGTAAGACTCCAACTCGTGTGCGCGTGCCACCTGCTCAATTAGGGTGGCAATTACCTGCACCGCAAATCAGTGCGTCAGCTGCACGTCGCATGCATTGCAGCGTTGAGCGCCTTCTTTGACCATGCAAGTCTCTAAGGGCCGCTTTGTACTGAGGGTGGCCCGACTGAGGGGGCCGAGTACTCAGCTCTCACGCTCCCATGCGAGTAGTCTTCGGCCCGCGGGCGCAGCGGCTTTAAGCGAAGTGGGCACAGGCCGCTGAGCGCCACGGAATTTTCAAAGTATGTTCCCAGGACGCAACTCGGTTGTCTGAAAACTGTGTTTTTGTTGCCCGATTGCAAACAAGCCGCAGTTTCAAGTCCTGAGCTTTCCCCGCTGGCTGCCGCTACTCGCCGTTCGCTAAGAGCACGACTTCAGGTGGCGGGGGATCTGCTGCAAGCGAGTGGGCGGATCTGTGGTGATTTGCATGTTGTGCATGGAATGCCGCAAGCTCTGGATACGCTTCCGTGCCACGTTTTGGGGCTAGCGCAAATTTCCGCCCCGCTTTTCTATGGAACGAGGCTTCGTGCGGCGAGTCGCCCCAGAACCTCACTTACGAGTGTCAGCGGCTACCCAAAAAGGCAGTTCCCAAAATTCCGGGTCTTCTTTTTTCACAAAATCTTTTTTCACAGAACCACTCGTGAATACACAGGCTTTCCGCAGACCAAGTGTAAAAAAGCCCCGCAAAGTAGATTTAGTGCCCAACTCCGCCGCCGCGGGTTTCCCCGCCGCAATAACACTCCCAACGCCGGCATTCCAGCTGCCGCAATCAGAGCAATTAGCAACCAAAGAAAGCACTCGGGGTGCCTGCTCTCGGAATTTTTTAGATTTAATTAAATTTAGTATCGCCGGCGTCATTAATTGGAGACCCTCGGAAACAGCAAGTGGCACGTGACTATGAGTTTAAAGACCCACGGTGCTGGCGCCCGCTCGGACCACGTGTAATTTTTGACGAACCAGTGGACATTCGACGTCACGTGACGCCGTGGCTCGCGATCCAGCCAAGTTGTCGCCTCAAGAACCGCAATCATCACGACTAGCACACACCATGGCCGAGAAGTTCCCACCAATTGAGAACCTCGACATCAACGAGAGCGACGACGCGGGCGACTTCTTGGAGCGCGAGAAGGCCGCGCTTGGAAACGAGTTTGCCACCGCCGAGGACGGCGAGGTGAACGGTGTCGAGGAAGAGCAGGACGAGATCTCGGAGTTCCAGTCGCAGTTTCCCGATGTGTCTGCCGAGGACGCCGAGCCGGTGGCCCATGCCCAGGAGGAGTCTGACGAGGAGAGCGTGTTTGACAGACCGGAGTCCGGGAAGGTCAAGGAGTGGAAGGAGAAGCGCGAGCGGGACATCGCGGAGAAGGACAAGCTCAGCGCGCAGAAGCACGAGGACACGATCAAGGAGGCGCGCGAGTTGACGGACCAGTTCTACGAGGACTACGGGCACAAGAAGGAGGTGAAGATTGCCGAGGTGCGCAAGGAGGCGGAGGCGTTCATCGAGAAAAGAGACAACTTCTTCAAGAACGACGACACGATCTGGGAGAGAACGAACAACTTGCTTGAGTTGAAGAAGTCGGCTGCGTCTGTGGGCGAGGGGCGTGACAAGACGAAGTTCAAGGAGTTGTTGTTGTCGTTGAAGGGGAAGAAGGATGCTCCGGGGGCCGGAGGCTATTGAGTAGCAGACTGAAAAGTTGTAAGAACCAAGAATACACGGGCGCACGCACTAGTATGAGCGCATTTCAAAGCAGGTAAATTTTTTATGACTCAAGGGGGTAGTAGCTAATTATTCAGATTGGGTTTTCCAGATTGAATGCTGATATCAGATTGGATACTGATATCAAATTACGTTGTAACATTCTCTGTGGAGAAGTGTGGAGTGTGCCTCCTATTCAATAGGGGCCGCCCCGCAGGAGTCCGATCGAGCCGCCCGTCAGCCCGCGCTCCGCCGCCGCTCAGCCGCCCGATCAAAATTCGTGCATGCCACTTCTACGCAGTGCCCAATGACGCGAAGAGTGTTTGTCACTACCGGCGCCACGAAGACGTTTGCGGAACTCATCGAGTTTGCCTTTTCAAATGACTTTATTGAGAAGTTGTATTCCCTAGGGGTAAACAGATTGACAGTCCAGTACGGCACCGACAGCAGCGCATGGGAGAAGAGTACAGAGCGCGTGGAGATGGTGCCCACCGCCGAGAAGCACACATACTGCTACAAGGGCAAGCTATACATTGAATCCCTTGCCTTCAGCAACGATATCAGTCGGCTCATAGCGGAGTCCGATCTTGTGATATCGCATGCGGGAACGGGCTCCATTCTCGACTCGCTCCGCTTGCACAAGCCGTTGATCGTGGTGGTGAACAACTCGTTGATGGATAACCATCAGCTCGAGATCGCCCAGGCATTTCAGGAGCAGGATCTCTTGCTGTATTGTGACTTGCTGCAGGGAGAGAGTGTTGATTATAGAGAAATGCTCTCTCAAATCGAGGCCTTGTTGACTGGAAAAGTCCGGTTCAAAACGCTCGCGCCTCCGGACCCTAGCGTGTTGAACAGAATCATTAGCGAGGAGCTTGAAATATGAGCGAGTGGTAAGCACACGTGGACAGTCACTGTCAGACCGCCATACTGAGCTCGGCGACCTAAAGGCTGTCGCCCCTGTCTTACTCAAGCTTGGCCTTCACTGCTAACCATTTGTAGCATCTCCAGCATCTGTCTCTCGACACACTAATACAAGCGATACACTCGCGCATCTCTGCTTGGCACTGCTACCCATGGATGGGTCTTCGGAATTCCGGGAGCCGTACACGGAGCCCGGCCAAGCAGCGTCACATGGTCTGAAACAGCGCCCATGTGTCGCCGTACAACCCAAGTACCAAAAAATTAACGTTACGCATTAAAATAAACGATGACGAACTCACGATTCATGCTTACATCTATTCTATGGTACTGGTGGCAGTGAAACGCTGCTCTTACGATTGGCGCACCTCGATCCGGGAAAGTACCATGCAGCCTGCGGCCGCTTTTCTCACTATGCATGGTACCAAGGCAAATACCGTCGGGAAGTGCCTATTCCTTGGGTCAAGCGTAGGAGACACATTGCAAATAAATTGAGAATGTGTCCTTCTTAGAATTGCTCCATAGTCCGTTTGCGATGCACTTGTGGGCATTTTTATACTTTTTGCTATTGGGGATCACAGCTTATGCCCTGTCCTCTGACGACTACAGTCCTCCGACGCCATACACTCCGGAGAGAGTCACATGCCCCTCGGGCAACACCTTTGTCAGGCCCGCCAATTCCCTTAGCACTTCCGAAAAGCAATGGCTCGCAAAAAGACACAAAGTCACCGATGTGAACTTGAAAAAATTCATTCAGTCGAAAGGAAAGTTGCAGGACTTCGATGTGGATCTGTGGTTTGCCAACCAGACGCGGTCGATCAATATTGGCTTGGCGTTTTCAGGTGGCGGGTACCGCGCAATGTTGAGTGGGCTTGGTGAGATCTCTGCTCTTGACAACAAGACCACCGGCGGGTTCGAGCATGGGTTAGGTGGCTTGCTTGAGTCCACCACGTACTTGGCCGGACTCTCTGGTGGGAACTGGCTCACGGGAACATTGGCCATGAACCAGTGGTTGAGTGCACAGGACTTGATTGATCACAAGTACGGGATCTTGGACTTGGACCATTCTATATTCTGGCCCAAGGGCAAGCACATTCTTGAGACATTGGAGGTTTACAAGAATGTCAGCTCAGACGTCTTTGGAAAGCAGGACGCGGGGTACAATGTGTCGTTCACAGATGTATGGGCCCGATCTCTTGCCAGGGGTTTCTTTCCTGCCTCGAGTGATTACGGTGCCTCAATCGCTTTCTCATCTCTCAGAGAGTCTCCGGTGTTCAGCACAGGTCAGATGCCGTTCCCAATTAGTGTTTCTGATGGAAGATACCCGGGCACCAAGATCGTCAACTTAAACAGTACCAACTTTGAGTTCAATGTATTTGAGACTGGTTCTTGGGATCCGTCTTTGGCTGCATTTGCCGACACCAAGTATCTCGGCAGTCATCTCGTCAACTCAAAGCCAGCATCGTCAAATAGCTGTGTCGTCAACTACGACAATGCGGCCTTTGTCATGGGGACCTCTTCGACTTTGTTCAACCAGTTTTTGCTACGACTCAACAACACTAAATTACCGTCGGCGTTGAAGGACTATCTTGGTAAAAAGCTCGAAAAAGTGTCTGCCGTGGACGATGACATCTCTATCATTCGCCCAAACCCGTTCTACAAGTACGGAAAACCAACAGCGGGTGCTCCAGGAAGCAGCATCGCCGCGTCTGATACCTTGTATTTGTGTGACGGTGGCGAGGACAATCAGAACGTCCCACTTAGTCCTCTTATTCAAAAACAGAGAGAATTGGACGTCATCATGGCCTTCGACAACAGTGCCGACAAGGACGGGTTTCCAACGGGCAAGTCTTTGGTCAGCACCTACCAGAGACAGTTTGGACCAAATGGACAGCTAGGATCCTTCCCGTATGTTCCAGACGTCAACACCTTCCTCGCCAACAACCTCACTACTGAGCCGGTATTCTTTGGTTGCGACGCGAAAAACTTGACCACCCACAACTCGACGGCGCCGTTGATCATCTACGTCGCCAACAGACCGTACGGGTATTGGTCAAACACTTCGACCTTCAAGATGAGCTACCTGCAGCCGGAGAAGAACGGAATGCTCAGCAACGGGTTCGAGGTCGCTTCCAGAAACAACTTGACATTGGACCACAATTGGCCGACCTGTGTGTCGTGCGCAATCATCAGAAGAGAGCAGGAGCGACGTGGCGAGGAGCAGTCTGACGAGTGCAAGAAATGTTTCCAAAATTACTGCTGGAATGGCAAGACTGCAACTGGAACGGGCACGGTCAACTACGAGCTGGTCACCAACGAGTCCACGGGACAGACGTCTCTGGTGACGCCGACCATCACAAAGCAAAACCCCGTCAAGCTGTGGCTCGCTCACAAGTTGAACGAGTTGAAGTCGGGAACCTAACTGAATAGATTTGAATTAGATTGTTTGTTTTTTTAATTTGTAGCTGGTGTTCACTGTGTCTTTTCCCCAACATCTGTTTTGGGGCTGTGTGGGGAGTGCTTTTGCATGATGCGTCTTTCGATATTGCCCCATCAACTGTGGGGCGACCCAAGCCCTGTGCGGCGACCCCGCTAGAACTGTACTAGAACGGTGCGGCAAACCAAATGAGGCCCCGCTTGCTGCACAGTCACACCCTTGTGCACGGACCATACTTTTGCCCAGTTTTGATTCTTTGGTCATAACAGCGTTGATTCGGCAATTGTTAGTCAGGGCGATTGGTTACCACACAAAATGTGGTCAACATAAGGTTTTGAGAGAGCTTTTTGTGTAAAAGCCTCTTATTCCCTTTTGTGTTCAGAAAGAGCAAGCATCTTGTTAGCTCCCAAGACTAGTGTACGGTGGTGTCGACAAGCTGGGCTACGGTCTTGGCTGAAGCACTTGTGGAAGAGATGTTAATTGTGACCACCCTAGCTCACGCGAGGGCTCTCTGAGAGCGGTCATTGCAAGATAAAAGGTATCAATTTTTTTTTTTTGGCTATTTCCAAGGTTTAAATGGAAAAGAATATTAAATATACCTCAACCCAACCATATTCCTAAACAGAGTGTGCCAAAAAGCAAAATACCAAAAAGGAGCTCTATCCCGTGTGTTCGATTCAATTTTTTCTTTGAGTTTGAAATATATAACAAAATAAAAAAATATTACACCTCTTGTAGTTTTAATTGTTATTTTTTAATTTTTTTTCTTGTGTTCTGGAGCATAGTGTGCGACTTGGAAGCTCAAGCGTCCCGCCTCGAGCCTTGAGCAGGAGCCGCTTGTAAGAGCTCCTTGATCTCACTTCTCTTGGATTTCCTGAGCAACTCTTTCCCACAGATGTTAGATTGTTGTGCTCTATGCAGCTCTTGCTACTAACTAATTGGGCCTAGCTAATTGCCTACTAAATACTTTCTGCCCAAATAATGACTCATACAAGGAGGCAAATGCCATCGGCAATGTATGGCTTAGTCATACTTGTCAACCACACAGCGCCCATTCCAACTACGTTCCAAAAACAGTCATTTGTATAATATATGTATTTTGCGCCAATTATGGCTAGCAAGTGTATAGTATAAAGTATGGTATAGTGCATATAGCTATAGTATAGTTCGCAGCAAGTCCTTGCCCCTCCCTAGTTCTCCTCTTACTCGCAGCCCTGCAACGCCATGTCGCAGCAGACTGGCCGCGCCTGAACACTGCTGGGTTTCAACGATACCCAAAGAAGTTCCTCAAGTAATTGTCAGAGACAAACTCGGTGTAGTACTCCGTGGTCGGGTTGTACTGGTACGCGTTGTACTTGAATACCCGGGCATGTGCGCGGTTGCAGGCGTCGGAGAGCCGCGGGATCAACCGCGGGGCGTCGGTACAGTGGAGCCTCACGACGTGGCTGTGGCAGTCGCTGACGCAGTGGAACCGGTCGCCGCAGCGCGGGTCGGGACAGTTCAAAGTCTCGTGGTGCTGGAGCTGGAGGTGCACCCGGAGATCCTCCTCCTTGGTGGTCTTGAAGATACAGTCGGGGCACACATAGTGCATCTGCCGGAGCCGAGCCATGTGTTTCCCTCTAAGCTGGCCCATAATTTTTAAGACGTCTGTCCAATCTCCACCTTCTCTAGATACCGCTTTCAATCAATCCCACTTGATTCCCACTGACTCTGACTGTCCCTTGGTGGCTGTCCCAAAGATGCGTCAAACAAAGCGCGCCCAACGGCGCTGCAGCGGGCCGCTTCTGCCACGTGAGATCTTCGAAACTGTCACGTGGGCAAGCAGCGGGTCGTACGTATACGACCCACCAACAGTCTCCACTGAAAAATCCCCATATCCAGGCAAATACTCACCACAAATACTAACCATGTCCAACCACGTTACTGCCGTCATTACGGGCACCAACTCGAATCTCGGGTTGAATATCGCTTACCGCTTGCTTGAAACCGTCCCGACAGATTCCCGACTCACGATCGTCGTCACTTCGCGCTCGTTGCCAAGAGTCAACGAGGCCATAGCTGACATCGTCAAGTACAACACCGAGAAAACCAAGAGAAAGGCGGTGTTGGACTTTGACTACTTGTTGGTTGATTTCACCAACATGGTGCTGATTCTTGGAGCGTACTACGAGCTCAACAAGAAGTACACTCACATCGACTATCTTTTTATTAATGCCGCCCAGGGCGTGTACTCTGGAATCGACTGGGTCCAGGCCACCAAGGAGGTGCTCTCGAACCCGCTCGAGGCTGTCACAAACCCTACTTACAAGTTGCAGCGTGTTGGTGTGACCACCTCCGACGGACTCGGCACAGTGTTCCAGGCCAACGTTTTTGGTCCATACTACTTCATCCACAAGATCCTCCCGCTCCTTGAGAATGGCGGCCGTATCATTTGGATCAGCAGCATCATGTCGGACTCCAAATATTTGCTGTTCAACGACTTGCAGTTGCTCAAGTCTGGCGCCTCCTACGAGGCGTCCAAGCGTCTAGTTGATCTTCTTCACTTGGCGACTTATGAAAGTTTGCAGAAAAAGCATAGCGTTACTCAGTACCTTGTTCACCCGGGAATCTTCACCAGCTTCTCTTTTTTCCAGTACTTGAACGTTTTCACTTACTACGGAATGCTTATGCTCTTCTACGTCGCGCGCTGGATCGGCTCACCGTGGCACAACATCAGCGGATATACCGCTGCGAACTCTGTGATCTTCACCGCGTTGCAGGCTAACACAGACTCCGAGCCGCAGACTTTAAAGTACGGCAGCGCTAGCCGCCGCAATGGCGAGGAGTATATTAAGACGATGGAAATTGTGGATGCCACGGGGAAGGCCGATGTGCTCAAGTACTTTGAGGAGTTGGCGAAGGAGTGGGACGGAAAACTCAAGGACCAGATAACTGAGTAGCAGAGGACCACGAAGTGGTAAGCAAGGCACCGGAAAAGTCAGTGTGCTCTAAATGTCTTGTAAGCCCACAAATACAGCTGGAGACTGTACTGTATTATAGAGAATGGCATAAGCCGAAACCAACTGTCTCACGAAATATTGTAGAACAAGTTGAGGATAGCATGGGCCTACTATTAGAAGATTTCTCTCATTGATACTATGCAAAAGTGCTTTTACAGCCACGGATAAAATCATGTCTATTAGGTTGGTGTGCTCACGCTGCACCAAATGATTGTTTGCAATGCCGTTTGTTATTATACAATGCCATTAACTGCTATGAGTGTTTCGCGCACCAACTCGTGTCGCTCGCCAAGCTATAAGTCATTCAAGCTTCTCCGATACTCCCCGAGATCGTACTTGCTCTGCACCATATCGATAAGCATCTTGTTTAAAGAAGCACTCCCCCCACTCAACCCCAAGAGGTACCCATTCAAATAGTATATCTCGTTTAAGCTACGCCCAAGCTTGTAGTCCTGGAGCATCGACAGGTAGTTATTCTCCGTGACTTTGAGCACGTGCAACACCACATGCAAAAGTCTGTCCTCGTTCAAGAAACTGCTCATCACGGGGTTCGCCTGGACCTCCGAGGCAAACGCTGTTCTCAAGATTTTGATATTCTCCTTGATCAAGCTACTGACGAGTTTCCTCACCTTAGTCATTTTGAACAATTCGCCGTTTTTGCACTCGAAGATTGTCGTAAGAGGGTTCACCACAGAGTTCACAATGAGCTTCTCCCACATCACCAATTGGAACTGGGAGAAATCCTTGATGTACGAGGCGTTCAAACTGGAATCTAAAAGTTCTTGTATCACCAAAGGCACCTCTTCCTGCTCCTCGACGTTGCTCCTCACATCAGGCACCTTGGCCAACTTGAGCTGCCCGTTTTTGCTCACATGGTTGAACTCAAACCCTGGCCGGTTGTCCAGGTAGACCCCGTGGCTGACAATGCCGTGGTATATGCGCGGGCGTCGCAGGGGGTCGGAGAAGTATTTGCTCGTCAATGTCTCAATGACCCCGGCACCATTCTGTAAAAGAACCAAATTGGTACCGCTATTGATCATTGGGAGAATGGGCACCAACGCACTGATGGTCTGGTGGGCTTTGGTAGTGACGATTATATTGTCAATGGACCCCTTTGGGTCCCCGCGAGAGTCGGTTTCTCTGAAAGCGTCCCTGTGCAATTGGTTGAGCGTCGTTGCATTGAAGCTGTGCTTGGCACTTTGCTGCGCATAGCCGTAGTTGATGGTGAGCACATGGTCGGCCCGTGCAAACTGGTCGAGCCTGGCCTGGTTCTGGAAAATGAGACTGACCTCCGAGCGGCCCACCAGCTTGAGGGCACTCGCGACAAGCGCCCCCACATTTCCGCAGCCCAAAATGAAGGTCATCAGAGGCAATGGCAAATAATGAAAAAAAAAACCACGAGTTGTGAGGCAACAAACGAGGCACAGTCGTGGGTGACCATGACTCTCTGCAGTCCGTGCGATGCCGAGCCGGGCAACCTCAGGGCTCCCCCGTATAAGTGATAGGGGGCAGCCCCGATGCACAGCACTTGTCAGCAGCAACAACCATGAACATTGTCAAGTTGCAGGTGAGTGTGCCGCGCCAAACCAACCGGTTTTTAGCCATTGACTAACAGAAAAGAAGAAATATCCTGTTCTCGAACAGCAGGAATTGTTCGACGTGATCGAAAAGTTCCGCCAGATCGACGTCGAGGACCAGGGCTGGGTCGAGAAGCAGCGGGTTGTCGAGGAGGTGTCGAAGCAGAGCCGCGAGTCGTACGACAACGTGCGCCAGACGCTCAAGCAGGTGGACGTCGACGCCTCGGGCCACGTGGAGCTCGACGACTTTGTGGAGCTCCACGCGAAGTTGAAGGAGAGCAAGCTGGCGCCAGCCCAGGCGGCGCCCTCGGGCTCCGCGCCCATCGTTGCGCCCCAGGGGCTTGTGCACAAGGGCAAGGGCGCCAACGCCAAGATCATTGTGTCGTCGCGCTCGGGGGTGCAGCACACCATCAACGAGGAGGAGCGCTCCGAGTTCACCCGGCACATCAACTCGGTGCTTGCGGGCGACGCCGACATCGGCTCCCGCTTGCCGTTCCCAACCGACACGTTTCAGATCTTCGACGAGTGCCGTGATGGGTTGGTGCTCTCCAAGTTGATCAACGACTCGGTGC
Organism: Saccharomycopsis fodiens; assembly: GCA_002564235.1. Lineage (NCBI taxonomy): Eukaryota > Fungi > Ascomycota > Saccharomycetes > Ascoideales > Saccharomycopsidaceae > Saccharomycopsis > Saccharomycopsis fodiens. Next base: position 168,061 of record JNFV01000003.1, read on the forward strand.
CAGACACCATCGACACCCGTGTGTTGAACTGGCCCAAGGGCGGCAAGCAGTTGAACAAGTTCACGATGAGCGAGAACGCCAATATCGTGATCAACTCGGCCAAGGCCATTGGGTGTGTTGTTGTCAATGTCCATTCCGAGGACATCATTGACGGCACCGAGCACTTGATTCTCGGGATGATCTGGCAGATCATTCGCAGAGGGCTTTTGAGTAAGATCGACATCAAACACCACCCAGAGCTCTACCGCCTTCTTGAGGACGGCGAGGAGCTTGAGCAGTTCTTGCGTCTTTCTCCAGAGAAGATCCTCCTCCGGTGGTTCAACTACCACTTGAAGCAGGCGAACTGGAACCGCACTGTCACGAACTTCAGCAAGGACGTTGCCGACGGCGAAAACTATACGGTGCTTCTCCACCAGTTGGAGTCCCTGTGCTCGTTGGCGCCGTTGCAGACCCCGGACTTGCTCCAGCGTGCCGAGCAGGTCTTGCAGAACGCCGACACCCTTGGCGCCCGCAAGTACCTCACGCCGACCGCGTTGGTTGCCGGGAACCCGAAGTTGAACCTTGCGTTTGTCGCGCACTTGTTCAACACCCACCCTGGATTGGACCCCGTCGAGGAGGCCGAGAAGCCTGAGATCGAGGAGTTTGACGCCGAGGGCGAGCGCGAGGCCCGCGTGTTCACGCTCTGGTTGAACTCGATGGAGGTCAGCACCCCTGTGGTGAACTTGTTCGAGGACCTCAAGGACGGCACGGTGTTGCTCGAGGCGTTCCAGAAGGTGTTGCCTGGCTCGGTGAACGAGAAGTACGTCAACAAGCCGCAGCCGGGCCGCGAGTTGATGCGGTTCAAGGCGCTCGAGAACACCAACTACGCGGTGGAGGTCGGCAAGGCCAACCACTTCTCGCTTGTGGGCATCGAGGGCTCGGACATCTTGGACTCCAACAAGTTGCTCACGTTGGCGCTCGTGTGGCAGTTGATGCGCCGCAACGTGATCCAGACTCTTAGCTCGTTGGCGCAGAACGGCAAGATGTTGACCGACGCCGATATCTTGAAGTGGGCCAACGAGACCGTCAAGAAGGGCGGCAAGTCGAGCCACATCCGCTCGCTCCTGGACTCGTCGCTTGCCACGGGCCACTGGTTGTTGGATGTCTTGAACGGGTTGAAGCCGGGCTACGTCGACTACGACTTGGTGACCCCGGGCAGAACCGAGGAGGAGCGCTACGCGAACGCGCGGTTGGCGATCTCGATTGCAAGAAAGTTGGGTGCCTTGATTTGGCTTGTGCCGGAGGATATCAACGAGGTGCGGTCCAGACTTATTTTGACGTTTGTCGGGTCGTTGATGTCGCTCAAGTTGTAGTGTATTATTAGATCAATATAGCAGTGGAATGGCGATTGTAAGTAATGCATTGCCGTAGCCAATGTGCTGCGGCAACTTATTTATTAGCAGTGCACTCAAGCAGTGCATTGCCGTAGCCCATGTGCTGGCAGCTTGTTTATTAGCAGTGCATTCGGTAGCATGTTTGACCGGTTGTATCCATTGGTTGTGAGTGCCATAGCGGTGAGCTACGAGCCATGACCAACCGCGAAGCCAAGTCCCTTACTCTGTTCAATAGAGCACCCACTGCTTCGAACGATGCAGTGATCGCCAACGCATAAGCGAGAGCTCTTTTTTGTAGACGCCCTCTGAGTACTAAAAAGATTTGCATCATGCATGGTGCGTCTTGCATCTACATCTTGCGCAATGCGCAATTATTGCGTACGTATTTCGGGTACAGATTGTATGGTTCCGAGTGAGTACCACGGCATCTGTGCTGAGAAGAGTTTGCAAATTTTTATGAAAGCAGAATAGATATGGGGCGTTCGAACGATTGCTCTTTTTTTTGGGCGTTTTGTGATTGGGCTAACAGGATGTTCTTTGAACAGGCTCTTGAACTGAGAAGTTTGTGGCAGTCATTGGCTGCGCCGGGCCCGTTTTACAACACTAAATCATTAGTATTTATTAGGATTATTCAAGTGTGAGCAAGCACGTATCTATACAAGGGGAATCAGTTTCGTTGTGCACTGGCTGGCCGATGCACTGCTTTATTCGACACTGCCTATCCACTCCCAGGTTCTCATGATCTCACCATACACCTCCATGGCCACAGCTCTGACATTGGAATTCGACTCCACTCTGTCCATCACCACCTTCCAAGTTTTCACCTTGTTCTTTTGATCCTTGAGTAATACGTCTCGCAACTGGATGTTGCCGATGTATGCCTTGGTCAAACCGGAATCGTCGTGAACCGCTAACTTCTTCTGGTAGATTAATTTCTCGAAAACTGTTTGGCAAAGCTCCTTGAGGTGCGCCTCTTTATGGTAGTAGTTTTTGATCTTGTAGTAGGCCAGCAAAACTACAGCAAGCACAGCCACCAAGATCGAGACATACTTCTTGTACTTCTTCACGAGGAAGTTTGTGATTTTTTGTAGGCGACACCAAAGGTTGAGGTTTGCAAGGGATGTCGACCGAAAGTTTTTCTTAACTTCGACCAAGGCGTCTTCGTCATCGGAATATGCGGTATCAGTATCAGCTTCGTAGAACTGGAGGTTAGTAATTGTGAAAAAGACAAAAAGCACACAGTGCTTAGTTATAAACTTGCCTTACAGTAATGATTTCCTTGTTTTGCTCGACGAACTGCTCCGCCTTCTCCCAGATCTCGTCGAACTCCTCCTGACTCACTTCTGGAGACTTGAGCTGCTGGAGCATGCTGTGAATCTCGATGGCGCCGATGCCCGCCTGCTGGTCGGTGCCCTTACCACACTTCACCGCAGCGTTTCTCTCACTAAGAATGTTCAAAGTGAGCTCTATCATGGTGTCGATTCTTTTCTGCTTGCGCAAGTCCCGAATACACTTCTTGCCCGTGAAGTAGTATGTCACTGGCGTGGTCTCCAAGAAGTCATCATGGCACCGGAGATCAAAGTACGGGAAGCACGTGGCGTTCTCCGGGCATTCAATGCAGCTTGGCTTGATGTACTCCAAGGCAGCTTCCGCTTTCTCAATGTAGGGGTTGTTGTTCGGGTTTGGGAACGTCGGTCTGTCAATAGACAACCCGCAGTAGCCAATCAACTCGCGCTGCTCCTTGTACCAAAGCCCGTACAACGCAAACACAGCAAGCGCGTTGAACACCAAGAAATACTTAAAGTAGCTGGCAAACGAAAACCGCGGCAACACAGCGGGCGTGCCAAGCCCATGTTTCTCGAGCTTCTCGGACTCGGCAACAAGCGCCTTCTCCGAGTCCTTGATCTGAGTCGCCAAGTTGTCTAAGGAGTCCTCGTCCTCTTCAATGATATCCACCTCAGAGCTGTCCACAGACTCGGTCTTCGACAAGTCTGGCAACTCGTCGTTCTCCAACTCATCCTCAGACTCTGATTCAAGGTCGGAGTCGGAGTCCGCGGACTCCTCGACCTTCACTTCGGTCTTCACCTCAGGAATAAATGGCTCGTTCTCGCGCTGCTTGAACGATTTGCCAGCAACCTGCTGCGAGCCAAATTCAAAAGCCGGTGGCTTTCCTTGAACATTGATGCCCAAGCTCTTGGCAAGCTCATCGTCAAACGATGGGTTCGGCACCGGCTCGCTCTTGACCTGACTGCGCAATGGCGTGGTTCTGTTGGATGTTCTGGTTGGTGTTTTGGCTGGGGTTCTGGCAGAAGTCTTCGCTGGCGTCTTTGCAGGCGTTCTTTCCTTGGTTGGCGTTCTAGACAACTCCTCGCGAAGCTCCTTCTTCAACGGCTGCACCTTCTTACTACTGAGTGGAGTGAGAACCGCATTCTCAAAGTCTCGACGCGGAGACAGCAAGATCTGCGTACTGTCCTTGAGATTCTTACTGATCAACGCCTCAAAGTCGTCCCCAGCATCGGAATTCGAGTCCGCATCCAAGATTTCCAGGGCAAACTCGTGCTTCACCTTCTTCTTGGCACTGCGCGGCTCGTCCGCGTGCTTTCTCTTCTTAGACCCGCGCTTTTTCTCCACCTTCAACAGGGAAGCGTCAGAGACGTCCAGAGAATCAGCGTCCGAGTCCGAAGCAGACTCCGGCTTGAACTCCTCCTCTTCAGACTCCGCCTTGATTTTAGAGGAGTCGTGCTCCGACTCTGGCTCAGAGTCGGAATCGGAGTCAGAGCCCGACTCCTCCTCCTTGACACCCTCGTCAGCACTGTCCGACTCAGAATACGGCTCTGGCGAAGGCGTCGCCTTTCTTCTTGTTCTTCTCAGGGGCTTTTCTGGAATATCAGATGACTCCTCAGCCTTCTTGTCAGCCTTCTTGTCAGCCTTCTTGTCAGCCTTCTTGTCAGCCTTCTTGTCAGCCTTCTTGTCAGCCTTCTTGTCAGCCTTCTTCTCAGACATTTTCTCAGACATCTTCTCGGCCTTCGTCTCGGAAAGCTTTTTCTCCTTGGCGGCTGCCCTGCTCTTCGGCTTGGCCTCCGGCTTCGTCACCTTTGATGGTTCGACATTGCCACTGGCCTTTCTCAGCCGCAGCTTCCTGGCTGGCGGCAGTGCAACCTCCTCTGTCGGCTCGCTCTTGGCTTTTGCCTTGACTGGAGTAGCAGTCTTCTTCAGAGGCTTGCGCGCGTCCTGGATCTCGTTCACCGGATCGAGCTGCAAATCGGCGCGGAGTTTCTTGCTATTCGCAGCAATCTCCGAGTCAAAGAGCTTAATAAGCTGGATCTTCTTCGCGCTCAGGGCAAAGTGCACGTCGTGCGTCGCCAAGATCCGCTTAATCTGGGGGATCTTCAACGTGCTAGGGTCGAATCCTGAGTTTTGTTAGTAAAATATTGGTAAAGAAATAGAGAAAAAAAAAGAATCGTAGGAGCGCCTTTTTTTTTCATGAGTTTGTTGACAAACACCCCGCTACTGCTTACCCTCATTGAGATAGGAATACTCGTCATCCATCTTGGTGGCGGCGAAATCTGGAGTTGTCAGGAAAAAATCAGTGTTTTGTCGTGGTGTCGCGCTAAGGAAAACAAACAAGAACAACAGGGCTCATAACGAGACGCGAAAACGTGGGGACGACCCAAGTGGTGAGTGGGAAGACATAATACTTTGCCCGGAGGTCAAGTATTCTTTTTAATTTACTTTTGACTTACACAAGGTTAAAATCATAACAATAATTAACTAACAGGAAAGAATATTACTAGGCTGAGGGCTGAGCTCAAAGGGTGAGCAGCCCATTCTTGGGTCCGACCAATTTGAGGAGCGTGAAAAATGTACATGCACATTCCCAGAATGGGGTTCTCCACATTCCTCAATGCGAACACGCTCGCATTGAGGGGAGCCAAAAATCTAAGATCATCGCAAAATATTGCATTGAGACTGAGTGCAAATGGGGATTCTAGTAGGCAATATGCACCGTCCAGCCACGGCAGGGTCTAATTATCACAGTCGCTGGCCGTGAGACCCACGTCTCAACATCGCGCATTGGTAGCGCGACAGCGCCGACGCCATTGGCACACCATTGGCACACCGTTGGCACACTCGCACCACCTCGCTTCTGCTCGCTGGTTCTAGAATGGATGATAGGAATTGCCTCACACGCACCGCCTCGCTAACGCTCGCCGGCGCTAAATACCGAAATCACCCCCCACAAAGGCACTGCGCAACGCTTTCTTGTCGTTCCCCTTCCCGGCCGGCCCGTGCAACTTGCTGAAGCCCTGCGTCTGCGGCATCGCGGCAATCGCCAAGTCGCTTCGCGTCACGGGCTGTTGTCCTCCAGCACCCGGTGCGCCAGGAGCCCCACCTGGAGCCCCGCCTTGTGGGTAGCCGTGGTACTGGCCCGGCGGACCGTACGTCGGCGACACGTTGCCTGGCGGGCCGTACTGCCTGTACTGGCCCGGCGGAGGGCCCGCTCGGAAGTTCCCAGGCGGGCCAGGCGGGCCAGGTGGGCCAGGTCTGCCCTGCGGTGGACCTCTGTAGTAGCCCCCGTGAGGTGGGGCTCCTTGAGGCGCCCCACCCGGTCCCCCCGGACCCGGAGGAGCCCTGTAATTTCCTGGCGGCGGTCCCCTCGTTGGCGAGACTCTTCCCCCTGGTCCGTTGTTTGGAGCCCTGTTAGGCAGCGGCTGTCTTTGTCCCGGAGGCCCCTGTCCCTGCCCCTGCGGTGGCCCATGTCTGTACGGCTGCTGGTAATAGCCCTGGCCGTGGCCCTGGTATCCTTGGCCGTAGCCCTGCCCATAGTATCCCTGATCGTAGCCCTGATCATAGTAGTCCTGGTCGTAGTAGCCCTGCTGCTGTGGCCCCCGTGGCGGCGGCCGGCGCTGCGGACGCGGCTCCTCATCGTAGTACTCGTCTTCGTAGCCGCCATAGTAATCGTCACGCAGCGGCGAATTAGAGTGGTTTGATCGGCCCGGGGAGCGTCCAGGAGACCTACGCGGGGATCTGTTGGGCGACCTCGTCGGCTCCTTTCTGCGGGGCGACTTCTTGTACGTGATAGTCGCGGGGCTCTCCTCGACCTGCTTTCTCCGCGGGCTTCTTCTCCGCGGCACAGGTTTTTCGATCACGGGCTCGTCGTCGTATATGCTCTCGGGAGCAGTCGACGACCCATGTGACGTGAGCAAGCCAGGGTCATCCAACTCCTGCTCCCCACCAATGACACACTCTTGGATGATGATCCACTTCACCTTGTCCTTTTGAAACTCAAACTCCGCAACCAACAGCTTGCCGAAAAGCGCACGCTTACGTTCCAGACTCTCGGCCGAAATGCTGGCCATCCAGGCCCATATGTAGTAGTCGTCAATGGCAATGCGCAGCACCGAGGCTTTATGCACATTCGCTTCGTCCCCGTACTCGCTCTCGGGACCTCCGTACCAGCCGTTGTCCAACAAATACACAGGCTTGTCGTTGCAGAGCTTGTCGACAATGCGGCGCAGCTCGGGCGTGAGCTTCTCGACAATCGTCTGCTGCTTGTCCTTGAACAACGACTTGAGCACCACGTAGTCTTCCTTGGCCTCGAAGAACTCGGGCAGTTCGAACGAGAGCACCTTGGAGGTGCGGGCGAGAAGCTCGATGGGATCGGAGGAGAGTTTCCTGCTGTAAACCGTGATCAAGGGCATCGACGTGAGGCGACTGCTGGAGGTGTTACTTTCTGGGGGATACGGATTGGAAGCAAGCAACGCTTGTAAAGACCGCTGAATCTTCACTTTTGTGTTTGCATCGGAGGGCAACATCAGGCGCAAGAACGAGAGGAGAAGATGGAACATGGCGTCAGACGCCGGGAGCCATTCCTCTAACCCGTCGATGAAGGACTTTCTGTCATCGCTGTAGCCCAAGGACAGCGTTGTTGAGTCAAGCAACAGCTTTGGCGCAGGACCCGAGAACGCCCAGATTCCGGCAAGCCGTGCGATCTTCCGCCCGCTGAGGCGGTTCTCTTTGGTGTAAGCAGCAATCCTAATAAGCAAGTCCATGAAGTCATACACTATGGAAGCGTGTTCCGGGGAAGGCAAGCACGTCGGCATCAAGTCGAAGAATGCGTTTTTCGGATAGTTCTGCTTGCTCTCGAGTCGCTTGAACTTCTCGTAGGCGTCCCAGCCCACGACGCATGCGTCGGGCAACCGGCACCACATGTACTTGAGTGCCAGCATCAAAGTAAAGCCATCGGTGCGCTTGATGATCTTGGAGACAAGCTCAGAGTTGTTGAGGTTCTGCAAGACTTTCTGAAGAAAGAACAGGAGCTTGCGGTCGTCGTTCTGCGCCCGGAACGGGAGGAAGATGTAGGGGATCTTGGCGCCGTTCAGCTTGAGCTCCAGGGTGAGCGCGTGGATCAAGTCCTTGGCGTCGCCGCGGTCAAACTCCTCGATCATGTCCAAGCCGATCTCGTTGAGAAAGGTCTTCTCCTTATGGTGGTCGGGATACGGCAGGGGCATTGTCAATGTTCCATAGGCGGAGTCAAGCGGCGGCCGAAAAGATGTGTTCCGAAAAGTCGAAAATCAGAGACGCACCAAGCGTGGCTTAGCAAAGGGAAGTGTGAAAGCTGGGCAAAACCCTATGTGTCTGGTCTATTACCAACTATGAGAATTCCAAACTCCCAGAGATGTGTCAAAGCTGCGTCTAGACTGTGCTGCGCGTGGGGAGCTAGATATTTGGCCGGCTCAGGTGCCATTTTTCGTGCCTGTGTTTATGCCCGTCCCGATCCGGTACCGTGTACCATGCATGGGCCGGCAGAGAACGGCGACCTGGAATCCTGGGAGGCAACGCAGGGAAGTGGTATTTTATACACCGCCGGATAAAAACAACGGTAGTGCATTGTGGTAAAGCAATTCAGTGCGTTGTGACAAAAATATACGTAGTACGTTGTGGTAAAACAAATGTAGTGCATTCATTGTGGCGGGCAGTCAATTGCTGGCTTTGCCCGCTTGCAATCGCCGAGATCTCTCCCAAAACACTGTGGGTGAATGCCGGCCAGGCAAAGTAAGGTTCAAATAAAACGGAAATCTACAGTAACATAGAATTGACAGTTCACAGTAACATGGACGTTCAAAGTAACCTGGAAATTTTGTAGATACCCCACCCTGGTGCTGCCAGTGCACCGCTTCTCGCCTCTGCCTCGTCCATTCTTGATAGACAGGGTATGCAGCTGTTTCTGTAAAGAGTGAAATTTGTCCCTATGCGGAAGAACAGACACAGGGCCAAGCAATGAGGAGCTCTAAGTCTGTAATAGACTAAGTGGGTTTATTACAAAGTTTACGATGCGAGCAAATATATATAAAGGATATCGAATGTTACCCGTAAGGTGCCTAAAGTCTATATGCCACTACAGAGCACTGGTCAATCGCTACACTTCTTCCGTTAACCATCTATCAATCTATAAATAGAAAATAACCTGCTCTAGTACTCTAGCCTAGTGCGTTGTTAATCTTCCCCAGTGAAATGTGTCGTCACAATGTAATCAGCACGGCAGTGCATCATTCACATCACCCACGGAATCCCCTGTTTTCTCCACCAATCGCTCACCGCATGCCACTCCCCCCTCTCTCTGTCCCTGCCAATCCCGTTCAACACCGACCGTGCCTCAAGCACCTCCACAGTGTGCCCCTTCGCCTCCATCTGCCCGATAAACGCACTCCCGGTGTAATTCTCCAGGTACAAGACCTCCGGAATAAGCTGGTGGTGCAACCGCGGATACGCAATGGTCTCGAGCACGGGCATCTGGTAGAGATAGCGCCGCACAATCGACTGGAACACCGACGTCAAGATCCGGCTCCCGCCGGCAGCGCCAATCACAAAGTCGGGATATCCAATGAGCTCCGAGGAGTGTCCGGAGGCAAGCTCTGCATCTCCCGTCTTGACAAACACAATGGTAGGAACCATCGACGAGAGCGGCCGCTTGCCGGGTCTTATGTAGTTGTACACCAGAGGCGCCAAGTCAAACGAGTTTCGCGTGTCGCCAGGGATCGAGAAATCGTCCATCTGGTCGTTCAAGATGATCCCCGTGCGCGGGTCGATCACCTTGGAGCCGAACACAAGGTTCACCGACGTCGTCATCAGCACCAGGTTGTTGTACTGGTCCACCACACTGAAGTGGCACGTCCCGGCATCGTCCACGGGCTCGAACGCCGGGTCGTACGCTTTCCAGCCAAGGGTCTGGTCGTCCGAGATGTTGGCGTACGCCGCGTGAGACCACTCACGTGACAAGATGTGGGCCACCCGCGCCACCAGCTCCGCGTCCTCGTTGTCGCCCAACCGTGTCCGCGCCGCCGCCATCCACTTCATCATCTCCACCAAGCGCTGCGAGTGCACCTCGGAGAGGTCGCAGCCTATGCAAAAGTCGGGATCCCGGCGGTGCTTCCGCTCGAAAAACTCATTCACCAAGTTGACGCCGCCCAACAACGCGGGGCCCGACGAGCCCCCGGTGTGAATCGTCGCAACCTCGTACTTGCCCATGAGCAGCTGGCGCGCCGGAGTGCTCACCTTGAGTGCGTAGTCAGAGAAGTCCTTCTTTGTGAGGATGCCGCCTTTCTGCCTCACGGTGCGCACTAGAGACGAGGCAATCGGCCCGTCTGGATCGTAGAAAATGGCATCGCTGCCGTTGGCGGCAATAAGCCGGAGCGTCTTGGCAAACGCAGGACGCCGCACCCAGTCGCCCTCTTTCACAAGGTGGACGTCGCACTGAGCCGCTGCCCCGTCACGTGACCGGGGACTCCCCCCACGCTTCTCGCACCGCTCAACCTCCTCGTAGTTTCTCACCAAAAACGGCCACTCCTTCCAGTTCTCAACGAAAAAGTCCTTGTTCAACTCCGCCATCTTCTCTAGCACATAGCTACAGTTCCAGCCTCTCTCGGCGATGTGCGCCACAGGGTAGACAAGATCCGCCCAGGCCACGTTCCCCGAGCCGTGCTCGGTGTACAAACGGAACAACCCCTTTAACTCTCCCGGAACGCCCACCGCAAGCCCGCCGTAGCGCAGCGGCTCGGGCTCCAGGGTGTTCGTGACGTCGTTGTACATCTCCTCGTGTGCCCGTGCCGGAGCCTGCTCACGTGCGTCCACACTGAGCAACGAGTTCAGACCGTTGCTCAAGTGCCTCGACGCCACAATGAACCCGCCGCCGCCGATCCCGCTGCTGAACGAGTTGATCAACCCGAGGCAGAGCGCGGCCGTTACGGCTGCGTCCGCGGCGTTGCCCTGGCGCTCCGAGAGCACCTTCCCCGCAAGCTCCAGGCACTGCTCGAGATCCGTGGCGATTGCCGCGCCTTTTCCGACTTTGAGGGCGTCACGCTCGGGATTGAGTGCCGGGTTTCTCGCGGGAGGGCCCATGTTCAAGCCATTTGTCTTGACGGGCTTGTCCAATGGTGTTTCACTGCTTCGTGCCATGCTCTTGCTTATTAAGCAACCTCCACTCACTGCCAGCCATAGCCACCAGCCCAAAACCAAGCTCGCAAGTAGAACATGGTACTTTCTCGCCAGATGCTTTCTCGGCAACTGCTCTGCTTTTGTTCTGGGGCTCTCTGCCTTCTCGAGATCGAGCATTGTGGAGCGTTCCACCACTATCAGTGCAAGCTTATCATCCTTGCGTGATCATCAGGGTAACGGCCCTAACTCCGACGGAGAAGTCAGAAGTAGGCAACCATAAAGAATTATGAATAATCATATTGTTCATTGAATTGACTTTTGAGCCGACAGCATGGCCAATAGCATGGCCAGTAGTATGGCCATTGTAGGACCACTTGTTTGCAGCAGTGCCCTGTGCTTGCTTGGATTCGCCTGCTTTCTCCTGGAGTGCATTGCGTCAGCTTGACCTTGGCAAGTATTGGGTCGCCCAGACCCATTTAAACTTGGAAACCTTTTTTTTTTTTGCAAAGTGTTCCAAGTCTAAATGTATCATAGCAACCAAGCAAGCAGTGTACTTGTTGTGTAAAAATGTATCAAATTATGTATACTGCACTTAGTGCTACTCCGTTAGCCCTAAATGGCATGTGGAGACTTGGCGCACTGACACATAGTACCACTAACAAAAATGCAGCATGCCAACACAATGCGCTACATAAACAACGTACTAATTACACATTTCGCTACTAATACTACTGATACACCGCAGTGTCTCGCTGACGCTCGCCACTGCTACAACTGTTTGAAATCATATATTGTCGACGCTGGTTTGCGACTAGTCAGCTGCTAACCATAGCCGTGGCCCAACGGCAACAGCCGGCCGAGCTTACTGCCATGTGCCAGACAACACGCGGACGCAAACGCTCGCAGCTGCTCACTGCGTTCGCAGCTTCGCAGCTACTGGGCCTTGGCAAATCTGGCCTCGGCCTCCTTCCAGTTGATGACATTCCAGATCGCCTTGAAGTAGTCCGCCTTGACGTTCTGGTACTGCAAGTAGTACGCGTGCTCCCAGGCGTCGATCGCCACCAAAGGCACCAACTTGCCGGTCACAGTGTCCTGGTTGTATCTCTGCACAACCTCAATCGCGTTGTTCTCCTTGTTCAACACAATGAACGCCCAGCCAGAGCCCTGGATCCCCGCCAACTTGCCGTTGGTGAGAGTGATCAAGTTGTCCAACGAGCCAAACTGCTCCTCGATCTTGGTGGCAAGCTGGCCACTTGGCGGCGCGCCACCGTTCACAGAGACCGGCGAGAGGTTCTTCCAGAAAAGGTTGTGGTTGGTGAACCCTCCTCCGTGGAACTTGATGTTCTGCTGCAACTCCACGGCCTGCTTGACGTCGTTCTTGCTCTCGGCAGCAAGAAGCTTCTCAGTGGCGTCGTTGTACCCGTTCACATACGTCTGGTGGTGCTTGGTGTAGTGGATCTCGTTGATCTGGCCGGAAATGTGTGGCTCAAGCGCGCCAAAGTCCCAGTCGAGGGCCGGCAAAGTGACCTTAGTTCTGGCCGAGGCGAGAGACCCGAGCGTCTTGGTCTGGGTTCTCACGGCGTTGCGGAGGGAAGACGAGATGATTGAGGACATTGTTTGGTTGGTTCGTAACTTTGAGTACTCAAGTGCTCTACGAAGACTCCGGGGAAACTCCCCATTTATGTTGCTTACACTCCCTGGTTCGAAGCCCCGGCAGAAAACTGTGGCCTGCGAGTGGCCGGCTCGGATGGGCCGCTGCTTACTCCAATGGGCGGCGGCCGTGCTAACTCCGCCCGGGCATTTGCTCGCATCGCAATCGCCACAAGGATTGCCTGTTTCACTGGCCAGAATTGCGAAGGCAGTGCTCTGGCGCACTGGCGAAGCCAATGTGCTGCGAGGATCTGCCCACTGGCATCAAGACTGTACTTGGCACCCATGACATTTTACGTTCGTAATGTGCGTCTGATAATGCATCAAGGCATGGCTGATAGCCCACAACAATGTGTGCGCCATCAAAGAAGCCACCAGTCTGTCGTTAGGAGAATTTGAAGTAGTTGGCACGAGCTATTGCAATGTGGCTGCCGCGATCCAGAGTTTGCAACAGCCCACGTAGTGCCATTGGGTGCCGCATTGAGTGATTACATGGTCTGCTGCTTTATATTCGGCTTCCACGTGCAACATTAAGTGCAACACGCCAGGTGCAGTGCATTGCAGTGCACACTGTGGCCGCTGGAACATCTTTGATGCTTGAAAAGCATAGCCTTTTGTGCCTTTCCCTCCAACGCATTTTGAAATCCCTTTCGGTTGTCCTTTCGGTTGCCCTTTCTGTTGCCCTCCCTGTTGCCCGTTGAAATCATTGCTTGGCAAACCGCAGCAAACAAACATCTAACATCCGTGATAGTTTAGTGGCTAGAATTCGCGCTTGTCGCGCGCGGGACCGGGGTTCAATTCCCCGTCGCGGAGTTTATTTTTTTGCATTTTTCCCCAGTGCCTGGCTTAGACACACCTGCCTGCATTTCAGGCACCGCCCATCTTTTTGCCCACACACAACTATCTACAAAATTTAACAAACCCACATCTAACCAATGCTTGTTGATGTGGACGAGGCCGACGTGGTCATTCTTGAGGAATCCCTTGAGAAATCGCGTGGACTCATCGCCGACATCAATCTCGGGCTCAAAAAGATCACCGCCTCCAGTCAACGACTGGAATCATTGATCAAGCCGATGATTGACTACTCGCGCAAGCTCGAGGTTTATCAGAGAAACATCAAAGACTCGCTAAAGCTTGTGGACAAAGTGAAACACTCGGCCAATCTTGTGGCGCAGTACGAGCATACCATTAATACCACGTCCTTCACTGACGGACAAGTGCCAAAGTACATAGCCTGCCTCAAGGACAGCAAGAAACTTCTCGGAGACATGCGGACCCTAGGCATCGATGAGTTCCGGGGTATTTTTGAAAACTTGATCAGTGTCATAAACAAGGGCGAGACGAGTCTCTTGAATTTTGCCAGCCGCAGCATTGTGCGGTTCTCCGAGCCGTTCGACCCAAGGGAGACGCTCCAGCAGAACCTCGAGTTTCCCCAGCTCAACAAGCAGGTGGTGCAGAACCTTGTTTTGATTATCCAATATTTCTCTGATTATAAAGAGATTGGTCGCAGCAAGGACGATTTGTTAGAAATCGAGAAGATCTACACTGAGCAGAGAACCAAGTACATCAGGGAGAGTCTTCGGTTCTTGCAGCCGGCGACCGTGCCTGCGTCCAAGGGACCTAATGTGCCCTATGAGAAGAACCTGAATGGAATCAACCATTATACCGATGCCTTGAATAGATTCATGCTCACGGAGAACCGGCTTATTGTCCAGGTGTTCTCTGGAATCAACTATGGCAAGGACAGCAAGATCAACGCGGTGCTCAGTGCTGCCAAGAAGATCAGAATTTTTGACAAGGAATTCCAAGACGTTCTTGGCGACTACGTTGTGATTGTCTCACAGATCATCGACTTTGTCAACAAAAACCACGCCACTGAGGGCATGCTTTCATTCGAGCTTGTCGAGTGCTATCTCAAGATCTGGCCGACGTTCGATGAGGTCAATGCCACGCCGAACAACAACACAAGTGTCGGTCAGTTGGCGAGTATCTTCAACAACGTCAAGGGTGTGGCATGCGACTTGTTCACCGAGTACTTGAAGTTTGTCGACACGCGGATCAGCAACATGCAGAGTCTCCCAATGGACAACGGCATCTCTGAGTGCACCGTGGAGCTCATGTCGCGGTTGCGCAAGTTCTCGGAGTACCGTGCTGCTGTGGCCGACGTCATTCTGGCAATGAAGCCGGGCACGTGGATTCCCGCGCCGAAGCCGCAGTGGCTCGGGGTGTTTTCCAGCGTGCTGACGACGGTGCCGGTGGATGCGAGCGATCGGAACGTGCTTCTCTCGTCGTACTTTAGCGACTGCATCGACGCCATAGTGGTGTGTCTTGAGATCAAAGCGAAGACTATCCTACAGAAGCGGACGGGCGCCATAGGCTATTTCTTGCTCATCAACTTGACGCTTATCGAGCAGATTGCCAAAAAATCCGAGATCCACGCGATTCTTGGAACGACTGGCGCGGACCGGCTTGAAAAGCTCAAGAAGCGTTGTGCCAAGATGTTTATCACCGAGTGGAAGGCCTTGGGCAGTACTTTGATGGACGTGACGGTGACGGCCGGTGCCGGTGGAAAGACCAAGATGAGCTCGAAGGACAAGGATGCAGTCAAGGAGAAGTTCAAGACGTTCAATGTTGATTTCGACGAGTTGGTGAAAGCGTTCAGGCTGTACAAGATCAGAGACCCGCTGTTGAAGAAGTACTTGGTGGGAGAGATCGATTTTATCATTCCGTTGTACGGGCGGTTTTATGAAAAGCATAGCCAGGGGGACTTTAGCAAGCATACTGGGAAGTACATCAAGTACGACAAGAACGAGTTGGCTGCGATTATACAAGGACTACAGCACTAGCGAGCGGCAGCGAGCAGTGCAGTGGTGAAAAGTACACTGTTGAGATCTTCTTGGCGGTGGAAAAAGGCATTGCTCAGATCTTCACGCGAGAGTCAGCGAGACAATGTGATATTGAGGCAAGCAGTGCAAGTGATGCTAACTTGTTGGTTGATGATGCCCCTTCACAGCTGAATAATCTATCTTGTGTCTGTTCTGCTACTTCATCTAGAAAAAACCATAAGCCTTGCGCGCCACGCCTGAAGCATTACTTAGAGCTACATGACGAATTTATACTATATTAATTGGCGTAGAATTGGAAGCGAGTGTAGATTAGTAAACAGTGTGCAATTTCACTTTGTGCACAGTGACAGCTTGGTGTACCATGACACGCAAGACTAATGTTCGACTTGGCAGATTCTCAGAGACACGAGATATCAACTCATGAGTAAGTGTTCAGACTATGTTGCTTCCAATCTGCTGGCTGCCAAGACCACTGGATTAATTATTATCAGAGCAGTGCATTGACCTTTGTTGAGATTCGCAGTCTGAGTTCTCAGCCAACTGTTAAGCACTGCAGAAAACGCAGTCTGACGGGAGCTCAATCAGTGCTTGAACGGAGCAATTGAGAACGCAGCAATTAAGAACGCGGAAGGAAGTGCCAAAAAAAGCCCCAAACGCTGGACGTTTCAAAGCTAACTTTCATATTCAGGTGTGTCATTTTCTAGCGTGCCATTTTCTAGCGTGCCATTTTCTAGTGTGTCACTCACTTGAACCTACACTGAATTACTATGAACGATTATTATCTTGGAGTTCTTAAGCACCTGGTGCCAACTTCCTACTTGCTACATCTCCGACCTCGCTCCCTGGCGACCGCTTCCACTCGCTTAAAGATGTCACGTGACGCCCGACTTTCCTGGCGATTGGCCAATCATGGCGCGGCCGAATCTAATACCGCGAGGGCTGGGCCAATCAGGGCCGCGAAAAACTATGCGGGCCAGCGCTTTCGTGGGGAAACCCGGAGGCATGCGAAAAACAAAAATCGAAAAACCGGTTTATTTTCACCGTAACACACGCACCACTGCTTTCTAGCCAAGATGCTCAGTATACGCCAGCAAGTGTTGCGGAGCAGTCTCCGGACCGCGCTCCAGAAGCGCGCCTTCCACCAGGGCTTTGCCGCCCAGCAGGTGATCACCAACGGCAGCCGTGTCAACGGCAAAGAAAACGCCGCCAAGCTTGTCGGCGACAAGTACCACATTGTGGACCACGAGTACGACTGCGTGGTTGTGGGAGCCGGCGGAGCCGGTTTGCGTGCTGCGTTTGGCTTGGCGGTCGAGGGCTACAAGACCGCGTGTATCTCGAAGCTTTTCCCAACGAGATCGCACACCGTTGCGGCCCAGGGCGGCATCAACGCCGCGCTCGGGAACATGCACCCGGACGACTGGCACTGGCACATGTACGACACCGTCAAGGGGTCCGACTGGTTGGGTGACCAGGATGCCATCCACTACATGACCCGCGAGGCGCCCGACTCGATCTACGAGTTGGAGCACTTTGGCGTGCCGTTTTCCAGAACCGACGAGGGCAGAATCTACCAGCGTGCGTTTGGCGGGCAGGCCAAGGACTACGGCCACGGCGGGCAGGCGTACAGAACGTGCGCGGTCGCCGACAGAACCGGGCATGCGCTCTTGCACACCCTCTACGGACAGAGTTTGCGACACGACACCCACTTTTTCATTGAGTTTTTTGCGATGGACCTCCTTATGGAGAACGGCGAGTGTGTGGGTGTGATGGCGTACAACCAGGAGGACGGCACGCTCCACAGATTCAGAGCGCACAAGACCGTGATTGCCACCGGCGGATACGGCCGTGCCTACTTCTCGTGCACCTCGGCGCACACCTGTACCGGTGACGGATACGCCATGGTGTCGCGTGCGGGCTTGCCGCTCCAGGACATGGAGTTTGTGCAGTTCCACCCATCTGGTATCTATGGCTCGGGCTGCTTGATCACCGAGGGCGCCAGAGGCGAGGGTGGTTTCTTGCTCAACTCCGAGGGTGAGCGGTTCATGGAGCGTTACGCGCCAACCGCCAAGGACCTTGCGTCGCGTGATGTTGTGTCGCGTGCCATCACGATGGAGATCCGTGCCGGGCGCGGTGTCGGGCCAGAGAAGGACCACATGTTGCTCCAGCTCTCGCACCTTCCACCAGCGGTCTTGCACGAGCGTCTCCCAGGTATCTCCGAGACCGCCTCTATCTTTGCCGGTGTGGATGTCACCAAGGAGCCGATCCCAATCTTGCCAACCGTGCACTACAACATGGGAGGTATCCCAACCAAGTGGACCGGTGAGGTGTTGACTCTTGACGAGAACGGAAACGACAAGGTTGTGCCGGGTCTCCTTGCCTGTGGTGAGGCCGCGTGTGTCTCTGTGCACGGTGCCAACCGTTTGGGTGCCAACTCGTTGCTCGATCTCGTGGTGTTCGGCAGAGCTGTTTCCCACACCATCCGCGACTCGTTGACCCCAGGCACCCCACACAAGCCTGTGGATGCCGAGCTTGGAAAGGCCTCGATCGAGAACCTTGACCACGTGAGAAACGCCACCGGACCAAAGCCGACCTACGAGATCAGACTCGCGATGCAGAAGTGCATGCAGACCGACGTTTCTGTGTTCAGAACCCAGGAGTCTTTGGACGACGGTGTTGCTGGCATTACCGAGATCGACAAGTCGTTCAAGGACGTTGGCACCAGCGACCGCTCGATGATCTGGAACTCGGACCTTGTCGAGACCCTTGAGTTGCAGAACTTGCTCACGTGCGCCAAGCAGACCGCGGTGTCCGCTGCCGCCAGAAAGGAGTCGCGTGGTGCGCACGCCAGAGAGGACTACCCAGACAGAGATGACGAGAACTGGATGAAGCACACCTTGTCGTGGCAGCAGAAGGGCGGCGACGATGTGGCCCTTGAATACAGAGATGTGATCAGCAAGACCCTTGATCCAAACGAGTGCAAGACCGTGCCTCCAGGAAAGAGAGTCTACTAAGCGCCTCGCTTCGCGAACTCAATTACAGGTTCGATGCACTTGTAAACTTGTTTTCCAGTGTTTGCAGTGCCCTTC
The DNA here is from genome assembly GCA_002564235.1 of Saccharomycopsis fodiens. Lineage (NCBI taxonomy): Eukaryota > Fungi > Ascomycota > Saccharomycetes > Ascoideales > Saccharomycopsidaceae > Saccharomycopsis > Saccharomycopsis fodiens. The sequence goes on from JNFV01000003.1 coordinate 186,454, forward strand.
ACCCTATCTGTCTACCCGAGTGGTACCCGCTGACAAGCGTTCAGCTACATACTCACAAAGCATAATAGTAACGATCAACTTGTAAGCCGCAGCAGCAGCAGCAGCAGCACCACACTCAAGCTAGCACCAATTGACAAAAAGTAACCGTTGACCAAAGATGACGGCACAGTCTTGAACAAGATGGCAGCCAAAGCCAGCGAGAAACAGGCAAGTAACAAACAGGCAAGCAACAAAATGGTCAGTGGTTAGTCGACTGGCAAGGAAAAGCGGACTCTGGTTGCTATTTCCGACTAATAAAAGCCGTCAATCTGACTAACAAAGTGTTAGTTTGAGCCACACTCACCTGGCTTCTCTGTAGGAATTGTTGAACAAGACTTTAGCAGCCTCTACCTTTGTGCATTGTGAAACCAACCACTATATCACAAAAAATTTGCGGTATCTTTTTGCAATATATCTACGCAATTAGTGATGAATTTTATTATTATTTTGTAAGATATTCAGACTTTAGTATTGTATCTGTAGCAAGTTGTGTTATATTTTATATCATAGTTAGTATTTTGTATTATGGCGTTGGGGCTTTCTTTGTACTGGACGGTTAACTGTGTGGCAACCCACAGTGTCCCCGCCGAGTAATCAGTCGCCTCCGCGCCTCGAACCGATGGCACTCTCTCCCAGCCCCAATTATCCTCCGAATCTCCCCACCACTAGACTAGCGGGCCCGCTAGTAAATACTTTGTTTTTCAACGGGGTATGTGATTCCTTGCTCTGTGCAGGCGTGGTAGATCTTTCTTCATCATGCATCATGCAAGCAGCACACCAGGTAGTGGGATGCTGCAAGCATGTAGGCTGCGGCCTATAATAAATGACTTATTAAAACCAGCTACTACTAAGAAGTGGTCTCCTTATTTTCAGAAGGTTTTTATACGAGGAAGTGCGAGGTGTTGCAAACGAAGTGAACCAGTAGTGAGTGGGACTTGCACTGCACTGATCGAGCTAGTATTTAAAGCGATCCACCTCGCAAAGTACATTTCACAGTATATACATGATCAGCTGCTCAGTACTTCCCTAAGTGTTTTTTGATGATTTTACTTGCAGAACCTGGCTGTGTCTTAAAAATTATAGACAACTGGCAAGCTTGAACTAGTGCTCCAGCTGAACGTGGCGTCACAGTATACTTTGCGGCTAAACATGTGGTATACTTCTCGTAGAACCAAAGTAGTGGTGAAAGAACAACTCTTTCTACGTTCTGCGTTTTTGCAGATTGAAATAAAACCTCCTGTGAAGTGCTGTTTTTGTAACTGTGATGCAGCAGTTGGTGACTTAGATTTTCAGCGTGGTGGATTTTTAGTACTGGTTGTTTGCTGCTATAAGACGCAGCCACCATAGGCCTTAGTACTAGAGATATTGCTGACTGCAATGCTACTTACTAACGCATTGCACACGCATCACACTGCCACGGTCCTACTGTCGCAACCTGATCTAATGATATTGACTGTGCAGACAACTGTAAACTAAAGAATTATGGTATACTATTGAGCAGCAGCGAGTGCACGCAAGCGCTGCAATTCTATGGGCAATCCGCTCCATCGCTGTGGGGCCAAGCGCTCTATCGACAGGAGCATAGGTAGTGAGGTGAAAGCTTATCACTTTTGCAGAATCAAGCTACTGGTAAGTGCTGTAATGGGCTGAGCTGTGATGACAACTATGCCACCGCAGCACATTGGCTTCGCCAATGCAGTCCTGCTCAGCTCCGCCGTCTGCGCCTCTGACTTTCCTTCTGAATACTGCTCCCCGAGATCACCATCTCGCTCACCCCCTGCTGGCTCGCAAGCCTGTTTCTCACCCTTGCTCCCAGCCGGCTGCGTGCCTTCTGCACCTCGAGCGGCTCCTCCTTCACCTCCGGGGTCGCCGGCTTCAGTCCCGGGCTCTTCCCGTTGGGCGAAGTAATCAGCCGGAGCACACGCCACGACGACTGCGGCGACTGCAGAATGCGGTTGCGGCGGCGCTCGACGGGAGTCGGCGGGGTGCCAAGCGGGGTACTCAGCGCCGCCACCTCCTGCTGCTTCTGGTCCGCCCTCACTGTGAACGACTCCGTACGCTGCTGCGAGTCGCGCACATACGTCTTGACGTCTTCCGGGCTCTTACTGTTCTCCTTCTCCATGGAGATCTCCACCACATGGCCGTGTCCCTGTGCCTCGCCAATGTCTTCGTAGTCGTCGTCGGAGTTTTGGGTGAACAGATTGGACACGTACCGGCCGTTGTTGCCCTTGCGGGGCTGGCCTGGCGGCTGCACGGGCACCGCGGCGCCCACCGAGCTCTTCATGCGGCCCAGGACGCGCCGCTTCGCCACCACGGGCAGCTGCAAGCGGTGGCCCTTGGCTTTTTGGCGAGAGCGGAAGGCTTCGTAGCTGACCAACGACGAGTATCCCGCGAGTTTGTCGATCGGCACCGTGTCCAACACCATGGTATACTTCCAGCTGCGGAACTCGTGCTGATGTAAATAGAGCCAGTGCTGCTGCGGTCCCACAACCATGCCCGGCCGGATCATCCGCATGTACCCAATACACTCATTGGCAGTAAAGCCATGGGTGTAGATGAGGTGCGCACCAATGAGGCACCCCGTGCGTCCGAGCCCGGCCTTGCAGTGGACGGCAACCTTGCCGCCCTCGGCAATCACTCCTTCGGCGACGCCTATAAACTGCTGCACGTACTCCATTGTCGGGCACGTGCCGTCGTCGAAGATCATGTCGATGTGCTTGATGCCGCGTTTGGTGAACTCCTGGGCGTTGTAGAGGTGCGAGTTGAGTCTCACCACCATGCCGACATTCTGCTTTTTGAAATAGTTCAAGACTTTCTTGAAAGGATCGTTGAGAACGCCATCTCTGCCCTGCTGCGGCGACGCAAACGCCACATAGTCTCTTCCCACAACGTTCAAGTCGCCCTGGTCAACACGCTCGTACTGTTCAAACTCTTCCAAGTTGAACGACGTCAAGTCCAAGAGTTGCCTCTCCTTGGCTCTCCAAAGGCCATAGACAATGTCCTGGATTGTGATTTCAAAGTCGGCGTGCGAATAGCCAGCGTCTCTGAACCCCATCAATGGTGGGTTGATTTGCGCGAGGGGCTGTAACACTTGATGTGGCAGCCACGACTGCACAAGAACCATGTAGCAACTGAGCAAACACGCCGCATTGCTTCTTTCCTTGGCCCCTGTCAGCGAGTAGAACACTATGGCTTTTCTCTGGTTCGAATCCTCGTTGAGGATGTTGTGAAGCACCACCGCAAACCGGTAGAGGTGGCCCACGTGAAGCGGGCCAAAGTCGAGGTGGAACGAGTTGTAGGGGAGCGCGTCCTCGACGGTGAAGTACACGAGCTCGTCTGTGTCGACGGGGTTGAAGTCGTAGGCGCCGAGGTAGATTCGTCCTGAAGTTAGTATTGGCGAGAGAATTATAACAAAGGAGGCATGTGGGATGTGGCATGTGGCATGTGATGTATGGCATGTAACAGACAGCAGCTAGCAGCTAGCAGCTAGCAGACAGCAGCAACAGTTAGCAGCCTTATGGCTGCAGAGCAGCGACAAATGATAAGAAAACAGCGCTTCCTGATAGCCAAAACATTCAAATTTCACGCAAAATCATATCAACAAATTCAAAACATTCAAACACTCAAAACAATCAAACACTCAAAACAATCAAAACATTTAAAACTTCTGAAAGAAATCATAAATGCATTGCCATTGGATCACTACTTTCAACACTGCCTGCTGTTTTGAGCTCGATCTTGTCATCTCAGGCTTCTGATCTCGTGACTCTGTTTCTCTCATTGCTGATGCTGTTGTGTCTTTGCCTCCGCTGGGTTTCCTGCTTTACCATAATAGCAAGACCTTCCTGAAGACTTGAAGTATACTTGTTTTCAGGCAGTGGCATCCCCGAGTCTGAGTTTCCGGAATCGCATCTCAGGTTCTTCAGCAAAAGACCTGATCAGCTGACGCTGTTTGAACACTGTAGACACTGCTGGAGACCTCTCTTTTTCCGCGTTTCACTCCCAACATCATTCCCATCTAATATTACTCACCCTTGAGGAACTCAATCACAGGGACCGAGCTGCTCGTCCGTTTCTTCGACATCGTGGTAGTGCCTGCGGTGCTGGAAACTCAACGTAAACAAACGAAAACAAACACTGCAGATGGCGCACGTGACCGACGCGGTGGGTGGTCAGGTGACACGATTTCAGGAGGCTTGGCCATACGGTGGGGCGTAGCAACGAAGCGAGAAGATATGAAACATGAAATCTGAGAGAAGAAATCTTTCAATGGCTGGTTTGTTATTTGTGTTTTGAAAGATTCTGTCGCACGCTTCTGGTCGCCGTTCGTCGGCCGCCCACACCTTGGAACTTTTGTCACGTGACATCTCGAGTTCATCAGAAGAGTCTGCCTGTGACACTGGCATGCCCCAATGGTGACGCACTTTCGGGAATTACAGCAGCACAAGAACTATGTGCTTTATTTGTATCGATCCTTGATAAGGCGGACCCGAGGGAGTAGCTTGCGAGGTGAGATTCTGCGCGAGTTCCAGAAGGAGAAGTTCCAGATGAGTGCGTCCATTTGCAGGCAAAAGTTATTAGATGCAGCGAGAGTTTCAAAAAAACTAGAAGCAGGGTCTGGAGAAGCAGGGTCTGGAGAAGCAGGGTCTGGAGAAGCAGGATCTGGAGAAGTAGGATCTAGAGAAGCACACGAGAGCGTCTCTCAGGAAATAAGGAGAGTCAGGGAGGAATCAAAATTTCAACTGCTGCTCAGAGTTCTGACCCCGACGAGGCCGCGGCACAATGTGGAGCCCAGTGAAGAGTTCAAGAGGCAGCATGCCAAGAACCAGAGGGAGAGGAGTCTCTTTAAGAACATACAGAACAGTGAAAACTCTGGTCTCAGCAACGGCGAACTCTTGCGGCTCGCAACATATGACAAAGATTTGAAAGCGTTCAGGAAGATACAAAGCTCCCTCGCTCTGCCGTACCAGATCAGAGTGGTGCGCTACAACTTCAACGCGGACTTCCAAATCAGGTTCTTGCGCGGGCCCTGGAAACAGTCCAAGGCATTGTCGAACTTTATATACCTGGCACGCCGGGCGAATCAGAAGCTGTTTGATCTTACCAGAGGCTCTGGCTCATTGGGCTGGCTAAAACGTATGGCGGAGGGCGAGGCAAGGTGGGAGGCGTTGCTAGAAGGCAGCAGCGATGCGCAGACCCAGAAAAACGTAGGGGCATGGACGTACTGGATGAAGTATTCCCAAAAGCAGGCGCAGAAACGGTATGTGCGGCACACAAAGTATGTTCAGCTGTATGCTCCGCGGTTGAAGGAGTTGTACAAGAAGAAGCAGGAGACTGTGGATAGGATACACAGGGACAGGCAGGGGAGGTTCAGGGAGTTGGAGCGGTATGTGGAGGGAAATATGATTGATGGGAGGTCGGAGGAGACGTTGGGGGAGGCAATGCGGAGGTTTGGTTTTCACACGAAGCGCCAGTAAGCAAAGCACCGCTGAGTGTTGGCGAAAATACCTTAATTGCTACGTCTCTTGCGGGCTTCTTGCGCATACATTTGATTACCACAGCGTGACCCTTCGACAGTGGTATTTGCGAGAGGTGCATTGTTCTATCCATAAGCAAGCAGACAGCAGACAGCAGACAGCAAACAGCAGACAGTGTGTAAGTCAGTCAGTTAGTTGCGAGGACCGCCCTGGCACACTGACAGGGCCATTAATAAACAGCTCTTTTTGAAAACAAGTTATTGAAACAACAGTTCACTACATAGTCGTATAGCTATCATTTTGTTCATTTATTGGTATCAATTCATCACAATTGAACACATCTGGATTCTACTGTAGCAGATGCGTCCGCAGCACGTCAAGAGAAAAACTGCACGCTAGTGACTTTCCGTCCCACATTTTAAACCACTACGGAAATCAGTGACTCATGCGTGCGATTCGATTTTCAAATCACAGAAAGATAAACCCTGGGATATCGCGATGGTAACTATTTTGGACCTACCATTAGATCTTGTGATCGACATCTTCAAATGTCTAGACTGGGAAGAGTACCTGACACTATCGGAGATGCCTGTTCAAGAACCCTACGCGCCATTGATCAAAGATGCAATCGGCACCATAGCATTCAGGAACATTGAGTTGCAGCCTGCTTGGGTGGAGTTTCAAGAGGTGGCTTTCAAGATATATGGGTGACCGATTTACCAGACTTATACCGTACCGATGTGTGGGCTCAGGGCGGAAGACTGCCCAGCTTTTGTGAGGTCGGGCGTGCAACGCTATGTGAGGCGCATTAAATTTTCTCATGGTTATTGGAAAACCGAGGACATGCGCCGAGTCCCGGAGAAGAGAGCGTTTGAGGCTATCATCAGCTTTTGCAAAGGCGTAGTTGATTTCGTTGCCTAGTGGACAGCAGTGCACCGGGAAGTGCTTCAAAATTCGAAGGAAGCAGAGGTCCTTAGCTCGCTCGCTGCTCACTTGCAGCACACTGGCTACGACAGTGCACCAAAGCATACAACCATGCCCGGCCGTAGACTCATCCGCTTGCTGCATTCGCAGCACACTGGCAGCGCCAGTGCACTGCTCAATACTCAAATTTCCGTGACATACCCATCCACCTGCCGCGCCCGCTCCTCTAGCGTCAACCCGTCCTCGTCCACGCTCAACACACTCACATCCCCGCTCCCGCCAACCCCACTCCCCCCCACATTCTTCTCGACAATCTCACTGGCCACCAACTCGTCGTCAATCATACTGCTATCCACCATACTACTGTCCGCCTCCTCCTGCTCGCCGATCCGCATGTCGCTCAAGATATCCACCAACGAGATCTGGTTGTTCTTGGCCTGTTGCTGCCAGACCTGCTCCAACAAGACCACCGATTTCTTTGCCGGAAGAAACACATTTTCCCTTAGGAAAAGCGCATTATCCAGGAGCTGGGCACAGTAAAACTTGGACCCCTGGAAATGCTGCTTGCTGCAGTAGCTGTGCAAGTAGCTGAACGGGGTCTGCACCTGCGTGTGGTGGTCGTCGTTGTATTCGTTGATGTTCTTGGACAATACTCGTAGCGGGTTCGCGCCAAGCTGCCGCTCGGGCTTCTTGTCGCAGCAGAGATACCCGCAACGCTCGTTGATCACACGCTCGTCAACAAGATTCGTGTAGGCATCTTTCGTGAGAAACTGCGCCAAGTATTTGACCACCAGCTCATCTGCAGCGACGTCCAGAAACACCTCGATGATCTCCAAAGTGAGGTTGTTGGCAATCGGGGGTGTCAAGTACCCCGTGTGGGGGTACTGTGCAAGGATGTCCTTTTCGAAGTCTTCAACTGTATAGGGCATAAGTGTGATGTTCTCTGTGGTATTTCTGGGTGCTGCTGGTCTTGCCTCGCGAGATCATCTGTTGTGGGTTTTCTCGATGCGGAGAGATATGCAATTAGTCAGCAAGGAGATACGGCTTAGTCAGCATAGTACGCAGCGGGAGTGTCTCTCAATGGGAGACGCCTGGGCCTGCTAATGTAATTGTTGGGTAGTCGATATTGCATTACTCATTTCTTGTGTGTGTGTTGGCTTCACATAACGCCCGGCATTGTGACGTGTAGTGGTCCTCTCAGTTTGAATGGATGCCCCTCGCAAGCCGCCCAGTGAGTTCTAAAGCCGCCCAGAACTGGCAGGGGCTGCTTGAGATTCTCAAGGACCCGCCCAAGGGCCGCCTGGAAATATACCACGTGACTGCAACCGACGACGCCGCCACGGCTCGGCAATGTTTTTGACGTGCTTTAAAACATTGCCACACTTAAAAAGAGAGATAAGAAGATGTAATATAGCTTTATCTCATGTTTGAATTACCGTAAATTGACAAAAAACAGCCTCTTCACTAACCCCCAAAATGCCATGGGGCAGCGGACCAGGGCACGTAACCAATAATACGTCGCCTGCGCTTTGCGGAAACGACACCAGCCTTACGCATTCCACAATAAACTCAGATTCTTTCTCCACAATTGTATTGTTCTATAAAGCACTGTCTTATATGTACTACACACACTATGACTGTTATGCTATTGTGCTGTTGTTCTATTATGTGCGTTACCAGCGACGTGCCAATGACAGCACCCGTCGCTGTCTATCAAAGATGTCCGAGGTAAAAAAAAGAATTCTCCCACCGCTGTTGCAAAAGCTGAATCTGCAATTCCGTGAATCTCTGTCCCACTGCAGAAAAGGTTTGTGGGGGCATGATGAATGCTGTGTCGAGGCCGCGAGGCAGAATGTATATGTCTAAGAGGTAGTATGCCTGAGTAGTATGCCTGAGTAGTATCGAAGTGGTAACTATAAGCAGCCGCAACACATTGACTGTACCGATGTGCTGCTCACTGCTTCAAGAGCTTCAACACCTCCTCCCTTCTGTCAAAAAAATCATACGTCACCACCTGGACCTTCCCCTTGACAACCTCCACAATCTTAAACATGCTGTCTGGCAACTTCTCGTTGATCCGCTCAAGACACCCAATGATCTGTGTTTCATCGACGGTCCTGCGCGCCGAGCTGTCAATGATTCTTCGCGCGATCTGGTTCATTGAGACGGCGTTCTTGCCAAGTTTCAGATTATAGAGAATCTCAAACACCTTGACGAGTTCGTCGCTTTTGTCAATTACCAGTTTTGGCGTGGTTTTTTGAGTCTTTTCCTTGAGCCGGATTCTTTCGAGAATGGATAGTTTTTGGTCGGCTGGCTTAGGAGTGGCGTCCTTCTTGATTTTGACAATCCGCGGAGGTGGGGCCAGAGCACTCTTCAGGTTTTTAAAACCATTTGCCGTCTTACTATCTAACTCGTTGTTCAACAAAAGCTGACTAAAGACCTTCCTGGTATCCACTCCAATACTCTTTGTGCTTGTCAAGAATTTTTCAACGGCCCCTTCCAAAAATGCCTTCCTTGGACCAAACTGCAGCGGAAAGTTGTCCTTGTCAATGATGGAGATGTAAACAGAATTAGATTTAGACCTGGTTAAGTCATAACTTTCGGGAAAAAACTTCTTGATTAGAAGAACGTCATTGGTGGTGACCTCCCTTTTGGCAATCTTAGACACCAGGGGCAAGAACTGAGTCACGGGAGGCACGTTCTGGTGCCGCACAAAGTAGTTGTATACCAAGTTGTCGAGTGCGACAAGGATCTTTGGTAAGCTGTTGTACACCGCGCTTCCCCTAGAGTATTGTACGGCAGCATAGTCGTTGTTGCTCCTGAATAACCACGGGAAGTGCTCTAAGTTGCACAAAATTTGTCCCGGGTTAGAAGTGTCAAGGACGCCCGGATCGGAACTGTAGTACAGCGCGGTGCTGAACGAGTTGGAATAGTAAAACCCGCTTGTGTCATTGTCGTTGACCGCCTGAATCCGTTCTTTGATGAGTGCGGCATGCTTTTTTTCTAGAACAGGAAAACTCGAGACTTGGAGATTCAACAATTCGCCTACACTGCTCAGCAGACGCCGCAGGAGCACCAGAGCCGGCGGCAACATTTCAAACTTGCTGCAGAATAAGAAGCCCCGAGTCAAGATCTCAAGCTGTTTTCCAACAGTTAAATAAATAGCTGTGCCGTCCTCGGACTCAGACTCAGCATTCAAACTTCGTAACTCACCTGCCAAGCCACTGAACAGCTCGTCAGGGCCTCTGCAACATACCAACGAGATCAACGTCTCTGCTGGAACTCTCTCAGACTCTTTGTCAAAAATCGTGCTTCCCTTGGCCTGCTCCTCCAAATATCCATAGCCAAGCCCGAGTGAGTCCGACACAAGCGACAAGATGCTGGTCAGCAATAGGGTTAAATCGTCCTCAAGGCCGACGTCTAATGTGGACTGATCTCCGCTAGATTTGGCCAAGCCTTCCGGATTCATTAACCTTACGATTCCGTCTCTGACGAGGCCCTCTGTCAATGGCGCATAGTCAGACAGCGAGCAGTCAAAAGAGGTGATATGCATTGCCAAGGTATTGCTTCCTGAGTTTTGCTTCGGTAGGGAATCAATTTGATATTGGAACGCAACACCCTTCAGTTTTCGACACGCTCCAGTGATTTATGCTGAAAAATAAATGCAGTAGGCGATGCCCGATCGCGAAGCCCAGTCGCGCAGGAAGCGTTGTCACATAATTGCTTACTCAGCAAACAGGCACCTCCTTTCGAAAAAGTGTCAACCCTTGACGATTTACATTCGACGCTTTCTTTGCCGGGTAACAACTGCAAACTACCCACAGTTCGGGAAGGGCCCGATTTCGAGAGTTGGGGCTACGGTTGAAAGGGTTGACGGAATTTAGATGAGAAAACATTTCAAGACCGCTCAAAAAAGCCGGAAGTGGATAGCGCTGCGCGGACTTTTATGAATTTCGAGCGGAATAGTGTCCTCTCCTGCCCCCAAGTCTTTGTCTCTTACGATTCCACGTGACCATGACTCTAGCGGACCGCCATTGCCGCGGGCGAGCGCGGGTTCCGGCACATCAATTGAGTCCGGCGGCAGTGTGCTGCACACGTGACCTGGGGTGCATAGTTGCATTGCCTCTTCAAGCGTCATTCCCGTGGGGGAGGGGATGAAGCAGACAGCAGCCGCCGAGGACTCCCCTCGGGCGTCCCACGGAGTCCCACACTTCGCGAGACAATCCGGGGCGCCTGGCTCTCGGCTGCAGGCTAACGCGTCGTACAATATGTAAACGGTGCGGGCGAGCAACGCATGACCGCCAGACGTGCTTTTCTGGGGTACCGGTGGAGAATTGATCGGAGTTTAGAACTATATAGTGCATAATACCTGCCCAGAAAAAAAAGTAGCGGATTGCTAGCACACAATTTCGCAAACACAAATATATTTGCTGCGGCCAACCTTTGATAATGGCCCCTCACTTGAAGAAGAACAGCGGCCCACCCATTGGGAAAGCGATCATTCCCCGGAGCAGGCCCGAGCACGTCACGATCGACCCTGTGCTCGAGCAGAAGCTCTTCGACGCCTACACTGCGGTGACGCAGCAAGGGTGTCTGATCCGCCACGCCGCGAAGCAGTACGGGACGAGCCGGGCGACGCTTACAAAGTACCTCTACGGGGAGCGCAAGAACAAGGTGGTGGCGCACGAGTACGAGATGCTGTTGAACGTACACTACGAGAATGAGCTCGAGCTCTATGTGAGGATGCTTGGAGTGTGCCTGGACTTCGTGAATAAAAAGGCGGTGTATGTTTTGGCAAACGCTCTTCTCGAATTGAACTACTACGAAACAGTGCTCGAGAGCTCTGTGAAACCGGCGAAGAAGGCACGCGTGAGCCCGCTGTGGATCACCAAGTTCTTCAAGCGTCATCCGCAGCTCCACCGGATCACCCCCGTGGCGTACCAGAAACCGCGGGCCCGCGACCACTACCCCGAGGTCATTTTGCTGTGGAACGAGAAGCTCGGGCGTTTCTGCCAGGAGCACAGCATCCACAGCGACCAGGTATACTGTGTCGCGGAGTTTAACTACGGTCTTGCCCTGGGCTGCAGCGTGCTGCACGGCGTGCAGCAAGGTGCGTTGCAGCCTGAGCAAGACGAGCAGGAACAACAGCAAGCGATGGATTCTGTCACTGCCGTCGAGACTATATGCGGCAACGGAACACGACTCGAGCCGCAGCACTTTGTTCACAGCTGTTTGGAGTCTCTTGTGGAGTCGGACGATGTCGATAAGTTGGCGCTTCTCAGCATTCTCTCTGACCCCAGTGCCGACAGCGACGTGGTTGCCGCGCAAGATTTGAGCCAGGACCAGCTTGCTCTCTGCTGGTTGCGTCGCTTTGAGCGCAAGACCCGGGAGCAGGCTGCGGGACGTCCACGGGTGATCGTGTGTAACGCCAACACTTGCCACCTGACGGTGCTGTTTCTCCGTTTCTGCATCCAGCACAGCATTGTGCCCGTGTTGCACTCGCAGTTCCTCCCGGCATTCCTGCCAATGCACTTTGTCATTCCAGAGAGGGGGACGGACCTTGTTTTGGATAAAGAGCCGACTAGTGCCGAGTCGTTCTTGCGCGTTTACAGTGGGTTGAGTATCAGTGAGGAGGAGATCAAGGAGGGGTTCAAGAAGTCTGGGTTGCAAGCAATGATGCAGGATGGGAAAGAGAGCAGCAAGAACTTTGATGCCGCATTCAAGTCCTCGCCCGTATCTTGGTCCGACACCTTGTCTTCTCTCTTTGCAACGCCTACGAATTTCCCACTTGACAGAGTCAGTAGCGAGTCCACCAGTTTCGACTCCGACTGCGACAGAAAGCAGAGCGTGTGCAGCACGCGCTCTAGCAGCAGCGTGGAGACTCCCGAGGCGCAGCCAGTCAAAATTGAGCTTTCGGACTCGTTTGTGTTGGATGATGGAAAGCTGTGCCCCGAAGGTGTCACGGTGGTGGACGACATGGACGACTCGATCATGGCGTCGGACATTTTTGATTTTCCCGGTTTAGCGGTTTGACGTTTTTAGATATTTGCTATGAGTTTGCTATCAGGATTGCTAATGAGATACGTTATGAATGGTTGTAAGCAGTTGCAGTGCACTGCAACACCTTTACGCTGGAGATGTAAGTTGAAAACACGCAGTAGCATTGCCCTTGCCGGGATAGCACACTTACAGTATAAGCCACTAATGTCACCTCCAATTGTGGAGACACTCTTTTCACTACAGCCATTTTCAATATTACACAATATCTATCAACTAACTAGCATAAACAACAAACACTTGTCTATATTTAACTTTTGCCCCTGCAGTGTTGGCACTGCAAGGTGGGAAAGCACAAAAATTGTTTCACAGGCCAGGGCCTTGGAACTGACGTGTCTAAGAAAGACCAAACTTCCGCCCCTGCACCGCCCGGCTTCCATTCATCAATGCTCTGGCTTTGGCTCCGTCTTCACCACTCCCCCCTTAGCCTCAGCCACGCCCCTAGACTCTATTCTCTTCTGACTCTTCTGATTCTTCTGCAACTCCTCGACATTCACGTACGTGTCGTACTCCTTCAACTGCCCCAAGGGCTTTGTCAACCGCTTGAGCTTCTTCAGCCGCCGGAACTTGTTGCCAAGAAGCTTGCCCGAGTGCTGCAACACCAACTTCACCACCACCTTTTTCAAGAACATCGAAATGTCATAAATTGACATGATCTGCCGGGTTATCACCACGGTCGGCAACTCCAACAAGAAATTGTTCACCGACACGATCCGGTACTTGCCAATGCCCTGGTACGAGATACAAAGCACGCATCCGTCGATCTTGAACGACTCAATGTTGAAATTATTGCTTGCGCGGTTCAACATCACGTCCACATCCTCCTTCGACTCATACTCGTTGTCGTGCAAGGTGTCCACGTCACCGTCATCGTCGCTCTTCTTACGACCAAACGACTGGAGCAAGTTTGCGGCGAGATCAGAGTCGCTTGCCTTCAGTGAAGAGTCACTTGCTTTCAGGTCCACCGACGAGCCGTTGGTCTCGACATCGTCAAAGTCTAGCGAATCGTCGTCACTGTCGTCTTCGTCCTCGTCATCCTGATCTCTACCAGTCAAAGCGTTATTGAAGGCAAACTGGAATATCTGGTTCCCAGTCTCGTGGTCCAACTGCAACTTAATCGGCCGGAGCTTGGCATGAAAGTATTTCATCACCTTGATCCCGCCAATGGGCTTCTTCATCAGCCACTTCACAACAATCAAATTGTCCTTCAACTCCCCCTCCTGGCTCGCAGATCCCTCCCCGTACGGCGCAAGCATCTCCTGGTAGTAGGTGTCGCCGCGTAACGAAAAGCCCTGCATCATCTCAATGAGCAAGATATTCTCATTGGTACCGTCGAGCACCTCCTTTCTCTGGAACCGCGAGTTCGAAAGGGCAAAGTCGATCAACGGTTCGCGGTTGCCGATCAACATGTGGCAAATGATCGAGTCTGCGCGGATCGACCACTCCACCTGCTCACCTACGGCCTTGTTCTGCAGCCCGCTGAACGCAATCGCCTTCATCGAACTATAAAGCTCATTGATCAACTCGCTTTCCTCCGCATGCACAAGCAGAAGCTGACGCACCTCGCGCTCTGTCAAGAACTCGCGCCGCACGATGTAGCTCGACTCGATACGTTTCAAGATCTGGATCTCCTGCTGGAGCATTTTGACCTTGGCCAAAGAGTCCGAAAGCCGCGCGAGCGACGTCGCCATCGCAAGCTTCTCAAGCTTCTGGCTAAGCTCCTTCGACGTCGGCTCACTGTAGAGCAAGAGGTCAAACACCAACAAGTATAACGTCGCATACTGTTCGGAGTCGCACGAGATTACCACCTGCGGAACGTTGAAAATGATCTTGTTCTTGCCGTCGCTGTCCTCGCTCTCGTCCGACTTGAGGCTGTTGCCCACTCGGTCGTACCGCAACAACATCGACGTCCGCTCGAGCATCATGTTGTTCTCGAGCGTGGTGCCGTTGGTGCTGAGCTCTGGTCCTAACCATGGAGGCCAGTTCAGGTTCGACCCGTAACTGTTTGCAGTGAAGTAGAGCAGCGAATACTCTACAACATTGCGTTTGTAGAACGCAAACACGTTCGCCTCGTGGAGGATCGAGCCAATCCGCGTCTCTATAGTGTCAAAATATATAAGCTCCGACTCATCAGCCTCCGCTTTGTCCGACTTCTTGGTTCTCTTCTGATTAATAGAGACCACACTGGTCTCGATGTTCGGCGCAACCACCAACAAGCACGAGTTACTGCTGTCCTGGTCAATCAACTGGATCTGCGGCGAGATGAGCTTCAAAAAGAAATCGTCAGAGTGGAACAAATTACTCGACGTGAAGTGGCGCAAGTCCTGCTCAAAGGACTTGAGGCGATCCAGGCAGTACAGCTTGGAGCCGGTGTCCTGGTTCGCGGGGCCCTTGTTCTCGGTGATGCCATAAGACGCCTTGGGCTCTAGGTTGTCATCGTTCTGCTCGTTGATGATGTCAGTGATGCTCGAGAGCGCATCATTACTCATATAGTAGGCCATGGCCTTGTGGAGCGACAACAAGTGCACAAACTTGAAAAGCAAGTCGCGGTTGTTGCAGTTCCATTTTAACAACATGTTGTGGATAATGAACCGGTTGTTGAAGTTGATGTCTTCGTTGCTGTTCTGCGGAGTGACGACTTCGCGAAGCTTGTCGGTAGAGGTCTTGCGGGAGCCCGTGTCTTCAAAATCAAACGTACTCTTAGCGTCCGCCGATGGACCAAAGTCCTCAACACTCTCAGCAGAAAGGGATGCTGTCTCTTTGTCGTTCAGCAGAGCGCCTGTCTTAGCATCTGGCTCCAGCTGCTCAGCATCCCCCTCAACCTCCTGTTGGAACACCTGATGCTTTGAGTCTGGCTCTGATTTCTTGTGTTGCTCCTGCTCTTTGTGCTGCGTCTTCTCCTGCTCCTGCTCAATCTGCTCCTGCTTTCTGATCTCCTTCAAACGATCATAGTTCTTGCAGACCTCCTGCAACCGCGCACGCACGTTCTCGAGAATCAGCCGGTCGGCTTTCTCGCCCAGCTTCTTCAGGAGATGCTGCTCTTGCTGCTCAAGCTCGTGGATTCGGTCCTCCATCAACTCCATCTGCGCGGATATCGCAGTGGAGTGGTGCAAAACGCAGTCGTGAGAAGCCTCGTTGCCAAATTCCACAGTTTGGGGACCCCCTTGTCCGCTGCTTTCCATCTTGCGGAAGTACATCAACCGCGGTGTGAACATGATCGGGTAGATCTTGACCTCGGGAGTTAAGTGCTTGATCGACGGCACGTAGAGCTCCTCAAAGTCGCGAATGTCCAACCACGAATTCTCCTTGTCCTTGTCGAACATCGTTAAGGTTGGCCGCGCGCGCTTCTCGTCCGTGAATAACCCGTTCACCATTCGAATATCCACTCCCCGAATGTCCAACTCGCCAATATGGAACCCCATCTTCATGATCTTCTTAGTGGTGTCGAGCACCTTCTTGTGGATTACCGTCGGCTGTTTCCGTTGGTGAAGGTCGATACTGATGTGATCGATTTTGCCCTTGATTCCAACGGAATTAAACGCAGAGTACAGCTCTGGGTTTTCACGAGACTCGCCGTCTTTCACCGACAAGTTGTCGCGGTACACGTGGCAAACATAGAAGGGAGCCAAGAGGAACTGGTGCTTGATAGTCCAGAGGTACTGCGAGAACTTCTTGGTGCTCTTGGCAGGACCAAAGATCTTACCGTGCCGGATCGGCAACGACATGTTTCCGGAAAACATCTTCCACCAGCTGAAAAAACTCTCAAAAGTGTTGGGCGTCAAGTGAACCGAGTTGTTCAGCTTGTTGTCCTTGCTGCCTAAAGATATAAGAGTAAGCGCAATATGAATGTACTGCGACCGGAACCCCTTGTAGGCGTCGTAATCATCCTTGTCCTTGACGTATTTAGGATTCGTGAGCTGCACTTTGTAGTGCGGCAAGAACTCATTTGTTCGGGTGTTTTCGTCTAGCTTTCGCTCGAAGAGCACCCCAAACTTGAACACCACCTTGCCGCTAAGTTCCATCACCGTCTTGGCATAATAGTCGCGGTAGGACTCTTTGAGTCTGCCCTCGTGCGGCTGCTGCTCACGGTTGAAATAATAACCCGCCAAGTGAAGTGGGTTGAAACCCTTCAAAGCCGGGACAAACACCGACTGCGAACTAGCACGCGACCACACAAGAAGCGGCTGGCTCAAGTGCAGTGGTACAATCCATCGTATCCTCTTGGCATGCACAAGGATGAACTCACGTGGGTCGTCATTCTTGTTCACATCCACAACGACGTTGTTCGAGAAGTTCAAAATGAATCCGGCGTCCTTGTTGAGTAGCCTGTATGGATCGCGCGACGCCTTGAACACGGCATCCAAGGAACCCTTGTCCTTCCAAGTACAGTTGACTTTACCATGGATATTGGCACGCAACTTGTCCCAGAACCCTACCTTGTCAGACGGGTCCACTGGAGGTTTCGTGAATCCGTCAAAGATAAGCATTACCTGTTGTATAGTTGGCTGGATCGAAGCTCCCCAGGTGATACGAGTCGCCTTCTCAGAGTCAACATCGAGCTGAAGATTTATGTACGTCTTGACCGACGCCAACGTCTTTGGAATGCTCAAAGAATAATACCGATCGTTGTCCTCCTCCTTGCAAGTCGGCACAAGTGGCACAAAGATCTCCATGATGTTTTCCTTGCGATCAAAGAACTCCTCGGCAATTACCATGTTTCCATGGAACCGCACGCTGTGCAGCTGCTTCTTGTTCTGCGGGAAGTACACAAAAGGAAGCGGGAAATCGCGGAGATGCACCCTGGCTTCCCCAAAGCGCATGTCGAGGTTGATCGGCGCAAGCATCTGGTACTTCATATCATGCGGCACGCCCTTGCCAATCTTGTGGAGATAATCCGGAAGCTCATTTAGAGGTATGTCGATGGCCGAGACAGTCAAGTCAAGATTCTCAATGACAGAGCTGAGAAGTGGTGGGCCCTTGGTGCCGTCTAAGACCTTCAAGTTGAAGTTTCTAGGGTACTTTCCCATTGGCGCAGACCGCCACAAGTAATCATCGTTGTTCTTGATCTCCGCAGTGAGCTGTTGCTTGTAAGCATTTATCCGGCGCGTCCATGACTTGGAGTAGTGCCGCTGGAGAAGCTCCAACTTTTGGAAAGCCTGCTCGAGTTTTTGATTGCCGGAGACAGAAGAGTGGCGCGAGCCGGACCGGCTGGTCTTCACGACTTTGCCGTCGTTGTACAGATACGTGTACTTCCCATTGTGGAACTCCGTGCCAAACGAGTGGAGCTCGGTAACGCCGAAGTGCTGCCGGTCAAGCTCCTTCTTCAAGTTGTCCTCAAAAAACTCGTACTTTGACATCCGCTCGCGCTGCTCTGCCAAACCCGCTTGGTAGATCATCCCTAGCTGTGTCTCAAACGCGTCGTCCTCAAGACTGAACATGAATCGTTCGGAAGTCACATGGATCTTTGGAATCCGCGGTGGGGTCTCGATGAAAGCAGGCTTCAACACGGTGTCCGGAGTGTTCAGCTTAAACGAGAAGTTGAGCTGCTTCAACACTTTTTTCAAAACGCCAATGTTGTCAAACAACCTGTGGATTGTAAAGTTGTACGGCATCGACAAGCGCAGAGAGGTAAAGTGGAGCTCGCCCACAAGAAGATCGGGCACCACGTCGGCGTCTTTCTGTTCTTTGAACTCCTTCAACGCGGCAATATCAAGATTGAACAGCACTTCTTTGACGGTCATGAACCGCGCCCAGTAGCCCTTCACCGTAGGAGATGGCACGCATATCCGGAGAAGGTCTGCGGAAATGTCGAGCGAACCCATGCCGACATGCGTCAACGCCTCGACGCCAAGCACCTGGAACTTCATCTTGAAGTCAAGTGGGAAGTGTAAGTCGGCGTCAACAAAGTCGACGCGTGTCTGGGTTCTGATGAGCTTGCCAAGTTTCACCTTGGAAGGTGCTGGTTTAGATGGTGGCTTTCTGTAGGTAGCACCTGTCTGGAAGTCGATGTTCCGCTTCATATACGAAAAAACCGTGTTCTTGAGGAGCGACACCGCGGAAAGCACCACAAAGTGCGCAAACGCAGAGTATTGGAACTTCATCACGGGCACGTTGCTCTGAACGTCAAGCCATTCGGAGACAGAGTCCAAAGATGTGTTCACTTCGTAAACACTACTGATCTTCGATTCCACAGAAGGAACCCGAAGAAAGTTGATCGCCAGCTTTTTGAGGTCCCGACGTTTCGCCTTGGAGTCCGAGTACAACTCCTTGACGTCAGCCGCAATGACGTCCACCCCGACTTCCTCAATGCCAACACTGACTTCCCAGTACAGGTCTTTGCTACCTTCGACAGAGCTCGAATCAATAGTCTCGTTGTCGTGCACGGAACTGGCAAGAGTGGAGTGACCATTGTGGCGCAGGGCTGAGGGTTCATTGAGATCGTCCTTGTTGGCTAATTCGACCGCAACTTTCTTGACGAAAAACTCCACCTTTCTCAAGGAATTCTGAATCGTCTCGTTGTCCGAAAAAAAATCCTCCTTCAAAAGGTTGTGCGGAATGAGCACCGACCGAGAGCCCAACACCACTTTCAAGTCGTGAAGACTGACGTTACAAAGCTCAAACCAGCCGGGCAACAGACTGAAAAGCTCGTGCGTGAGCTGCTCCTTCTTCTGGCGGATCAGCTGGCGGCGTTTGCTGTTGGCGCCTGGTGGCACAAGGTAGGGGTTTGATACCTCAGATGGGACGCTCTCACTACTATTGCTGTCTTCTTGGTAGAAGTAATGAGCTTTATGATGGATATCCTCAAAGATCTCGGCCAACCCCACTAAAACTGGAAGCTGCGAGATGTCGACACGGAGCGCCTGCACCATCGTGGAGGTGCTCAAGCGGAGATTCGGTAGGTCCTCAAGCGCAAGCTTCACAATGATGTACTCGGACAGCACAATCTCGTCGCTGAAGTACTCCTTGTTCTCGTGCAGGTCGTCGTCCGCATCTAGAAGCTCCAAATAAGTGGCGTCGTCGTCCGCAGTCAGGTGCGGCTGCTGCTGGTAGTCGACCTTGATTCCTGTGATCTCGACCTTGTGGAACACAGAGGTCTGCACGATGTTCTTGTTGTGGTTGAACAACAGCTTCTTGGAATTGATCTCGTAGCCAATGAAGTTGAAGTGCACAGAGACCGTCTTAGTAAGCAGGTCCTGGTTGGTGTGCTTGAGGAGAAACAAGGTGTCCTCAATGGTGAATTTGAGGTAGAGCTGCGGCATGAAGCGGGAGATCGACGAGTAGAAGAAGTTGAAGATGTGGTTCGAGGCGAGTCTTTTTTGCAAGCCGGGCTTTGGTTCCGAGGGTTTGCTTGGAAGCACGTTCTTGAAGAAATGCTTAACCTGGCGGAAGTTAAGAATCAAGACCCCAAAGTAGAACGAGTTGAACTCGATAATTGGCGAAGAGACATGACTCGTCACTTTGATCAAGGCCGCGTTCAACTTGCGCTCTCTAAGCAAAAGCTTAAGTGTCTGAAAGGGAAAGTTCGACTGAATAGAGACATGAACGTTGGGGATCTGGAGAAGTTCAAGGCTGACCTCGTTTCTGAGGTGCATCACAATGCGATAACTCATCAACGACGACACACACTGAACCGCACTATCGTTCTGTCCAAAAGAGAGCTCGTACCCGGGCG
Source organism: Saccharomycopsis fodiens (assembly GCA_002564235.1). Lineage (NCBI taxonomy): Eukaryota > Fungi > Ascomycota > Saccharomycetes > Ascoideales > Saccharomycopsidaceae > Saccharomycopsis > Saccharomycopsis fodiens. The sequence continues at coordinate 206,623 of JNFV01000003.1, forward strand.
AGCGCTTGCTGAGCTTGCTGACGCTGAGGTTGAGTTTGCCAAGGGTGAATTGGAAGTGGGTCTGAGTCAAGAACAGGAGGCTTGGATCACTCTTGACCAACGCGAGTGTCGCAAACACATTCTTCTTGTTCAAAAAAGGAAAGAACAAGTAGACCTCGTCCACGCTGATGCTGGAGAGGTTCAAGCTAATGTCTGTGATAACCTTGGACGCCCTGACCACTTGCTTCAAGCGAGTTGTCATCTTGGCAAGAAACTCCAGTAATTCGGCCTCTCTCAAAGTCTGGCTTTGCTTTACAGCTTGCGTTCCCACAGGTGCGGACTCCTTACTTCTCGGCTTCCCCTGTGCTAGTCTCTCCTTGGCAGAGGTCGGCACAAAGTCGTCTGCCAATTCCAAGAGGCTGAAAAGCGGCAACGTGATGCTCTGGTTTGCCAAGGTGACTCTCAAGTCGGAGACAGAAAAGCCCTCCAACTCAACTTTGAAGCTGACGTTTGCCCTCACGCCTCTCGCAAGGTCAAGCGACTTTGTCTTGGCATTTTTCACGCTGAGCACCGAGCAGTCCATCTCCGTGACCACCAGCATGCTGCCCTTGTCAGCATAACGCACTTTGGAGCCCAAACGAAGCTGCTTGACCCTGAAAGTGACCTCCTGTCCATTTTCTTTGCAGGCCAATACTACTTCGGTGTCATGAAGCAACACTATGAGGTCTGGAAAATAGCGCAACACCCATTGGGCAATGCGCTCCAAGAAGCCGCTGTTGGATTTCTGCTTCTGCGCCTTCTTTCCCTTCTTGAATTCATCAACAAACAACTTGATGTGCAAGTCCGACACCTTGATGACAAACCCGCGGGCTCGCCTGGAAAATACGTTGAAATAAAAGCTGAGCCCAGCCAAGCGGGCGGTCTTGTAGCGCAACCATTTCACCTTGCTGAATACCGGGGAGAGCCAGAGCACTTGAATCCCGGTGAGCAAGTAGAGAAAAAGTAAACCACCGAGGTAGAGTACTAGTATTTCACGCCACATGGTGAGTTGTCCCGCTGGCAAGCCTGCAGATTGCTACTCCATGTTTTGGCATCGCGTCTGAGCCCTGCGGTTTGATGTGTCACGTGACGCGGTACCAGGAGGGCGCACCGCGGGCGGAAAAAAAATTTTCAAATCAGGTGAAGCAGTATAGCATAATGGGTGAGTGAAATTCGACGGCGATGGAGCCAGTGTGCTGCAAATTAGGCGAGGGGTGGCTTTTTTGCCTGGGAGAAGTAAAAACTTGTTTTTGCAGAAAAAAAAAGAACGTTTTTCTCTTCAAATGATCCACTTTCTTGCCTCCTTCACCCTTTGAGTCCATACTAACAGCCAGTTAAGAAAGCTAAGGGCCAGAAACAGAGTTTGCTGAGTTTCCTCGCGGACGACTCGTTAGGCGGCGGCTCGTGGGCCGACGACGAGGTGGACTTCTCGTCGATCTCGGTTCCCGTGGCGGCGTCGCGTAACACAACGTCGTTTGGCGGCGAGTCGTCGTTCGGCGGCGGCTACGACAGAAGCATGGAGAACCAGCGCGCGCCGCGCCAGGAGTACCCTGTGCCCGACGCGCCTCCGTACAAGGCCACGGTGAACAACCTTCCGTGGGAGGTGATGGAGGAGGACCTCGGGGCGTGGATCGAGGAGAAGTTGGGCCGCGGGGTGTTCAACAAGCTTGTGGCGCCGCAGGAGAACGGGCGGCTCAAGGGGTACGCGTTTGTGACCTTTGAGGAGCGCAAGCTGTTGGAGGACGCGTTGGACCTCTCTGGGCAGGAGCTCAAGGGCAGACGCATCTACTTTGCGGTTGCTGCGCCAGACAGAGACGGGTACGGGTCGCGCAACCAGGAGTTCGACTGGGGCGCCAGACGCGGCCCGTTGGCGCCGCGTGACGACCAGCGCAGAGGCGGCGACTTTGGCGGTAGAGGCGGCGACTTTGAGAGAAAGCCGAGACGCGAGGAGCCGAACCTCGACTGGGGTGCCAGACGCGGGCCGCTTGCTGGCGCGGCGCCAGAGAGACAGCAGTACAACCGCGACAGCGAGTTTGAGCGCAAGCCAAGACGCGAAGAGCCAAACTTGGACTGGGGTGCCCGCAAGGGCCCTCTTGCTGGGGCGCCAGTGGAGAGACAGCAGCAGTACAACAGAGACCTGGAGACGGAGCGCGAGCGCAAGCCACGCAGAGAGGAGCCGGACCTCGACTGGGGCGCCCGCAAGGGGCCACTCGCTGCCCGCGAGAAGCCGGCGTACTTTGCGTCCAAGGACGGCGAGGAGCGCAAGCCAAGACGCGAGCAGCCGGAGTTTGACTGGGGCGCCCGCAAGGGCCCGCTCCCGGCCGCCGAGAAGCGCGCGTTCACCGCCAAGCCAAAGAAGGACGAGGCCGAGTTGAACTGGGGCGGCGCCAGAACGGGCCGGGCCAAGCCGGTGCAGAAGGAGCAGAAGGAGGCCAAGGCGCCGGAGTCCAAGTCGAAGCCCGTGCAGTCGATGTACGCTGTGCTCGACAACGGCGACGACGACGAGGAGGAGTTGGCGAAGGAGACCGAGGAGCTTAAGATCTGAGCAGCTGAGCAGCTGAGCAGCGGATCGCGAAGCGAGACGCTGCGAATAAGCGCCAAATTTTCGAGCGAGACGCTGCGAATAAGCGCCAATTTTTCGATGGTGAGTATCCATGGCTTAGGTCTAAGTGACATGGACAATTGCTCAGTCATGGGCCTCGATGCGCACTCGCGGACTGCAGAGATAGTGCAGAGACAGTGCTGCGACATTACCTTGGAGTATGTATTAATAGTTACTTAGTTCATTACCGATGTAGAACAAGCAGCGGGGCATTGCAGATCTGTGGAGTCTGGTAGTTGGCGCAGCCTTATTTCCAAGAAGTGACGCAAACAACACGGAGCGTCACGCCCTGTAGCATCGCGCACTATAGCACCCTATAGCGACGCGCACTATAACGCCCTACAACATCGCACACGATAACACCGCAGCACATTGGCTTTGCCAATGCATTGTGTGCTGTGCTTCTCGACTAAAATAGACCATTACTCACTTGTCGTCGTCTTTGTTTTGGGTTCCACTTTTGTCTTGCTAATTTAACTGCAGCTGTAAGACATGCCTCTGCAGGGTATTACCAGCTCTAAAAATATCAGCGGCTCGTGCCCTCTTGAGTAATTGGCGATGGGCAGCCAATTAAGCCCGATGCCTCACATCCGGCTCGGATGTGTTCAGCTTGCTGGGCATGCGGCATTGCAATGGAGCGGCATTGGCGGTGCTATTTGGAGGCGTTCCATGACAGTGTGACGCCCAAGTGCTCGCCTGTTAGAGCAAGATGATGAGGGATAGACCTCAAACTTCCACCAATTTCCCACCAATTTTCCTGTGGTTTTATTTCTGGCCTCTCACATTCTCTCGTTTGGTGATTTCTCTGCAGATCATTGCGCGTGTTAAATACTTCCCTACTTCTCTATTTTGATCGTCGGTGCAGCTGCGTCGTAACAATGTATGCGCTCTCGTATGCATCCAACATATGATCGTTGGCACAGGGTGCGACATCAAGTATGCAGTATGTCGAGGAGCCACGTCAAATCGCTGAGCATCTCGCAATTTTCTACACAATTTCATGAGATTATTATTATTATGTGCTGAGTAGCAATGTAGCAATGTATGAGGAGCAAGCTCCGGTACCGCGGTGCATGGGCGACGAGCCGGGCTTAAGCCAAGGCTTCGATCTTCTGGCTTGGGTGGTATCTGTCCAAGCCGTCGTCGTCCTGGCCCGGGTTGGCGTGCTCGTACTTCAACACCTTGAACAACTTCCAGACCGCAAAGGCAACAACGGCACCAAGAGCCGGGCCGACCCAGTAGATCCAGTGGTAGCTAGGGAACGATCTGGCGGCAACACATGGGCCGAAAGAACGGGCTGGGTTGAGACCGGCACCGGTGTAGTACACGCAGATCAAGTGGCCAAGGAAGAGGGCCATTCCAATGGCGAATGGAGCCATGAAGGTAATTCTCGACTTCTCAACCGCAGTGAACAACACGGTGATGCAGAGCAAGAAGGTGCCGAAAGCCTCGAGGAAGACACCTCTGGCCTTGGAGCAGTCGCCGCCAAGTCCGTTGGTGAACAAGATCTCGCCTGGGGTCATGGCCGAGGCGGCACCGGCGGCAGCCATACCGCCAATCATCTGAGAAACCATCATGAGGACTCCACGCAATGGAGTGACCGCACCGGCAAGAATGAGGGAAAGAGTCACGGCTGGGTTGAGGTTACCACCAGAGACACGGAAGAAAACAAACACAGACACCATGACACCAAAGCCAAAGCCAAAACTGATCATGATGAGTCTCGAGGTGTTGACGGTGGCGGTGTGCTTGTCGGCGGCGGTCGCCTCGGTCTGGAGAATGTCGTGGTTGGCAATCTGGGCAATCACAAAAGCGGTCCAGAGGAACATGAAGGTACCGAAGAACTCACCAAGGACAACGGTGAGGATGTTGATAGGAACGCTGCCGGTCTCGCCATTCGAGTGCACAACCTCCTGCTTCACCGGCTGCTCCTTCTCCTTGACGGGCGTTGGACCCTCCAAGGATGGGACCTTGGCGACAACTGGAGCGTCGAGGTCGAGGGCAAGAGCTTTGTTTTCCTGGGCCTGGGACATTGTGTGGATGGCTGATGAGGAACTGGAAAACAGGAGGGCCCCAGCCGGCTTATATAGATGAGGGGCAGGTTCGCAGCGGGTTGACAGAATTCAGACAAGCCCAGTGCTAGCATGTCCACAGGCACCATGCGGACGCATGAGATTGCAGCACCGCGCAGCGTGGGCGCAGCCTCACGCCGTTCCCGCGGGCAAACCCCAACCCGCCATGCACCAAAAGCTATATTTATCGGGCTAGTTCCACCTTGAGTGCAGGTGAGTACCGATGAGTACCGATATGCACCGCAGAGTGCCTCGAGGACGCCCAGCCGACAGTTTGGCCGCCACTCTAAATCCGCCTGCCATGTTGACATTTTTCCTTGAACGCACCGCAATTTATTCCCATATGAAATTGTGCACATTAATAGCGACTTGGGGCAACACGTCTGACTCACAAACGTTGCTGGTTGGTCGGGCTCTAGAATTCAAAGCAGAGCTCATGCCCTCGTCCACCGCTTGTCTCAGGCCCTGTAAATCGTATTCGGGCCATCACAGACAAGGTTCGTGCGTTTTAGCCGGGTGCGTTTCAGCCCGAAGTCAGGAACCTGTCTGCCTTACCCATTGCTCCACAGTCAGGTACGAAAAATTTTCCTCGACGCTGGGCCCTTGAGAGCCCACACAGTTGGCCCTGGGGTGAATACCGAGTCGGCTTGTCATTGCCGAAAGCAGCAACTGGCTACATCAATGGCTTCACATGGTCAGCAACAGCATGGGTCAACACATTGGGGTGTACACTCAATGCTAACTCCGTCCGTCCTGACTTGACCCCCGGGACCTCGCCCCAACCTCTGTTCATCTACAACTTTTTTGGTGGCTTATGATTTGGGGCGAGATGTTAGCGTCAACTTGGACCGGTGGAACTGCGCATGGCACTGTCGGCTCCGGAGTAGGCAAGTTCCCTGCATCCGAAAACTACTCGGAAGATGAGCGTGGTAAACTTTCAGTAGACATCGCTCCTAAAAATTTGTGGAATCAAGTTGCAACCGAAGGTTGGAGAGCGTATTCGCTCCAGCCCCCGGCAAGTGGCCTGCGCATCGTACTATGTCCTGTAAGGGAGGACCAAGCCCTTTGTTAAGCTGCCCTCAGCTGCAAACTCCAACGAAGAGGCAGGTTGTTCACGTTACAGTCAGACACAGTTTGTCATGTTGGGAGGCTCAGCCGGTGTCAGATGACCAGATTTGTCAGCTGGTGTCAAATGACCAGATTTGTCAGCTGGTGTCAAGTGACCAGATTTGTCAGCTGGTGTCAAATTGTCAGCCCACCTCTGTTTGTGGGTCAGGTCGACCCATTTTGGCATTATCACATTCTTGAGGGTTTTTCAATAACCAAAGACAGTTTCTTGTAATGGGGAATGGTAATTTACTTGGTTAGCACTTTCGGCAAGTTGGACAGAGTTCCTCTGGGGCGTTCGTGGGGTATTTTTAACCTAATTCCAGTGGAAGTTTTTTAGATAAGCGCCCGTGCAGGGCACGCACACATGCACTATAGATTTAAACCTAGAAGCTGGCTGGGCTTGCGTCGGCATCGGGCATTTGATCTGGGTGGCCTGACATAAACTGTTTCCCGTCGATACGGCTTGCGGTGGTGTGGAAAAGTTTAGAGGGTTTTTCGGTGACTTACGCCGTTTTTTGCAGCCTGCGTTTTGCATTTTGGCGCCCCACCTGCTGGGAAGTTGTGTCCTTGCTTTCAATAGTATTCACATTCGATTATTCACAATTATAAATGCTTTTCTCATAGCAGCAGACCTTTAGCAATGCGAAAAGTCAGCAGGTAAGCGACAAGTAATGGAAAGCCTAATCGTGGTTAGGGTCGCGCTGGAAATGGATGGTAGTTTGCAAGACCAAAGAAAGGGACGTAGGTTCATTCTATTGGAAATTAAGACAAGGAAGTTGCCTTTACCAACAGTAGTGCGTGGTCGACCAGGAGGTGCAACAATAATGACTGGATCACGCTAGTGGTCGCTCAACCTAGAATACCAGAATTCCGTCTACGTGTTCTGCTGTGCTCGAGCTTATGTCACCACCAAGGGGCTGATCTATTCTGAGACAAGATTTAGCCCGGTATGTGAGAAAGGGTTGTAAAACAAAAGAAACATTGCACTTTTTTTGGCAATTGAAAGGAACAGGATGAAGCATTAGTGATGCTCGCAAATGCCATGGAATGTTTCTCCTTCATATTTGCAACGTTGTTATCAATTTATAAAGGCCTTTTAAATTTTGGAATATCCTTCTCATCTTTTACGCGGCACGCACCCGGCCCAAATGTGATCTCGACCCTGTCCTGTGCGAACTGTGACGCTGCATGACACACACAATAAGCCCTGAGACCCCAACATCAGCGCTGTCTCAGAACCTTCGAGACACACTTAGACAGGAGTCACACGAGGTGAGAAGCGAGTAAGAGAAGGAAATGAACAGATTTCGCGAGTAGCGGTCAAAGTACAATTCTAAGATGCAGCGTGATGCCACAATGATTCACACTACAAGACCTACGACGTGACATCTGGTGATATCTACGCACTAAGCAGTGGTCAATGGCGTGTGCCGCCAATTGACAAAGCGACAGTGATGGGCTACGCCTTCGTCAAAGTACTGCTGCACTTCAGAAAACACGTCAGAAAAGTAAGCTTTTGGTAAGGGGTATCCTCATTCTAGTTCAGTAGCAGAACTGGTTAAAAGTTTTTTCATCATATTAGTTTTCTAAAGCGCAGCAAGGCAATGCCAAGACAACTAGCGAACTTCTATTTGTTAGTACCACTATTGAATAGTATCGTTGCTTGCGTCTCAGTTGGTGGTGCATGAATTCCGCGGATCACGTTTTTCACCTGGAATAAGTTGTGTCAACTCTCATCTCCGACAGCAGCAGAGCAGGGGAACTTACTAGTCGATGGCAGCTAGGCACACGATCCAATGACCAGCAGACAAAAACAATTCTTGTATGTTTTTCAGCAGATTGTGTTCCTAGCGTGTACTAGTTGTACGAGAGCACTCCTCTAGTGGAGAAAATTTTCCCTCTTATACTCCGGTTACCCGGAAACAAGACGCTCATCGAGAGCACCAAAGGCGGTCGTTTCGTTTGCGGTTACCCCGCCAACGCGTTGCTAGGAGCCACGCGTTGCTTACCAGCCACTGTGGCGGTGTTGTGTGTGGCTCAGCCCGTGATTTTTCGGGGTGGTGATCAGCGCGAACTGCCAGGGCAAGAGCATCAGGGGAGTTAGTCATCTAAACAGATCGGGGCAGAAAGTCAAACCCCATTGCATTAATCTTTTTGTTAGGTGCCGCTCCTTATTCCTGCTCACTACAAATTTATCAATCGCGTCTATCCATCGACCTTCATTGAGCACTCTCTTCACACAGCTCCTGGTACAAGATGAGCAAAGACAATAGTGGAGCTCTACCTCAAGAGCCCCCCGAACCTCCCGCTGCCGAAGAAATGCAGCCACCGACCCAGCCGACCCAGCCAACACAGCCAACACAGCCCAATGCTCCCCTCGGAAAAGAGCCGGAGACATTGGAGGGCGTGCTCGTGCGGCTCATTTGTACCAAAGGCGGGCTCCCCATTATCGACCTCAAGACCTCGGAGAACAAAACTGAGTGGATTTTCGGGCGGAACCTGGGCGTTGACAAGCCGTTCCACGTGAAAACCCCGCGTCTCAGCAGCAGGCACTTCAAGATCTGGTACCTGAGCGACGGCAATGTGCTTGTGACGGACTTGCTGACGAACGGAACGTTTGTCAACAACCTGAGGCTCCAGAAAGGAAAAAACTACTTGCTCAATCAGGGCGATGAGATTGCCGTGGGGATTGGTGTGAACGAGGATATCATTAGGTTTGTGGTCGTGTTTCCGGCAAGCAGGGTGGAGTCCCAGGGCGACAACCAGGAGACGGCAGAGGTGTCGGACATCAGCCGTGACTACATCATTAAGAATGAGGTTGTTGGCCAGGGCGCATTTGCCACTGTTAAAAAGGCGATTGAGAGGAGCCTGGGCGCGACGTATGCGGTGAAAATCATCAGCAAGCGCAAGCTTGGCATTGACAATAAAAATGGGGTGATCCGGGAGTTGGATATTCTCAAACGGTTAGATCATCCCAACATTATCAAGCTCAAGGGATTTTATGAAGACCAGGACTTCTACTACTTAATTATGGAGTTTGTGAGTGGCGGAGACTTGATGGACTTTGTTGCTGCCCAAGGTTCCATTGACGAGGAGGTCTGCAAGGAGATCACGCGGCAGATCTTGCAGGCCATAGACTACGTCCACGCGATGGGCATTTCTCATAGAGACTTGAAACCAGACAATATCTTGATTGCGAAAGATAATCCTATAGTTATCAAGATTACCGACTTTGGTCTTGCCAAGGTCACGGGGAACTCTCCAAATTTCAACGGCCTGTTCTTAAAGACGTTCTGCGGCACGCTAGCCTATGTTGCGCCAGAGATCATTTTGGGCAAGCTCGCATCTCGCAGCAAACAGTCGCGCAAGCTGTACTCGTCGTTGGTCGACATGTGGTCGTTGGGGTGTCTCTGCTATGTTATTTTGACGGCGCATCTTCCGTTCTCAGGCAAAACACAGGACCAACTCTTCAAGCAAATCAAGACAGGCTCTTATCATGACGCACCTCTCAATGACTCCAACCTCTCAGAACAGGCCAAGCAATTCATAGACTCGCTTCTCCAGGTGGATCCCAGCAAGAGACCCACCGCCGAAGAGGCCCTTGCCCATCCCTGGCTCCAGGAGGAAGCGCCACAAGAAACCAACTTTGTCTCTCTTTCGCAAAGACCCCCTGTCGAGAAGCCAGATCAAAGCACTTCTTCTGTGGCCATTGGCGACACGGACACCCTCAACGCCATGAAGCTGTTGAACTTCCACGCGGAACACGGCATGGTGATTGACAACCTGATGCGGCCCAGCGTGGTGCTGGACGACCAGACGCCTCCTGGCACGTTCCTCAGTCTTCTTCCGTTGAACCACAGCATCGATCACGAACGAATCTTCATTCCGCAGAGCAACAAGCCGTTTGTGGTGGGCCGGAATGCTGACTGTAACTTCACGATTGACGACAGCAGAATATCCAAGTTCCACTGTGTGTTGGTGCGCAAGCGGCACCCGATTGGAAAAAGCTTTTTTGAATCGCCCGCTCAAGGATTGGATGATATCTGGTTGATCGATTACAGCACAAACGGGTGCCATATTAATGGGAAGAAGATCGGCAAGGGGAGAAAGACAGTCCTCAAAGCAGGCGACCAGATCTTGTTCTTCCTTGACTTCAAGAACAAGCAGTTTCTTGGGTTCAAGGTGGAGCTCAACGACTTGACGGGTCTTTTCATTGAGGACTTGAAGACGTCAGCTACCAGCAAGGTGGAGAAATTCAACGAAAAATTCACCACGACGGTGATAGAGTCGCAGGACGATTTTGACGCAGGGTTATTGCCCACGGGGGGGAGCAAGGTGGCTCAGAAGAGAAAGGCGAGTGTGGTGGAGGAGCCGCGGAAGAGAGCGGCGTTGAACACGGGGCAGTTTCGGCCGCAAGACGGGTTGGCGTTTCAAAGTAGTGTGAAGAATTAGCACTATTCAGCGTTGCGCGGAGTGCGAAGCGTTTCCAGTGATTTCGGCTTAGGATGCTAGTTCAGTGCATGCAAGGCGTGTTATGTGACTTTGTTCAGTCTTCCAGAGACGATTGATGCAGCCCGGGCCAAAAGTTGTTTGAATGGCTCAGCTCTACAACGAACTATAGCTTGCAACTTGCACGTCCCGTTTCTCTGACTCTTGCCTCTTTCTGTACCGCTCTCCGCCGTCCACTAGAACACAGCTTCCGCACTCTTATTTGGCATCATATACATCACAATCATTGGTACGTTCATTAGCACACAGTGTCTGTAGTCGAAAGCAGAAAGCTCTGCCTACTATATAATATAAATCATTGTGGTTTAACACTGTCAAAGAAGTTCATTCGTTACGGTCGTAGGAGACATCCGGATCACATCGAGTGGCCCAAGAGATTCCGAAAAACGTCCTTCGTACTTGACGGGCCATGCTCCCTATTGGCAATCACAGTGGCCCACTTTGTGGCCTGCTATAATTACTACCGTCTGCCGAACTCCCGCGGCTTATTATTTTCTTTGATCAACCCCGCCAACCGCGTCGTCTCGAACTTGAAGTTGTGGTCCGGCACGCAGAACGCACTGCTCTCGCACAACTCCCTAGCCGCCGGCCGCTTGTTCGGGTCAATCTCAAAACATTTGTCCAAAAACTGCTTTCCCTCCACCGACACAAATGGCTTGATATCCTCCGGGATCGGCGGAGCGACCTTGGTCTTGCCAATGCGGTACATCGCGCTCAACGCCTCGACATTGGACCACGGGCGGCGTCCGGCAAACATTTCAAGCACCACACAGCCAAGCGACCAAATATCGATTTTGGCACTATATCCCTGCCGCTTCTCTTGAATGACATTATCGATGACCTCCGGGGCCATCCAGAAAATCGTTCCCTGCATCGACATCTCGGCGTTGTTCTTGTAGATGTTCTCCGAGCGCTTCGAGATTCCAAAATCAGTGATCTTGCACATGCCGTCGAGATCGAGCAACAAGTTGTCGGCCTTCAAGTCACGGTGCAATATTCCCTGGGAGTGCAAGTAGGAGAGGCCGTCGGTGACCTGCTTCGTCAAGAACCGAATAAGAGGCTCCTCAAACTTGCCGTACATCCGCAAGCACGTGCCCACAGAACCGCCGGCAACATAGTCCAAGAAAAGCGAGTGGGTCCCGCCAACTTCTTCAAAACCAAGGTATTGCACAATGTTAGGGTGATTCAAGTCTTTCATGGTCTGCACCTCGGAGTGGAGCGCGTCAATGATGTCAAGCATTTCCTTGCTGGCAAACTCAGACCGCGGGGTATCAACTTGCTTCACCGCCATCATTTCTCCCGTGGTAACGTTCAAGGCTAGGAACACCTTGCCGTAGGTACCTTTCCCGATAAGCTCACCCTTGATCCACGCGTACTGCTTGATCTCGCCGCGGCTGTTCTTGAACTTGCTCACGTAATCATACTTCAAATCGTGCAGCGTCAACTCCACCACTTTACGCCCCCACAACTTGGTGCTCTGCCGTCTAAGTAGGGTAGACTTACTCTTGGACGACGCCGCTCTGGCCAGTCCCCTGGTGGCAATGCTGTACTCCCGAGCAATGCCTCTGATCGTCTTTCTGCGGCTCTGCCGTGTCGAGCTTCTATCACTCTCTGGGAACATCAATACATCGTCCGCGGAAGCCTCGCCTTGCTCCACGGGGGTCGGCATCTCGGCAATTGGCAGGACGGAAGGTTTCTCGCGGGTGTCCAATGGCGACACTGGTGGAGTATCCACCTCGTAGATTATCGGCTTATCGAGATCCGTGTTGGGGAAAAACTGCTCGAGATTGTCGTACACGATCTGGGTCGACGGCCGCATGTTCCAGACCTTTTCCTTGCCCACGGGGCTCTTGGGCTCGGGCTCCTTGGTCTTTGGCGCCAACGCCCAGAACCCGTCGTCGGAGTCCAGGTCCTCAGACTCTTCGTCGAGCGCAGGCACGCCCTCGAACAGGATCTTGTTTTCTTCAAACTTGTTCACCGAGTTCCGCGATTTGATTGAGGCCAGCCGGGAAAGCGGGCCAGAATTGCGGATTGTGCTACGCCGCTGGAGGGTGCTCGACTTCCTCAAGCTGTCGTTCAACTTGATTGTCGGCGATCTTTCAATCCGCCCCGCGCCGTCAAGCTCCTCGGGAATCGACAAGCTCAGGTCGCGTCGCTTGGCCACCGAGGCCAGGCGCTGAAGACCGCCTTTTTGCGCCGGCGGCGGCGCAGGGGCCGGCCGGTGCGGAATCAAGTCGTTGCGGTTCCGCACATACGGCGACTCGCGCTTCTTGTCGAAATTGATCTCCCGCTTGTTCGTCTCGGGTCTGATCACAGAGAACGACAGCTTGTTACTGTGGGTGCTGGCCACGTCGTTCTCCGCAGGGCTCAAGTGCTGCGGCTTGAACGTGAGATAGTCCACCTCCTCGCCGTTCTTGTCGGGCCCCTTGGCCAGTCCATCGTTGATGAGCGAGCTAGGCGTTGCCGGGTACTTCACCTTGTTGTCCGGAGCGATTTCAAACGAAGCCGTGTCAGAACTGCGCGTGCTGCGAGTGAGCGAGTGCGCAAGGTCCACGGGCATCGGAACGCTGCAGTAGACATAGAATTTGACCTCGTAGTTGATGAACTGGAACGCTATGAGACTGTCGATCGTGGAGTCATCAAGCGCTTCGCCAGGCTCGCTTTCGTAGTCGGCCATGTGGAAAGTGCACTTCAGAACGTCCTCCAACGGGTAACCAAGGCACTCCAAAAGCGCGTTCTTGAACTGCTCAGCGGTAGCCAAGTTGTCAGCGCCCACCGCCATGAACGACTGGCCGTCTCCGCTAACAAGAATGTGGTTCTTGGCCCGGAACGGCTGCGGTTTCGGGAACTGCTTGTCGGTGAGCTGGATGTGCCCAACAACGTCTTTGCTCAAATTCTGTCGCGAGTCAATCAGCGACAGGTACACGGGGCTCACGGGAGAAGCCCCGTCGCTGTGCTTGCGTCCTTGTGGTGGCCTCTTGACGCCCTTCCGGATCCTTTTTTTCAAAAACCCGCCCTTCTTCTCGGACTCCTGCGGCGCACTAAGAGCACTGTTCAAGCTCAGATTCAGCACGCTGGCAGCCATCGGCGGCAGGCTGAGCTCCTGCTTGCTATGACGCTTGAAGATGGCGTTGTATGACAGTAGTGGGGACTCCTTGGTATTGGAGTTTGCATTCGTTGCCGCAGAAAAAGGCCGCTTGATATAACTCAATCTCTTCTTATGGGTATCTTGCGACGCATCCTCGCCAAGAGTAAATGTACTACTCTTCTCAAAAAGCTTGATCTCGTCCTCGCCTGCGTACCGCCCCATCACGGACCCGATGTCATCACTGTTGCTGCGCCCGTGCCTGCTTACCGCCAGATTACGTTTCGGAAGAAGCTTGAGGTCGTCCGCGGGGCCGTAACTGCTATGGTGCTCGGCGTTTTCATCAATGGTTTCGAAGTAGGAGTTGCCGGAACTGGTGCCATCCAACGTTTTTTGAAGCAAGAATCTAAACCTCTGGGAACTAGATAGTAGTGCCTCGCTCTGTTTGTCGTCTTTCCGCTCAGCCTCCGTCGCCTCTAAATACTCATTGTTTAGCTTCAAGTAAGTATTAAACTTCGAGAACCGCTCCTCGTTGGTCAACTCCAAAAACCGCTCGCCGCACACGTTGTGCTTCGCAAAGAGCAGGGTCCACAGCGCGCCAAAGTCGTGGATCTGCAACCATTGCACCACCCTTTCGGTTGTCCACTGGCGCGGGTCCAGCACCTCCCACGTGACGGCGTCGCCCGGCATGCTGATCTCCTTGGGCGAGTTTTGACGCTCTTTCGCCAAAAAATAGTCGCTCGGTTCTTTTTTAAGATTGAGGACCATCGGGGTGTTCGATGCCAGCGAGACGAAGTTGTGTGTGGGCAGGCGCGGCGAAGACGTAAGATCTGGAGCAGCAAAGTTCGGGAACCGGTCAAGATACAACTCCGCCTTACTATTGAACGACTTCGACCGCTCACGCGACCCCAGCGAGTCCGCAAAACTCCCGGAAAGCTCGAGCTCCAGCTCCAGCTCAAGACTCGGCTCGCTGTCGCCTTTCACTGTTTCAAGGTCGCCCTGTTCGTCAGAGGTTTTCCGGATGACCTCGTCCGACGACTCCGAAGCTTTGACAAGATCCTTGACTAGATCGTCTATATCCTCGTTGTCGTTTTCGTCGTCCTCTTTTTTCGCGTCTTCCGCCACAGTCTCCTTCGGCTGCGCGGTTTCGTCGTCGGCGTCACGTGACTCCAACAAAAGATTCAGCGACCCCTTGATCAAGAGCAAGCTCTTGATCTTGTCAGCAAGCTCGGCATCGGCCTGATTGCTCGGCTTCAACGAGATCCGGCTAATAGAACTCATTGTCTGGTGCCCGTACGCGCTGTCGTCGTCGCTGCTGTCGGGCTTGTCACGTGATATGTGGCTGCGGTACTCGGTGTCGGAGTCCATGTTCACCGCCGGGGACAACTCTTCTGTTTGCTGTTTCAAGTCGCCTGTCCCCTGCTTTACCAACACATCATCCAAAGTCTCGGGCAACTTGAACCCGTCCTTCGCGTATGTTTTATCTTCTTCCCCGTCCGAGAAGTAGCTCATGTCAATCTCCGCCATCGACAAGATCTTCTCGTTGAAGCTGAACCGGCTGTCGTTGCGCCCGGGCAGCCCCAGGTCCTGCTGGATGCTGATGGGCAGAATGCTGTTTTCGGCGGTGTTGATGGGCGACCTCTGGTTGGACCGGCGCAGCGAGAAGTTCACCAAAGGGAAATCCTCAGGGTGTTTTATGGGAGAGTTTTCAAACCCACTTTCCGGCGATTCAAACGTGTCGTAAGCACTGCTTGGCTGATCCTCGCCTTGGGGCCCGCCGTTTTTGGGACTCCCGGCGGGGACCTTGATGCCAAGACCAAGGGTCGAGATTCTGTGCTGCTCCTTGAGGCTCTTGTTGGCGTCACTGAAATTACTGTCCTTGGCGTTCTTCCTGCCCGCCCGCTGAAACACCATCCCGTTGCGGCTCAGCTCCGCGCTGCTGCTGCTGTTGCTGTGCGCCATCCGCGGTTTGGTGGACTTTTCTTTCAAGTACATTGGGTAGCCTCGCTCCTTTTTGGACTCGTACTTGTCATAGCCACTGTCGTAGGATTTCTCGTAGTTTCGCTCATTACTGTCATAAGACTTTTCATATGAGTTGTCGTGCGACTTCTCACCGGTCTGCTTATACCCCTGCTGTTTTTGCTTCCCCTTGTCTTTCGTCTGGTGCTTTGCGCTATTGTACCGCAGGCTCTTTTGCGAAAACACCGTCAGACTCAGATACGCCGAGTTCTGCAGCCCGGACCGGAGACTGCGGTTCTTGTAGCCCATGTTCGGGTACGGCAGGCCCCCCGCGGAGTTGTATATCCCCGGACGGTTGCGGATCGACGGCGTTGTCGGCAGCAGCGACAGCAGAGCGTCGTCCAAAATGGGGATGTTGTCGAGCAAAAAGCTCGGCATGTTGTCGTCGCTGCCGTTATTGGCGCTGTTTTGCATGGTGCAGAGGATCTCAGACAGAAACTAGATTGGCAAAAACAAAACGACAACTCCTGTGCTGATCCTCAATGGTATGGGGCGCCACAGCTTGGGGTTCTCCAGACTTACTGTGTCACGTGATAGAGCACTGGCGAGCGAAGCGAGACAGTGCGACAAATTAAACTAAATAGGAAACATGAATGAAAATTTGTTGATAATTTGTAAGTTGGTTCATTTGATGAATCATATGAGATAAGTTTTTTTTATTTCAGAGCGTACAGGAGAAGCCATTGGCAACGCACTGCTTACGCCGCATGCAATGCACCAAATGCACCAAATGGATAGTTGGATCTGCCAATGCCGGTGGCGCTGGCGTTCCAATGGCAGTAGCAGGGGCATTTTCCCACTCGGAGAATTGACTGGGGAAATACCTACTTCTCCAGCTGGTATGAATAACCTTTTTAAATGCGCTACTTCAGGGCTTGTGAAGATCTTCGTAAGAATCCCAGGAATTCACAGCAGTCCCAATGACTTAGCACATTTGCTCCGTCACACTGCTCCGTCACACTCCCCATGTCGCAGCACATTGGCTTCGCCAATGCACTGCTCGCTACAATCTGCTCTCTGGCTCTTCTTACAACTCTTGAATGTCATTCATTTTGGGTGGTCGGGAGACCACACTGCGCAAGGCAAGAGTCTAGGTCGAGTGTCTCTAAAACAAGTGTCTTCCGCAAAGTGATAAGTAGTGTCCTTCAGGGAGTCACCACCAGTACACAGGGGCACACGGCAGGAGTGACTCCACAGAGTACCGCCCGCTGACGCGGCCAGTGCTTTGTTTACTGCCCGAGACACTTCAAAATGCTCGACCAGACGGTCGCCGGCTTCTGCGAAGCATCAACCCCGCTCCAGATGCCGTTCTTCTTGTAGTAGTCGACAATCGGCTCGGTCTGCTTGTGGTAAGTGACCAATCTGTTCTTCAACGCATCGGCATTGTCGTCGGATCTCTGGATGAGAGCCTCGCCAGTGACGTCGTCCTTCATCTCGACCTTTGGCGGGTTGAAGAGCTTGTGGTACGATCTGCCAGACGCCGGGTGGACAAGTCTGCCGGTGATTCTCGCGACCAACAACTCGTCGTCGATCTTCAACTCCACGGCACTCTGCAACGGGGTCTTTCTCTCCTCAAGCATCTCGTCAAGCTTCTCGGCCTGCGGGATGGTTCTTGGGAACCCGTCAAGAATGAATCCGTTCTTGCACTCCGGGTTGTCGGCCAACTCGGACTTGATCATGTTGACCATGATCTCGTCGGAAACCAACCCGCCGGCGTCCATGATCTTCTTGGCAGCGACTCCGAGCTCGGTCTTCTTGGCGACCTGCGACCGCAACATGTCGCCGGTGGCAAGGTGGCACGCGCAGAACTTGTCCTTCAAGTTTGGCGCCTGGGTGCCCTTGCCGGCACCGGGTGGGCCAATCAAGATCATGCGGATCGACTTCGGCACGACAGGCACAAGCCCGGCCTTCTGCTCGAGGGTGGCGATTCTGTTCTGCAACGTTTCGACGGTTTTCTTCAACTCTTCGACAGACATGGTGGGGAGCGGAGGTGGTGAGTTGTGGGGTCAAGTCTTGGAGTGAAATTGTTGGCCAGTGGTTGGTTGGTGCGTGGTTACCCGGGCGTGGGACTTGGCCGAGTGGGAATGTGCCTGGCGAAGCTAGCAGCAAACCCAGAGGGTAGCCTAAATAGCATCGACCAAGTAGATTTTCTTACTGTAGTGCACTGGCGGAGCCAGTGTGCTGCGAGTGCTCTGCTGAGCAATCCATTGTCCTACTTGTATGTTTGTGCTGAGCAGTGGCATCCTGTTCAGTTTTCAGTTTTGGGCTCTGCAGTTTTCATTTTTCGGCGGGATCTTGTTGGAGACCGCCGGGGTTTTCATGCCGTTGGGCGGCCAGTTTTTCAGGCACACGCTAAGCACTCGCAGCACACTGGCTCCGCCAGAGTGCACTGCTGACTGCTTGTGAAAAACCCAAAAAACTGGGTCCCAGGAACGCCAAGCCTCAGTGCGTCACAACTAGCAAACCGATCCTACCAAACCGATCCTAGACAAAGCAGTGACCCCAAATAAAAGAGAGAAGTGCGATTACAAATTCTAGTAGAAATCATTTCTCGCCGACTCGCCTTGACTACCCCGTGCCTCCGTCCCCTGCTCCCCATGATTGCTGCGTCACGTGCCATAATAAGCAGCGATGCAGACGCATGCGAATTCCATCTCGTCGCCAGAAATAGCAAACATCAAACTATACACACTGGTAGACATCGCTTTGAAACAGAAAACAACAGTCACAAGAGTCTTAGTTCCTTCTCTTCAAACTGAAAGGTTCTTCAAGATCGTCTAGTACAATAAATCCGGGACAAGTTTTCACCGCGTCGAACAACACATGGGCCTCTTCAGAAACAACAGAAGACGCCAGAGCAGCGGGCTAGGAATCGGGTCGCAGAACGGGTCGCTGCTTCCTCTGATCGACCAGTATGTGCCGAGTAAGTCGCACGTCTACGCGGAGCCCGACGAGTTCTCCAGCGACGAGGAGACCTCGTGGAACACCAAGCACAACCTGATGACGTCGCAGCAGAGACCGCTCAAGCAGAGACCCACGCCAAGCAGCACCAGCCATGCCTCCCAGGGCTCCAGTGCCGGTGCCGCCGCCGCCGCCGCCTTGCGAAACTCCAAAGGTACTCAGCAAAAGACCTACTCTCTCACCAGGATCGACGAATCGCCGTCGGTGCTGCGCAACAACCTGCAGCGGGTGCCCCGGAAGTTCAGGGAGCCCACCAACATGAGCCTGTACCAGAAGGGGCCAAGAACAAGTTCGCGCAGCAATTCGTTGCAGCAGAGGCCGGGTCTGAGAACAAGCTCGTTGAGAAATAGTTCGAGAACCAGCTCTCTCACTGGCTATAATGGCCGAACCAGCTCGATGTCGTCGATGGGCCGTCGTGCGTCGCTCACCTCCATGTTGAGCACCGCCTCCGTCGACATGAGCGACATGACGGTGCAACTGACCACAACCAAAAAAGGAGACACTTTGATCAAGCAGACCAAGATCATTGATTCGCAGGGAATCACCCGGAAAGTGATCATCAAAACCGTGAAAAAGGTTGGCGCCTACGAGGTTGTAAACTCCAAGACCATAAACTTGTCCGGCGAGGAGAACGAGGCGGATTACATAGGAGAGTTGGCTGCGATGGAAGACTTGGAGGACAGCGACGAGGAGCTCATGATGAACGAAAGCTTGCGCCAGCAGTTTGCGGGGTTCGATGGCGCGCATGGTGAGTACACGAATGGCGAGCTCGATCTGGCGCCGGCAGTCGGACAGGGGCAGGTTTTCAACAGGCTGAGATCGCCGGACGAGTTTCCTACTCAGGTGCAAGCCAAGCACGAGACCCCATCTAAACATGACTACGCCGTTCTCCAGGAGTCGAAGAATGTCACCCCCCGAGTGTCGCGCCCCGTGGAGATTCTCCAGCCGGACGGCCAGACATTCTTCCCGTCGCCCAAGAGAGTCTCTCCCACGGAAGATCTGCCGCGCTCTGTGGACACCGAGAATAAGTTCAACTTTGTGTCGAACTCGGGAGAGATCACTCCGGCGACTCCCGTTGCGTCCAATGAGAAGCAGGTGAATGACGTCGCATCCGTGGCGTCGTCCAGCAAGAACGAGTCCTTCCAGGATGCATCAGCTTATCCGCTCAAACAGGCAGACAACAGTGTCAGTCCAAGGAAGACACATTTCGAAAAGGAGAACGCTCCGAGGGAACTGCCAATCGAGAGCGGTGCTCATGTGCCACTGGAGAAGAATGACTTCGCTGTTCCTTCGAAGGTGGAGAATCCTGCTATCAAGCATGACAGCGCCGTGCGAAACGATCTCGACAGCTTGCTGATGCGCTCGGCCAAGAGCGGCAGAAGCAACAAATCCAAGGTCGGGTTCAAGGGCGGTGCGGAGGTCATTCCGGATCATAACGGTGCCCACCAGAGCGCTGCCAACCCCGGATTGAAGAAAAAGATGAGCCAGGCCGAAATGTACGAGGCTGCTTTGAAGGTGGCACAGGCCAAGGTGTATGGCACCCCGGCCACTTCCGGTAGCCCTACCAAAGCCACCACAAATTCTGTGTATGGTACTTCGATGCACGCCAACTCACAGCTGTCTTTTGAGCGCAACAAGAGCAACGCCAAGGAGCAGGACACCGAGCGGCGCTACCTGATGCGCGGTCCTCCGCCGCAGTTGCGTAAAAAAGGCCTGGTTTCAGAGAGCAAAGAGGAAGGCGGGTTCAGAGGGTTCAGAAACCAGGAGAGCAACAAGGTGCTGCGCAAGGAGAAGAAGTACTTGAAGGAGAAGGAGAAGTACGAGCAGATGAACTTGCAGGCCGAGATCAAGAAGGCGCAGCAGAAGGCTGAAGAGCGGGAGCACAGCAGGGCCGAGAAGGCGCAGGAGCAGGAGGCACAGCGGAAGATTAGAGCGCACAACCGACAGGCTTCTGGTGGCGGATTCTCTCACAACAGAAGCTCTTCGGAAGGACACGGGTTTGCCCATATTAGGGAACCGTCCCAGGGCAACAAAAGCGTTGTTTCCGGTGTCCAAGGTTTTGCGTATCCCGACGAGGATGAGCCTGTGGAGACTGTCGAGACTCAGGAGCCACAGGAGAAGCCAAAGAAGAAGTCGTTTTTGCGCAGATTGTTCAAGAAGGCTGGCTCCGCCAATGTGCTGTAAATTCAAAAACTGAAAGAGCTTTCAGAAAGCTCTGTAGTCCGGCACACGCCTGCTTGTGCACTGCTTTTGACGCTACCATGTACACATATAAAAATAGCTGATAACTAATAATGCATTGGATTGCACACCCACAAAGCACTGTAGCGGATAGAGAAGGAAAGGTAAACGCAAATCCTCACTCTGTTTTCCAGCTAGTGCTAGGCCCTACATGTTCTGCATATCTATATATATTTATCTGTAAATCAATATAACTCGCGCCCAACAAACCAAGACCAGTTTGGTGTGTAATCAAACCCCGAGCATAGCTAAAGCTCAACTACGCATAATCCCTGCTTAATCAGAACTGGCAACGTCGGTAGGGACTCCGGTGGGTGGGGAACCGCTTGGGGGTGGACCACTTGGTGGGGTTCCCGACGGAGGAGTGCCACTTGGCGGGATACCGCTTGGAGGAGGACCGCTTGGACGGGCCCCGGTTGGACGGGCACCAGAGTGGTGGCCCGTAGGAATTCCACTTGGGTGGGTGGGTGTGGCAGTGAAGTCATCGGAGACGTCACGGGCGGCCAAGGAGGGCGCAGCAGTGCCGGTAGGGATGTCCGAAAAAGCATCAGTTGGAATGTCAGTTGGGAGGTCCGATGGTGGCGGACCGGTAGGAGTGCCGCTTGGGAGCGCGAACGACCCGCTGAGGCTTGGGCGGGCGCCGTCCTTGAACCTGTGGCGGGTCTCGTTGCGGTCAAAATCCTTAAAGCTGGCAAAACCAGGGAAGGTCTTGTTGCCGTGGAAGGTCTCGTTGTGCTTATGGTGTGGGTGGAAACCGTGGTGCGGGAAGCCGTGGGTGCCATTAGGCGGGACGCCAAGCGGGAACCCATGGTGGGTGCCATTCAATGGATGTTCATGATGAGTGCCATTCAATGGATGTTCATGATGAGTGCCATTTAGTGGAAACTCATGATGATGGGTCCCGTTTTTACCATCATGGTGGATCTCTGGTAAGGTCTCGTTGTGCTTTTTGCCAAAGGGAATCCACAAGGCGTGGGCGGCGAGCGGGAGCAAAGCGAGAGCGGAAATTCTCATTCTAAAAGTAGCAGGGTTGTCTAAATGTGTCTAAAAGTGTGTTGATGAGAATTCTAAACATTGTGGAGTGGAGTGCGCTATATATATTTGATTCTCCAGGCTCTCACTTGTGCCCTGCAGGTGTCCTGCTGCATGGTAGCGGTCAAGCCTGCGCTTACCGGGGACCAGTTCAAATGCCGAGGGCGGGTAAGCCCGCTAAGCCCCCGACTCCGCCGACGCAAGCCCTTAAAATCCACGGGAGGTGCAGCTTGAGGAGATACCGGGAAGCTGACGGAATGAGGTGTGAGCAGTATGAGAGCGTGACTTGTAACAAAAGGGGGTCTATAGGGCGATTGTTGCATGTAGTAGTACTAAGGAGCTGGGCTGTGCCCCATATGCAGGTACCATGTAAGCAGAGACATAACCACTGGCAGTGCACTTTTCCCAGAGTGATTTAGAAGTCGTGAAAACGTGGTTCCGCAGTCCCCTCATCTCCCTGTGCGAAGCAACAGCGTATTCTCCGCGCTGAATGGATTGCTATATCCCTGAGCATAAATCGGCAACCCCAAGTTTACAATACTCCCCACGGGATACCCCCTCTCGAGAAGCTGTATCACCGGAGAATTGGAGTTCGCCTGTTTCACCTCGTCAATGTCGCTTTTCTTTAGCGTAAGAAGCCCGCCGATCGAACACACTTTCCCGTTGGAGAAGCACGTGCTGGAGCCCAAGAGGTTCATGTGGTTCGCGGTGATGGCGTGCGAGCGTCGCACAAAGAACACCTTGCGGAGCAATTCCGTCAGAAGCTTACCCAGCTGTATTATCTCGTTGAGACCTTGGTCGAAGTTCTTCTCAAGAGCATCCCTCATCTTTGCCTTGAGGTACTCGTCCTGAATGTAGTCCTCGTAGTCGATGTAGGCGCACAACCGGTGGCAGCACTTTATGAATCGCCACGTGCATGTTGAGAGATCTAGCATTACGAGCCGCAAAAACTCGCCCTTGAGATTTTTTGCAAGCTGCTCGCAGACAACCACGGCGTCAGGCAAAGTGGACTGGTTCGTGGAAACGCCGTACTTCTTCTGCGCCGCGAGAGTCTCATGATGCATACATTCCTCATCAACGCCGCCAGTGAAGAGTAAATACTTATCGAGCAACGTAACCAGATGGAACGTCTTTTGGAACTGGACCTCGTACAACTCCCCCACGGGAGCACAATTGTCGTCAAACCGATGGGTATATGTCAGCACCTGCAGCCAGCGCTGGCTCGCAAAGTCGTAGCGCCACAAGTCGCCAAAGATCAGACTGAGGTCGCTGCCGCCCTGAATAAGAATCGACTTTGTTCCGAGATCCGAGATCCAACGGCCCTCCTTATGCACCGTTTTTGTCCGTAGTAGATACCCTTTGTCGTCCGTCTTGATGGCACTCTCCAAGTTGTTGCTGAAGATCTCATTATCACAGAGCACCGCAGCGTGAAACGACCGGTGTGGCGGGCCAGGGTTGTGGCAGACTAAGTGGTCGGCGCTGGCAGTGGCGCTGAACGTCAAGGCGTCGTTCCAGCTGGCCGCCTCCACCTGGAGATCAATCTTCCAGTTGTACCACAAGCTGAACCACTCACCGTCTTGCCGTAGCGTCGTGCCGCCAAACACAAACAACGGGATCAGCAATCGCTCTCTGAAGTACTTCTCGTCCGTCCGCGAGTCGCCTGGGAGCACACTAAACGAGATCTCTTTGATTCCAAGCGCCGTCGCCGAGTGGCCAAAGCGCTCAAATGTGATAGGGTCACTCGAGGACTCATCAACGAGGATGATTTCCTTGAAAACGTACAGCTCCACGTCAAACACCCAGCACCGCCCGTTGACGGCCATATCTCGCTCTAAGTATGCAGTGCCATCCACGCGATCCACGAGCCTCGTTTTGAGCTCAAACCCGCCGTAGTAGAAAATGTAGCGATGAGTGAGCGCGGTGGCAGTGGCGCACGAAAGCGGCGGGGGCACGTCGCCTTTTAAATCGGCGACAAGTACGCTGTTCGATTCCGTGCCCCAGATGTACATTTTATGATTCGGCACAAGCGAAGGGTTGTTCATCACATTCTCACGAAGCGGGTATGGGTAGCCACAGCTGGGGCCACGGACTTTGATGTGGGAGAGATCAGGCAAATCCTGGTTGTTGGTGTTCATGACGTAGAGCCCACCAAAAATGATAACCTTGTCATCGATGGACACAGAGGTATGGAACATGAGTGGGGGTATACACTCCTTGCTGACAAGCGTGGGGCAGTAGGTGAAACTGATGAAGCTGTCCGACAGGCGGGGTGCCACGGGTTCGACGTCCTCGGGCTCCGGCTTACTCTGGGGCTCGACAGGCTGGCCTGTCTCTCCTGACAACCGTTGTTTTTGCTGCTCCTCTTTGCTGTACTTGGTCTCCTCGATGACAAGCAGATCGGCGTACGACTGGAACGACGCGAAATCTATCACGGGCTTCCAGATCCGGTGCAGCTTGAGGTACGCGAGCGAGTCGTCATCGTCGGTACCGTCGAAGTAGATATTGTGATAGTAGTATTGCTTTGTCTCCTCCTGGCGACGAGCCTTGCGGGAGGACAACTCCTTGCCAGCACCATGTGACACCTTCTCTTTCTGTCCGCCGCCTTCGCTGATCATGTTGCATTGTATCACTGCAGCCATCAGCGTGCGGTCCTCCGGCTCGGTGAGCGACTCGTCGTCGATGGGATCGGCATAGTTGAGCGGGAGAAAGAACGGGTAGTAAGTCTGGAACTGCGCAAGTGGGTGTCCCGTCATCTCCGCGGGGTTCTTCAGCTGACGCCCTGAGGTGCTGCCTGGTTCAAATTTTGGCTGCGAACGGGCCCTCCGCTGCACGCCGGCAAAAGCGCGGCAGGAAGCACGTTTCCCCAACCGCCTCGATCCCGGACAAAAGCAATTAAATCGAAAAACAGCCAGATAAGATACGGCAGTCGAGCCGGGAAGGAGTAGCAAAAAAAGCCGCGGAGATAAGTGTCTCAATAAGGGCCCCATGTTGGCGGCTTTACTTGCGGCGGCCCATTCTGGAAACATGCGTCCGCTGTACACGCCATTTCTTGACACATGCAGAGAGAATTGGCCCACCAGTGCAAGCACCTAAAACGAAGGGCAGCCTCTACAGATTTCCACCTACCACTATTTAGCAAATAGTAATAAAGCTGGCCCTGGTAATGAACCCGACCCAGGGATTAGCACCCTGCTATCATCAGGAAAACAATACAAAATGCAAAAACAAAGGCACACCATTTCCCGATGTGACACCGCTCTACCGTGGGTCTGTGCCGAGTGTTTCTTGGCGGTGGGTGTTCGGTGCGTACTCGGACGGCGGCGGGTTAATCCCGGTGCATTCGGTGGGTCATGGAGCGAAGGCAAGAATCGAGAAAAAGTGACTGTATCTGAAAAACTTGCGAATCTAATATTATCAGTCTAAACCTCTTGGCCAGATATAGTTTATCGTAGCTTTTGCCAGCCTCTGGCAGTGCATCGGCGAAGCCTCATACTTGGAGTCGGCGTCAGATAGAGCCTACAGCTCTATTCAATTTGTCAGATAGAGCCATACGGCAGTACCCAAATTGTCATGTCTGCGCAATAGCCCGCAACAAGTCGTATACCGCAGCGCATTGTCTTCGCCAATGCTCTACTCCTGCTCACTGGGCGAGGACCCTGACAACTGCCCTGCACCGTGCGTTTGCATCACCATGCATCGGTGGTAGTTCACCGCGTGCGACACTCTTGCCAAAGGGAAGCCTATATAAAGAGAACGGGATTCTCATTCACTTTTATCTCTATCGAACAATCAATCAAGCTTGTCCACTCAACTAAAAACCAACTAGAAAAATGCAATTCACCACTCTCTTTTTGACCGCTATCCTTGCCACTGCCCTGGCGCTTCCCGTCGCGGTATCTGACGACGCCACCTCCACTGACGTCGCCGCCGCTGCTTCCCCATCCAGCTCCGCCGTCGCCACTCCGCAGCTGGGCACTGCCTTTGACGCCTTGACCGACTCGCAAAAAGAGGAAGTCTACACCGTGTTGCAGAGCGTCACCGAGGACGCCGCCCAGACCCCCAACATCACCCACGCCGAGATCCAGGCCAAGGTCATTGCGGCGCTCCACAACAGCACCTTGGCGTCTTCTTCTGGCGGTGCCACTGGTGTTCAGAACAAGGGCTTGTTCTCGGGGCTTTTCTCCTTGGTGACTAACGGCGTCGGCATGCTCCTCAGCCACATCCACAAGTGAGAGGCTGCAACACGCTAGTTAGATAGATAAGGGCTGTTTAGACAGGCCATGCAATACACTTGATTTAGACTTCTTTAGTACTCAGTATGAGCAGCACCTCAGTGGGCCAAATTGAATAGGATTGGCATTTTTAGTCATTAGAGTTAGCAGTGGACGGCTACCAGTGGACGGTTAGCATTGGACAGGTAGTACTGGACACTGAGTTTGAAAACGGCCTGGGCGGCTCTGGTGAAGACGTCCGCCTACGCAATGCAGCCTTGCAGGACCTGAAGGACTCGACCAATTTCCTCCAACGCTGTACTCAGTACTACAATCTCATAATCTCATGCTATCCGTAGATATAAACTTCTATATAAACTTCTAAAAACACCCGCCAGTCTATAACTTGAATCGTCACTCCTTACATTTTCGAAGGCGAGCGCCGCGTAACAATTCCCTGGAACTACCAGGGGTGACCTGTGTGTGACCTGTGCGCTCGGCAGCGCCTCTCGTCTACGCACTGCCCGCTGTTGCCGCCCGGTGCCGCCTGCTGCGCCAGCATCACGGTTTGGCAGAGCAATGCATCCAAGCATTGACGGTTGACGATGCTGAATCGATTACGGTTGAAAATACTAACCCTCTAGCTCCGCACTCCCTCTCATGTGTTTGTTTACACAACGTAGCAATATTCATTATACCCTGTATACTAGCATAAGGGACGGCCCGCGGGCGTCCACCGTCTCCAAGAGACCAACCACCACCTCATAAACTTCCAGGCATCACCCAATAGCACTCACACCGAACTCAAACGCCTGGCAATCGCACAAATCAGACGCTGGCAATCGCACAAATCAGACTCCTGGCAATCGCACCACTCGCTTGCTTCACCTACTTCTTGAAGTGCATCACAATCGGAACAATAATCACGATGATCAAAATAATCACAACCGCAATCAAACAGAACTTCATCTTCATGTTCTCCATCCAGAAGTGTCTGCGCACATTGCTCGCGCCTCTGCGGAAGCCCTCGGCAGAAGTCGACAAGTGGTCCGCCTTATTCTGGATCAGAGTCAAGTTGTCTCCTCTCTGCTGCACGTTGTTGATGTTGTGTCTCATGGCCTCGACGGCGTCGTCAATGTCGCCCTTGATCTGGTCCATCTTGGCGTTGCCGCCGGTCTTCGGCTCGTATGGGTCGTATGGTTGTGACGAGGACATTGTGGGAGTGGCACTTGGGTTATGTGGTGTGCAACTTGGTAGCGTAGGAGTGGCAGAAACCTGATGGTTTGAAGTGGTTTCACTCTGTGTTACCCGGCGCCACGCCAGACCGCCAGGCCTGGCAGGGCCCCTAACTGCCGAGCCTCCAGCGGCTGAAAAATTGACTAATATCCAGGAACCTGCATACAGCATGAGCGAACAGAAACTCTCCAACAAGGAGCTCAAAGAACAGAAAAAAAAGGAGAAGGCTGCCAGAAGAGCCGCCGAGAAGTCGGGGGGCGAGAAGCCGGCGCAGGAGGGTCAGGCCCCGGCCCAGAAGGGCAAGCCCACTGCGCCCTCGATGAACCAGATCAAGAAGACAATCAATAAGCCCTCGAATGTCGCTGCTTCCAAGGTGCCGACGTTGTTCTCTCACCTTAAAACTCGCGAGCAGCGCAAGGCAAATCTCCCTGTCAAAATGATGGGGGTCATCCACCCGGCTGTGTTGCAGCTCGCGGGAAATTATGCCAACTACACCATTGTGGGGTCCATCAACCGGTGCACCGCGATGCTCGATGTGTTTAAAGTGATCATTGCCCAGTACGTGACCCCCGAGAGCCAGACGTTGAGCCGCAGCTTGACCGCATACTTGAGTTACCAGATTGATTACTTGAAAAACGCCCGGCCGTTGAGTGTGACCATGGGCAATGCCATCCGCTGGTTGAAGCAGGAGATCTCGGTGGTTTCTATCGATTTGAATGAAGAGGAGGCCAAGGAGCACATTCTCAGCAGAATCGACGACTTTGTGCTGGAGAAAATAGAGTTTACCGACAAGATGATCATCAAGCTCTCGCTGACCCACGTGGAGCAGGACCTGACGATACTCACGTTCGGCCACCTGCACGTGCTCGAGAGCTTGTTCCTCGAGAACCGCAGCAAGAACATCACGGTGGTGATCATTGACTCGCGGCCGTTATTTGAGGGGAAGGCGTTGCTCAAGAAGTTGATGGACCAGGGCGTGAAGTGTAAGTACTACTTGATTTCGTCGTTGGCCAACGTGCTCCAAGAGACGAAGATCGATTGCGTCTTCTTGGGGGCGCATGCTATGCTTTCCAACGGCCAGCTCTACTCGCGCGTCGGCACTGCCTTGATCCTGATGATGGCATTCAAGCAGAACATCCCGACGTTGGTGTGCTGCGAGTCGATCAAGTTCTCGGAGCGGATCCAGTTGGACTCGGTGACCCAGAACGAGTTGGGCGACTACGACATGTTGCTTGGGTTCTCGTCGGAGCCGCCAACCAAGAAGAACTTTGCTTTGGAGGCATTTGTGCAGCAGAAGCAGCAGGAGGCCAAGAGCGGCAAGAACAAGCAGCAGAAGCAGCCCCAGGACACGAGCCCGGGCGCGGTATTTGAGAACACCGAGAACTTGAAGATCTTGAGCATCATGTACGACTTGACCCCGCCGCAGTACATCAATAAGATTATTACTGAAATCGGGGCCTTGCCACCGTCTTCGGTGCCAGTCATTTTGAGAGAGTACAAGAGTAACTAGGCGGCTCTTCAGCATCGGCAAGGGACAAGTGATTCTAAGCGATGCATTTTTTGAAGCCGCTGGTAAAATAGCATGTCGGCAAAGCAACATACTAGGTCTCAGGGTAATACCATGGTCAGCCTACTGCGCCGCAAATGGAGATGCTCGGTAGAGCCACATCGGTGCTATGGGTGCAAATTGGCTGCCCATTTTTAGTTCCGCACTCGGGTAGTCCCCCTAATCATCCGTAGAGCTTATAGAACATGGAACGTTGAATGATTGAGTCGTAATCGGTATGCCGTGCATTGGCAAAACCAATGTGCTGCGTTGCATTTGGCTGGATTCACTTCAGGATCAGCTTAATTTATGTGGGGCATATGTAGGGCTGACTGTTTTTTCTGTTATCGACTCCGTCCACTCTGCTTGACACTCATAACACGGGGCCAAAAACCGCGGCGCTTCAACTTTACTTTCTAACCACCATGATACTACCTTTCTTCAGACACTCAGTTTTCTCCCTGTTTGACTTTCCACCTTGGTGTGGCTCTGTGTACAACTGTCCTTTTCTGGCCCGCCCCACGGCCTCACTTGGGCCTATCACCGGCCACCCAGGTGCATAAATTCCCGCCCGACCGTTGGACCTGCAGTAATTAGCAAATGGGAGGGGTCAAGGTCAATGAGAAGCGCCGGGCTGTTCCGAGGAATCCTCCGAGTTAACTAAGTACAAAACTTTTACCAAGTCAAAGAGAAGCCAACAGTGCGGACACTGCTGACAGGTGCCGCCCAGCGCACTGTGTGTACTGCGTGCACTGCACCTGCTGCAACCTGCCGCAAATCTCTGCCCCGCTGCAATTTGTAGATCTGAAAAAGACATTCAATCTCTGCTTCAATCGTGCGTCCGACACACACCCACGGTCTTAAGACAACGCACAACTTCAGTATCCGCCATCCAACAGATGTCTACATTCGGTTGCCCCCTCTTGCCACTCGTGTACAGCGACCTGTTGCGGAACCGGTTCACCGCCGAGGAGAGCTCGGGGTTCCGCCACGCCTGTTTGGCGCAGAACGGGCTTTCGCACAGCATGCGACTGGAAGAAGAAGAAGAGCTCCGGCGCCAGGCAGCGCTTGCGGTAGAGGCAGGTAGAGTTTCTTCGCTTGAGAACTACTACTTCCACAAGCTCAAGTTGCAGACGGTCACCAATGACATGGCGAGCATCGACTTGAAGGACCAGAAAGTCTGGAAGCCCGCGGTGGACCTCAGCCAGTTCCAGTACACGAAGCCAGCGGCCAAGGTTGATGAGGCCGTCAAGAAAGAAGCGGAGCTCGAGAAGACTGTCGACAGGTCCTCGACTTTTATTAGTTTCACCTACTTGGCCACCCTTTTTGGAAAACACAAGATTCCCTCGCTAGTGTTTCACAGCTCCATAGGTACCTCAGGGTTTGCTTTCATTCTTGGGGGGTTACGCCTCATGGACTGGGAAGGACCTATGGACCAGACGGGGTTTGTTGTGGAAGGCGAGAGCTACCCGTTTCCATTGAGAGACAATATCTTGAACAACCCTGCGTTTGTGCGCAACAACGAGCTCTACGTTATTGATAGCCAGACGAATGTCGTCACGGTGCGCCACTTGACCGGAGCCTGCGTGCCCCTGCTCTGCTGCGCCAGTTTAGCACTTGTTTCCGACCGCTATATTTTTTACCACGGCGGGTTTGAGATCCTCACCTCTGTCAAGCTGAAGTCAGCTGACTCTGTGGTTCTCAAGAGAGCGCTCAAGATCAATAACCGCGGCTGGGTCATTGACATGGTGGACTTTGTTGCGACGGAACTTGACTTGTCTGACAGCCCTATCACCTTAAATCGGTTTGGCCACACCACTCAGACGACAAAGCTCGAGGCGGGCAGCAGTGCCAAGCTGTCCATTGAGTTATTTTCTTTTGGTGGATACGTATTTGACGGAAATCTAGGAAAGTACGTGGCTAGCAACGATCTCTGGCGCATGGACATTGGCTACACTCCCAGTGGAAGCCTGCCGCGGTTCGAGTTCGACACGAAAGTCAAAGTAACACAGCTCAAAGCAAACAATCCCGGCCCTGCGCCCCGGGGGTTGCACGCCTCGTTGTTGGTTCCCGACGACCGGTTCCAGAACCACGCCACTTTTGAACAGTTTGTTGCAAAGGTGCAGGCCGGGTCTAAAACCGACAGCAGCTCGCTTTTAATCCAGGGCGGCAGCAGTCCCGTCAAGATGTACGGCGACATGTGGAAGTACCTGTGCAACCACAATCAGTGGACAAAACTCGCGAACTACACCTCAAAATACGATGCCCAAGGGGTTCCCTCGACAGAGAAGTTTGAGGCAGAGTTGCACCTGACCACCCACCGCATGGTGCTCCTCGAGAGGTACGTGTTGTTCTTGCCGCAGCCCGGCCGGGAGTTGGCCAACGAGCTCGATGGGGTCCGGGAGAAAATGGGGTTGCCGGCAGACCAACCAAACTGGTTGCCCGATATCAGCGACACCGTGAAGCAATTGTGGAAGCTACTGGGCCACGCGTACTCGCGGGCGGTGTTGTTGGAGTTGCACAACAGCAACTGGGTGCTTGCCCAGGAGTCGCGGAACTTTGGCGAAGTGGAGAACTCGTTGAACGGGGTGGTCCAGGTCAAGACCGATGTGTTCAAGAAGTACGTGGTGGGGCTCCGCAAGTTCAATATCGAGTTCTTGGGCAGCGCCACTGCCTGGTGTGGGAATAAGGCGTACACTTCCGGCGGGCTCTTCTTGGGCAAGAAGAAGTCGGAGGACGATCCGGGGAGCATAAACGGGTGCATTTTCGCGTTCGAGTTGCCTATCTTTAGCCAGAATAGTGACACCACGGACGAGACGCATTTTGTCTCGCAGAGATGAGCCCTGCCGTTAGCGACTCGAGTGGCGATTGGCAGCTGGCCCTAGCATTAGCCTACTTATAGGAATACATGGTGATAGATAGAGTGGTGCTGTAGGTATTAGCCAAAACTTTTTGTTTGATGAAGAAGAGTGGCTTATTTCAGAGAATTTGAAGATTGACACTGAGCCGTGTGGCTAGCTGCTGGTTCTTGTGCGCCAAAGCCGCTGACGGAAGTTGGCGGGAATCACTACTTGCCACACAGCATTCACTTTTAGACTGGTCAATTCTGACTGGTCAATTCTGAGTGGTCAATTCTGATGGTAGACGAATAAAAAATCACTTTTATTTTAAGACAAAAAACATCCCTAATGAGAGCATATTTAATAAATCAATAATTGGGAAAAATTTTTTCAACGCTTGCAAGCTGACATTTAAGAGTTGATTCTTGACTCGTGGATTAGTTGAAAATCACAACTCCTACGTTCAATTGATTTTTTAAAACTTTTAAAACTCCCATCGTTAAGTCTTTAAAAACTTAACAAAAAAAATAAAAGAAATTAACCTAAAAATCTGACAATAATCTGACTTTTCTTTCCATTCATTACAAAAGGCGTCACTGTCGTCTGTCACTGAACCCACCGTGTTTAAGATTTGGCAGCAGCACTGCAGTCGCCAAGCGGCAGCCGTCTACGGGCAGCGCCTCGTCCCAGTCGCTTCCAGTCGGGGACGTGCCGCCCCTTCGCGCTGGCGCCCGCCGCTCGTTCGCGCTCGTGCGTCTCGCTCGCCCGATTGCCGCATGCAGTCTTGTAACTGTGGAAAACGGCACACACAGAGACTGTCATTGGGCGACGGGCAAAGCTGCAAAAGTCAAACAAACAGTGACTCTAGAATCCTAAAGCGCTGAGAAAGCTCAAGCCCTAATTTCTTTTGCACAAATCCCCGTGCGCGCCAAAAGATCTACCATTCGCGGCCATCCACACTCATTACCCTACCTCCCTTCGTACAACCGCGTATACGAAATTTCAACATTGAAGATTTTACAGCCTGTCAGTTTCTTTGTGTGAATCCATCAAACTACAATGACTCGCCCTACCAACGTCGGCATCAAGGCCATCGAGATCTACATTCCTAACGAGGTAAGTGTTCAGGTTCCCCGTGAGATATACAAGCCCAACTAACGCCAGTACGTCAACCAGACGGAGCTCGAGAAGGCCGATGGCATTGCTGCTGGGAAGTACACCATCGGGCTTGGCCAGACCAACATGGCGTTTGTCAACGACCGCGAGGACATCTACTCGATGGCCCTCACCGTGACCTCGAACTTGCTTAAAAACAACAGCATCGACCCGGCCTCGATCGGTCGTCTTGAGGTCGGCACCGAGACGCTCTTGGACAAGTCCAAGTCGGTCAAGTCGGTGTTGATGCAGCTCTTTGGCGACAACGCCGACATCGAGGGCATCGACACTGTCAACGCCTGCTACGGTGGTACTAACGCGCTCTTCAACTCCGTCAACTGGATCGAGTCCTCCTCGTGGGACGGCCGTGACGCGGTTGTCGTCGCCGGTGACATTGCGATCTACTCCCAGGGTGCCGCGAGACCAACCGGTGGTGCGGGCACCATTGCGCTTCTCATCGGGCCAGACGCCCCAATTGTGTTTGAGGGCGTCCACGGCACCTACATGGAGCACGCCTACGACTTCTACAAGCCGGACTTCACCTCGGAGTACCCGGTCGTCGACGGCCACTTCTCGTTGTCGTGCTACGTCAAGGCGTTTGACCAGGCGTACAAGACTTTTTCCAGAAAGGCCATCAAGCGCGGTCTTGAGTTCCCAGAGTCGGCGCCAAGCAAGAAGCCCGTTGGCCCAGACGCCGTCGGCTTGAACTTCTTCGACTACAACGTGTTCCACGTCCCAACCTGCAAGCTTGTGTCGAAGACCTACGCCCGCTTGTTGCACGGCGACTTCACTGCCAACCCAGCTGCCTACCCGGAGATCGACCAGTCGTTTGCCGAGCTCAGCTACGAGGACTCGCTCACCAACAAGGCCGTGGAGAAGGCGTTTGTGGGCTACACCAAGGAGCAGTTCAAGACCAGAGTCGCGGAGTCGCTCAACGTGCCAACCAACATCGGCAACACCTACACCGCCTCGGTCTACGGCGCGCTCTCGTCGTTGTTGTTCTACGTCGGCAGCGAGCAGTTGCAGGGCAAGCGTATCGGTCTCTTCTCGTACGGCTCTGGCTTGGCCTCGTCGTTGTTCAGTGTTAAGGTTGTCGGGGACGTCTCGAGCATCACCAAGAACTTGGACATTGCCAACAAGTTGCAGAACAGAACCCAGAGAACTCCGGAGGAGTACCTTGCTGCTATTGAGAGTCGCGAGAAGCTCCACTTGCAGAAGAGCTACAAGCCTACCTGCTCGACCGAGACCTTGGCTAAGGGCACCTACTACTTGGTTGACATCGACGACAAGTTCAGAAGATCTTACGAGACCAAGTAAGCACTGCCGAGTAAAGCGAGGCAATGTAAATGAGCAAAACCTGAGACTGCTGATAGTACGTGTTTTCACTGCTTGAATCTCTGATTGGCTCACTGCTTAGCGTCACGGCTCGAATTGCTTGCTCATGCTTCCTTTCAATGTGAGAGTACATTCCTCACTGATTTGAGCTCTTCATAGAGCAGCTCGATTGCATGCTAGAGCTTAATAAATAATATTCTGTATTACTGTAAGGCGTCGGATAGCTTTGATCATGAGATTAGAGCATGATTTCTAAATATCGATTGAGCGTGGCAAGGTAGACTTCACACCGTCATAGCTGGCGGGGGCCCACTCAATTGGTCCTAATATGGGTCACAAACAACCGTGCTATATGTGAGTGCCGCCCCGGGCTGTTTTGACATGCTCAATGGTAATTCCTGCGTCGCTCTTCATAGTTCAAAATAAAACAGGGTAACACAAGGATGATGTGGTGGCTCAATGGTAGAGCTTTCGACTCCAGTACCAAGTGCCATCGAAGGGCTGCAGGTTCAATTCCTGTCCATGTCAATTCCTTATTTTTTTTTTACTCTCTCGGGAGCAAAACTCAGAGGAGGCATGCTCCTTGAACCGACAGATTTTTTTTTCCTTTTAAAATAATCACCACTTATCAAATTTGACTTATCAAAATTATAGTTCACAGCCCAACCTGGACTCAGCCTTCTCTGCTCGGCAGGCTTCACAATTTGTCACTCTTCCAATTTTCTCACGTGACGTGAAATTTGAGCCCCACTGTGGGTGCATTTCGAGCCAGCCAGCGATTGCAACCTGTATCTACAAACTCTGTCTCGTTTCTGATGAGTGCGAAATGGGTGGGCAAGCAAGTGTTCATCGGCAATCTTCCGTTTGAGTTTAGCGAGTACGATGTGCGAGGTATTGCGAGCACCGTCGGCGCGGTGCAGAGCGTCAACTTGTTGTTTGATCAGACCACGGGCCAGAGTCTTGGAGGAGCGTTTGTGGAATACGCCGACAACGACACAGCGGCCTCGGCAGTGCGCAACTTGAACAATTATCCGCTCGGCACGCGGGTTTTGAAGGTTGGATTCAGCGCAGGGCTGGTGGATGGCGAGGTCACGGTGTACAACCCGGACGGCAGCATTAGTACCGTAGAGACCCTGAGTGGAGGCGACAGCAAGCGCCGACGGGTCGGGCCCGAGACCGGGGGTATACCGCCGTTACCGCCGGGAGTGGCGTTGCAAGATAACAGCAGTGTGTTGGACGTGATACTGGCGACGTTGAAGCAGATGAACCGGCAGCGGTTGATGGGGATATTGAGCGACGCCAAAACGATGGCGGAGCGGAACCCGGATTTGATGGTGGCATTGCTTGACCAGTGTCCGCAGCTTGCGCTGTCGCTTGTTGAGATCATGTTGACGCTGCAGTTGAAGACGCCCGCGGAGATCGGCAAGTTGCTCAGTGGTGAGCAGCTGATGGCCGAGGAGGAGCCGACGCAGGTTGATGCTGCGCCGCAAGACGATGCGCTGGCAGCCACGCAGGACCCGGAGCAATTGGAGGCAATCAAGCAGGTGGTGCATCTCACGGCGGAGCAGATCGAGGGCTTGGGCGACGAGCAGAAGGCCATGATTTTGGAGATCCAGGATAACTACAAGAAGGGGGTGTACGGAGTATTAGACTGATGCGAGCGAAGCAAGCAGCAGCCTGACACAATTAACAACGTTTGCGCCTGAGGGTGGCAGCTTAATTGTTTGCGCTCGCACGTCTAGGCAAATATTTGCTTGCTTCTCCTACTTGATTCATGTAATATAGAGCAAAATGAATGACCTAACGATGAAATCATTTTAGGCCGCGATACAGCGATGGCTAGCTACTCTCGCTGGATGCCCTCGACTCAATAAACTGCGGCCTTTCTACATGACACTGGGACCGGACCGCTAGCCATGGTCAACATAAGACGGCCCACACTACCTCACGCTGCACTTAGTAAGAAAACAAGTATCTACAACCACTACTTGGCAGCCCGTACTGTTCTGGCGCTACACTATCCTATCAATAAATCATTAACATTAATATTGTACAAAGTGGCGAAGTTGCCATTTCTTTTGAAACTCGCACCACTAGTGAAATCTCGCGTATCACATGGGGCTGATCGCTCGCACCACGCCGGAAAGCAAGTGACATAAGACCTTTGAGGTTTTGAGCATTTACACTTGGTGTCACCGCGAACTCTTTGTAGCGTTAGCAGATGTGTGCCAAATGCACTTGTGGCTAGTGTTTTACCGCCTTCCTTTGCTGCTCACCGCTTCCTTCCGCCCTCCGTTTCGCCGACAACTCCTGCTCGACCTCCGCACTCTGTACCCTGTTATTCTGATACGAAAGGGTCGTGTACAACTTCTCGAAATCAACTTGCCCGTTCAGCAGAAACTCAGTATACCTGCTCAAGTTGATCCCGTCAAGCTTGGGCAGTTTCACCTCTGGCCCACTGTATATGCTATTCCAATGTGTCTTCTCGACTTCAGAAATATGCTTTTGTATTAGAGATTCACCAGCACCCTCTGCCTTCGGATACTCCTGCTCCACTCGGGGATGCGTCTCCGAAACGTGTATGCTTTTCAACTCTTCTCGAACTAGGTCTCTGGCTTTCTCGTAGTCTGCACTTTCCACGTCGGCCAACTGTTCAGGCGAATATAAATGGGAAAAACTTGTAAACTCGAGCATTTCAAAGGCTTTTTGTTTATTTTTGGCCTGAAAAAAGTATCAGTGCTTGTGCCCCAAAACTGACACTGCTTGAAAACTGATGCCTTCACTACTTCTTACATGTTGTGCATTTGCTTACCCGCCTCATTGCACGGGCTGAAAAATTGTCGAAGCGTGCAGCTTGAATCAAGACAGCTTGAACTCACTCGCCCACTAAAATGCTTCGTCTGGCCACGAGATCGACGTCTAGAGTGTTCTTCAGACACCAGTCTACCCAGACGAATGATTTCGGCAGCTCATTGTCTACTTTGAACGAGGTCTTGAACTACTACAAGACCTCGGCCGCTCTCAAACCGCTCATTTACAGAGAAAGAAACGCCCAGAAGCTTGTGTCGATGGAGCTCTTTGATGAGAAGACGAACACCAAGATCTTGCCAAAAAAGTTCCCCGGTGCTCCTAAACAGTCCATGTTCAACAAGCTTTTGTTCTCGTGCTCCAACTCTGAGGAGTTGTGGACCTCAATGAACCTCATGCTCGAGTTCACCAAGCAGAACAAGCTTGAGAAACCGTACCACGACTTGGGCGAGCAGAACTTTGTCAATCTCCTCATTGCCGCGGCGCGTCTCAACAAATTGCCACACGCCTTGACGTTTCTTTACTCCCACAACATTGCTTTCAAGAAAATCGCCGGGGCCGACGTGGTATCAGTGATACACGTGCTAAACAACGTGTTGAAGATCAACCAGGTTGGCAGCAGTCTTCCATTGAAGGATTTTGTGCAGAACTTGAACGTTCCAATCACCAAGATTGCCAGATACAGCCCTAAGAACCTCGCCGGTGCGTTCCAGGAACAGCCGAAAATAGCACTCACATACATCGCTGCCCTTGTGAATTTCGCTAGTGTGAA
This sequence comes from Saccharomycopsis fodiens, assembly GCA_002564235.1. Lineage (NCBI taxonomy): Eukaryota > Fungi > Ascomycota > Saccharomycetes > Ascoideales > Saccharomycopsidaceae > Saccharomycopsis > Saccharomycopsis fodiens. The sequence goes on from JNFV01000003.1 coordinate 244,175, forward strand.
GCCCCGCACCCAGCAGTTGGTCGACGCCAAGATCGCCGAGATCTTGCCCTTGATCGACCTTGCCAAGCTCCAGGTGCCAGACTTGGCGGTGCACCGCTACATCGAGCCGGAGGTCAAGCACGCCCAGCTTTTGCATCTCAACCTAGAGCACCAGTTGGACTACTTGGTGTTCAAGGCGGTCCAGCTGCAGCTTTCCAAGGTCTCGAACGAGGCCGTGTTGGCCAAGATTGGCACATTTATTCAAGACTTCGAGCGGACCATCGAGTTGACCAAGAGACCTAACTTTTACGAGACGGTGGTTAGCCAGAGCAAATTCGGGAAGCCCCAGGCCGCCGAGGGGACGGCTCCAGCTACTGAGGAGCCAGCTCAGGAAGCTGCCTAAGCCACGAGCTTCTTCTTTGCACATTTGTACATACAATCAATAGAGACTGTTCATTGGACGGTGTAGGATGGCTAGCGTAAGATATGGAGACTTACGTATCAGCAACTTTTTTAAAAGATTTTGCAAACATGAACTACGTAGGCTGAGCTGGCTTGCGAAGGTCAGTAGTCAAGAGTCAAGTTCTCTGCTTTCGGCCCTATAGAGGTGCAGCATGCGTCTTCCCTGTGAATAGAGGCACCTTTTGCGCCTGGCACTGCAGAAATTTTTAACCAGGAAAACTCTCATTTTGTTTATTTTAGCTTGAAAGGAGGTAGGGGATATTGAGAAATCATAAATGACGTTTATTTCGGTGTAGATTGGTGCTTCAACTTGACTGGGCTCCTACTTTGTCACGTGACCACGTACCTAAATTTTTCCTGATCAGCACTTGGAAATTGCAGCCAACGGACGATACCATACAAAATGCTTCGCTTCCGTCACGCTGCGCGCCGATTCCAGTCGACGTTCAACTTGCAGAATGAGTTAAAGCAGATTGAGAAGCAGAAATTTTTGAAACAGACGGGTGCCGACCGCATCTTCCCTGCGACGGAAGCTCCTGCCAACAAGATTTTCCCAGCAGTCCAAGTGGAAGCCAGCGACTTGTTGCCAAAGAACATGAACCCTACGAGTTTGGGCTACTATTCGGTCAGCCGGACCAAGGGCGGCAGAATCCCCGTGTATTCGAATCTCAGAAGAGGAAACGTGCGCGAGACGATTGTCCGCAGAATAGAAGGAGACCCAGTGCTCTTGAAGAAAGACTTGCAGAAGGCGTTGCCGCAGATAGACGGGGCCAAGTTCAAGGTTGTGCAGGAGAGCAAAAAGGTGGTGATTAAGGGGGACCATGTTGCCGAGGTGCGGAATGCTCTTTATCATGCGATGCAGTAAGCTGTGAAGCAGAGCACTGGCGCGGCCAGGGTGCTGCGTTCATTAACCCTGCATGTGTGGGCCTTGCGACTCTCACTTAGCAGTCGAAATTTGACTGTTCTGAGCGGAATGTGTTGTCGTAGGAGGCGTGATATCGCTAGGTTGGATGGGCGTTGCTGAGATTGTATTCGAGTACTTGAGACGACTGGTATGCAGTTGGCCATACGCACTGGCGGCGAAGCTCCAGTGCTAGGAAGATGAGCTACATGTGAATAGAGTACGTGTAAATACATTTTGTTTGATTGAAATTTGTAAAGGCGACGATAGTTGAGCAAATCAAAACATCGTGAAACAAACAAACAGACCAAATCAGAAAATCAGTGTAGATTAGCTGTGTTCTAGCATCATCTAGGCGGCTGGCCTATAAATTAGAAGCTAGAGTGTTGGAAAGCAAATGCTGACCATAAGAGGAGTGCCGCTTGAGGGCCGTATGAGGGCCGTATAGAGGCTAGCGTGCGGGAATCAATGTAGGAGGGAACAGATTATACCATTCAGGGGGCATACTGTTTTGCTATTTGAGTACTTCGTGGGAGTCAAACCCTCTCTAATAAAAAATCTACAGACTGGTAATTTGATTGGATAATACATTTTAAACAAGCTTATACATGAAGTGCTGGGCAGCAGATTGGTTCGCGTGTGCACTATTTCTCGCTGGCTTTCTCGCTTTTGAGACTCTCCTGCAACTTGTCGCCGTCAATGCCCACGTGGATCTTGCTCTCCCAGGTCTTAACCCGCTCGAACCCGTTCACACCGCGCTGGTAGTTGTTGAAAACCTGCTGGATCTTCTCGCTGGAGGTCTCGACGAACGGACCATACTGGACAACAGGCTGGTCCAAGACCTCACCGCCAATGAGAACAAAGGAAGCAGCTTCCTTGGCATCGGCTGGAACAGAGCCCGAGATGGTGTCACCGTCTCTCTTGAAGAAAATAGCGTTGTACTGGTCGTACTTTTTGTTGTTGATGTCAACAGAACCCTGCATCAAGTAGAGGAAAGTGTTGAACTCGTAGGGCACCTGCTGCTTGAACTCTCCACCAGGCTGCACCGTGAAGTGGTAGTAAATCACCGGAGTGTAGGCCAAGTCGCGCTGCGAGGCAACGCCATAGGACTCGCCGCTCATCACTTTCACCTCCACCTTGTCGTTAGGTCTGGCAATGTGCACATCCTTGGCCTTCAAGTCTCTGTAGCGAGGCTCACAGTTCTTGAGCTCTTTTGGAAGGTCGACCCAGAGCTGCATGCCGACACAATTCCCGTCGTCGCCGTCGAGTTTCACCGGGATCTCACTGTGCACAACACCTTTACCGGCAGTCATGAATTGCAAGTCACCCGCAGTGAGGATACCGGCACTTCCGGTAAAATCTTCATGGGCCATAGCACCTTCCGTGATGTAAGTGATAGTCTCCTGCCCGTGGTGAGGGTGCTGAGGGAACCCTCCGAGACCCGGAGCAACATTGAAGTGATCGAGCATAAGGAACGGAGTGAAGTTTCTCATCTGCATGGTGCCGATGGATCTTCTGACACGGGCGCCTCTGCCCTCAGCCTGCTCGGAAGCAACGAAGTTTCTCTCAACAGTTCTGTTCATTGTGGAAGTAGTGGAGTTAGTCAGTTTGGTTGTTTGATTGATTGCTTGCTGAATTGTCTGTGTTTGTTGAATGCTCGTGGGTAGCTTGGTATTCAACTTTTTTTTCTGATGAGAATAATTTGGACAAGGAGAAATTCCCAACTTATATAGTTTTTGGTTGACTGGCAGTTAGTAAGACAAGCTGCTATGCGGCTCCTGCATATGCAGCTGAATCAGCGGTGACAAGCAAAGTAAGCTGAGTAAGAAGTAAGCTGAGTAAAATGGTGGGGGCCCGAGAAAATTGGGTTTCGCTGCAACTGAGACAGGTTTTCGACCCAGCCTGACAAAGCTTACCAACAGGGCAATACACCCGGAATATTCTAGATCTGTCAGGAAAAGATGCATGGACAAAGAAATGAAATGCAGTGATATTTTGAGTGACCTCTTTTGATTCTCAGGGCCGAAGATTGTGTTCGACACTTATGTCCGACGCCCGCCGGGGCTGTCAGCTCAAGGGTGTCCCGCATGCCGGTACAACCGTGCAGCTACAAGTACACACCGAAGTACACACAAATTGCCTGTGTGCTAGCGTGTGCTACATAATTGGTTGTGAAATAGGATACGTATTCTAATATTGTTGTTCAATTGATTCAAGTGACAAAGCTCGAGACCGCGTGAACCAATGGCTGCCTGGGATACGCACGAGATATACCTCCGAGCGGCCGTAATCCATGTTGTTATTTTTTTTCAGGCGGGAGCTCAACACAATGAAAGTTAGGCATTTGAGTTTAAAAGTGTGCCGCTCGGAGTGGTGTCAATGTTTGACTTATTCAGTGCATGTCTTGTGCAATATCTGAGTTACCAATGCGCCATGTACTCGCTTTGTGAGAGTCCCACTGACGCTATTTACTTCTACTCCCGTGGTTACAGAAGGCTTCTCTTGAGTCATTTATTACAGTCTTTATATGTACAAGTCACACAACTGGTCTGAGCAGACCATTCTCCTTGCGATGTCTGGCCCCAATCATGGTGCTCAATTGCTGCCACATCGCCGCCAAGCAAAGCGAGCCATAGTACCCCATGTGCACTGCAGGACTGTTAGCCTCGCTTGGCTCACCAGGTGTTCAGATCCACTCAATCGGGTTCTTCAACAAGTCCACCAAGCGCGCCTCCCTGCTACCCTCCTTCGGATGATGGTCATACACCCAGCTGACATTGTTCGGCAACGACATCAAGATCGACTCAATGCGCGAGCCCGGAGTCTGCAAACCGAATTTGGTGCCTCTGTCGTACACCAAGTTGAACTCGACGTACCGACCTCTGCGCACAAGCTGCCACTGCTTCTCCTCCTCGGTGTAAGGCAAGTCCTTTCTTCTCTCGGTAATAGTGACGTAGGCATGCAACCAGGCGTCAAACAACTCGCTGATCATGTCGAGACACGTCTCGGGCTTCATCTTGTCGTAGTCGTCAAAGAAGATCCCGCCAATGCCTCTGCCCTCGTTTCTGTGGGGAATGTAGAAGTACTTGTCGCACCACTGCTTCCACTCCGGGTACAACTTTGTGTCGTATTTGTCCAACACGTCCTTGTGCACTTGATGGAACAACTTGGCGTCCTCGTCGTAAACGTAGTACGGGGTCATGTCGGACCCGCCTCCAAACCACCAGGTCTGCGGTGTGCCGTCGGCGTTCCAGGTCTCGAAATATCTGTAGTTCAAGTGAGTGGTTGGCACGTGAGGGTTTCTCGGGTGGATTACCATCGACAACCCGCAGGCAAAGAACCGCACGTTCTCACCAGAGGTGGTCAAGTTCGCGTGGTCCGCTCTCATCTTTTCGACAGCCTGTGGCGGTAACGAGCCGTAAACAACAGAAATGTTGACTCCTCCCTTCTCGAAGACAGCGCCTTCTTCCACCACGGAGGAGAGTCCTCCACCCCCGTTGTTTGGTCTCTCCCAGGAGTCGAACCGAAACTCCGCGTTCTCGTTGAGTGAGGTGAGCTTGTCGGTGATCTTCTTCTGCTTCGCTCTCACGAGCGCCTCCATCTTCTCACGAATGAGGACATTTCCCGATTTGTCGGACATCTCGAACTAGGGTTTAGATATTTCGGATTAAGTTTGTGGTCCGAAACAATGCAGCCGGCTTTCGCTATTTATACGACAACTGGTGAGTGTTCGCTTAACGAGCAGTCCTCGCACTAACGAAATATGCTCCAACAGGGGAGCGCCCACAGGTGCTTGGACATACAGTGTGGTGCAGCAGAGCAGTGGCACACTAAGTGGCCTGCTGCGATGCTGCGATGATCTACCCTTGTCATGCGAGAAGAAAAAAGCATTATATGGTGCATTGTTGCAAATGATCTACAAAGAAAACTCTTTGGTTTCCATATGTTGATGTTCCTTACTGACTGCTGTGGCCATATGCTCACTACTTCACCTCTTAGTACTACACTACACCTCGCATAATCACAATTTTTTTTGCCGCTGGCACCTCATAAATAGAGACAATTACTATAGACCCATTGCTATGCCAGCACGACACCATAATTTCACAGCAGCGTGGCCTCTCGCCTAGCTCCTGGTGGTGCGAAAGCTAGTGCTAAGCTCATGGTTGGTCAAGTGCTCAACAAGTAGCACCGCTTAACAAGTAGCACCGCTTAACAAGTAGCACTGCTTAACAAATAGCACTGAATAAGTAGCACTGCTTAACAAGTAGCACTACTTAACTAGTAGCACTGCTTAACAAGTAGCACTACTTAACTAGTAGCACTGCTTAACCAGTAACACACGCAGCACCCTGGCTTCGCCAGTGCACTGCACTCCTTACTCGTCGTCCTCCTCATCTTCTTCCTCATCATCCTCGTCATACTCTTCCTCATCATCATCGTTCGTGTTGTAAAAATTCTGCTTGTACCGCTGGACCTTCTCGTCTCTCAAATTGGTGTAGATGATGAAATTGAACCAGATCTCGATGAACCCGTAGATCGAGACCAAGTTGTTGGCGATCAACACGTTGTCGCTGACATAGCTCAACCCGGTCAAGATGAAGAAGAAAAAGAGCCGCATCGGCACGAGGTTCTCGAAGTAGGTAAAGTACAACTCCCGGTTGTCCACGCGGGGCTCCGCGTTCTCGTTGTCTCTGACGTCCTTCATGTTGCTGGCATCGAGAATCGGCGGTTTGCTGTAGAGATTGGAGATCGAGAAGATCGCAACCAAATCGGAAAGCGCATTGAAGGTGAGGAGAATCGCCATGATCCCGAGCACAGGCTCGTTCTTGGTCTCGAGCAAGGAATCCACCACGGCGTTGTTGAAGATCTGGGCAAAGAGAATGACATAATTGTTGAGGACCACGGTTTCAGGGCTCTTGATTAAAAAGAAAGCAACCGTCAACAAAAAACCCGCCCTCCAATAAGCAAGGGTGGAAGAACTTGCAAAGGCCATGTCTGTCTGATCGAACTCTGGATCGTTCAAGTGTCAAGTCCTTCAGGTCTCCAGTCTTTCCCGCCTGCATATGTCTGCCCACCGCCTGCCGTCTGCCCACTGGCGTTGCCCGGTTGCCCCTCCCGCCCACTACAGGGTTACCCTCCCCACCTCGAGTGGGCGTTTTGTTCGCACGAAAACCTCAAGCATTAAGCCCTTACTTACACTACAGAGCTGCAACACAGCACAGATACGCGAAGCCCAACCAAACCAGCTCCGCTCCCCGCTAAGGTTTCTCCAGCTTAGCCCCCAGATTCGGATTGATGCGCAGCACATTGACCCCGCGCGCCCTCACCCCGTCTGCTAACCCGCCGTCCAGCGTTCTCTTCGACGCCGTCTCCGACCACTTGTTGCTCCTTGCGTTCAACGTCACCAGCAGCACCCTCGCCGCCACATACGAGCGCATCCACGCCGCCAGTGTTCTCAACGGCCAGTATCACGGGTACTTCCGCCGCCTCGCGACCACCACCTACACCAGCACCGACCCGCTTCCGTCGCTAGAGGCCGTAAAGAAGCTTGTTGGACTCGAGCTCGACCACGAACTTCCCTACGGAGACCCAGACTTTCTCCGCTGCTTCGAATCGGTCTTTGCCCCGCTCAAACCGGTCAATTTCGCACAGTTCTGCCAGTACTTGGAGGACACCCAGTGCAAGCGGTTCCACATCCCGTTCTTGATCCTCGTGGCGTTTGATCTCTTCGACGACTCCACCCCAGTCAAGCTCGACCGCTACTTGCCAGACATTGTTTCCGGGTTTGTTGAGCTTTTCAGTGCCACCGATCTAGGCTTTGAAGAAGAAGCACAAGCCGCCAAGCTTCTCAATCTCTACAGCAAGTGCCCCTACGTCCCGTTCTCCACGTTTGTTGAACTCGACGAACAACTTGCCGCCGTATCGGCCACTAAAGACAGCTCCCTATACGCATCGTTCGCCGAGGCATTACTGATGCTGGGCGCACACACATTTGGCACCGCGCCGTCGCAGGACGTCACCGTCGGCTATGTCGCCAACATTTTAAAGACCGCCGCCACCGCCGAGCTCGCGGAAGAGTACCTCGAGCAGATATTCTCTGAAGTGTTGCTTCCGGGCTCGCGCCAACTCTCCAACACCGCGGGCACGCCTCCCGATTTTGTGGGCACGGAGCTCCAGGACGCGATGATCAAGGCCGGGCTCCTCAAGGACGTGGTGGCTGGCCAGATGACCCAGAGCCCCAACTGGGACAGAATATTTGACCTCATAATGATTCAGATCAAGGCCCAGGCGGACAAGAAGAAGGTGACGTTTGTCTCTGTGAACCAGTTTTTCGGGTCGTTGCCGGCTGATCTGCTCATTGACAAGTTCTTGACTCTCGACTTGCCACTCGCGTTCAAGGTCGACTTGTTCCTTGTGTTGCATCAAATCAATCAGACCCCCGGTGCGTTTCAGCTCAAGGGGCTCACCCTGGTGTTTGTCGACACCCCGCACTTGCCGCTGAACGTCGCTGCAAACGGCAACATCATGCAGTTTCTTAACGTGACTAAGCTTTACGTTGACGTCATAAGCGCACCGGAGACGGAAAACGTTGCGGCCGTCAACTCGCTCTTTGAGGTCGACTTCCGCGAGTCGCCCGAGTATTTTGTGTTCGCGATTCTCAACATGCCGCTGCGCAACAAGACCTTGGTCGAGTTTCTCGACAACTTGTTGACACAATGGCTCGACATCATGTCGCCGTACCTCAGCGCGCTGTTGAAGAAGTACGCCGACATCGAGCGCGGCGCGTTCTTTGTGTTTCTTCAAAAATACTGCGCCGCGCGCCCCAACAGCAACGTCGAGCGCCGCATTGCGCTGTACTTGCTTCGCCTCGAGTTGTTGGAGCCCTTGCTCAATCGTCCAACGCTTCCTGTGGAGAATTTCAGCATGTGGTTGACGTTCGCCACTGAAGCGACGCACCAGGGCTGGAACAACTTCAAGGCGTCGGTCAGCAGCTATCTCGGCTCGTTGGATGCCGAGAAGAAGATCCAGGCGCGCTCGCACTTGCTCAACTGCTTGCTCGCCGAAGCCAAGCGCGAGTACGAGTTTTCTCAGGCGGGTCATTTCAACTCCAACCACAAGTCGCTCAGCCTTGTCTTGGTGCACGGGCTTCTCGAGTTGATTGGCGACCAGAGCCAGATCAGCTCGCAGGAGGCCGTCGAGGTCAGAGTCGCTCAGAAGCAGTGTCTCCTGGCGTACCCGCGGTTGATCAACTTTGGCTACGGGCACGACGAAGCCATCATGGCCAACGTCGTGAGCTCGCTGCCACACACGTTCTCGTTGGCGGTGGAGCAGCAGATGAAGGAGCACTTCCAGCGGATGTACAACAACAGCATGGAGATCACCGAGATTGTCAAATTGTTGCAGATTCTCAAGGAGAGCAACAACCCGAACGACCAGGACGTGTTTGCCTGCATGATCCACTCGTTATTGGACGAGTACCGCTTCTTCAAGGAGTACCCTGTCGATGCCTTGCAAAAGACTTCGATTCTTTTTGGCTCGTTGATCAACTACCACCTCATTGCCGGCGTGACACTCTCGCTCGCGCTCAGCTTCATTTTGGAGTCTGCACGTGAGTCGCCAGAGCTGAACATGTTCAAGTTTGCTGTTCAGGCGTTGATTTCTGCGCGTCCGCGTCTCCCGGAGTTTCCTCGCTACTGCCAGGCGCTCTACGAGATTCAGAGCTTGAAGTCGCAGCCAAAAATCTACCAGGTGATCGAGCAGGCCGTCACGGGCGAGGCCGGTACTGTTGATGCTTCGAGTGACAAACTGGCGTCTACCGAGCCTGCTGAAGAATCGATGTTTAAGTCGGTCAGTGCGAAATTCGATATGGCTGCCAACGTATCTCAGGAGGAACCAAAACAGGAGAATCGCGAGAAGATCTTGTTCATTGTCAACAATATCACCCTTGAGAATCTTGCCCTGCGCGCCGAGAACATCAAGCAGTCCATGACGGAGCGCAACTACGAGTGGTTTGCGCAGTACTTGGTTGCGTCGAGAGCTAAAATCGAGCCAAACTACCAGGAAATTTACGCCAAGCTTGTGTCTGAGTTGGACTCGCCGCTCTTGGAGCAGTACGTGATGAGCATCACGTACCAGCAGATTGCCAACTCGTTGAACAACAACAGCGAGTCTCTGAACGACCGCACATATCTCAAGAACTTGGGCTCGTGGCTTGGTTTGATCACCTTGGCCGCGGACCGGCCTATTCTCAGAGGCAACTTGTCGATGCAGACGTTGTTGATTGAAGGCTATGCCTTGGACAAGATGGCTCTCACAATTCCGTTTGTCAGCAAGGTTGTAGACCAGGTAACCAAGTCCAAGGTTTTCCGTCCGCCAAACCCGTGGACATTGTCGATCTTGAAGGTTTTGGCCGAGCTCTACAACTTGCAGGGCTTGAAGTTACAGTTGAAGTTTGAGGTCGAGGTGTTGTTGAACAGCTTGAAGATGAAGCTCAGTGATATTGAACCTTCGACGCACGTGCAAGACAAAAGCAAGCCGCAGTTGTTGCAGTGGGTCGACCAGACGTTGAAAGCGGGCTTGGTCAGCTTGGTTCCCGTCAAGCCGTTGGACGACGAAGGGCATGCCAACATCTTGCCGCAGCAACTCGAGCAACAGAGGCAGCAGGCTTTGTTGCAGCAGCAGCAGCAGCAGCAGCAGCAGCAGCAGCAGCAGCAACAGCAGCAGCAGGCTCTCCAGATGAAGCTTCGTCAGCAGCAGCAGCAACAGCAGCAGCTTCCAAACCAGATGCCGCTGCAGGTCGCCCAGGCTCAACTTGCCCAGCAGCAATTGCGCCAGCAACAGCAGCAGCAGCAGCAACAGCAGCTCAACAGTGCTCCTGACCTGAACAGTAACTTGCAGGCGATGCTCGACAACTTCATCAGTAACCTTAGCGGCAGAGCGTTCCTTCAGCTCCACCCACCGTTGAAGAGAGTGTTCCAGCTTTCGTTCAATAAAGCCATCAGAGAAGTGCTCCCGCCGGCCGTGGACCGTGCCGTGAGCATCTCGGTCAACACTGCACACACGTTAGTTCTCAAGGATTTTGCACTTGATGGCGACGAAAACAAGGTGCGCCGTGCCGCTGCCAACACCGTCAGAGGCGTGCTGCAGTACTTGGCCAAGGTTTTTTCGCGTGATCTTCTCTTGAAGCACATTGGCGACAACGTGCTGGCTTCCTTGTCTCAGTCGTTCCGTGGCAGCGACCCTGCCCTGATTGAGCAATTACTTATCCAGGCGATTGCCGACAACATTGAGGCTGCTTGCCAGTTGATCGAAATTGCTGCTGCCGACAAGGCCGCCAAGGAGATGGACGAGGCTTTGGTTCCGGCAATCATTGCCCGTCGCCAGCACAAGATGGAGCGGCCAAACCAGCCATACGTGTCTCCAAACATCTCCAAGTACGCTCTTTCCTTGCCACAACCATTGGGTTTGGTTCCTGGTGGAGTGACTATGGAGCAGCTACAGGTCTACGAGGATATTGGCAGACCACGTATGATCAACCAGACTCCGCAGGTGAGAAGAGCCGCTGAGATGCAGCCGGGCTTTGCCCAGCCAGAGACGTCGCACGAGAACGCCGACGGCACTCAGAGTCTTTTTGTGCAGTCGATCACCTATCTCCAGCAGTTGCTCGAGGCGCTCTTGAAGGCGTTATCCGAGAGCTCTGACGGGAACTTGGTCAACTTGCCTGAGGACCACCCTGTCAAGAACGTGTTGGCGCAGATCTTGACCATTTGCAGCAAGAACTTGACCCCCGCCACCGACGAGATCTACGTTAAGGTGGCACAGTTTACCGTGAACGCCTTATTCACCGCGGCCGAGACTACCTTGGCCTGTGAGACCTTGGTGTATTTGTTGAACAAGTTGTGCGAGCTCTCTCCGCTGACGTCGAAGGATGCCAGCTGGTGGTTAGTCCACGCCGAGGACGACAGAAAATACAACTCCAAGATCATGAGCACGCTTTTGAAGGTGGGTCTTATCTCGCCAACGGACTTGGACAGCCTGTTGTCGCGTGCGGTTCACGCCAAGAACGAGACTGCCATTAAGTTTGCCGCTGAGTTGATTGGTGAGATCTTTGCTGTGGGTGCCGAGCCGCGGTACTTGAGAAGCGACTTTGCTGCGACGATCGAGGAGTTGAGTATGTTGCATAAGTCCGGCGAGGCGAACGAGACACAGCAGATCGAGCAGTTGATCCTGTCGTTGAACTTGGGCCAGTTGCCAATTGTCCAGGGGAACACCGAGAAGGTGTCGCTCAACTTACAGATGAGTTACATCTTTGCCGAGTGGATGAGATTGTTGCAGCACAGCAACTTGAATGATAAACTCCTTTACGTGTTCATCTACCAGTTGGCGCAGAAGGACATCCTCAACAAGCCGGAGTACATGTTGGCGTTGTTCCGGACTTCGCTTGAGGTTTCGGTGTCGTTGTTCTTGAAGGACAAGTCGCCGTACACTAAGGACGAGGACGTCTTCGCTGCTATCGACGCGCTCTCGAAGTTGATTGTCATGGTCATTGTCTCTCAGAACGACTCTGGCGAGTCTCGACTCAACTACCTCAGACAGATCTTGACAATCTTTACCTTGGTGTTCAACAAGGATCATCAGTCTAATCCAGACACTTTCAACGAAAGACCATATTACAGACTCTACTCCACGTTGCTCAGCGAGTGGTCCACCGCCAGACTCAAGATCAAGGACATGGCAGACGAGACCGAAAAGGCCGCGATGGAGGTGTTTGACAAAGGGTTCTACCTTGTGTTGGCAGACTTTTTCAACGTGTTCCAGCCGTTGTCGTACCCAGGATTCACTTTTGCCTGGCTCACCTTGATCTCCCACCGCATGTTCTTGCCTAACATCTTGGACTTGCCAGAGAAAGCTGGATGGAAGAAGCTCAGCGCGTTACTTGTTTCGATCTTGCGGTTCATGGGGGCCAATACCAAGACCAACGTGCCGCCGATTGTCACTGTGGTCTACAGAGGCTTATTGAGCGTGTTCTCGCTCATCCAGCACGACTACCCGGAGTTCCTTGTTGAGTACCACTCTTCCTTGAGCACCGCGGTGCCAAGTGGGTACATTCAGCTCAAGAACATTGTGCTGTCGTCGTTCCCTTCGAGCATCAGCTTGCCTGACCCATACGAGGGGATGGAGCAGCTCGCGATTGCCGACGCCGAAATCCCGACGGTAGCGATCGACCCGGGCAACGACTTGTTGAAGGGTGGCTTGAAGAAGCCTGTCGACAACTACTTGCGAGTGCCAAGCCATCTGTCGTTGAAGAGCATTGTCAGCGGTTTGCGACTTAGCGAGCCTGTTGAGCACGGCGGGATCGGGTACGACAAGACCCATTTCGACGTCAAGCTCATCAACTCGTTGGTGTTGTACGCATGCATGGAGACCGTGGGCGAGCGCAAGGAGTTTTCAAAGAACTCTGCCTCTGTTGGCTTGTTGTCTGCTCTCTTACAGGAGGACTCGGTCGAGTTGCAGTTCACTGTGTTGGGCGCCATAGTGAACAACCTCAGATACACCGACGCCTACACGTTGTGGATGGGCGCTGCGTTGGGCCACTTCTTCGGTGCCGACAACTTGTGGGGCGCGCAGAGGGCCGACATTCAGCAGTTGATTACACGTGTGCTCTTGGAGCGCTTGATTGTGCACAAGCCACACCCATGGGGCGTCACTGCCTGCATGGTGAAGATCTTCAGCGACCCCGAGCTCAAGTTTTTCGAGCTCCCATTTACTCAGGAGTTCCCTGAGTTGAAGAACTTGTTTGCGGTTATCCAGAACAGACTTCAGCAGCCTGTTGCCTGATGCCTAGAAGTTACGGGCCAAATGACGTTTTTTGTTGGGCCGCTTCAGTTATGTATCACATATGTGAATTGATAGACTTTAATTAGACACAGTAGAGTACGTTCTGGTGAGCGCAGCGAGGAAGTGCGCAAGAAATTCAGAAAACTGAATTTCAAGAAAGATGGGGGACTGTATATTGACTTCACTCGTAGGTTTGAAGTCGTAGGGCCCTTTCACCCCGCATTTGCTGCCAGCATCACGTGATTCAACACAGCCTTTATTTGATCCAGCGCGGCGTATCAAACAACACCAATGAATTTATTCAGTCGCAGCCGATTGAGTGAGGACGAGGACCACGCTCCGATCACGGGGGCGCATAAATCGCGCAAGCCGGCAAACACAGCGTTTAAGCAGCAGCGCTTGAAGTCGTGGCAGTGAGTATGAACCAGAGGGAGTAGGGAATGACACGAGAGGGGAGTGCGACAAGGCGAGGGGCAGGCAAACATTCCGAGTCTGAGCACACTCTCTTGGAAAATTCTTACTAACATCAGACCCATTTTGACGCCCAAGTCTGTGTTGCTGTTGCTTGTGGTCGTTGCTGTTGTGTTTGCACCGCTAGGAATTGTGATGCTTCTCACGACGCTCAACGTGCAGCAGATTGTGATCAATTACTCCAAGTGTGACACGTTAGCCAACTACGACGAGTACCTGACGATTGGGTCCAAGTACATTTCGCAGTACTGGAAGAAATCCCCGCTGTCGGCGCCGCGCTGGATACTACGCAACACAACTGTGCTGTTGCCAAACAACAAGAACTATACCACCACCCAGTGCCGGGTGCAGTTCAACGTCCCCAACCTGGTCAGCGGGCCCGTGTACATGTACTACAAGCTCACCAACTTTTACCAGAACCACAGAGAGTACGTCGAGAGTTATGATCTTCCCCAGATTGAAGGCACCGCCGCCAAGGAGCTGGCGTTGAGCGACAAGTGTCTGCCGTTGAAGACCGACAACGACAAAGTGATCTACCCGTGCGGGTTAATTGCCAACTCGTACTTCAACGATACGTTCCTGAGCCCGGTGCTCTTGAACCCGCAGGGCGCCAGCAGCTCCGAGCAGGTGTACAACATGACGACCGACGAGATCTCGTGGGCGCTGGACCGCAAGCGGTTCAAGAAAACCAAGTACAACGCCACCGACGTGGTGCCGCCGCCAAACTGGGCCAAGCGCTACCCTGATGGGTACACCGACGAGAACATGCCGGACATCTCGACGGACTACTTGTTGCAGAACTGGATGCGCACCGCCGGGTTGCCGAGCTTCATGAAGCTTGTAGCGCAGAACAAGCAGGATAAGCTTGACGATGGCAACTACCGGATCGACATCAACATGAACTACCCGACCGAGGTTTATGGCGGCTCCAAGTCGGTGGTGTTGACCACAAACAGTATCATTGGCGGGCGCAATGCCAGCTTGGGCGTGGGGTACTTGGTTGTTGCCGGGTTGTGTGTTTTGTTTGGCATCTTGTTCTTAATGAAGCAGATTATCAAGCCGAGAAAAATTGGTGACAATAAGTACTTGGAGATGAACAAGGGTGAGGGGGGAGATGCTAGGGGGTTCAGAGATGTGCTATAAGCGGCGTATTGGCGATACAGATGCATTGCGACCGTGCGACCGGGTATAAGCCGTATTATATACATTAAAAGATGCTCGAATGAGGCATGTAGCTGACTGCGTCAATGAGCTCTGGCTGGAACCTAAATAAAACCTATTGTTCTGAAGCAATCGTAGCACTGCATAGGTCTATAGTTGGCGCAAGCAAACAGCTGCTTACGACCAGCGCACAGCAGGCAACCGGCCCAGACCTCATTGTCTGCGGCTAACTCTTATTAACTATGCCACGTCTAATAAGCGCGATATATATAATGCTGCAATACCTTAGTTATATTCATTTACTGATGATTTAGATGCTATGTCTTGCAGTTGAACAACGCTGTTGAATAGCTATTAGTAGCTCACGGCGCGACTGTTAATGACCTCAGTTTATACATAGCTGCCGTTGTTGACAATGTGGTTCTTACAAATTCTTGCAGAAACCGCAAAAGCAATGAGAAACTTCGTTTCTTTATTTATTTTTCGTAGTGAATTAGTGATGTATATTGTAGAACTAGCAATATATTTAGTTTTGTGTATTTTATTGGTGATATTTTGTAGTATGTTTGTTCTGTGCTGGGCGGTTAACCGCGTGGCAACCCACAGTGTCCCCGCCAACTATTTGGCCGTCGCCGCGGCTCGAACCTGTTGCAACTCTCACTTGCAACCTACCACTGACTCTCCCTACCACTACACTAGCGGGCCCACTAGTAAATACTTTGTTTTTCAACGGGGGATGTGTTTCCGTAGTCCTTTGCGTAGATTTGGCTTCCTTTGTCATGCATCATGCACGCAGGCATACTTACTACCTACACCCAAGTATTTTTACTCCTTGAGACCACATACATCTGAAAGCAAATTAAAATTCAGTCGTGTCAATTTCGCAAGAAAAAGAGTAACCTTAGATGCTTTCAATATATGACTTTCAATGCTAAAAGGGTTCAGTAGTGTGCAAGACCAGTTGCAGCATTGATTTGGCGGAGCCAAATCAGTGCTAGAGCGATGCTTCGCTTACGATTCAGACTATAAAGAGGTATATTTAACAAACAAAGAATATAGAACCTCGGCTACACCCCGAGCTCGTCCACGTACTCGTCGTGTGGAACCCTGTCGGCGTGATCGTCATGCGGAATCTCGTGGCCGTACTCGTCCTGGTCGTTGTAGTACTCGTCCTCGTTGTAGCCCTGCTCCTCGATCATGTAAGTGTCCTGAGCAGACGCGTTCTTGGCCACCAACTCAATGATTCTGCGGATGATCGGCAAGTTCAACCACGCCGGCACGTAGGCCTCGAGGCGGATGAATGGGCGAAGCTGCACCCGGCGGAACGGGTCGGCAAACTGGCCCTTGTCGGTAACAACGACCGGCTCAAAGTAGTCATCGGTGGCACCGCTCAGCGACTTGGTGACCTTCTCGGTGACCATGCGCAACACCTCCGGGGCGATCGGCGCCTCGTAGTCCGCAACGTAGTACTGAGAGATCAACTTCTGGATCTGCGACGGCTTCAAGGCGTAACAAATCTCGTAGATGATCTCAATGTCCTCCTTGGTGTTCTTACGCAACTGCAAGAGCTTGGCCGCCTGCAACAAGTGCACCAAGTAGCTTGAGCCCTCGACAATGTCGTGCGACTTGCACCACTCCTCGAGACGAGTCACGTTGTAGTTCAACTGCAACCCACGCTTCCAAGACAAGAAGTTGCGGCGCATGATCAAGTCGTTGAAACAAGTGGCGTCGACAAAGCGCAACAACTCGTTGATGACCTCGTTCTGCACCTCAGTCTCGATGAAGTACGACTTCATCGACCAGTACACATTATTGAAGAACGAGATGATGTCGTCCATCTTGTACTGCGAGTTCTGCGAGAACACCTTCGACAAGAACGCGGTGGACTCTGGGGCCATGAACCCCGGCAACGACTGCGACAACACCACCGACGGCACCGCTTTCTTCTCCAACTCCTTCTCCATGCGCTTGAGCCACAAGTTGAAGATGTTGAAGCTCAACGACTCAAAGTCCTCCTTGACAATCGCCACCAAGTTCAAGTACTCGTCGTACTCTGGCTCAGAAAGTTCGTTGGAGATGCTGTCGTTGGCAATGATCGTCGACTGTGCGTACGACACAAACGAGTACATCTCATGGGTGTTGGACAACCAGAACGCACCGTGCGACACGACGTCGTCGTCCTTCAAGCTAGTGACAATCGTTTGGATCACCAGCAACAGCTCACCCAACAAGTCCTCGGACTCGCGGGTCAACCCCAAACGCCACATGTCCGACAAGATGATGATGATGATCCGCGCTGGGAACAACACCTCCTTGCGGGTCAAGTCGGCAGCGACACCGGCTGGCGGAATCTTGAGACCCTTGAGGAGCCCGTCGACAATCTCCTTCTGCAACTTGGCACCCTCACGCAACAACTTCCACAACTCGTCGTTGATCGCCGTCAAATTGTTGTTCTCCTCGTCCTCGTGGGAGCCCATTGGCATCACGCTGACCGGTCTTGGTCCGCCGTACTCGTCGGTCAAGCCCTTGGCACCATAGGCACCCGTGAGACTGTGTCTGTTCTTGGCGTTGCTGTAGTACGCCTGCTTGCCGAAACCATTGCCGCGCAAGTGGTCGGCAACGGCCTGCTGGCCAAGCCCTTGGCCGCTCAACGAAATGATCTCCTGCTTCAACTGGGTGATGGTCTTCTTCAAGTCCTGCTCGTTGTTGTCGTACTTCGCCAACTGGTCGCGTGCCTGGTTCAACTCCTCAATATTCTGGCGCACGGTCTCCTTCAACTCGAGCTGCTCCTTCAACAACCGCTGCAACTTGCCCTCGGACTCCTTAAAGTTCAACTTGGTCTGCGCCAATTCCGCGGTCAAGCCCTCGACTTGGCTGCTGTGCTCGGTCTTGGCCGCCACCATGCGCTCGTCGAACTCCTTCTCCTTGTCGCTCAACAACGCGCGCGAGCTGCTGTCGTCGCTCACCTTCTTCTGCAACGACTCGATCTCCTTGGTCAACTTCTTGTTGTCGACGATCTTCGCGGTCAACAGCTGCGTCAACTCAATCACCTTGTTTTCCAACCGGTACGACACCTCCTGCAAGTGGTTCACCGACTTGGCGTCCTCCTTGCGGCGCTGCAACTCGCCGTACGCGAGCTTGCGCCGGATGCAGCTCTGGATAAGCACCGCCGCCTTCACCTGGCTGCGGAAGTGCTTCTTGCCAGAATAGGATCTCCAGGCGTTCTGGATCGTCAGCGCGGCACGCGTCTGGCGCAAGTCCAACGTCGCGGCCTTGGTGTGCTTCGCGCGCGCAAGACTCTGGATCAGGATGATCGTCCACTTGGCGGCCTCGAAGCGCCGGCGCGCCAAGTAGCTGCGGAACAACGTCTGCAACTGGGTCGCCGAGTGGTCCTCGATCTCCTGTTTGATCCGCTGGCGACGGTTGTAGCCCTTGACAAGCGACTGCAACGCGATGATCAGTTGGCGAATCTGCAAGAACCGCTGGCGATACACCTTGGCGCGCACGTTCTTCTGAATCAACACCGCAGCATTGTGCAAGCGGTTCGTCCGCAACTTCTCCAAGTAGCCCAACATGCCGGCCTTGAAGAAAATCTTGGTCTCTCCCATCTGGTACTGCTTGCTGTCTTCCACGGTCGCCTGCAAGATCTTGTCGCACAACGCGCGCACGTCGTCCATCGTGCCCTTCTTGCCGTTCAACACGTCGACGTAGAACTCAGAAGGCACCAATATGTGGTATCGCTGACCAAACTCCTCGTAGGTCCATCTGGTTGGGAAACCGGCGCAGGAAATGCGGATCGTCTCAAGGACACCACACGCCCGGAGCTGCGACAACACCATCAACGAGTCGAACTCCCAGGCCTTTTTCTCCTCGTTGGGCTTGATGCACCGGATGTAGTGCACGTTCGTCAGGTTGATCGTCGTCATCAAGTCGATCAACGACTTCTTGAAGATCAGGCCCAACGTCGGCTTGCGGTTCGTGGCCCGGCCCCCGAGTCCGCCAATCTTTCCGGTAGAAATCTTCGGCTTTGGCTTGTTGGCCTCGGCCTCAGCCTCCTTCTGCTTCTGCACCTCCTCGTTCTGCTTCTCGACAGTGTCGATGATGTCCTTCAACCGCTCGTTCAGGGTCGCCTTGAGGGTCTCCAAGTGGCCGTCGCTGACGGTGTCGCGGTTCTTCTCAATGAAACCCTCGGCGTCGTACTCGACGTCGATGGCGTAGTGGGCCACCACAAACTTGTTGCCGCCAAAGCGTGGCTTCTTGAACACCTCGTTGGTGGGAGCCTTGTCGAGCTGCTGGTACATCTTCTGGATCCAGGACTCGTCGGTTCCAGCCGGCAAGCGGGCCTCCTCGTCAAGCAAGGCAAGCACTCCGAGACGCGCCTCAATAAGGTTGATGCACGGCCGGTTGTCGGAGAACTCAATGAACAGCCACTCGATCTTCTCGCGCACATACTCCTCCTGCTCGAGCTTGAACACGTGCTGGTTGAACTCCTGCTGGAGCTTCTCGTTGGCATAGTTGATGCAGAACTGCTCAAAAGAGTTCTTCTGGAAGTGCTCGAACCCGTAAATGTCCAACACCCCGATGAACGAGCGGCACTCCTGGACAATCTCCGGGGCGCACAAGTCGCGGTTCACGTACTGCACCAACCAGTCAAAAAGATAGGAGTAGATAAACTTCGAGACCGAATCACGTGCCACGAGCGCCTGCGCATGGCTGAGGTTCGTCGTGATCTTCTCAGAGCGAGTGACAATCTGCTTTTTGACAACCCACCGCGCAAACTCGTCCGGCTTGAGCCCCAAGAGCTCGCACGCAAGCACGAGGTTTGGCTCGTCGGCCAGCAAGATGGCGTCGTTACGGGTCGCGGTCACCTGGATGTTACCAATGTGCAACAACGCCGCGAGAATCTTCCAGATCTCATTCTGGACGTCGGTCTTGACGCCAATCGTCGTGAGCGCCTTGGCAGTGTCCTGGAACTCCTTCTTGTCGTCAACGCTCTCGATACGCGGCTCACCGCCTTGATTAAGATAGTTGTAATCTTCAACCTCGGTCAAGGAAAACGCTTCCTTCTGTTCGGCCGTAAGTCCCTCCAACAACTGATAGAAAATATGGTAGTTGCGCTCGGACTTAGGCTGGAACACAAGACGCGACCGCTCAAGGAGGTAGGTGCGGATGCGCGCGCCAACGATGGTGGTTTTGTCATTGAAGAGAATCTCAAGATACTTACCAAAACGCGACGAGTTGTCGTTTCTGGTGGTCTTGGCGTTACCGAAGGACTCCATGATCGGGTTCGTGGCCAAAATCTGCTTCTCGACATCGCTCATCTCGCCGGCATCCTGCTGGAGCTGGCTCGAAGAGTCCTCGTTGGTCTCCACCGACGCAAAGTAGCGCATAATGTATTTCGCACTGACGGTCTTACCAGCACCAGACTCACCACTGACGACAATCGTCTGGTTCTCCTCGTCTCTTTTCATGCAGCGGTACGCGTCTTCAGCGATGGCAAACAAGTGCGGCTCGAGCTCGCCGCGGCTCTTTCCGGCATATGCCTGGATGATCTCGGGCGAGTAGAGCTGGTCGATCCGCTGGAACGGGTTCGCGGCAATAAGCACGATTCCGGAATAAGTGTAAATGTTCAACTGCAGGTAGCGGACCTTGATCGCGTGCAACACCGCCGGCTCGTTGAGGTACGACAACGACGTGAGGTCCTCGGCGGCCTCAAGGATCGGCGGATTGCGGAGGTGCGGAAGGTTCTTCTCCTTGTCCTCGTCTAGCGACGCCAAGAGGAGTTCCTTGTCCTCGCGGTCCTCGTCCTCAAAGCTGAGCGTGAGCTTGATCTTGCCGTTGCTGAGCCGTTCATTGCCCGCGACCTCTGCGGCGACAAAGCCGAGCTGCTTGTCGGGAAACCAACATCTTGTGCCCACCTCGTAGCTAGCAGACATCGTGATTTGGGGACGGTGTTGCTGGCGGTGCTTTAGATGGCAGATCCAAAGTAAACACCTCAGAAAAAACCGCCAACCGTGCGAGTGTTACCCGGCGTTTAAACAAGGTCGTGATCTAGCCCAAAGGAGAGGGTATTTGGACTAGAAAATTTTCTAGCTGGATTACTTCGGCTACGAGGAATAGTTTGGTGTAATCAGGTTCCACGAATCTCTAAAATTGGTGGGCATAGGGATGCCCTCCTTCGTACTGGCAACTGTCTTCCCTGCAGTTGCCACGAGTCGCCGTTTTTCATGCGTGCCTGGAACGAGCCGGCCCTGGCCCGTGGGCACGTGACTCTTGCAACCGCTGCCATGTGCAGAGCGTCAGCACGGTTCACAGCTGTATGATTCGCCGAGGCCTTCTTCTGTCTACCAGATTGTTCAGCACGAGCCGCACCATGTCCCAGGCCGTCACGTTTTCCTCTGAGACGCCCGGCCCGATCGAGCAGGAGATCGCCGCGAAGTTGGGCACCGCGTTGCAGCCGCAGCTGTTACGGATCTTCAACGACAGCGCGAAGCACGCGCACCACGCGGGGCTCCGGGGCGCGCTGAACGTGACGGAGTCGCACTTCCGGCTCGAGATTGTCGCGGACAAGTTCCAGGAGTGCAAGAACCAGCCGGGGCGGCACCGGTTGGTGTACGGATTGTTGAAGGAGGAGTTTGAACAGAAGGGGGTTCATGCGTTGCAGTTGAAGACGAAGACCCCGAAAGAGGTGAGCGCGTGAGCACCGGACGACGTAGTCCCCGCCAAAGCATAGCAGCAGTAGGCACTGGAGTGGGATGCCGCGAAGGAAGCAGTGGGCAGAGTGTCACTTCGTAAGAGCATGTGAGAGGTTTCTCCGCCAATGCACTGGTGAGCTGTACATAGAAACTAGATAATTTTTGCAAATTGAAGTTTGTACGACACTTTCTGCTAAACATATGTCTAATCGAATGTGGACGAGCACGTTAGAAGTCGTTGATATTTGGCAATGCATGCTGGGCAACTTGTTGCTGGTATGCATGGCAGAGTGCATCTGAAAGAGCGAGATCAGCAATGCCTCTCGGCCCTCCAAAGTAGTGGAGCTGAGTAGTGGCGCTGAGCACAAAACCAATAACAATCTAATCCTACGTTTTTCCCGACTCTTCTGAAGGTTATGATTTTCTTTCGGACCACCGGCCTACCAGCGCGCACCCTGTCCAGATGCACCGGGCAAGCGGAGCATGACTGCCTTGCTCTACGACCACCCGGGAAGACCGACAAAGACCACACGCCAGGTAGGAGCCAGTAAATCATTCAATTATTAACGCGAGAGAGCAGTTACAAAGCAAGATCATATTGCTTTAAAGCCCACTGCCCAGGCTTTGCAGCACACTGGCTGCGCCAATGCACTGCGTGCACTACTCCACGACTAAACCTGTATATTGTAGCTGGCTAATAGCCGTTTTTAGATTCGAAAAGGTCTAAATCGTGGACCATTCGCAGCGGTGCTGCTCAGTGGTCCTCCTCGAGCGACGCAACGTACGCATCCAACTCAATCAACTCCTCGTTGTTGGTGAAGTCCTCCTCGACATTGCTCACCTTTATCTGCGACAACCAGCCCTCGCCCATCGGGTCCTCGTTCAACAAACCTGGGTTCTCGGCGACCTTCTCGTTGATCTCGGTCACTTCTCCGCTCACCGGGGTGTACACCTCCGAGGCAGACTTCACAGACTCGACAGAGCCCACAGAGTCGCCCTTCTCGACAATGTCTCCGAGACTTGGCAACTCCACAAACGTCGCGTCTCCAAGCGCGTCGGCAGCATACTTGGTGATCCCAATGTACGCAGTCCCGTCAGGATGCAACGAGATCCACTCGTGCTCTGGGGTGTACTTGACCTTGACTGGCCCAGCGCTGAAGCTGTATGGGGCCGACTCTTTCTTCAAGGTATTGGCAACAGTGTGGTTGAATCTGAGGCCTGTGGCGAGTCTTGGAACTGAACGGGTGGCAACACGGAACATTGTGGCGGTGGTGAAGTTGTGAATATTCTCGCGAAAAAAAAAGGTCTCGTGAGTGTGGAGAACTCTAAGACTTGCGATAGCGATACCCGAGAAAATTTGGCCGGGTATTATTGACTCGGGAACGCGGGCAGAGTCAAAAAAAAACTGCACGTGAACGAATGGAGTCAATATGGAGGGCCGTGCCAAAAAAATCCAACAGAGCTGGGCAGGCAAAACGGTTTGAAGTGGTTGGTAGCCACTAAATAACTTTGCGTCCTTACTAGGACAAAACTGATTTTGTTATTGGCATTTACGCCTCGCTCAGTGTCGAACAACGTCCCCAGTTTAAATCCTCCTCTCTTGATTTTTCCCAAATTTATGGGGCATCCTACATGGAAAGGGTTGCTTAGGGGTCGGTTTTTTACCGTGGGATAAAGTCACAAAAATCAAAATTATTGCGTTCTATTTATCTGGGACTCTTGAGCAGTTATAAGTCACTAAAAACTGTTTAATCCCAAGTAAAAGGCTTCTCGTGGATCTTCCATTTCTGTAAGTCACGGAACCGGTCCAAACTGGCGGGGATACGTGCACTGTACAGAGAAGCCCAGTCAGTCAATACAACCAAACGAGAAGTGTACTCCGCCAGAACCTTGCATGTTTCGTAAGCCAAAAAGTTGACAGCATCACAGGGAAAGCGGTTTTTAATGATATTTTGTTCAAAAATCCAACTAACTGCCGGCTCGCTTTGCTTTCACTTTGCAGCTGGCCTCTCTGTTGTGTCACGTGACCCGGCTACGCCCCACACTAGCTTGCTAAATTCCATCTGTCATTCTAATCAGAAGCAGCCAAGACACGCAATCATGAGTATTTATTTGAGTTTGGTAAGTGGTGCCTAGACGCGGTGGCTACAGAGCATCTCCATAGGTTTGCTGCAACTATTCCCCCACTCCCTCTTCTGTTTTTTGCTAACCCCAGGTCTTTGGCCTCCTTATGGTCCAGATGGTGGCGGTGCTGGTGCTCGTGTGCCCTCTTCCGCACATGGTGAGACGCAAAGTTGTCGCATTCAAGGAGTTGGTGTGGGGCACGGTGCAGATCCGTGTGCTGATCCAGATCACCCTGGTGTTGATCTTCCTTCTCTGGATTGACGCGGCGCAGCGGTCCATCAAGTACCCACTCCTCAGCAGCAACCCTAGCCCGCTCCAGGCCGGCGCCGACCCAAACAGCGCAAACCACTTGAAGCACGGTTACAACGAGCTCTCGTCGAGCGACTACCTCGCCAAGAAATTCTACCACCAGCGTAACTTTTACCTTACCGGAATCGTGTTGTTCCAGGGCATTGCGATTCCAACGATCATCCACTTGTTGTCGAAGATTGTCAAGTGGGACGACAAGTTCGGCAGTGGCGCCTCTGCGACCAGCGAGGCGGACGTGTTGGCCAAGGAGCTCAAGCAGAAGGAGCAGGACTTGGCCACGTTGAAGAAGCAGGTTGAGGGCTTGCAGACCGCCTACAATGAGAAGGCCGACGCCAAGGAGGGGGCCGCTCCAGCTAGCACTCCTCTCGAGAAGAAGGCGAATTAACTAACCCACGTAGTGTGTCACTTAGTCAGCACCCAGGAGGTAATTAGTACTTTGCTGCGCTGTTTTGTGCCCCGTGGTTTAGCTCTGCGTTGGTTTATTGCACTGCTTCAGTTATAGATTTCAGATTTGCTGCAGGCGGAGCTATCGGGTGTCAAAGTGGACGGCATGCAGGCTGCAAACTGTGGACCGCATTGTCCCCACTGCTTTTCGCTCCGCTCCCCTCGCCAAGACTAGCAATAGGGTGTGTATTAAACAAATATAAGTCGACGAAAACTGTATTTCTAGGCTAACTTTTTTTGCGGCCACCTCGGACTTAGGCTTTATGATCTCCCGGTGATCTGATGGCACGTGGACTGGCATGATACTGTGGGAGCCATCCACAGTATATAGCCGATAAGATCGGACGCCAAAACTATTGTAGAACGTATCAAGTAACTAAGCCAATATGACCTCTGTTGCACCGCCAACGGCTGCTCATGCCCCCCACGGCATCGCTTACGCCTCTCCCAGCGTCCCACCAAGCACGAAGCTAGACAACTTCCTCGTTAAAAGCGTTGCTCTCACCCCTGTGCCGTCAAAGCTTACGGGGACCAAGGGCGAGGTGAAAGACAAGTTGGTTGATAGCCCTGAAACGTTACGTGCGGAGCGCTTGCCAGAAGTAAATATCGCAGAGATCAAGGAAAAGTACAATGTGCGAGAGTTCAATGAAGCTCCCCCACTGGAGTTGACGGGTGTTGCCACGATCGAGCTCGACTCGCTTGACTTCTCGCAGTACATCGAGGGCCCTGAGGGAAGAGAATCGCGGGTCAAACTTGCGGCCCAGCTCGAAAAGTCGATCTCGACGTACGGGTTCTTCAACGTGGTGAACTCCGGGTTCCCCGCCGAGAAGTTTGCCGAGCTCCGGTCGATTGCCCAGTCGATCCTAGAGTTGCCCGAAGAGGAAAAGTTGCAGTACTTGGCTGGGGCGCGCCAAACAGATTTAGAGAACAAAGCGGTTTCGCTCGGCGGGGAGCGCGGTGCCGGGTTCAAACCAAAGGGGTATTGGTCGATGCAACGCGGAGTGCGCGATCTGATCGAGCACTACAATTTCCGGGATCTTTTACACGACGACTACTTGTTTGATCCGCAGCGGAAATATCCCGAAGTTGCGCGGGCTTTCCTCCCTGAGGTCGCCCAGTACTACCGGTTCATCCACTTCCTGGTGCTTCGCCGGCTCTGCACGCTCTGCGATATCATCCTCCAGGTTCCCGAGGGGTACCTCTGGGAGAACTTCTTCAAGGTGTACAACAATGACTTGCTCAACTCCGGGCTGGGATACGGCCGGTTTATGCACTACTTGGGCATGAACAAGAGCGACGAGGCAAAAACTCAGAAGACCTGGCTTCGCGGTCATTCTGACAGCTGTGGGTTCACCTTTATCACCTCCCAGCCAATCCTCTCCTTGCAGATCCGAGACTATTACACTGGGGAGTGGAAGTATGTGGGGCACAAGCCGGACTCCTTGATTGTCAACATCGGCGATGCCATGGAATTTCTCACCGGTGGGTACTTCAAGTCACTGATCCATCGGGTGATTGCTCCGCCAGAGGACCAGAAGAAGTACAAGCGGTTGGTGTTGATCTACTTCTGCGACCCGAAGTTGACCTCGGTGATCGACCCGGAGAGTTTGGGGTCCGACAAGCTAGAGCAACTCGGGTACCAGCGGCCAGAAGACTGGGACAAGATTACTTTCGCGCACTGGGTCGACGAGAAGGGGCGGTTGTTTGGGCGGAAGGATTTGAACTTGGTGGATGGGGATGAGCCGAGGGTCGTCAAGGTGTATGGCCGGTACCACGAGCGGTGGCATCAGTTGGAGAATGATCAGAGGATCAAGAGAGAGAATGGGCAGTAAGTCATGCACCGGTGTGCAGAGCATTTGGCGTTTGAAGCACTCCGAGTCTGGGGCTGCTCGCAAATAGCCGAGGACTGCTGTTCAAAGTAAATTGACTTCCGCTTTTTTTTTTTATGATAAGCCGCTGAGTGCGATGATCTAATTGCAGACAAATTCTTAGGGAGCAGAAAAGGAATCGGTAGCTACATTTTGGGACCTGCAAGTCGCGTAACGGGCCTAGAATCTGCTGCGGCATGCAAACTGTAGCACACGGGGTGTCAGCAGGGCTAGGCTTTCCGGCAGCTCCGTGTGTGGCTTCGTGTGTTACTTTTTGATGACTCGGATAAATTGAAAATTTTCCAGGGTTTTTCCAGGGTTTGTCGTGGTCGCGCTATTGTGATCATCCACTCCGAGGCCGCATGCCGTCACCGTGCGTCAAGTAATTGGCCATATGACATAACACGCATACACGACATACATAACATACATACCAACATATTGTTCGAGGTCGTAGGAAAAATTTGTGAACACCAGTAGAGCAACGTGGCAGGGATCTGGTTCACCAGAGGGCCAAAAATCTGGCCGCGTCAACAAAGGATGAATCAGGTGGGTACCACTTAGTTATTGTAATAACCTGCTCTTTTAGTAGCTCCTCGCTATTAGCTACGGCCAAAAGCTACGCAGAATACGGAACCACTAAAAGCCACGCAGAAAACGGAACCACCAAAAACACCGGCCCGATCACATCCCGTCTCCAGCCTAGCTGATCCGAGATCATGCTAATGCACCTTACTATGTCCCAGGGAGGGTCACTGCGTCGGGGGCCGGCCGAGGACACCGTATTCCTGTGCAGCCGCACCTGCAGCAGCTACACATGACACACAATAGACACGAGCTGTAAAGGCTCGTAAAGTAGGATGGAAAAGTAACAAGAGCCTCTGTCGGAAATACCGTAGTTCGAGCAATGTATTGGCAAAAACGCCATTAAAAACGAGGAAAAACCTCGCTTTTTTGGAATTGTGGTGTTGTGTCTTCTCGGCGTCCGCAACTTTTACCGCTTGTTTTTCACTGCTGCCCCGATCTCCCCCACATTTCGGGTGACCCGCGCTTCAAAAAATTGACGGGTGCGTTTCCCCATCCGGAGTGCGTCCCGGAAATTTCAGCAGGCCACCAATCACCGCCTGCAGCCATCCCACCAACGACTTCGTCCGCGGACTTAAACCTGACCCGAAAAGTATAAGAAGCAACGGTTTTCCCGCTAAGCATGTAGTATCACATCTCAAGTATCCACCACAACATGTCCATTAAGAACGCCGTCAACAACAGTGTCTTCGAGGCCGTCGCCAAGTACTCCAACATCTCGTTGGACACCATGTCGCCAGAGGACCGCGACTACTTCAAGGCCCAGCACGGGATTGAGTTCCTCAACGCCACCTCGAACCAGGCCATTTGCCTTGGCAACTGGCTCGTCCACCCACAGAACGTCATCAAGGCCGTTGAGATCGTGAAGCAGACTACTCCTGCTCCAAAGTCTATCAACGACGCCGGCATTGACGCCTTTGTCGAGAAGGTCATCGTCCAGGCGATTGCCGTGACCGGCTCGATTCAGTCTCCAGGGATCAAGAAGTGCGTGCTCTCGCAGGTCGACCCAACCTTGGCTGAGGA
Source organism: Saccharomycopsis fodiens (assembly GCA_002564235.1). Lineage (NCBI taxonomy): Eukaryota > Fungi > Ascomycota > Saccharomycetes > Ascoideales > Saccharomycopsidaceae > Saccharomycopsis > Saccharomycopsis fodiens. The sequence continues at coordinate 272,038 of JNFV01000003.1, forward strand.
CACTGACGCGCTTGTCAAGTACGCCGAGGCGATCATTGCCGCCTACGCCAAGCTCAACGTGCCAAAGGAGAAGGTGATCATCAAGATCCCAATCTCGTTCAAGTCGATGCAGGCCGCCAAGCAGCTCACCGCCAAGGGCATCCAGTGTCTCGGTACCGTGTGCCACTCGCTCGAGCAGGCCGTGCTTGCTGCTGAGGCCGGCTGTGTTGCGATCTCGCCATACGTCGACGAGTTTGACGTCAACGTCGACCCTTCCTCGTACGTCCGCGTGCCATTGGAGGAGAACTACGGGTACGGCTTGACCGTCAAAGTCCACAAGTACTACCGTGCTTACGGCATCAAGACCATCAACTGTATTGCCGCCACCATGGGTCTCGACATCCTCCTTGCTCTCAGCGGGGTTGATGAGATGACCATCCCAGTCGTTGCCTTGCACAAGATGATCAACACCTCTGTTCCAGAGGGCGTCACCGTGCCAGGCTTGAAGGCCTCGTACACCAAGGAGGAGGCCGGTCCAGAGTTGACCTTCATCAACGACAGCCCAGAGAAGTTCAACACTGCTTTCTCTAGCCAGCCTGTTGCCGTCAAGAGATACGACTACGCCGTTGCTGCCTTCACTGCCGCCGGCGAGAAGAGCAAGTCTTTGATCAAGAACGCTTTGGTCGAGTACAACTTGTTGGGTTAAACCGCGTGACATCAAAAAAGTTATATATCTTTATCGCATTACATCTAAGTTTTTTACTACTGTAGTATTGACGAGCGTTAGTGAGGCGCCCCGGCGAGCGCTCCAGGCTTTGTGTTATGAGAAATTGCCGAGCACTGTAACGCTGCGCGGTTGAGCTCTCATCTGATGCTGACGTTGCGCACTCGCAATCAGTTCTCACAGCCTGAGCAATTCGTTAGTAGTAGTACGCTAAGACCCGCGGTGAATTACGGTGGCATGATGTTGGTTGGAATCATTTGAGTGCTCGGATTCCATTCAGTCTAAGCGCCTCGCTACTCGTGTAGTGGCGGCACTCCCCATTGGTGAGAAATTTCGAAGAAAGGTGTCCAGGCCGGAAAGCTTCATTGCAAGGCTACGCCCATATTGAGTCTCCCCAGAATGCACCATGTCGCGCTACTCCCTTGACACTAATTTAGGTGCAGGTGACGCCAATATCAGCACCTTGATTAAGCTGCATGCACGTGGGAGGAACTATTGGATTCGCGAAGTAAGTTCTCGGAGTTTTATTACATGGTTAGGGTTTGAAGTATACAAACTCTGATTCCAACATGTAAAAGTTTATGGCTTCAGTTTATTTTCTACACTTGATAATGCAAAATAGTCTATTGTATAGTACAAACGAGTTCCTATTGTCGAACAAAACAGAGGCTGAACACACTGTTGTGAGAAGAAGAGAAAGAGAACACAAACAAATAGCGGAAAAAGAAAATAACTTTTAGAGCAAAAAAACAGGAACAATAATGAGGAGCAAAGTCTTAGCCCAGAAGCGGTAGCTGCCTCTCTCGATGCTAAGGGTATTGGCTTTACCCCAGAATGGAATCGAGCCGTTGGTAACACTCCAGCTGGAGAGGATCTTGGCAGAGGTAGGAACCTCGACCGAAATGTGCGACATGGTGGTGGCAGCGGCTGAGGTGGCGTCAGTGTCAGCGTCCAGGTTGGCAGCAGCAGAGTTGGAGCCAGAGTCGGAACCAGAGTTGGAGCCATCAGATCCAGAATCAGATCCCGAGTTAGATCCCGAGTTAGATCCCGAGTTGGATCCCGAATTGGAACCACCATTGGAGCCACCATTGGAGCCAGAATCGGAGCCACCGTTCGACCCCGAGTCGGAACCACCGCTAGAATCGCTGTTCGAACCACTGTTGGATCCGTCCAGGTTCGAGCCACTGCTCGGACCAGAGCCCAGGTTTGAGCCGTTGCTGTTCAGGTTGGAGTTGTTGTTGTCCAGGTTTGAATTGCTATTGCTCAGGCTTGGGTCCAGGTTGGAGTTGCTGTTGGAGTTATTGCTCGAATTGTCGTTGGAGTTATTAGAGTTGTTGCTGTTTGAGGACCCGTTGGATCCGTTGTTCGACGACCCAGAACCGTTGGAAGTATTAGAGTTGGAGCTGTTCGATGGATCGTTGTTAGGATTGTTCGACGAACCACTGGACGAGTTGTCAGACGAGTCAGAGTTCGAGTTCAGTTGGTCACTGTTCGAGCTGTCCGGGTTGCTGGACCCCAAACCTGCGCCCGACCGATCCGAGTTACCGGAATTGTTGCTGCCAGCATTGTTGTTGTTGTTGCTGTTAGCATTGGACGGGTTCAAGTTGGCTCCACCCGCGGTGCCGTTGTGTGAAGAGACCGGTGACGAGAAGTTTGCCGAAGACAAGCTTGACAAGCTGCTCGACGTAGGAGTGGCCGTGGCAGATCCGGAAGTGGCAGGGGCAGTGATCGAGCTGTTCGAGAAACTGCTGGAGCTCAGGCTGGAGCTCAGGCTGGAGCTCAGGCTGGAGCTGGTGGCAGGAGCTGTGCTCGAACTGTTCGAGAATGTGCTGGAGCTGGAAATGGAGCTCAAGCTGGAACTCAGGCTGGAACTCAGGCTGGAACTCAGGCTGGAGCTGGAACTCAGGCTGGAACTCGAACTCAGGCTGGAACTCGAACTCAGGCTGGAACTCGAACTCGAGCTCGAACTCGAACTCAGGCTGGAGCTCGAACTTGAACTTGAACTGGTGCTGGAGCTCATGCTGGAGCTGGAGCTGCTAGAGCTCGAACTGCTAGAGCTCAGACTAGATGTGGTCGAGCTCAGGCTGTCCGAAGTTGTACTCAGACTAGAGCTTGAGTCACTGGAACTAGAGCCACTTGTGCTGGAGCTCAGGCTCGTGCTCGAATCGCTGGTTGTACCTGAGGTCAAGCTGGTCGATCCCAGGCCGGTGGTAGGAGCAATGGAGCTGGAGTTGTAGTTCGTCACAGTGCTTGTTGTTCTAGTCGAGGTATAGTTCAAGCTCGTGCTTGGTCTCGTCGTAGGAAAAGACGTGGTCGTAGGACTCACCACGGGGAACGTAGTTGTGTCTGTTGGCACGCTGGTAGTGTTGGTATTGGAAGTAGTAGGCAAATTGGTAGTGGAGCTCAGGCTGGTAGCAGTGTCTGTAGGGTTCAACGAAGTGGTCAAGCTAGTGCCATTGGTAGGTGCCACGCTGGTGGTCAAGCTAGTGCCACTGGTGGCGTTGGTAGGGGCCACACTCGTAGTCAAACTAGTGCCACTGGTAGTGTTCGCAGTGCTCGTGGCACTAGTCAAGCTAGTTGTGTTAGTACCAGGAGCACTTGTGAAACTGGTTGTGTTGGTACTAGTTCCACTGGTGATGCTGGTGGTGTTCGCATGGCTCGTGGCACTGGTGATGCTAGTGATTGTAGCATTAGTGGCACTAGTGGTGCTTGAGACACTGGTAGTGTTAGTGCTCGGCACACTGGTAATGGTCGTGTTGGCACTCGTGAAGGTCGTGGTGCCGGCACCAGACGTGGTGTTGTGGGTAACAGGATCCTGGGTGGAGCTTTGATTGAACGAAGTCTGGCCCGTGGTGGAGGGCGTCCCTGTATTGCTCGTGTAATTGTGACTAGTCCCCGTAGGCCATGTGAAAGTACCATTAGCGTTGGTGTATGTTCCTGTTGGCCACGTGAAAGTGACATTGCTAGTCCCCGTTGGCCACGTGAAGGTAACATTGTCGCCAGTGAACGTTGGCAAGGTATAAGTAGCATTACCGTTTGTGTAAGTCCCACTAGGCCACGTGAAGGTGGCGTTGTTGGTATATGTTCCAAAAGGATCCGTGGCAGTGGCGTTGTCAAAGCTGGTTGGGGTGATTGGCAACGTCGTGATAGTAGTCGCGTTGGCACTGGTCACACTTGTTGCTGCGCTATTTGGCGTACTGGTGGTGGTGTTTGTTGTGACACCCGCACCAGTTGTAGTTGTAGTTGTAGGACTGTTCAAGGTGACAACGCCAGAAGCACCAGACGCAAAGGTGGTCGTCTGATCACCACACTTAACAACAATCGCGCCAAGAAGCGCAAGTTCGTTGTTGATCTGCGTCTGCACCTGCGGCCAAAAGAGGTCGCAGAAGCTCTGGGAGAAAGTGAGAGTCACGAACCCGTGAGCGGAAGTAGTGGCAGCTGTCACCGAGCCAGTGATAGACGCCAGCCCAGCAGATGCCGTCACGGAGGCTGACACAGAGCTTTCAAGTGAGAGCCCGGACCCTTCTAGAGGAAACACGTTCTGGAGCTCGTAGGTGGCCGTGTAGTTATTTTTTGCCGCGTCGGCGGTACTAATGAAGTCGAGGGTCCACACGATGTACCCCGTCGACAACTCTTGCCATTTGTACAGTACGTCCCAGTCTCCCGAAGGGTAGTCCAGGCCCCACGCGTCTGGAACGACCTCGGTGTAACTGTCCCACGTGAGCACCGAGCTGAAGAGATCAGAGAGCGTCAGGGTACTGACGCTGGTGTCTAACGTACCGTTCCACGAGCCCGTGGCCACCGTGCCAACAGAGTAGTCCTCCGCTGATGCTGACAGAGATCCAGATCCAAAAAGGCCGGATATGATGCTGTTGACTGCCAGGGTCGCCTGGGCCAGGATTAGTACCGCTGACGTCGATCCCGGAATAGGGGTGCTGGCGGAGAGTCCCGAGACGACGGTGACGGTCTCCGAGCGCGAGCTCCCGAAGTTCAAGGAGAACCCGAAACCCGAGCGTTGCAGCGAGCTGACGGCCACGCTGCTGGTATTGGACAACGTGTAAAAGGGAAAGGTGGCGGCGTAGACAGTACTGAGCAATAAGGAGAGCACAATGAAGTGACTCAGCACCGGGTGCCTCATTTTTTAGTATATTTTTTTGGTCTGGCAGTGGCTTGGTGTAGAGGCAAATGAATAAACAGTGTACCAAAACAACACGAGGTTGGTGCGTCGAACGAGAGAGCCGCTTATAAAGAACAAGTAAACCGTGCAAATTTTCAAAGATTTGGCTGTGCCAGTGTTTTCCGCTTTTCTCCCAATCAGGCAAGGTGTGCATAAATCTGGCAGGCCTATGCATTGTAACGCCTGTCTTACCACAATTCCTCTTCGGTTGAGGCGTAGTGTGGCAAAAAAGCCCGCATCCGGTAATGTTCCGGGGGTGAGCGCGCCCGGGCAATGAGTGGTGAGGCAGGTCGCCCCGGTAGGTGTGAGACAGGCATGACTACCTGGAATTCTTCGTCAGACTTTTGTACGGAGTAGGAAAGTAGACAGAATGTCGTATAATAATAGGTAGTAATTAATAACTGAGTCTAGCTAAGAAATAATGGGAATAGTGAAAGCAAAAAGGGGGTGATGTGAGTGGTGCAAGTTGGGGCCCTCATAAAATGAACACGTTTTTTAAACGAAGAGTAATGGGGCGACAATCGCAGCCGCAACACAGAGGAATGTAAGTGGTTTCTGGTTAGCGGCACCGTTGGTACTCTGCTCGACCGATGGGGTTCCGGAAGCGGAAGTCTCGCCAGAGGAGCCAGACTGCTCGGCGACAGCTGGGGCACCAGAGCCGGAGCCAGAGGCACCAGAGCCGGAGCCGGCGGCTGGGGAGGCAGCAGCAGCGGCAGCTGGAGAAGAGGCAGCAGCAGCGGCAGCTGGAGAAGAGGCAGCAGCAGCAGCAGCTGGGGAAGAAGCAGCGGCACCAGATCCAGATCCGTTACCGTTACCGTTCGAGCCAGAGCCAGAGCCAGAGCCGTTAGAGCCAGAGCCGTTAGAGCCAGAGCCGTTAGAGCCAGAGCCGTTAGAACCAGAGCCAGAGCCGTTAGAACCAGAGCCAGAGCCGTTAGAACCAGAGCCAGAGCCGTTAGAACCAGATCCGTTACCGGCACCGCCAGTTGGAGCAGCACCAGAGCCAGTGTTAGCACCGTTACCGTTGCCGTTCCCGTTGCCGGCACCGGTGGTCACAGTAGTAGTGTAGCATGGAGTAGAAGAGGCAGCACCAGCGGAAGGACCGTTACCGTTACCAGAGGCAGTAGAAGAGCCAGAGCCAGATCCACCAGTGGAGCTAGCACCGTTGCCAGAAGCGGTAGAAGAGCCAGAGCCAGAGCCAGTGGACGAGCCGGAGCCAGAGCCGGTAGAGGATGGAGTGCCGGTGGAGCTGGCAACAGAGGTGCCAGAGCCGGTAGTGCCCGAGCCAGAGGTGGCTGGCTTAGAGCTGGCAGAGCCAGTGGACGATGGCACAGACGAGCCCGAGCCCGAACCAGTCGATGGGGTAGTAGTGGCGGAGCCAGCTCCGGAGGTTGGTGTAGTTGTAGCAGAACCAGTAACGATACCAGTAGATGGGGTGTTGGTGACAACCAGGGTGCATGGCAACAAGTTCTGTGGGAAGGTAGTGATGACCTCAGTGACCTGCTGGGTGAACAAGTGGAGGCAGATTGGGTCGATGGTGAGAATACCTGGGATGTCAACTCCTGGAAGAGTCAAGGTGCCGAAGGCGATCGACGAGGCGTCGCTCACAACACCGTCAACGAGCTGTCCCAAGTTGCTGGCAACGTCGCCGGCAACGTGACCGCCAATGGCCGCGGCCTCAGTGGCAACGGCAACGACGTTGTGGATGGCACCGTCGGCAAGTGGGCCGACGATAGGGATGACCTGGGCAATGTCGTCACCGGCTCCGTTGAAAAACTGAGCAGCGTCGGTGACAACACTACCGGCGACGTTGGAAGCAACACCGCCAATGACAGCAGTACCGGCCTTGGCGGCTGGGGCAACCTGGTCAAAGAGAACCGAGGCAACAACTCCGAGAGGGCCTGGGCCAAAGACCAAAGTGGCAGTTGGCTCTGGGATGGCGTCTCTCTTCTCGGCCTCCTGGAGAGGAGCGGCAATAGCAGCCTGCGCGACAATGGCGGCACTGACAACGTTCTTGAGAAGCATTAGATAAAAGAAAGTATAAAGTTCGTCGATAGCAAAACTGCAAAGTTGGAAATGCGGCCCGAATATATAGTATTTCTGGCGAGGGACCAGATCAGGATGTGTATTGCTCATGTTATAGCAGCTGCAACACCTGCGTGGATCTACAGCGTTCTCCAGGGCGTTCCTGGACGCATTGGGCGTTGCAATTTTCCCAAAACGATGTAGGCACCTACTCGGAAGTACTTACGTAAATCGCTGTCTTAAACCAAAAGTGCCAGGGTATATCCACCGGGATTAACATCTAGCAGAATGTTGGGGTACACTTTCCCTCCAGAACAAGATCGGGTCACGTGGTTTTGCTAAACATAGAACTGTAGCACATGGAGACGTCTCTACAACTTGAGGAGGTTTTTTGGTTCGTTGGAATAGAGCAGAGTTGTTTTTAATGATTGTTACAAGACTTTCTTGCTTTAATTAATATTTTTGAGGGCTTTAATTGTAAATTAGTGGGGTACTTTTCCATGCCCTCGCTGCATGGCACAACAAGATCACCGCCCAAACCCCCGTCAAAACAGGAGGTTTTTCAGGCGCAGGTGCGACGCGCCACGGATTTGACAGTGGCTTTCGCCCGGCTTAAGATTCAGACCGTCGAGCGCTTTTAGATTCCTTTGGCGCTAGAGAGTGCCGTGGTTCCTGAAGCGGTAAAGGGAGCGTGATTTTGAGCTACGCTAGCCAGGGACTACGTATGTCTCACTTGAACATTGTGCCTTGCGCTATTTTAACCACGCCACATGGTGATTCTGTCAAAGAGTTACATCTTTGGCCGTGGCTGCAAATAGTACAGGACCTCCTCAGTAATGTGTTCTGGTTCAGCGTTCCTGTTTTTTCCAGCATATAGCCAATTAGCGTGCCTGAGTGTGCCTGGGGAGACCAACATGATTTCCCAATCGGGCATGAAAAGCAGAACTCTAATTGCCGGGAGTCGAATCTGGCACCGCTCTATGTGTTCCTTTTGCCAAGAAGATCCTTGCAGCATGACAAACCTTGATCCATGAGGGCTGACGCTGCAGGAAATTCCTGGCTAAATAAATTACTAAACAGTAACTACGGTGGTCCTGAAGTGTTTACAATACGAACCAAATGGGATAGAGTTGTTACACTCTTGGCGAAAGGATAAGGTTTGCTACCCAATCTTGTGGGGGGCACCTTAGTAATACGTCTCTGTGAATATCCGTCAAAAGACCAGCTTTCGACTCTGCCACTTCCCTCGTGTCGATTCGTTTCAAACAGCCTTCACCTCTCTCGGATGTCGGAAGGGGCGGGGAGTGTGTGCGTAGCCCTGATTTTTTGGCAAAGTGCCTGGATGTCTCAAACCGCTTGTACACATATGGCGTGCTCCTGTCGCCGTAGCCGAGCACGAGCGATGCCAAGTTTGTAGCTGTTATTGTGGCAAAAACGGTCAAAAGCTACATTAAGCGCCGTGCCTGCGACTGAACCCTAGGTTAGTCTAACACTCTCCTCACAGTGTAGTGGTTCCTATTTTTAGCTCTGGCATAGACTTTAGGCTACAAATTTTAACGTTTAAAACAGAATCTTGCGGAATGTTAGAAATCTCGGCGTACCGATTCGTGCAACTTGTAGCCCAAAGAGAACGACTGGGGTTAACATGCAAACCCAAAAATAAGGGCCGACTCAGCGCGGGCGGCATAGCGGGTACCTGCCGGCGCGCATGCTACTCCACATTTCTTGGCCAGTTCATCGGGGCTTACACATGGCAGATGAATGTCCTGGCTTTGCCTACTGTAAATGTCGAACTTGATTATTCGAACTTACCCTTGAGATTTCTTCTCTCGCATCTAAACGTTGATTGTTTATTGAGCTATATCATGATTGTCTGGTTGCGCCACTTGAACAACACCATACCATGCATGCCAACTAATAAATCTCGGGAGAGTTACCTCTTTTGGACGAAACATGGCAGAGGCACTTGTACCCCATTTGGTGCCAAGGTTCCAACCCTAAACAAATGCCACGGGATTGCACGGAGTTCGGTCGCGAGGTGTGCGCGTCGTGGAACGAACTGTGGTATGAGCCATCGTCGATGTGTACTTAGTTTACATCGTCGCGTTGCGACCCATAAGAGCTCGTTTATAAGAGCTCGGTTTATGCTTTTTGGGTGACTTACCATCACTGGAAGTTGTGACCTTGCATAGTTACCTGCCTCTTTGTCTAATTCTGACTCGTTCCGCCAACTACGAGTTGTAAGTCAGTTGGCCGGCTCCCGGTATGCATATAATTACGTATCACAGTTTGATTTTGACCTCTCTGTTTTTGTATCCTCTTTTTTTGTTGAGTTATGTAGGCACGTTGTGAAATTTCGACTCCTTCGAGGCTGGCTATTGTCTTAACCCTGATGCAAGATCTGCAAAGTGAATACAACGAAGTACAATGTGATTACGCTGAGTGCAACTCTCGGAGCCATATAATTTCTTTTGCTACCGTTTAAAACTTGATTTCAATTTGCATTTCAAACTTGAAGCTTCTTTGATATGTGTTTCACCAAGATATGAGTCAAGCGGGGCTGGGTTTGAAACTGAGCACTGGCTTAATCCCTGCACGTTAGTTCATGCGCCAAGTAAGAGATGAAAAGATTAACCTTACGACCCCCGGATGAAAGATTTGCGGTGACTCAGAGGTTTGAAAAAAGATTGTCTTTGTGGACTGCTTTTCACAGGTAGACAATAGCGTGTTGCAAGGGATGTTTTAATCTTTTTGGTCGTAAATCGCCGATCAACGTTGACAGCTCCTCTCCGACGATCAATTATCCCGAGATTCCCAATCTAGAGCTTTGAAAATCTCAAATTATGCTGTCGCCGGGGATTGCATTCCGCTTTCAGGTGGCATTAGAGAGATATCTATTAGCCAGGTCTCTAACTCCTGATTACTTATGATGCACTATTAATGCAGGAATAGCCAGCATGGAGTGACCCCTTGTAGCCCAGCAAACTCGTATTTTGGTCATGTCTCAAATCAGAACAGCAACCTTTTCTTACCCCTGAAGATCGCGCCTCTCTCGGAGTGCGCCGATATGATTCACCCAGCAACAAATACAACCATAGACGTGTAACACTGGTAGCATAAGTTATAACCCCAAAGGATCAGAAGCCAGCCAAAAACGACGCCTTAAAAAATTTAAATTTTCATTATTATTTTGTTAAAACTTAGTGTTTGACCCTGGTTGTTTACCTATTCGTACTTCTCAGATACCTAGAACAAAGCACTGGAATTGATTTCAGAAGAGCGAAGGGAGATATTACAATTGCGCATGTAACATTTAAACATCTAAAAGAACACCCAGTATAATCTACACTTTTCACTTTGAAATAATTGCAAAATATATAGAGCGATTTTTTTGCTACTCACTTAAATTTTGAAAAAATTCAGCATAAGACTTGTATTGCATATTAGGTGGCCTTCCTTATGGGGCGCGTGATTGACGGTCCGCATAATCGGCACCTATTGTTTGACACAATCTTAGCTGCGCGCAGCTGAGCCTGGCAGTTGTTATCCTACTCGCACTTTACTGTTGAATCTACATGTTGCTTCAAGCATATAATAAAAACCTCTCGTCAATGTTCTATAAACAGTGGCCCTACTTCTGCACACCACCGTACTTGTTGCGCCAGACTTCGACCATGGACTCGTCGATCTTGCTGAACAAGTAGTCGGCGGCTCCAATGTTGTGGCCCGATCCAATAACGTAGCTGAACTCGTCCGGAATGTAAATCTCGTCGATGTTGAGCTGCTTGTAGATGTTGGCGCTGACACCTGGCATGAATGGCGAGACGACTGCGGCAACAGTAGCCAAGATATTCAATCCGGTGTAGACAACGAGATCCGAGCGCTCTGGCTCACCGTTGAACAACGAGTTGTCGAGCTTGTTGTCCTGGAGGAAGAGATTACCTCTCGAGGAGATGCTCATGGCAATCTCCAAAGACTTGCGCTCCTCACAAGCGTAGGCGGCCTTGTTGAACTTCTGCAAGAGAGTGTTCAAGTCGCTGATCAAGCCGCCGTTGAAGGCAGCCACCTTCTCCTGGTTGACTTCTGGCACAACGCCGTTGTAGTTCTTGTTGACAAACTTGATCAATCTGTTGACAAAGTTACCCAAGTTGGCAAGCAACTCGGAGTTGTTGCCACGCACAAACTCCTCCCACGAGAACTGCGAGTCCGAGGTCTCTGGTCTCACGGAGATCAAGTAGTAACGCCACACAGAAGACGAGATACCGGTGTCCTTGGCAGCGTCTCCAAAAACACCAATCTTTTCGGACTTGGAGAACTTGCCGCCTTCGTACTGGAGGTACTCAGTGGTGTCGATGTGAAAGTTCTTGGTCCAGTTGTCTCGCGTTCCAATCTGCGACGCAGGGAAGATGATCGAGTGGAACGGCACGTTGTCCTTACCCATGAACTGGTAAAGGTTGACGTTGTCCGGGTTCTTCCACCACTTCTTCCAGTCCTCGGCGTGCTCCTCGCCCTTGGAGAGGAAATAGTTCTTGGTGATCGATGGGTATCCGATGGTGGCATCGAACCACACGTAGAACACCTTGTTCTTGTACTTCTCCAATGGCACGGGAGTCCCCCACTTGAGGTCTCTGGTGATCGAGAACGGACGGAGACCCTCTCTAGCCCACTGGTTGGTGATGCTCTTAGTGTTCTTGGTCCAGTCGCCCTTGTCGCTCTCGCTGATGTTGGCAATCCACTCCTTGGTCTCGGCCTCCAACTTGTCCAAACGCAAGTACACGTGCTCGGAAATCCGCTTCACTGGGGTGTGGTCGTCGAGCTTACACTTAGGGTTAATCAACTCCAACGGGTTGAGCAAGTGCCCGCACCCGTCACACTGGTCGCCTCTGGCCTTCAAGTAATGACAGTCTGGGCACTCCCCGTTGACATAACGGTCGGCAAGGAAACCCTCGTGCTTCTCGCAGTAGAGCTGCTCGATCTCGCGTTCGTCCAAGTACCCGTTGTCCCAGAGCTTGAGGAAGATGTCCTGGGTGATCTCGGTCTGGGCCTCGGTGGAGGTTCTGCCAAAATAGTCGAACGAGATGTCGAACCAGTCGTAGACCTCCTTGTGCACCTTGTAATATTTGGCGCAAAGCTCCTTTGGCGTGGTCTTGTCCTCAAGGGCCTTGGTCTCGGTGGCAGTACCGTACTCGTCGGTACCACCGACAAAAAGCGAGTTGTACTGCTTCTTGTTACGCACGTAGCGGGCAAAGACGTCGGCAGACAACACCGAACCAATAATGTTACCCAAGTGCGGGACATTGTTCACGTAAGGCAACGCACTGGTGATCAAAATGTTCTGCTTGGAGGGGTCTGGCAAGATCGCGCCGTCGGTCTTCTCAACCACAGCGTCCGCGCTCAACACGCGGGCCCCGGTGTTCTTGCCCTCAAAAACACGGGTGTTGGCGGCGTCCTTCTTGGCCTTGCCGCCTTTCACAACCTTGTCTCTCTTGCTGATCGTCGAGATCACAGTGAACGTCTGGGCCTTCAACTGCTTGATGGTCGCGTTGACGCTGCTGGTCTTGAAGAACTTCGAGAACCACTTGCTCTTGCTCAAGAACTTGTACTTGTTGGCGTAGAATGGGTACAACGAGCTGAAGAGCACAATCTGGATTGGGTCCTCAAGCTTGGGCTCCTCAAAGATAGGAACTTCAATGCTGAAAGTCGCCTTGTCAAGGGAAGCCTCTTCCAACAAGGCAGCTCTCAACTTGACCAAAGTCTCTCTGTGAGCCTCAGAAAGCTCGGCAAAGTAGTTTTTCTTCTCCGCCTTGGAGGCAAGGTAGAGAACAATGGAGTTGGCATCGAACAACTTGATGTCCTTGTCGGCGTACTCGACGCTGGTGCTGGCCTCCTCGAACTCAACGTCCAACTTGCCAAACTGCGGAGCAGCAAGCAAAAGCTTCAAGTTCTCGGCCTGCGCAAATGGCAGCGCATCGAACGCTCCGGTTAACTGACTCATTATTTCTGATACTCTCTTACTAATTTAGAATTTTCCAAGATGGGGGACGCTCATTGCAATGGGCCGGGTAACGAAAAAGCTGGGAGACTTGAGCCACTAGCTGGTAAATATCGGCCACACTTTTTGAAGCCATAGTCACGTGTGAAGTATTTTAAACGGCTGTCAGGCCACACGATGCACTCAAACTCTGGTTTTCTTGGACTTGACAGTAAAATCGCATATTACATTTTCGCATTTTACAGCAACTGTTTGCCACTTTTCCACTACTAAACTACACCCTTAACTGTCAATGCATAATGAATTCAAGACTGCAGCTCATAACGTTAATTGCAGCCGTAAGTAGTTACCGCCACGCCCTCACAATGCGGCCCATTTTGATATTAGTTGAATCTTCACACAACATAGCCTTCTGGTTTCCTTAAACACTCAAGAACAGCCGAATAATTTCCATGTCGTGGACTGACAACTGCTTGCCCATGATGATCTGGTTCATCTTGATCACCGCGATACTGTTCTCGATTCTGGTTATGATATTGTCCAAGAGCAACAAGTACTCTGGCTCGGTGTTAATGTTAGGGTTCGTGAGCACCTTTAAGAGCCCCTGCTTCGCCTTCTCCTTGTCCTCACAGACAATGCCCTCGTTTCTGGATGTCCCACTGTGGATCGAGCACATGTGTTCCAACTTCACGGCGATCACCTGAAGCTCGAACAAGTTGTCAAACCGGATGAGCCCACCAAGAAGCCCACTGTTGGCCCTCTCGGAAGAGCCTCCAGCTTCTGATCTATTGCTGATGAAGTTCACACGTTCCTGGAGCTTCTTCGGGAAAAGCAACGAGATCGTCTCGGGGGCTTCAAGACCCTTGAGCTTCTTCTCACCCAACTCCTCAATGATGAACCCGTCGGTCTCAAGATCGTCCATTTCTTTCTCGAGGATCAACCCGACTTGAACATCGCCGTAGGCCTCCTTCAACGTGCGCTCCCCGCCCTTGACTTTTCTGTGGATTTCAGCCAACTTGTTGTACTCCTTGAGGAAGTCGTTACTGATAGAAATCTGCCCGCCGTCGGCAACAGAGCTCACTCTGGACGCCCTGTTCACCATCGGCCCAAAATAGTCCATTCTGCCAGTAATCGCGTCAGGCTCACACACCGGGAACCCCCAGTGGATGCCCATACGAACCGACAAGCCACGATAGATCACCACTCCCTTGCTGTCCGTAATCTCACAGCACTGGCTCGACTCCAAAATCTCGGCAGGCCAATCGCCCGTGAGAAGCTGGGACTGCACATTGAGACACCAGATCAATGCAGAGATAGGCGTTGGGAACGATACCATGAAGGCGTCACCTTCAGTTTTCACCTCGTATCCTCCCACAATGCGCAATTGTCTTCTCATAATCGAGTTATGGAGTTTGATAGCGCTTCTCATCGCCAGAGAATAGTTGTCCCAAAGCCAAGTAGAGTTCTTGATATCCGTGAACACCATTGCAACCGCTCCTTCGGGCGGCGGAATTTCGTTCTCCAAACGGTTTAGCGTAGAGTCGTACAATCTATTCCGCTTCTTCGTTTTTGGGAACAAAGAGTCTTCGGTGATGGACAATCTGGCGCCGCCAGGACCGACTCTTAGCGTGGACTTCTTGCGGCTGTCCAAGGAGAGCACAATCACAGTGATCTTGTCCTTGGCACCGTAGGAAATGGCAAAGTCACGTAACTTCTGCGCAGCAATCATTGGCTCCTTCTTGTTCTGACTGATCACGTCGACTGCAGTCTCGTAGGTGACGTAATCCCAGAGCTGACTGGTGGCAATGATGAGCATCTCGTGGGAGGAAGTCAACGTGACCTTCAGAACAAACGGCTTAGTGTGGATGTGAGGCAACAAGTTGAGAAACCCGGCGGCTCTGGAAACGTCAGTGGTGCCGTCCAATTCACCCTTACCAGAGACATAACCGCCGCTCATTCTGATCCGCTCAAACTCCTTTCTTGTCGTTGGATCGTGCTTTTCTGTGAGAAGCTCATGATCTCCGTTGCTCTTGGAAACAAGTCCCATGGAGTCACCAATGTTGGCAGCGTAAAGTTCCTGGCCTCTGATGAACACGACGGTAATACAACATCCAGACAACACGTCTTCCTTTGTGAGTTGGATCGAAGAGCAGTTTGGGGCGTCCTCAGTCAGCTGCAAGTAAATCTCTCGGTTGATTGATATGAACGTTCTTCTCAAGGCGTCTTCTATGGTTTCATTTGCCGTCAACTTCTTCATCTCAGTGGACAACGTGTCCTTGAACCGCTCCTGAACCACAGCAGAAATCTTGTTACCGTGTTTCTGTTTTCCGTTCTTACCGTCAAAGAGACAGATTAAGAGCTCGTCCTCCCGCTCAGTGATGTTGGAGTACAACACTTCTCTGGCAGAGATGCTGTCTGACTGGCCTAGCGTGTCGGCAATTCCGTAGCGGTAATTGAAGATCTCAGAAGCTGTGGTTCTCACTCTGGTGTCGACAGACTCGTCTGGCAACTCAGAGTTACCCAAAGTGACATCAATCAAACCTAAAATTCTCAAGTGCGCCAACTGATTGAAAGAGTCAAATCTAATGTTGGTCCGGCGTTCGTCAATAGGACCTCTTCCAATCTCCAACCGCTTGTTACCGGAAAAGTTCAAGTAGCGCAACTCCAAGTTCCACTGCCAGTTCCAGTCGTACAAAAAGTTCGAGATGTTGTACTTCAACTGGTTGGAGCCAGCATCGAACACCGTCAAATGCGGAAGCTTGCTCAAGTCGCTTGGCAACGAGTGAAGCTTGTTGCCATTGACATGCAACACCTTCAAAAAGCTGAGCTTGGCCAATTCTTCACCCGGAAAGTTGTTCAACTCGTTACCACTGAGGTAGAGCTCAATGATCTTGGTGAGCCGCTTGAACACACCTGGCGGGATCTCAAGCAACTCGTTGTACGACAAGTTTAAAGTTTTGAGCTCAGTGAACAACGCAATAAACTCAAAGCAGTCGTCCGAGAGTCTGTTGTCGGCTATGCTCAAGACCTGCAAGCTCATAGCCAACTTGGAGCTCAACTGGCTGACGGAGTTCAACCGCGAGCTCAGCCGGGCGCCAGAGTCGAGATCGCTGCCATCTTCAGAGATGGCAGAAATAACGCTGTCACGGCCAGCACTCACCACCGACGAATTGCGCCGCTTCATGGTGCTGGACGACATCGAAGACTTGCTAGACTTCACCTGCGGCGGGAAGAACTGGATCAAATTCGACGACAAGTTCAACTTGAGCAACGAACAGTTCCAGATCAGCGACGGAATGGTGTTCAAGTTGTTGCTGTGCAAGTCCAAGAACTGCAAGTTGGGAAGGTCGCCGATCGAGTCTGGAATCGACTGCAAGTTGTTGGAGAACGCCGACAAAAACACCAACTGCTTGAGGTTGCTGATCTGCGACGGCAAGTAGCTGAGGTCGTTCTTGTCCAAGATCAAGGTTTCGATGTTGACAAACCGCAGCAAATCCTCGTTGGTTAATGACGTGAGTTTGGCCTTGGAAAGGTTGAGGGTGGTCAACGACTCCAACGAGATGTTGCTGAACGGGATCTCAACAATCGGGTTTCTGTCGAGCAAGAAAGTGCGCAACTTCTTTGCCTTGAACTGGAACCGCGACACGTTATTTTTAGACGCGTGCAAGATCTCCAAGTTGGGCATCAAGCCAACCAGGTCGAAGTTCGAGACGGTGTTGTACTGGAGGTTGAACACCTTCACTTTGCGCAACTCCGACAAGTAGTCCGGAAGCCTGGCCGTCAAGTAGTTTGTGGCAATGTTGAACTCTTCAAGGTTCTGAAGCTTCGTGATGGTCTGTGGAATGAGCTGGATCTGGTTGAAACTGATGTCGAGGATGACCAACTCCTCCAAGTGAGTAATGGCGTCTGGAAACACGACAAATCTGTTGGAAGAAACATCGAGAATCTTCAAATTTTTGAGATGACCAACCTCCTGCGGCAACTCGGAGATATCATTACCGTTCAAGTAGAGTTTCGTGAGATACATCAACGAGCCCAACTTCTCGGGAACCTTGCGGATCAAGTTGTTGCTCATGTCGAGCCGCGTGAGCTTGCGCGCCTCCATGATGCTCATCGGGAATTCGGTGGCCCTGTTCGAGGCAAACGAGAATTTGCGCAAGTTGTTGCAGCTGGCAATGAAGTCGACAGGAAGCGACACCGACGGGTTGTTCGACACAATCAACTCCTCAATCTCGTAGGTGTGCTGGTAGAACGCCAATGGAATGGCATGTAGTCCGAGGTGGGAGAGGTCCACCGAGACATAGTCCTTGCTAGCTTTGATCGTGTCCTCCTCCTCCGACAAAAACTGCTCGTAATCGTTTTTCTCGCAGATGAACTTGCAGAGGTACGTGATGTCCTCGCGGCCGACGAGGTTGAGGTTGTCACGCGACTCGTCATATCCAGAAAGCATCAACATGTAGGTCTGAATCTGGAGCGGGCGGTCGTCCGGGTTGAGCACCTTGGCGGATTCGCCGATCTTGAACACGATCTGAAAATTCGTCGGGTTGTCTAGGAAAAACTTTTTGGTGCAAGTCGTGAGGATCTCTGCAACAGTGGTAGTGATGGATGCTGAGATTGTGGTAAAAGTGTTGTCGCTTTTGAAGATTTTGAGTATGTAATTCCCCTGCAACCGCTTTAGGGTCTTCAACGTTTCCAGGAGATTCTCGTCCTGCTGATTGTAAATCGGGTATACTGGCAGCTTCTTGGAGGGCACTGCCGCCGAGGCCGACCGCGGCTTGAGCTTGTAGTTGTTGAACGTCACCAGGTTCTTTGTCTGCCCATTGAACAGCACACGCTTCTCCGGGTTCAGCACGTGCGGCGGGCTCACACTGTCGCTGGTGATGCCCTCCCGAATGTCCGACAAGCCTTCGCGAGAGGCACTGTTGTAAGGCGCACTGCTGAGTGGATCCGCAGAGTCGTCGAACTGCAGCGGGTGGGGTGCGCTCAGCAACTTGAAATCCTTGGAGGAGAACGTGTGCAGGTCGGACATGGAGCGCGGGCTGGTGTTGAGCGGCGGATCGAGTGACAGCTGGCCCGCTTTGTTCTTATTGTACTTGTCGATATCAACTTTGACACCCCACGAGTCAGGCGCGCGCCAGCCCTTCAGCTTAGGAAAGTACAGCGTCTCGGAGTGCTTGCGGGGCTTCAGCTTCGGGTCGTCGCTGTCCTCCTTGCTGCCCTGGGACTCTGCCGAGATCAGCTGCTTATGCAAGGGCAGCCGCGGCGAGCTCACCAGCGCGCGGTTGCTGAGGTCCAGGTTGACGACGCCCACAAGGCTGTCGGTGTTGATGTCGATGTCGTAGAGCAGGTGTTTGGTACCGTCGCCGCCGGACAGTGAGTTGGTGCCGCTGCTGGCCGTAGAGTTGTGGCGGTCCGACGACATGCTTTTCAATCGCGAGTTGTACACGAGGTTGAAAATCCCCTTGCGATGGCGCGTCCCACTGGCAAGCAGCAGGCTCGAATTTTGCCGGGCTTTAGACGGCGAGGTGTCACTCCCCTCCTCCTCGGGTTCACGACTGTCCGCGGACTCCTCGGTGCTCTCATTCTTCTTCCCAATGAACTTGTTTAGAAGCTTCTGGGGCGCCTTGCGCGACAGCTTGCGGAACGTTGGCGGCACGGGCAGCTTTAGTCCCGGCACGTGCCCTCCCTTATGGCTGGCGTGAATCCCACGGTAGTGGCGCGGCACCGACGCAAGCAGCAAGTGGCCCACCAGCGGCTGGCTGCGGAGCGACTCCTGGTCGTCCCGCTCGTCGTCGGCCTTCTGGCGAAGAAAGATGCTCGACGCAGTGCGCCTGAAGCGGTTTTTTTTCTGGGAATCCTCGGGAATGTCCAAACTTGGCGGGCCCTGCTCCAGGTGCGCCGCCGTGAGCGTCTCGGGCAGCTTCCCGGGCACAATCAGCGACTTCCTGCTGCTGAAGGGCAGGATGTCGGCGTCATTGATGTGGTTTCTGGGCGACTCGTGGCTGGAGGGGCGGCGCTCGGGCGAGTGGCTCTCCGCGCGGTCGTTGCGGTCGAACAGGTAGTTCAAGTTGAAGTTCTTGGAGTCCAGCGAGGCAAACATCTTGGCCTGGCGGTCCTCGAACGGTCAGCGGTGCGGTAGCGGTGGTGTTTGGGATGTATTTCTGCCGTATGAAGAGAAGAGGTTGAGGGGGGACGAGGGGTACCCGGCCGATGGAAATATGCGAGATGGAACGCCGAGCAACGGGGGGGGAGGGGAGCAACGGAAGGAACGGGGACTTTTTTGACAAATCGGTATTTATTTTCAAAATCTTCAGGTATTCATTACTGGCACACTTTCTTTTCCGATGCTTGTGATCATTTTTGATGGAGTTGCCCTGCCCTGTTATGGAACAAGTGCAGCATAATTATGCATAGATGAACGAAACGCACGATGGACGTGGCTAGCCGAGGTGGAGGGGCACACTAAGTAGAGAAAATAACACAAATCACTTACGAAAACGGGAAAAGACTTGGAGCTCAGGAGACAACGCTTTTCCTATTGATTTCAGAGAAGAACCGCTGCCCGGTGGTTGCTGCTTGTCTCAGGTGTTATTGCCCGCGGCGCAATTTAGATCCCGCTTTGGACCTGGTTTGAGGCTAACGAAAAGCTTTCGTGTCCTAAAGCATAATCCCGCAAGAAAGCAAACGTACTATAGACCAGCATAGACCTAGCTTGGAAAAGAGCAAAGTCTCAATAAGGGCGCGGCTCATACATATTAGTACTCATTCGTCAATTTATCATGCACAGTACTTGTCTCGTTCCAGTATGGTGATGAGCAGTGGTAAATTTCAGCGGCAGGGCGTCTCCGCAGGAGTTCTGCGGGGGTAACGCGGAAGGGATATTTTTAGCCCACCAGCGAATGCTCAAAGTGTGACCGAGCGAGCGGGATTCGGAAGACACACCTACGGTCTTTGTTCAAAGCTATTGAATTTCAATTACCTAAAATAAATGAAAAGTACTTGCTCCTTCACTGCCATGGTCTTAACATCGAATACCTGATCGTCAGAGATGCGCACAGTCTTGCAGAAGCAGGGCATGAGTGCTGCCCTAGTGGCGATCCAAGCAGCCGATTGTCACAGCCAGCCAAGCCTTTACTTGTGCGAAACACCCATTCCAATGTGCATTGCCATTATACAAGTGCGCCGATCGTTCCCGCGCGTGTCCGATAGTTCCGCGGGCGGGGAGTGCGCGGGCGGTTGCAGCCGTGGGGCGCGGCGGGGACCCCGCCTAGCACGGGATACGCTCTCCCTAGCCGCCGCCCCAACCGAGCGCCCCAACCGCTGCCCAAACAGTAATGCTCTTGGCCATCAGCAATGCTCAATTCCATCAGTGAATAGCTAGCTCGCTACCGAACAACGCTTCACTCGACAACCGGCGGATTCAAAACCGGCAACTTCTCCTCGACCGGCTTCGCGCTGTTCTGGTAGCTCAAGTAAGTGTTCCAGAACAAACTCACAAAGTTCACGGTCAAGAGCCGGAACTCCACCGGCACAAACGCAAAGTTCACCAGCTGCACCGCGGGCCACACCGCCCAGTTGGTGAACAACGTCGTCTTGTAGTTCTCCGCCAAGCTCTGCTTCACCTGGTCCACCAGCTTGCCCTCCATGAACCCCATCACCGTAAAGTATGTTGGAATTGCAATCGGCGCAAACACCAACTGGTCGAGCGCAACACGGGCCACGGTGTTGAATTTCGGTGACACGTTCACCTTCAGCAATAACTTGTACCACGAGTCTCCGACGGGCGCAAAGATGATCCCGCCGTAGATCGCAGCACGCAACAGGCGGGCGTAGTCGTATGGCGCCGCGGCGCGCTTTTTCGCCGCCGCCGGGCCCAAGCTCGCCTTCTCTTCAAGCGGGCCCACCTGGGCGGGAAACATGTTTTGCGCAATACAGTCGCCGCCCGCAAACAAGACCCCGGTGGAGATCAGGTTGACCATGAACGGCCTTCTCTTGAGCACCGCCTGGTACTTTTTGAGGAGTTCGAAGAACATCAAACACCAAGACCTGCTAGTTTGGCAACCACTAAGAGGAATGAAAACGCAGCAGACTTCTAACAAAGCCGTACCTGTTGCGAGACCAGAGTAATGATTGGGCCCAAATATTTCAGATCATTGCTCTGCTGCTTATCGGACACGTGACTTATAGCCTACGATGAGATGCCGCGCAACGAGGGCGGAGGTCGTCAAGCCACCCCGCGCTCAACGTGGCCAACTGGACGGGCTGCGCCAGCCTGCGGGGCCAAACTGTAATGCGCCACGCCCGTTTGAGAAGCACGGACCCCCTCTGACGAAAGCCGCATGCTCGACACCCCCTCTGACGTACGACAACGTACAACTCCGAGGCAGTAAGCAAAAGCGAAGCCGTAGAATTTTGGGGTCACACAATTGAGGGTTTTTATTTTGAGGTGATTCTGGCGGGGAAAACTCCTCGTATAGTCATAGGGCCAGAACTGCTTCGGCGCGGGCAGAGCTGTGTGCCATGCGTCTTGCTATTGAACAGATAGGTTGCTAATGAGACAGTGATGCTGGCAGCCATGAGTTATGAACCGTAAAGGAAACTTTTACTCGCCTTGTAGCGTTAGCCACGAAGGTACTAAAGGCCGACCCATTTCCCTGGAATCACAAATCTCATACTCACCCCAAGTAAGCTTCGACTAGTGACGTCTTGACAATCACCCAGCCACAGCAACAAGTTGCAGGTGTTTATATCTTTCCTGTTCGGAGCGGCGGGTGGCTTCGGGGCGCGTCTAAGAGCATGATCCGACAGGGCACCCGCTGCATTTCATCGCTGGGTTGCTGCTGGCTCGCGGGCGTATAAATAGCTGAAATCTTCCAGAACCGGGCCCCCCTTTCTTTTTTCACACAACACCTTCACCATGCACAGAACATACTCCATGAGAAACTCCAGAGCGCCAACTGCCTCGCAGTTGCAGAGCCCAGCTCCTCCAACCTCGTCGACCAAGGGCCACTTTTTCGGCAAGGCTGGTCTCGCCTCGACCTTGAGAAAGAACACCGCCGGTTCGTTTGGCCCTGAGTTGGCCAAGAAGTTGGCCCAGTACGTCAAGATGGAGAAGAACGTGATGCGCGCCCTCGAGCTTGCCGCCAACGAGCGCAGAGCCGTTGCCAAGCAGCTCTCTGTGTGGGGTGAGGAGAACGACGACGACGTCTCGGACATCACCGACAAGTTGGGAGTCCTCATCTACGAGTTGGGTGAGTTGGACGACCTCTTCATCGACAGATACGACCAGTACAGATTGACCGTGAAGTCGATCCGCAACATTGAGGCCTCTGTCCAGCCATCGCGCGACCGCAAGGCCAAGATCACCGACAAGATTGCCTACCTCAAGTACAAGGACCCACAGTCGCCAAAGATCATGATTCTCGAGCAGGAGCTTGTCCGTGCCGAGGCCGAGTCCCTTGTTGCCGAGGCCCAGCTTTCGAACATCACCCGTGAGAAGCTCAAGCTTGCCTTCAACTACCAGTTTGACTCTGTCAGAGAGCACGCCGAGAAGATGGCTCTTATTGCCGGGTACGGTAAGGCTCTCCTCGAGCTCTTGGACGACTCGCCAGTCACCCCAGGCGAGACCAGACCAGCCTACGACGGCTACGAGGCCACCAAGCAGATCATTGTTGACGCCGAGACCGCGCTCAGAAACTGGACTCTTGACCACGCCGTGGTGAAGCCAACGCTCAGCATGAGACACCAGGACGACCTCTACGACTCGTCCGACGAG
This sequence comes from Saccharomycopsis fodiens, assembly GCA_002564235.1. Taxonomy (NCBI): domain Eukaryota; kingdom Fungi; phylum Ascomycota; class Saccharomycetes; order Ascoideales; family Saccharomycopsidaceae; genus Saccharomycopsis; species Saccharomycopsis fodiens. The sequence goes on from JNFV01000003.1 coordinate 294,707, forward strand.
GAGGCTGCCGAGAACGAGCAGTACCAGAAGGACTCCGAGGCGCTTGACGAGGAGTTGAACGGATTGGCCGACACCGAGAAGGACTTCAGCGGTGAGAAGGTCGCTGCCTAAGAAAATCGCTTGTTACGTTAATTATTGTTCAAAGTATTGCTTGTAGGTTAGCCGCTGCGAAGTGGGAGAAATGTAACCAACTCGTTAGTTTGATGAGGATGCTCAATTGGTCCAGGAATGGAAAGCGAAGTGTATCGCCCTTGTACGTTGGCTATTACGCATTCGGTCAATTGCTCGATTGAATGTACTTTCAATGGCTCAAATGTTTTTTGCTCAAATGTTCTTTCAATTGCTCATGTTCTTCCAACTGCTTAGTGAATAGTGCCTAATCAATTGCCCCCCAGAAACAAAAGTGTAGCTCGCTCACCCCTTTTCGGGCTCTGAAAAGTGGCACATGGCAATCGCGGCTTATCCTGGGCGCCCAGCGAGTCCATTTTTGGGGGTTCTCAATAGCACGAAACCTTATTCTGCAAGAACCGCAACCAAGCAGAGCAGGGAAAACCAGCGCGAGCAGTATTACATCGTTGAATATTGTGGTTTACCCCACTGCTTCTTATCAGGCCTTGCAAGCTGGCGCCCCATTTCGCAACCGAGTGCCCGTTTTCGATTGTCCATAATTTGTTTCCCCCGCTCTCGTGCCTGAAAAGGGGCGGGTGTACACGGCAGGTTGGCTGCCCAAGCGCCCCCCAGCGGCCGATTAGGTGTGCGCCTGCGCAGCTAGTGCGCCCGGCTCAATCAGGCAAGCCAGTGGCACCTACGCGGAAGTGGGAGCGAATGCGAGCAAGTGTGGCGTATTGCAAGCAAGCAAGGGCAGCAAAGTAGCAGAGATAGATCACTCATGCAAGGTGAATAGCGTGCTTGGCGGATAAGTGTCGGACTTCGAGATTGCCGGGGAGGGACTGGATGTCAGACAGATGCCAGATTTGCCTCGAGGGAGCGAGTGCATTCCCCTGAAATTCGATGCGACGGAGCTGCGCACGAGTGCACTGGCTACTCGCTGACGTAATGCCAGGCACACGAAGGGAGAGTAGCAAAAGGAGTGGTTCTTGTAGGGAGTCGTGTGTGAAAAACAATAAACAAGGCCAACTCGCTAAGGCCAACTCACTAAGGTCAATTCGCTAAGGCCAACTCGCTAAGGGCAACTCGCTAAGGCCAACTCGCTACTGGTTTACTGTGAAACTCATACTCAACAGAATGTGCCATGCTTCGGCTGGGAATTGCCCGACAACTGCCGCCCGACAATTGCCGTCCGCGCGGGAGTTTTTCGATAACGCGGATAAGCTGACAGCATGCAATCTCAGGGCCCAGGCCATGAACGGTCTAGACGTAGCTTTGAAAACCGAAAAACTCGGAGTTACACTTGTCTAACAGCTGCTGCATAAACCACCCAGAGAAACTCTGTAAAAGTGCAAAATCCGGCCCCACTGGGAAGACATGCGGAGCTAGCAAGCAAGCGGCCTGGCGCTGGATTGCCGGGTAACTGTGCGCGGAACAGCGGTGTCCCACCGTCCGCGATCGCTGAATACCCTTGGCTGTCAGCTGACCTGGGAAAACGGGCAAGTAACAACAGCGAATTCTTCAGTAGTGCCCCTCCGATACCACTCCCGATACCCACCCCGCCCCCAGCAAAAATGATGGGCAAGTTCAAGGACCGGTTCAAGAACAAGAAGACCAAGGAAAAGGACCCGCTGGCTACTCCCGGGGCCGGCGCCGCGAACCTCGGCCTGGGGTTGAAGCGCGCGGGAACAAAACACGTAGCCAAGGGCGCCAAGAGCCCGCAGGCGGCCGAAGACAAGAAGAAGCAGAGCCCCGAGCCCGAGGACACGTCGCTGGCGTCGAGCGTGAGCTCTGCCACCGCGGCGGCGGCGGCGCTGAAGGCAGAGGCTGCGCCCCAGCAGAATGACAAGATTCCGCAGGTCAACGTGACCGCGGCAGACAGCAACTTGCTCCTGAACAACAGCCTCATATACAACAACCAGAGCACGGCGGCGGCGGCGCCGCAACAGCAGCAGCAGCAGGACGACGAGGACATGCAGATCCCGCGGCTGCTGCACCTGTTTGAGAGGCTCCCGGCGCCCACCAAGATCGACAACGACATCGACCTCATCAAGACACCAAAGCGGCACCTGTCGCTGCGGGTCGAGCCGAACCTGCAGCGCAAGACCTTTGAGAAGCTTCCGCTGTTCGACGAGGTGCTCCCGGAGGAGCAGATCGAGTTGTTCCTCAAGAAGATCAAGCAGTGCAACATCATCTTTGACTTCAACGACCCGAGCGACGACCTCAAGGGCAAGGAGCTCAAGCGCATCACGCTCCAGGAACTCATTGAGTTTATCTCGCTGAACCGGTTCACTTACACCGACGAGATGTACCGCCTGGTGGTCGAGATGTTCAAGAAGAACTTGTTCCGCCCGATCCCGCCGCCGGTGAATCCAGTGGGCGACATCTACGACCCCGACGAAGACGAGCCGGTGTCGGAGATTGCCTGGCCGCACATGCAGGTTGTTTACGAGTTTTTCCTCCGCTTTGTGGAGAGCAACGACTTCAACCACCAGTTGGCCAAGCAGTACATCGACCACGACTTTGTGTTGCGGCTTCTCGAGCTCTTTGACTCCGAGGACCCGCGTGAACGCGACTGTCTCAAGACCACGTTGCACCGCATCTACGGCAAGTTCCTCTCGCTCCGGCTGTTCATCCGGCGCCTGATCAACAACGTGTTTCTTCAGTTTGTCTACGAGACCGAGCGGTTCAACGGCATTGCCGAGCTTCTCGAGATCCTTGGGTCGATCATCAATGGCTTTGCCTTGCCCTTGAAGGAGGAGCACAAGATCTTCCTTTGCCGCGTCTTACTTCCGCTCCACAAGGTGAAGTGTCTCTCTCTCTATCACCCGCAGTTGGCGTACTGCGTGGTGCAGTTCCTCGAAAAGGACCCGCTTTTGACCGAGGAGGTGATAATGGGGCTTCTCCGGTTCTGGCCAAAGGTGAACTCGCCGAAGGAGATCATGTTCTTGAACGAGATCGAGGATATCTTTGAGGTCATTGAGCCGACGGAGTTCCAGAAAATCCAGATTCCGCTCGTGGTGCAGCTCTCCAAGTGCATCACGTCGCCGCATTTCCAGATCTCCGAAAAGGTCTTGTGCTTCTGGAACAACGACTTCTTCCTCAATTTGATCACCGAGAACGCCGAGACAATTCTTCCGATTGTGTTCCCGGCGTTGTACGAGATCTCGCAAATGGGCTCGACCCAGGGCGAGAGCAACTCGATAGAAAACCTCGACAACAGCTACGATTATGGGTACAACTCGAATAACTGGAACCGCACCATCACGTCGCTTGCGTACAACGCCCTCAAGATCTTCATGGAAAACAACCCGATCTTGTACGACCAGTGCACTTTGTTGTACCAGCAGTCGATAAAGGACAACGAGAAGAAGGACAAGATAAAGAAGGACAACTGGAAGCGGTTGGAGGTGATGGTGAGTGCGCACAAGGACAAGACGGATGTGATAAGTAAGAATGTGAATGACTTGGAGTTGAATGAGCGGGTGGGGAGTTAGCATAGCTCCGGCGAGGATCGATCTGGAGCGTTGCGATAGCCAGTCAATATAGCTGGCAGTGTGCCACTACTGTCAACTGCAGCGAGCTGGAGCGAGAAGATTCTTTTATATTGGATGCCGAGGCAACCAGCCGCGCAGCTAACCGTGCCCTGAACTTGTTGCCGGCGTACGAATCTGCTTCAGGGATATATGCCGCGGCCCGTCCTGTGTGAAAAGTATGGGCAGTGCCTAGTGAAACACTGACCAGTGATGTGGTACTCCCACTTAGTTAAACCATTTATTAATAGTCAATGGCGATAGTCAATTGCTTTGCTGGCAAGCGTATATTAGTACACTGGCTCAGCCAGGGTACTGGGAACTCAGTATTTAGTAAGGACGAGTAGCTATGAATGGTCGACCATTTTCCAAGAAGAAAATGCTACGGGCATAGTTTCAAATTTTCCAGCCATGACCATTAGACTTCGCAGAGCAACACACTGGTTTCCCAATACGCTGCCTACAACGTGTTATTAATGTTTTGCGAGCTATAAACAGTATATAGATAAACTAAGCGTGAGTAAGCAGAGATAGCGTGCAAAAACAGTAAAGGAAAAACATGACGGTCGTACAAGTTGGAGTAGCAGACGGTAAGTTCCGGCCTACTGCTCATCCAAACTCTTCAAATACTCATTCATGTCTGTGGTGAAGCCCAGCTTCAGCTCAAAGTTGATGTGCGGATACGGCGTCGCGTCGGTCTCGAACGAGTCGTCCTGGTCGTCCAGGTCAAGCTCGTCGTCCAACAAGTCGGACTTCATAAGGTACTGGTTCAAGTTGTATGTCTTGGCGCTCGGGATGATGGTCTTGTGCTTCCCGTCGTCGCTCTCGTCGTTCGACGTGTAGTCCTCAAACGTTTCGGTGTCGGTGCTGCCCTTGAGCTCAGTGAAGTTGTTGCCAAAAAAGTTGCGCAACGGCTCATCCTGCCCCGTTGAGTTTGTGTGCTCCGAGGGTGCGATGCTGGGAACGCTGGTGAACGACTGGGTATCGTCGGCGTTCTGTACGTTCTGCAAACGCTGGAGCAAGTTCTTTTTGGCGTCGTCCGGCACTGGTGGATCACTCTTCTTGTACTCTTCAGGCGTCATGAGCCGCTCGCTGCCGTCAACTAATCTCACGGTGTTGGACATGGGGCTCTTTTCAGGCAGCTTATGGCCCTTGTACTTGAATTTGATAGGAGAAGAGAGCTCTTCCACGCTGCGGTTGAACTTCAAAAGCTGGGAAGACTTTTTTCTAATAAGCTTGGCAAAACTGGGCTTCTCAAAGCCCGTGACATCCACCGTTGATTTTGACGGGGGTGCTTCTTGCGCCGTCTGCTGTGGTGGCAGAGCCTCCTGGTGACTCTCCTGGAGCCTGTCAGGAGTTCCTGTTTTATTTTTTTCGGGCGGCAGTTTTTTGTCCATGACGACTCTCTCCTGCCGGTCAGCGGAATTGATACTAGACATACTCTTAATGGACTTTTTCGAGTTCGACAGCGGTATGCGTCTCTCTCGTGGGCTGTTGTCGGAGCTAGAACCTAAAAGCTTCCACTTGCTGAATGTCTTGCGCAACCCATTAAAGCTCTTTTTAGACTTGAACAGTGACGTGTTGGAGCCCTGACCCATGCTGTTGTTGCTCTCGCTATTGATCATCTGAGTAGTGGATGACGAGTTGGATACCGTCTTGCTTGTTACGGAAGACACCGCAGTGGATTTAGCCAGGGCCAAGGAATTGATAGTTTTCAGCGAGTCAAACCTCGAGGTGGCAAGCTTGTGAGGCGAAAGAAGTTCGTGATATTGCACGTTTTCTATGGAAGCTCGGCGCGAGTGGGACTTGACTAGTATTGACTGGAGGAAGGCAACCAAGTTGGAGAACCGTGTCTTATCCGCTTCCAGCTGAACCAAGGCACACGTCTCTGGGTACTCAATATCGTCATTGGTGATTTTTTGGAACAACTCGAACTCGTTGTCAGCCGAAAATGGGAGCGTGTTGTACACGATGCAGTACCCCGTGACCCCAAACAGCCACATGTCTAACTTGTAGTCAAACACGGGGTCTTCCAGGAAGAAGGACTGCTGGTCAGATTCGATCGATGTGTTATAAATGACCGAGTCATTGACCGATTCCGTCGAATTGTTCTCCACCGCCTTGTACTTTCGAAGGTTGCAGAGCTCTGGCGCGAGGAACATGGGAGTGCCGACTGTCTTGTTCAACTCGCGCTGCTGCTCAGCATAAGGAACCTCGGGGTCCACGATGTAGCTCACTCCGAAATCGCTAATTTTGACTGCGTTCTTGTGATCCACCAACAAATTCGAGGGCTTGATGTCGCGGTGTATTATGCCGTGCTGTTTCAAAAAGAGAAGCCCTGCCACTATTTCCTGGATCACCCTCACGGCAGTCTCCATGTCTCTACAGGTGTTCTCCTTCGGATTTGACGACAGCCACTTGAGCTCTCCTTTGTAGCAGTACTCAAGTATAAGATACACGTTGGTGTATTTTGGGTCATTCATCACCTTGTAGAGCTTGATGACGTTAGGAGACAGGTTGGCGCATTTCTTCATGACTTCCACCTCGTGGCGAATTCTTTGCGGAAACCCATACTCCAGGACCTCCGCGCCCTTGTTAATCTGCTTGAGAAGCTTCTGCCGCGAGTGCCTTGAGATCTCTTTGATCGCGACAAACCGTTTGCTGACAAGGTCCTTGCCGAGAATGACCTTCCCATACTGGCCCTGGCCGAGTTTTCGTATGATCTCGATGCCATTCAAAAGTTTGTGCCCAGTGAGCTGGTTGAACGATATGTCCACCCTGTTCTCAATTGTGATTTCCGACTCCATGGTGTGCAGAACCGGTGGAAATCAACTGCGATGTCTCACGCTGCACTGCTCTGAATGTGCAGTGTAAACAAGTTTTTTACAGAAATGCAGGCAGGTACTGATCACTGGCTGGGAACTTTAAACCGAGACGTTCGAGCAATGGAGGGATCAATTGATACAATTTGATCTGATTTTTCTTAGAAATTACCACAGAAAATTACCGCTAGGCCTTGTTTTTTTTTTCTCTTTTTTCTTAATTACTACTCTAATTGACTAGGGCGATCCCTTTGTCTACAGACGTGTGATCTCTTTCTACCACGGATTTGGCTTCCAAGAAACCTGCACCGCCAGGCTTCTCTGGGCGGCGCGCAGCGATCGCATCAGGCCGCCCAGCGGCTGCAGTCGGCGGGCCAAGCCCAATCGGGGCTACAGAATTGGGTCAACCGTGAGCCCCAAAATGCATGGGCTTAAAACTACGTATCAGCTGGATATTTGGAATGAAACCAGAAACCGCAACCGTACAGCATACTTGAAAGGAATGCAATATCCCATCACGATTTCTATTTAGTTGCCATGCTGTGAGCTCTGTCGAACTGCCGCACGTTACATTGCCCGACGCGAAATTGATCCCGACTGGGACACACTGACACACATAGCAACGGTCCAATATAAGCAGCGCGTTGGTTGTTGCTAGTTACCGCAGGACTCCACCACTGGTCGTTATTGCCGAGTCTCTGATAGTCCATCACACTGACACGCCTCGCCCCCCAGTGCTCACTGCCTCCGCGTAATGCACGCTCCCCGAGTTTCTCACCAAGAACTCACCCGTGTTCTCGCCACAGACAAACCCCACGGCACACGAGCGGCCCTCGGCCAAGTTGTAGCTTCCAGTGGTGACAAACCCCACAAGGTTCTTGAGCTCCGTGGTGTTTCTGTATATTCTGGCGTTGGTCTTGACCGCGCCCTTAGTGGCAGTCAAGAAAACTGGGCGTACTCTCAATTGATTGTTCTTACTGAATAGCGTGTCAACGCCCTGTTCGTCTAACACAATCAGATTGACCAACTGTTCGCCTCTCTTATCCTTCTCTGCATCTAAAGCCTTCTGATCCTTGGCCCACTCCACTGCGTCCCGGAACAGCTTGATCTGTCTCTCCGAAGTTTTTGAGTCGAACTCCGTGACGGAGCCAAGTGTGGCTATGGCCTGTGGATGGTCACGCATAGCTAGCTTTACGAGCTGCAACGTGCGCCAGTCGCAATTGTACCAGTCTCCCACCTCGCCTTGAATTCCATGCTTGTCATAGTCCAGCTGGCTCACAACTACCTTTTCGTAGTTCAAACGCTTGTTTTTGGGTCTGCTATTCCACTTCGCGAGATTCTCTTTCCCTATCAAGTAGTTTTCGAAAAACCCGTCTCTGGCGAAATGGTAGTCGTTAGGATAATGTAACTGGCGGCGCTCAAAGTCAACCTGGTACTGCTGGAGAAGCCCTCCGGGATACACACGAGGCACCTTCACGAGCTTCTGCCATATTGGAGCAACCCAGAACCAAGGAGCAAGCAAACGAAACCGGTTCTTGTTGATCAAGAGCAACAACGGAATCACGCTGTCAGTATCCTCTCTTGGCAACTGATTCGTGTTTGGGTTTGGGAGCTTGCTGCGTCTTTGGTTGATTTCTTTGACGGTCTGTTGATTCTTGTAGGAAGCATCACGGCCGTTGGAACTCAAGAGCCGCTCTGCCGTGGCCTTATCCAAATATTTCCCATTCGCCAAATCAATGACTTGATCTGCAATGTCGACATCGTTCACGACTGCCCGATCAGGTTTGCGGCTGAATCGCGGGTCTTTCACAGTGAGCGATAATACTGATTGGGTAGCCAAAGAGTTGACGTCAGACACTCTCCGGAGCCCTCTCCACAATTGATCCGTGCTCACGTCTCTGAGCACAGCAACCAAGGCCTCAATAGACTTTGGCCCAATCAAGTCTATACCTCCTAAAGCGTAACGACAGTCGTGCAACTTCATGTCTCCGCTTTTGACATTCTCTAAATGAGTCCAGAGCTCTGTGAAGTTTGCAGGATGCACTCTGATCAACAACTGAGTCTCTCTCTCTCCCTTGTTGACGTATATCAACCCCTTGCTGAAGATCTCACCTCCCAAATACAAGTCTCCGTCGTAGAACCGTTTGCCCGTAAAATACGGCTGCACTCTCGACTTATTCACCAACCCCCGCACAATCGTGCCAAAATCGTTCACGCTCGAGCTAGTAACAGTGATACAACTCTGGTAACTGACATCAAAGACGCTGCAGCCGTCTCTTTTTATACTCCGATGCGTGAGGCGGAACGATTTCTGGGTAGGCTTGAATGGGATGTTCCAGCCATGACGTTTGAGTAAGTGGAACCGCTTTGCATGCCATATATGCGTGGCCATCCACTTGAACTGCTTCTGGCGCTTGAGGTATTTTATTTTTGTAATCAGGGGCGACGCAAGCTCGTCGACTCCAGTGTTATCGTATGCTCCATTATTGTTCGTTAGCTGTCGTGGCTCCAGAGCAGACGCCTTGATCTGAGTCTTAAGAATTCTGATAATCGACCGGATGTTTAGATTCTTATTGAGCAACTGATCGCTGGGCACTAGGCGCCGTGCATTAAGAGTCAGCGCAACTTTCAACAAGTTGCGCGACAACTTGAGCTTGTATAGATCACGACTGCTGAGCTTCTTCTGCGGTTTCACTGGGTTCTGTCCCGACGACACCATCTCCCGGATCGCCTTGTTTCGCAACCGCTTGGGAATTCGCTTCACATTATGAGAAGCAGCACGCCGACGGAGTTTCCGCGGTAATGCCTGAAACACTCTGGTCGACAGGCCATACTTGGAGCTCAACTGAGCTCTTTCAAGCTGGTCGGTCTCAAACTCTCGGGACTTGATGTAGCTAGGCACGTCCAAAACACCATCCTTGAACGCAGGGTCACTTATTTCAGTTCGCACCTGGCGCGAATTAAAAAGCCGCGCTTTTTTCAGCTGTTTGTTGGTCGCAGGGGCCGCCCTCTTCGACATTTATGAGACTAAGCACTTGGTGCGTAGAATTTATTTTGGCGATGCAGATGCAATTTTCACGGAAAAGTGGAGCTTAGATCTGCACATAGAAAGCTAAGACCTCCATCAGAAAGAGCCGTTCAAAGTCAGACCCCTTAATATGTTCAGACTCTTGGGAATACGTTTGCCGAGGGCTGGTCTTCAGGCTGCCACGAAATTCAGATCTAGACCTTTTTCGATCTTGCCTGCGCCTCGTCCTGTCTTGGGTGGACGATCACAGCACAAGTACAACAGTGTGCTCTCCCGGGGCCTCAAACAGATCACGGTATCTAGCCCCATCGGTATTCGACTTGTCCAGCTCTCGAGAACGGTGCTCAAGGGAATTCTTATTGCCTACGCAGGATTGGCTGCGGTTGCAGTGGTCGGCGCGTCCATCGTGAACTACTACATCAACCAGCACGAGTACGTGCCGCTCTTCAAATCACTCAAGACCTCAGACGCTTTCTTGCTAAAAGCAGGGCTTGTCAATGAGTTGATCAGCAAAAAATTGGTGCTTGCCAACGAGTTCTACATGGTCTACTTGAGATCCATCAACGATGAGTTTGGGTTGGAGTTCGACAAAAAGGCTGACACTCTCCTGGTGTTCCCTCTGAACGTGGACATTTTTGCCAAGGGAAAACTCTGGTATGACAAGTATATCAACGTACTTTTGAGATGCGCGATTATCAAGGGCCAGTTGGGACACCTCGAGGAAGCACATGACTTGATTGACAAAGTCATTGTGTTTACGACTGAGTTTCTGGAACAGGACCCGGCTATTGGCGACAAGTTCTTGTTGAACAACGGTTTGCGGCTTTTAGCCAAGAAGTGTGAGTTGGAGGGGGATAAGAAGAAGACGCAGGAGACCGAGGCTCTTTTGCTTCGCTCCATTTCTCTTCTCGGTAGCACAGACCTTGTGACTTCCCCTCTTTCTCGCGACCTCTACAACACCATAAACGAACTCGGTGTCTTCTACACCAAACACAATAACAGTGAGAAGGGATTCAAGATCTTTCTCAACAACCTTCTGTTTTTGGAGCAGTTTGAGTACAAGAAACCAGTGATACCTAGCTTTGTTTCAATGCTTGATGAGCTCTTCGGCAACGAGCCTAACCAGGAGTTTGTGCCTGGCCACTCCGACATCCCGTTGCTCAAGCTCTACGTTTCCGAAGTGCTCTGGAGCAGAAAGCACCACGACAGCGCAATCAACTGGTGCAAAACGTCGCTTCTCGAGTCGTTCAACTACAGCCGTCAAGACAAGAACTGTGCGATTGTCGCCACTTTGGCCGTTCTGGACTTGATCACTATGTACACTAAGTTGAACAAGAAAGGGAAGTACGACCAGAAAATTGAGAACTGTCAGAGCATTGCCGAAGATGTCTACATTCCGCAAGATACTCTCTCGGGGTGGAGCATTTTCTTTAGTGATCTTAAGTAGTATCAGCAGCGGCAGAAAAAGCTTAGCATCACTGCGACTGTCACCAATGCGCTGGGCTTACTGTTGAAAGCTGAAACCAATATGTATATATAACCAAAAACTATTCTGATTCAAGGAAGCTCAGTAAGCACTGGTCAGCGAGAGCAAGTCAGTGCGGCAATGTGTGGCAAAATATTGTTGAGTGCTGACAGCTTGCAGCGCCCCCTCCTCAATGATGCGCTGCTCACTGCCAAACTTCGGCGTATCCTCTTTTACCCTTCGTTTCTGGGAAGAATTTCCAGATCAACAATCCTAGTATACCACAATTTATTGCAAATCCCACAAACGTGTATCCTCCAATCGCATCATTAACCACCGGAAAGAGCCATCCGATCAAGATCGTCACGATCCAATTGATGGCGGTGCCAAAGCTCTGTGCTACTGTGGTGGCGTTCAACTGTGTGACTTCCGAGATTAACAAGAACGGAATAGGTCCCATACCGACAGCAAACGAGCTGATGAAGACAAACACAGAGACAATCGCAACGACCTGAAACCCATCAACCACTCCCAAAGCTAGGAAGAGATTGGCAAGGCACATGAGACCTGCAGAGACATAAAGAAGCAGTTTCCGCCCAACCCGATCCATGAGAACACCACCAAGCATCGTGAACACCGCATTAAGCACAGAAATTCCGCAATTGACAGTTTTGGAGTGCTTTGGCGGGAGCACCTTGCTGATGATTGTGACTCCGTAGAACATGATGGCAGGCACGCCCGACAACTGCTGGAAGGCCATCACTATGGCACCTATCCGGCGGGAGTTCGAATATTCAGAGTTTGTCAAATATTCATAGACGCTTACACCCTTTTGAGAGCCACTCTCGCTTAGTTGAATCGGCCCACCTGCCGGCACTCTTTGCAACTCATCCTGCCAGTCTGAGATCTCCTGGTCTAGAATCTCCTCTTCCTCATGGTTTCTAAGCAAAGCCAACGCAGACTTTGCTTCCACAAGCTGCCCCTTACTGACAAGCCACTTCGGAGACTCTACGGCAAACGAGCCAACAACGGCATTGGCAGCAGCCACCACTGCACCCGCAAAAAGGAGCCATCGCCATTGACCATCAACGGCGTAGCGCAAACCCAAAATCTGCGTTAGAAAGATGCCCAAATTCACCAGGACTTGGTTTAGAGTACCTAGCAATCCTTTAGTGCTTTCTTGGCTGATTTCGTTGAGTAGTAGTGGACTGTTCACAAGGGTCGTGCCGGCCGCAATGCCGGACACGTGACGTCCCAAGGCTAAGGCAGTGACACCGCCGGCAAACGTCTCGAGCAACGACCCAACCACAAACGTCAACGCACAGAACAAAACGGTCCTGCGCCGCCCAAACTGGTTACTTATATACCCCCCGACGGCAGAGCCTATAAGTCCACCAATGGCAAACTGGGCCGTCACGGTCCCCGTCTGGGCACTGCTCATCTTGACGCAGTGCAGGAACCCCCAGTGGTCCCACCACGACGGGTCTTTCGGTATCTCGCGGCAGGTCATCGCATCCAACGGCGCATTCAACTCGGCCTGGGGTTAGTGAGTGCCAAAGCGGGTTTGTCTGCTACTTACTAGGTGAAAGCCGTATTGCATGCCCGAGAGGCAGGCTGCCACGACGTTGATGTAGAGTTGCGGGAGCATTGCTGGAGAGAAGCAAGAAGCAATGAAATGTAAGGCTACGTAAATCGGGGATCCAAGGAATGTGCACGTGTCCAACGGTCGAGTAGTACTTGACTAGAGATCTGCCTGGAGACGCCGGGCTAGCATGCGCTGATCGGCAGGGAGTCTCAATCGTTCAATAATAGTATTAAGCCAGTTTCCAAAAGATGTTTTTTTGCACTGGCGAGCGAAGCGAGAATGGAATTTATAGAACCTATAAAATAAGACAATAGATTCTAGAATTCTCTGAGTGGGGGTCCCGGAGCCAAACCGGGGGCGGAACCCAAATCAAGTGAGTTGCGGCAACCCCAGACCCTGCAGATTATCAGTCCTGTCATGAAACTGTTTGCCACCCGTATCTCGACAATCACACCAAGAAGATTCATGTCGCAAAAAGTAAGTACAACAGTGCACAGCGGAGATTATTAGGGCATCAAGGATAGCTCTTGGTGTCTGCGTCTGGGCGTTGACGGTTCTCTCTCGCCAACGGCCTCCCGCCTTGCTTCATTGCTCATTGCTAACTCAAGCTCCCAATTGACGCCAATGGCGAATTCAAAAAGAAGCCCTCCTCTTTCCGCAACTTCATAGAGAAGGACGGCAAGTACACCCCGGACACCGACAACCGGTACCATTTGTACGTCTCCTATGCCTGTCCCTGGGCTCATCGTGGGTTGATCACCCGCAAACTCAAGGGTTTGGAGAAGTTCATTGACGTGAGTGTGGTGGACTGGAAAATGGGCGAGGGCGGTTGGCGGTTTGCCAAGGACTCTGAGAATATCTCGGGTACCACGGAGGACCCTTTGTACCACTCAGAGTTCTTGAGCGACTTGTATTACCGTTCGCAGAAGGACTACGACGGCCGGTTCTCGGTCCCTGTTTTGTGGGACAAGAAGACCGAGACCATTGTAAACAATGAGTCGAGCGAGCTCATTAGAATTTTCAACTCTGCCTTCAATGACAGCTTGTCGGGGGAGCAAAAAGCTTTGGACCTCTACCCCGAGGCTCTTAGAAGCGAGATTGACGAGGTCAACGACTGGGTGCTCAACTACATCAATAGTGGGGTCTACAAGACCGGTTTTGCCACCACTCAGGAGGCTTACGACAAGAACTGTACCGCGTTGTTTGAGCACTTGGACAAGGTTGAAGGGATCTTGGAGAAGAGCTACAAGGCGGCCCTGAACCCAGATGAGGAAGGCTTTTACTTGGTCGGCAACCAGTTGACTGAGGCCGACATCCGGTTGTACACTACTCTTGTTCGGTTCGACCCGGTCTACGTCCAGCACTTCAAATGCAACATCCGTATGATTCGCCACGACTATCCGTTCACTCACAAGTATTTGCAACACTTTTACTGGAAGGTGCCAGCGTTCAAGGACACTACGCACTTTGACCACATCAAGTTCCACTACACCAAGTCGCACCCGCAAGTCAACCCACATGCCATTACTCCGTTGGGCCCAATCCCAAACATGGTTCCGCTTGAGAAATAGCAGTGAACCGTGAAGTAGGTGGATCAGTCGCTACGTCAGCCACTCTGGATGTCGGTGCTATTGCTAAATGAACACTTGATTTCAACTCGGCTGTAAAACAGCATTAGTAGATGTGTGAGTTTCCTATGGTGAAACTCAAGTACTTAAATTTTCTCACTGGTAGTTTGAAGAGTCGAACAAGATGGGCTGACTCGGGCGGCATTGATGCTAAAGGTCTACCATTTTTTCGTCCTCGTCCTCGTCCTCTATTGGGCCTAAGGATTTCCGTTTTTTATAGAAGTCAGATTTATCATAAGCCCGTGTGACGTACGTCACGGTGTTCAACGACTCATCTATCGTCACCGCCATTCTGACTGTTTGGCTCTTTCGACTCTGTCTTGACTTCACCAAGCTTTTTAAACATCCTTTCAAAACTATTCCAATACTGTTTGGTTGTTTATTCAAAAGCTTCTGCTTCTTAAAGTTCCGCGTCTCCACTCTTGGGTATTCAGGGCTTCGTCTTCGCTTCTTGTTGCTGCCTAATTCTTCGGGGTTCCTGCCTATGTCCAAGTATCTCATCATGACAAGGAAATCCCCCGGGAGCCAAGTTTGGTGCGTCTTTGCCATTGCGCTGCTCAAGTGGTTTAACCAGATTCGACACCGCTATTTATACTCCTACTTGGTATCCTTGCTTCTGACGCAGAGGGCCAATGAAAGGAAACATTGCCAGTCTGAATTGGCAGAAAGATTCGAATGTGAGAGAGAGGGCCTAACTTTACCAGCAGTTAGTAGTTAAGCCTATACATCTGTGAGTTGCGAGGAATGCCAACTTTTGGTGGAGAGATAGGAGCCGAGGGTGTTGGGTGAAAACCGCGTTGTAGTTGTTGAAATGGCAAACTGCATGTTAGAAGAGGTCGGAAGACAACAGGCGAACAGCAAGCAGCACCAAGTCAAAGTGTTTCCAAGGACTGATGGTCTATTGCATTTTCTGATACACCGTTACACACCATTACACAAAACTAGATTACTTTTACAATCGAAGCTTCCCACTTCCATGCCGCTGCATTTCTGCACCGCCCATTCCGCCAGGGTGTCACATCTTGGCCCGCTATGCCGGCTGGTGAAACGGGCCACACTATGGCAGTCCAGAAGTGGAACTGGTCAGAGTGAAGAACTGCAATTGTTGAGTACATGGAACTTTCTCGCCAGTGTGCAAGCACGATTACCCATGAGTGTTTCGAATGCTTTGCTCGGCCACAGTCATTCTAGGAGATTCCACAATTGCTGATGATGATATCAACTGACACAGCCACTGGCATGTGCAAGTGCTCCGGACGGCGAAGTAAAGCACTGAAACACGGGCGGTCTTTTAAAGCATTAAAGCACAAGCGGTATTTATTTGTCTTTGCTTTGCAACTATCTTTTCGTCTCAGTTGAAACCCAATGACTAGAATCCAACAACTATAATCTAACAATTAGAATCCACAATTAGAATTGAACAGGAGACTGCTCAGGCGAATATAGCTGCAGTCCGACAGCTGCCGCCCGTAGTGGGCTGCTGCGCGGGCCCCTCCCGCACTGCCTCCCGCCCACCGCGGCCCTGCTTGCTCGGGGCTTACCCGCCCGCCCTAATCACCAACTGGCCAAATACAACGCCCTTGCCTCGCCTCCTACTCCGTATTGTCCCACCACCTGCACCATGGACGAGACTCTTATCAGCACCATCAACAAGCTCCAGGACGCGCTTGCACCACTCGGCGGTGGCTCGGCGTCTCCCGTCGACCTCCCCCAGATCACCGTTGTCGGTTCGCAGTCTTCCGGTAAATCCTCGGTCTTGGAGAACATTGTGGGCCGCGACTTCCTCCCTAGAGGAACCGGTATCGTGACCAGAAGACCCCTCATTCTTCAGCTCATCAACCGCCGTGCCGGGGCTTCCAGTGCCGCGGATCTCATTGAGCTCACGGGCGAGAACAACAAGGAGGAGTGGGGCGAGTTTCTCCATCTTCCAGGCAAGAAGTTCTTTGACTTTGACCAGATCCGCAACGAGATTGTGGCCGAGACCGACCGCAAGACCGGCAAGAACGCCGGCATCTCGCCGGTGCCAATCAACTTGCGGATCTACTCGCCACACGTCTTGACGCTCACTCTTGTGGATCTTCCGGGTCTCACCAAGGTGCCCGTTGGCGACCAGCCAAAGGACATCGAGAAGCAGATCAAGGACATGATCCTCAAGTTCATCTCGAAGCCAAACGCCATTGTGTTGTCCGTGAACGCTGCCAATACCGATCTTGCCAATTCCGACGGCTTGAAGCTTGCACGCGAGGTCGACCCGGAGGGAACGCGCACCATTGGTGTGCTCACCAAGGTGGACCTCATGGACAGAGGCACTGATGTCATTGACATTCTCGCTGGGAGAGTGATCCCATTGCGGTACGGGTATGTTCCAGTCATCAACAGAGGGCAGAAGGACATTGAGCAGAAGAAGACCATTCGGGCGGCGTTGGAGGATGAGAAGGCGTTTTTCGATGGCCACCCGTCGTACCTGAGCAAGTCCCACTACTGCGGCACTCCGTACCTTGCCAAGAAGCTCAACTCGATCTTGTTGCACCACATCAAGGCGACGTTGCCCGAGATCAAGCTCCGTATCGAGACGGCGCTCAAGAAGTACCAGCAGGAACTTGCCGCCTTGGGCCCAGAGCTTGCCGACTCTCCATCGTCGATCGTGCTCAGCGTCATCACCAATTTCTGTAAGGACTACACCTCGATTCTCGACGGCGAGGCCAAGGACATTTCGTCGAACGAGCTTCTGGGAGGTGCGCGGATCTCGTTTGTGTTCCACGAGGTGTTCAAGAACGGTGTGAACGCGCTCGACCCGTTCGACCAGATCAAGGACGCCGACATCAGAACGATCATGTACAACTCGAGCGGTGCCAAGCCGTCGCTCTTTGTGGGCACCCAGGCGTTCGAGGTGCTTGTGCGCCAGCAGATTGCCCGCTTCGAGGAGCCTGTGTTGCGGTGCGTGAACCTCATCTTCGACGAGCTTGTCAAGATCTTGACCCAGATCCTTGCGCACCCGCAGTATGCGCGGTACCCGGCGTTGAAGGAGAAGGTGAGCCAGGTGTTCATCGTCTACCTCAAGGAGCGTCTCATTCCGACGAACGAGTTTGTCACTGACATCATCAAGTCGGAGGAGACCTATATCAACACTGCCCATCCAGACTTGCTCAAGGGCTCGCAGGCGATGTCGATGGTCGAGGACAAGTTGAACCCGAACCGTCATCAGATTGACCCAAAGACCGGCAAGCCAGTGCAGAACGGCAAGCCTGCGCCAGCCACCAATGTCACGACGGACGAGACTAAGCCGTCCGGTTTCTTTGGCGGGATCTTTACGTCGAAGAACAAGAAGCGCCAGGCGGCCATGGAGGCGCCTCCTTCTGTGTTGAAGGCGTCGGGCCAGATGACGGAGCGCGAGACCTTGGAGACCGAGGTGATCAAGCTCTTGATCCAGAGCTACTTCAATATCACCAAGAAGAACGTCGCGGACATTGTGCCGAAGCTGATCATGCTCAAGTTGATCAACCAGTCGCGTGACAACATCCAGAAGATCTTGTTGGAGAAGTTATATGGTGGCAATGACAGCAACGACTTGGTGAAGGAGAACGAGTTGACGGTGCAGAGAAGAAAGGAGTGTCTCAAGATGGTGGAGGTGTTGAAGAATGCCAGCGAGATTGTGCTGAGCGTCTGAGCAAGGTAGTGCACTGGCGACGTGTTGCGCTCAGTATTGCTGCTGTAGATGGAAGTCAGTGTGGTCGGGAGCGGCCGCTGTGTGTGGAGGAAGTGCTTAGTAAAGTTTGATTAATAAATGAGCTCAAGCAGGTTGTAGTATGAGCCGCGCATCGGTGAAGCTAGACGTTGAGAGTCGAATGTTGGTTGGCGGAGGAGTGAGGGCACTGGCGCGGATCTCCATCAATATTAGCGTTACAATAAAAGTAAAAATCAAATGCAAGGTATCCAATTGAATATTCCTATGGATCTATATATAATGGGGAAATGGAGAATTATTTGCAGGTACAACACGAGTGTCGTGTCCGATTGTTATGCAGTGCCTTGCCAAAAGGGCTCAGAATATGAGGAATGCTGTCAAACACGCGGCAAGCGCCTACTTCCTCACTGGACTGACGGAGGCGGCTCCGACATGTCCTCGCTAAAATCTAATTCAAACGTCCGTTTCAAATAAACCCCTAATATCCCACAGAACAACAACGCTATCACGTAGAAAAAATATTTATTTCTTTCTGTCACAAACCGCGGCACGAAAATGCTGTAGTTCAAGCCACGGGAGTGCCGGGTGTCCGCGGGCCGCGAGTTGATCTTCGCCTGGTTCTGCGCATACTGTTCGAACAACGGAAGCTCGTACTCTTCGATTGTCTCGTTGGGGTCGGCCATAGTCAAGAAGCTCTCAAAGGGATCACGAGCTGGCTGAGCACTGAAAACTCTGCTAATCAGTTGCGCACTGCCTCCGAAATATGCCTCTGATGCCGTTACCCGGAGGCGGAGATAGACCCCAGGGCCGATATTAAAGACTACTCTTCAATGTCGTTCAGAATCAACCAGGATTGCCTGATAATATTTCTTCGCAGCAGTGGGCCAAAAGTAGCTCAAGCAGTTCGCCTTCGACTCACAACTGCTCTTGCTGCTGCTCTTGCTGCTGCTCTTGCTGCTGCTCTTGCTGCTGCTCTTGCTGCTGCTCTCTCGCGATCTTCAATCTAAGCGCCTCGAAGGGCGACTGTTTAAACTGACTGTCGTTCAAGACAGCCTGAAAATTCTTCTTCTCTACCTTTTCGACCATCAACTTACCCTTCTTCGACTTGTGCGGGTTTGGAACATGCGGCCCGCGCTTCACGGGCTCCTGGGCCGTCACGACCTCCAAGGTCTCCGCGAGATCGTTCATCTTAGGCTTCAACGCGTCCCGGAGCTTCTTTTTGCGTCTTTTGATCGCGCTTTTGCTCAAGTTTTCAAAATTCTTGTAGTTTGGATCCGTCGGGTCAAGGTTGCTAGTCAGAACCTTCTCAATTTTGTTGACAAACTGGAGCGATTTGACTAAACGCTTTTCCTGCTTCGCGCCCAAAGAAAGCGGCCTTATGGCCGGCTTCGCGCTCGGTTTCAACGACTTGGCATGTAGCTTCTGTCCGATCTTCTTGATCGCCTAGGGTTAGTAAGAAATCAAAAACAAAAACCTTGAATCTCGTGAATATATTTTGCACCTACCATCCTGTCGCTATACTGTTCTGCTTGATAAAAAAATTCCGCCCATCTAGCATATGTCACGTGACAACCATCTTGAAGTCACTTGTTAGGAGCCCCGCACGGCTCCTTCCCTTCTCCAGTAAGATGGTCGGGAAAAAATCTTTTGAAATTTGGAGGGACCAAAAGTGACATATACACCATGAGCCGTCTTGCGATCACGTTGTCTGTGTTGGGCGTTGGAATTCTCGGGTACGCCGCGTACTTTGACTACGAGCGCCGCAACTCCGTGGAGTTTCGCCGCCGGTTGAAGAAGTCCGAGCGCCAGTTTGCCAAGCAGAGCAAGGCCAAGAAGGACTCGCAGGACAAGGCCAAGTTGAATACTGTCAAGGCCAAGTTGCTCGAGAGCCTTGAGAAGGACCCGATCCCGCAGGAGATTGACGACAAGGAGAAGTTCTTCATGGAGCAGGTGAAGAACGGAGAGGAGTTGGCTGCCGTGCCGGGCCAGGAGGTCGAGGCCGCGCTCTACTTCTACAGAGCCTTGGCGGTCTACCCACAGCCGACCGCGATCTTGAATATCTACCAGAGATCGGTGTCGCCCGAGTTGTACGACTTGATTGTGATGATGGTTGCGATCAAGCCACCGCAGGCGGTTGTCAATATTCTTGGCGACTCGGGGACTTTGGACTAAGCACTTAAAGGAAAAGTGAAGAAGACCATTAGGTCAGTTAGGGGCCCGGACGGGCCGGGTAGGCGGTGGCATCGCCACTTCCTCGCGGGATATATTCATTGAGCTTTAGCATGGTTAGCGTGTAACAAGCGAGAGGCTGTGCTTGATTGGGCTTTGTTTGAGCTCCTGCTTCGGCACGCCTCGTGTGTATATAATGTTGCAATGGACGCAGACCAAAACAAGTAGAGATCTTTGATTGTTCAAATTACAAAACGTGCCGCATTCGGCGGACAGCGATATTCCACTGTAGAGGTGCCACTTGGGTAGTGTGTGGTTTGCGACGCTGATATCTTGGGTAGTAAGACGGCAGTGCATAATTGGTGCGTCTTGCTTCGGTGGAGTCGGAACAGGCCGCAACTAAAAGTGTGCCTCACACGTCACGAATTAATTATTTCCTAGTAATACACACCGTATCGTGTCTGTTACAGCTGGGAATGTCGACTCGGTTCAAGAACTGGACTGGAAAGTGTGGACTCTGTCCGGTGTTTCTTGGTGCGTGGCACTGTTCAGCCAGCTGCAGGCGGTCCAATCTGATTGTCTACAGATTGCAGGCTAATCAATGCACGCTGCACTGCTGGTCGGCAGCCACCATAGACGTCTGCTCAGACTCTACGAACTCAATCTCGCAAGAAAACATGGTAGAAAGCTGCGCTTTTTTTGAAAAAGTTTCAGGCCAATAATTTGTGATTTATTCAAGACTAAGCACAATAATGCAGACTTTTTTCCCACCGCTTTGGGGTTCCATGCACGGCCGATGTTGCCCCAACTGAACCCCGCTTGCCAATCGCTGGCCAACCTGCCTCCAAAGAGCACCCTTTTTTTTCTCTGAAATTGTGCTCTTCCACTCATATTCCCTCTCAGATACTCTTCCCAATGAAAGGCATCCTCTACCACGCCCCAAACGACTTGCGGTTCTCCACTGACCTTGAGAAGCCTCAAATCTCCCACCCGGACGAGGTGCTTATCAAGGTCGCCTACTGCGGAATCTGCGGTACCGACCTCTTGTCCTACAAGAAAGGCAGTGACTTCTTTGCCAAGGTCGGAGACGACGGGCACCCGCTCTCTGCTGCCCCGTTACCACAGGTGATGGGACACGAGGTCTCGGGGACGATCGTGGAGGTTGGCGAGAAAGTTTCGGACTACAGGGCCGGAGATAAAGTGGTGATCGAGCCGACCTGTTATTGTATCGACAAACCAAGATGGCCAGACTCCAAAATCAACAAACAAGGCTCGGATGAATGCGGCTCGTGCAAGGACGGGCTCACCAATCTCTGCGAAGACATGGGAATTATGGGGCTCGGGTGTAATCACGGCGGGTTGGCAGAGTACGTGGTGTCGCTGAAGCAGCACTTGGTGCGGGTTCCCGAGTGGATTCCGCTAGACTGTGCTGCATTAGTTCAACCGTTAGCGGTCAGTTACCACGCGTTCCGCACCAGCGATTTCCGCAAGGGCGCAAGTTGCTTGATTGTGGGCTGTGGCTCCATTGGCATTGGCTGCATTATGGCTGCGCATGCGTTTGGGGCCGGGTCGATTGTGTGCAGCGAGCCTGCCGCAGTGCGAAGACAGACCGCCAAGCAGCTCGGCACTACGGCGTTTGACCCAACGACTTTCAAAGATGAGGCGGAATGCTTTGCTGCGCTCAGGGCTCTTTCTCCCGATGGAAAAGGCTTTGACTACGCGTTCGACTGTTCCGGGTTTCCTGTGACGTTCCACACTGGGTTGGAATGTCTCAAGCCGCGCGGAAAACTTGTCAACTTGGCGATTTGGCCTAAAAAGCCAATGGACTTTTACCCAATGGACTTTACTTCTGGTGAGAAAAGTATTACCGGTTCTATGTGTTATACTCTTGAGGATTTCCAAGGCGTGATTGACGCCATGGCATCGGGAAAAATCAAGTTAGAGGACTGCCGCAAGTTGATCACTAAGAAGGTGAGTTTGGAGGAGGGAATCGAGGAAGGGTTTGACGATTTGTATAACAACAAGGATAAGCATGTCAAGGTGTTAATCAGTCCGTTGCCGAAGGAGGAGATGTGAGCCGTGCGTTGATGCAGCATTGCACTGGCGCACCCAGTGTGCTGCGACATCACTAAGAGCACCGAGAGTAGTTTGGCCTGCTCGTTGACAATGTTAAACTATTAAATTTCTGCCTGTACTGATAATTCTAGGAGTGAAGACTCGGCTGAGCATCAGGTTGGATGGTTGGATCTCGGTGAACCAGGCTGTAGTCCTCATGTACGCTACAAGAAAGTGTAAAGCAGAAGTGTTGTAGGCTCCGGGAGCCATTCAAAGAGTGCAAAACTATGAAACGTAGGCTCAGATAATAAAAAAATCCGACAAGCCCATTAACGATTCAACTTGGAGAAAGTGTGCATCACATCGTTCTTGCATGTTGCGAAATGGGGGTACATTGCACGGACCGTTTTGGGGGTGTAGAACAGGCATAGAGTCAGCGAGGAAAGCCGCCAACTCATACGTAGAGTGATGAGCTCACATCTATCAAACAGTGCCTGGTAGGCAGTGAGATCTCGTATATAGTGTCACAGAAGCATTGGATAAAAGTGGCGCTTCAATAATGCTCCAAGCAACTCGGCTACAGACGCAACGGTGCCCGTTGCTGAAAACACGGGGGGAAAAACAATTGATATCATTCAAACTAGTAAACTACTGAGCCAAGATCGACTTGACAAACTCCACGTAGTCGACGTTGCCGTCCTTGGTGACGTTGACGCCCTTCAACAACTCGTCCACCTCGGAGTCGCTCAACTTCTCGCCGATCGAGGTGAGGATGTATCTCAACTCGCCGACACCAATGAAGCCGGTGAGGTTCTTGTCAAACACCTGGAACCCGCGAATATAGTCCTCCGGCTCGCCGAGCGGCTTGAACCCGTCGGGTCTATTTATGATCTTGACGTAGGTGTCAAAGTCCAACTGGCCCGGCAACTGGCGCTCCAACTCGGCAATCTCCGCGAGCGTCGGGTTCTGGCCAACGGCACGCAAGAGGTCGCCGAGCGCCTCAGGTGGCACGCGGCCGGTGCCCTTCTTGTCGAAGAGCGAGAAGGCGTCCTTGTAAGTCTTGGTGTTTGAGGACTGTGGTTAGTAAGGATCTCAAAGGTGGAATCTGAAGAGTGACGTCGAAAAAATCGGCGGAACCTAGCGGTTCTGAAATTCTGAAACTCTTTAAAAAGCAATCTCCTAACCTGGCTTTACCACTCCCGTGTTTGCCTGACTTACCATTGATGGGTATAGATCACGGTCCTTGAATCAAAACAAGTTTGAAAAACGCCAGATCAACAAACCAAATATTTACGTTTCGCCAAATGAGGCGGGTTACCCGGGGACAAGAGCATTGGAAATTACAGCAGTACGGAGCGGAGTTTGGATTAAAACAGTGCCGCTCGCTGACATATTAGTGCTCAGATTTGAAAGCAATACTGTTTTTCGTTTTGATGAGAAACTGACCTTTACCGGCGACGCTGTTGTGCTTCTTCTGCTGGAGTGCGGTGCACTTTTTTCAGTTACCCTACCCTGCATCTGGCAACCTGGCAGGCGGAACATGCCCCTGCCGTTGACGGGTGTGCCGACCCCCTCTCGCCTAGCTGCTTGCAGGATCATACTTGCATGATGAAGGGGCATCAACCACAACTCGAGGGGAGCAACTCAATTGTATGATCACAGATCTCACTGACCTCTCAACACCGTGATTTGTAAATACTCAAAAAATGGCTTTTCCGTTGTTAAAAACTGAAATTGCCAATGGCGCAAGATCACACTTTCAGGACGTCTCAGCGTCTTTCTCATGTCTTACTGCACAATCAGGCAGTGGCGCATTCTCAATATGAGGCAACGCTAAGGTCGTACGCGACCGCTATCCCAATTTTTTCCATCTTACCTCGCTTTTCAATATTTATTTCATATACACTGGCAGTAAGTACTGCTCCACACAGCACTGCTCTGACGCACCTCATTGGCTCACGCCAATGCAATGCTACTGCTCCACATTCTGAGCAAAAAAGAAGTTACTGGCAATCGGCTCCAAGCCCAACTTGCTCGCCCACTGCTGAACGCCGACCGCCGGCTTCCCGGTCCCCCAGTTTGGCCGGTCCTCTAATGGCGCCGGCTGGATCTGCTCTTTCTGCTTGAACAACAAGAACACATATCTGTGCTTGCCAGTCTTTGGTGGCGGCGCAGGCCCAACGTATTCAAGGTACGGCTTCGAAGCCAATGGGATATCCGCCGACAAGAAATCCTGCTGCGGGTCCTTGTTCTCCAACTTGATGTTGGTCTGGACAAAGTGCGCGTACTCAGACCACTTTTTGTCGGAGCGCAGAGGAGCATCTGGGTCGGTGAGAACCAACGTGTAGAGGTGCTGCTCTGGCTTGAGACTCTCGGTGGACGCCTCCTGCACCGACTTGTCAGCATTCAACGTGAACGAGACCTTTGGCAACTCCTGGGTGTCCTCCACCTTGAGAGTGTTGCCCAAAACGACGTCGTGCTTGCCGCCGTACGAGATGGTGAGCAACCCCTGGGGGGTGAACTCGGGGATGACCTCATCGATGATGCCGTGCTTCTTGAGTCCGTCGGTGATCGAGGAGCTGATGGTGACGAGGTTTCTGGTGTTGAACATGGTTGGTTGGGAGCGGGGTGTGCAAGTTCTTAGATAGTTATTGCGTAGCACAGCTCTAAACATGTACCCCAGGAAAACGGGATCCGCAACTCTTAAGTACCGCACTTGGTTGCTAGGGCCGCGGCCCGCTTCGGGCGCAGGGCACGTGACAAAAAGTATCGTGGGACTAGTGGGAAGTGGAGCAGTGGGCAGCTGTGGAGTCTGCGCAAAAGCCAGAGGAGGCCCGAATTACAACGTTCCAAGAGCCTGGGAACCTTACAAATAAGCCGACTGCATATTTTAGCATTTGCTTTGTTTTCCGCTTTGTTTTGTTTATGGGAAACCCACGCTGCCCATCAATATGTCCGACGCATCAGCTGAAGTAAGCCAAGCACAACTGAGTCCCGCGACTGAGTCACTGGCCAACGCACTTGGTCAAGCAACAACTCAGGCATCAAGCCAGACAGATCTGACAACTCAGGGAACCTCTTCCGTTCCAGAGAAACCCCGCAAAAGAAAAACCGCCCGGGCCTGCGTGCACTGCCACCGGCTGCACATGACGTGCGACACCAACAGGCCGTGCCGCCGCTGTGTCAACAAGGGACTCGCCTCGTCGTGTGTGGATGCTCCGCGGAAGAAAAAGAAGTATCTTATGGACGTTGCGGAAGAAGAGCTTGCTCAGGGAGAATTTGACGAGCAGCTTCTGCCCTTGGCCTTGGGCCAGTTCCAGATGACGGGGATGCAGGGACTGGGCCACAACAGCAACAACAACCGTCGCCGCAAGTTCCACTCGCTGGCCGTGGACCTCGAGTATGCTGTGCTCACGCATATCACGAAGAACGATTTCAATGGAGTGCCCATGGGAGAGAGCTTGCTGGTGTCGTCAAACCCGGGCATCTCGGTGGGCAGTTCTCTGAGCCAGGACTTCACCCCGCCCTTGGCGTTTGCCCCGTCGAGCACGTATCTGGACACGCCGACGCCGCCGGTCCAGCTGCCCGCGCACACCTACAGCTTGTTTCCTAGCCATCATCATCAGCAGGGGCATCAACAACATCCACAACATCCACCGCCCCACCTGTCGCAGCTGGCGCAGCTGGCGCACCTGACCCCGTCCTGGCAGAACTCGTCCTACAATCTTTATCCACAATGGGACCCGCAGATCAACCAGTATTTCCTAGGGCCTCTCCCGGGACTTCCCGACAATAAGCCATATCTCACCTACCCTGATATTCTAGAGGCCATCCGCCTGCACGCCGGCGAGCGCAGTCTGTCTGCGATTCTGTTTTCCATCGGAGTGCACTCCGACGACAGCAGCCATGGGTATCCCAACAACCACCACGAGGTGCTGACAGAGTGGGGCTTGCGCTTCAAAGAACCCGAGGAGATTTATTCCCAAGTTCGGAAGCCGTTTTCTTATACCGTCGGATTCCACTCGCTAGTGGTGTACCTCCGTAAGCGCTTCCATGACGACAAGAACACGCTTGTGCGGATGGCCAAGCTGATGGCGGAGTACCGGCCGAGTTTCACCGCTCAGGTGATGTCCTTGAAAGAGGAGGACTTGATCTTTATGGAGCAGTGCTTCCAACGGACCTTGCTCGAGTACCATAAGTATTTGATTATCTCAGGAACGCCCACTGTTATATGGCGCCGCACGGGGCAGATTGCGTACGTGTCGCAGGAGTTTGTGATGCTCACGGGCTGGACCTCCGAGCAGTTGCTTCTGAAGATCACTTTTATTGTGGATCTCATGGACGACATGCTGGTGATCCGGTACTTTGAGTTGTTCAGTACTATAGCTTACGGCGATAATCGGGGTGCGGCCACGCTGGACTGCGTGTTGGTGAACCCGGCGCGGGATAAGAGTATTAAGACAAAAGCGATCTGGACGATGAAAAGAGACGTGTTTGGCATTCCCATGATGATTATTGGGAATTTTCTTCCAGTACTATAGTCTCGACGAGTGGTCAGC
The DNA here is from genome assembly GCA_002564235.1 of Saccharomycopsis fodiens. NCBI lineage: Eukaryota > Fungi > Ascomycota > Saccharomycetes > Ascoideales > Saccharomycopsidaceae > Saccharomycopsis > Saccharomycopsis fodiens. The sequence goes on from JNFV01000003.1 coordinate 321,344, forward strand.
AGACGAGGCGCGGTATTCCAGCTCGGTGAGAGAAGCGAGATGAGCTATCTTGCTTAGCTCTCTGCGGCGGTGGCTTTTCGGTGTGATAATGCCTAGTTCAGAAGTTTGCTCAACGTGCAAGCAATCGCTGATCCAGTTCCAATTTGCACTGTTTCGCGATGCTATGGCATACTGCTGCGCTGCTCTTTTCACACTTCCGTTTCTAGACACTACAATGTTGAGCTTTCCACGACCGCACGGGCGGGACTTTGGCATTGGCCACCCCGTGTGCCGGTATTAGAGTTATACTTACTAAACTCGCAACGTCTCAATCATACATTTTATTGTAACGGGTAGTAGTGAGGAAACTGCTCAGAATGTAGGTGGGGGACCCTGGTAACAGCGGATAGCAGAGGCACTGCGCTCCATGAAATATCACAAGCTTTTTACAGAATTTTGTGAACATTTAATTCTATTAGACAAAGCTTAAAAAATGAAAAGCAAGAATACGATTAGGATTTTTTGCGCTGAATCATTGTATACTGCAGTATACTGAACCACTGTTCTTTTCGATGTACACTGCTGCCTTGCTTCCTGCTGCATACCCGCCCGATCGATAAATCGCACCCGCCGTCTTCCGTTCCGTGTCAAGTCCGCGTACACACCATTTAGCATCAAGCTACCTTGAGACCCTTCCCCGTCACTGAATTACTTTGCAACATGCCCGGCCTCTTCAACTCGATCGCCCCATACCACTTGTTGGCGTTCTCGCTCACTTTCGGCGCCAACGTGTTCCACTCGTACGTCACCGCGCCGATCATGTTCAAGAACTTGAACCGGGACGACTTCAGCAAGATCACCAACATCATCCTCCCAAACTACTTTATCTTCCAGGCGTTGGCTCCAATCGGCTTGGCCTTGACGATTCCGCAGAAAACTAGAGGCGGCTTTGTGTTGCTCGGTGTTGCCGCGGCTGCTTCGATGCTCAACGCGGGCTACCTTGGCCCAGCGTGCCGCAAGTTGAAGGCCAAGAGAATCGCCTTGGAGAAGGAGGGCCAGTCGCCAGAGCTTGAGGCGACTGTCAAGAAATTTGGCCAGTTGCACACTGTCAGCTTGGTGGCCAACATGGTGTCGACCATTGGGTTGACTGGGTACGGGTTTTATCTCGCTAGAGGGTTGAGATTTGCCTGAGCAGCCGTAGCAGACCACGAAGCAGTGGCCCGCGAAGCGGCATGCTGCACAGCGAGGAGTGACAGTCGGCCATAACGGATGTTACCAACGTTTATTGAAGGCATGGTTTACAGCGCAGCCTCTGGCTTCTGGGGCCTCTCTGCTCACTAAAGCTTCTTGTTCTCGTCGCAAGCTGCTTGCACTTGCCCGGCTCCTTTGTATATAGAATATGTTCGCGCTCGCACTTTCGTCACGCTTTCTGTCCCGCTTATAAATAGACAATAGGATTTGCACTGCGTAGCATTAGCAAGATCTGCAGAGTTAGCCGCTGGCGAGTAAGCACAACCACAACGGAAGAGGAAAGCAGTAACGAGTGCAAACAACTCGGAATTTTGTGTGCCGAAACCTTGCTCATTTGACTCGGCCTCGTAGTATCCGTGCTTCCTCATAGACGTACCCAAGACGTGCATCGTCCAACATGCATAGGCATATCAAGAAGTGCTAAAACGGGCGAAATGTGACCTGTCATATTTTTATTGTAGGCTTTTTTGAAATAACGGGTCTTGAACAGGCTCCCAGTGAGTACGATCGTATCTGGCCTGGTAGTTTGTTTATTTTTGACTGGGGTTCTATTGTGCTTATGCAAGTAAGCCGTGGGACGTGGAAGGGGAGCGTTGCGTGGTACTCAGTGATAGCAACGACGGTCGTAGTCTGTGTTCACCTGAGGACGGATTTTCACTATTGGTCGTGGAAAGAAGGTTTCAAAAGGAATATGGGACAAGGTATGTTGTTTTACTATGGTAAAGTGTCATGTTCAGGTGTGTTGTTTAGAGTTGTGGGTGAAGTAATTTACAGAATTAAAAGTGGCATTGAAAACTTACATTTTCAAAATAGGATGAAACGTATATGGTTCGAAATTGAATTCGGATTCAAAATCAGTATAATATAGAGAATATAATATAAAGAATATAGTATAGAATGTAATAGCCAGTTAAGAAGCCGGCGCATTGAGAATATAATATAGGTCTTGTGATACAAGAGAATCAGCACGACTTGCGGCATCGCGCCATATAATATACGAGTAGCAAAGGGACGTGTTTCCACCACCGTCCGCCACTCCACCTCCATTCAACTTCAAATAATGCTAGTTTTTACATACTGGCAATTATTCGAACTTAGAATCCACACCGAGGTACAAGTCCAATATATCTGCGATACACAGCATCAATGAACTCCCCATGAGAGCACAACAGCAACCCATCGTACTGCCAACAAGCCTAAAGCACGAGGCAGACACCCACAACTGCACCCACCACCAAAAACCCTAAGCACAGCGCCGCAAGTCTTGTCCACCATCTTCTCTTGCTCTGATGGTGTCCCGTAGACTCAATGTGCTCCGCCCAGCAGTCAACGTTATGCTCGTCGCACACTCGGCAATAGAACTTGGCAGTGCCTTCGAACAAGCGCCCGGGCTCTGCCACATCCTCATCCATCCAAGCTAGCATTGATCAGTGTATCAAGGCACTGCACCGAATGGGCTGTAGTGAAAAAGTAGGCGGCTTATATATTATTCCTAAAAGGCGTCCCACAAATGTGTGTCCCACAAATCTCCTTAATTTTAGACGGCAATCTCACAGGTGCAGCAGCATCTGAGACATTCCCTGTGGAACAGGCATAGATCTTGTGCTGACTACATGATCTAGGTCGGTCTGCGCAAATCGGAACCGTGTGTGTCGCTATAGAGGTGCGTCCTAAGGTGTTCAGGCGACGCAGCTGGGTTCGCAGGTTGGACCAACTCTTGCCCCAGATCCCAGTGCAGCCGTGTGCGGCATAATGCATGAGGAGGCGGCCTAGAAAAGAATGGTTCGCTGACGATTCTTGTCACGTGCATCCACGCAGGTCTCGCACGGACTCGTGCATATCACTGTCACATATGTTACTACCATCGCTACATAACCAACGCAGGTCACGAGGGCGAAAGCGCTCTGCCGCCAGTGGGCGCTGGCGGGGTCGGTGAATTTTGGGCACCTGATCTAGACAAACTCATAGTGTGAAAAAATTTGTACGGTTTTTTTTCTTAGAAGCTAATACAAACATCTACAAAAATGGTAAGTGATTGAAGGAAACGTTTATGGATGTGTTGTGTCAGAGGGAGATCAATGAGTGAGAGATGTCAGAGAGTTGTTTATGTCGTTGTCGTTTGACGTTTTGCCAGGTGCTGGCGGTCGATATCGAAGTGAAAAACTGAGCTGCATTGAGCAGTCAGAAGTGAGCAGTTGAGACATAACGCAACAATTTAAGTGGGGCAGGGACGTAGTATGAAGGACCAGCAACACCCTGCAAAAAGAACTTTGTCCCTGAATTAGTATGAGCTGTCTCTCGATGGTTTTTGTCTAGCAATAGGCAGTCAGCAACTAGCACAGAGGAATACGACATGGCAACACATGGTTTGACAACCACTCGAGCGCCGCTCTACTTATGCCTGGAAATGACAAGGGATAGCTCAAGACGTACCTTGGCTCATGGAACTCTCAACGGCACTGCCGGACACATTATATTTTTCAATGACCTTTTCTAACAACAGTCTGCTGAGGAAGCCCAGAACCCAATGCGCAACTTGCGTATCGACAAATTGGTGTTGAACATCTCCGTCGGTGAGTCCGGTGACAGATTGACCAGAGCCTCCAAGGTTCTTGAGCAGTTGTCCGGTCAGACTCCAGTCCAGTCGAAGGCCAGATACACCGTCAGAACCTTCTCCATCAGAAGAAACGAGAAGATTGCCGTCCACGTGACCATCAGAGGACCAAAGGCCCAGGAGATCCTCGAGAGAGGCCTCAAGGTCAAAGAATACCAGCTCAAGGAGAGAAACTTCTCCGAGACCGGAAACTTTGGTTTCGGTATCTCCGAGCACATCGACCTTGGTATCAAGTACGACCCAGGTATCGGTATCTACGGTATGGACTTCTACGTCGTCATGGGCAGACCAGGCGGCAGAGTCGCCCTCAGAAAGAGAGCCAAGGGCAAGATCGGTATCCACCACAAGACCAACAAGGAGGACACCATCAAGTGGTTCAAGGAGCAGTACGATGCTGACGTTGTGAACAAATAAGCTACTCTGGATTACACAGTTTCGATCACGAGATGTAGCGGGGGGAAAGGATTAATAAATTCTCTACTGCCGAATGTAACATTAGTCTAAAGTTGTAAGAAACATAGGTGCGACCGGGCGAGGAACACCGGCAGTGCACTGGCGCAGCCAGTGTGCTGCGCGAGCTATGGACTGCTGTGCTGAGTTTTCACTACCCACTCGCAGCAGATCGCGAAACCGGCTTACTACAATCATAAATATGGTAGTCGATTGTAAAAGATGTGCGCGCGACAATAGTGAGCACGAAGTTCGACATGCAGCTGACTTGTTAGAGACGACAAGGCGAATGCCGTTTGCACTGTTATGATGGCTTGTCTGAAGCCATTGGCCTAGTATTTGTTACGGGATGGTGATGGTTCGGGAAACCCTAGATATTCTAAATGGTAAATTCTAGAGTTTCTCAGTCGGCAGCTGTAGGTTTGTTGTTAAGAACTCGCCTCTTAATGCACTTAGCTTGTGGAGTCAAAGCCCTTCCGCCCGGAAGTAGGCGGCCTTGGGCGAGTTGGGCGGCGATGGCATTTCCAGGCCACCCAGCTCTGGCTCAAGTTTGGCAAGGTTGTAGGTTCTGACTATTGACAATTTCTTGTACAAATAGTGTGACATTCTACAGCATCGACAAAGAGTGTGATATTTCAATTCATTTTTTGCTCAATATATTCATCTCAAGTATTCCTGGCAACTCACCACTGCTGCTGGTTCTTCCGACTTTCATTTGGAGCCCCGAGCTGCAGCTGCCCATCGCTGCTGGAAGTCCAGCAGTACCAGTGCAGTCGCATCAGCTACTGCTGTCCATATCAACACAACGCATCATCTCGCTAACAGTCCAACGTGCTGAAATGAGCTACAAAATTGCAGACTTCTTAGGCAACTACGGCCACGTCGCATTGGGGTGCACGCTGGAGCTCGGTCCGGTGTTGGAGGAGCGGTTCAGGAATGAGACTCCCGAGGATAAGTTGAACCATGCACTTCTGGTGCTCAAGGACCATGCCCCCGGGAAGCACACCGTGCTCTGGTCGTACATGATCAACAAGCTTTTGCTCAGCCTCAAGGGGGGTGCGCCTGCGGAAGTTGCTGCTTTGTTTTCCGGGCAGCTTGGGGAGTTGCTCAGAACGTACTACCTTCTGGCCAACATAGAGGTCTTAGGATTCGTTATTGAGTATTATAAAAATATTGTGATACTAGCCGCGAACCTTGCGGAGAGTGCGGGCGTTTTGGAGAGGTACGTCCTGATGGTTTCAAAGATAATCGAGACCAGCAGCCACTTTTTGCCGCTCCATGCCTCCGTTCAGAAGAGTTGGTATCTTTTAGAAAAGCACTGGGCCGGGGAGCCAGAGGTCTCTCTGGATTACAGCTTGTATTCCAGCAGAACCGCACTCTATGACGATCTCGTCGAATATTATTACTACTCCGGCAAAAATTTGTTCCTTTCTGGCAACTTTGCCGCCGCGCACAAGCAGTACACCGTGCTCATCCGACTCTTGGCCATAAATTCGCAGCCTAAGGACTTGCAGCAGATTCCGAACACCCGTCAAAGCGACACTGAGTCTGTCAGTGTCGAGAGCGCATACTTTACTGACATCAAAAAACCGAACGTCAGTCGTAAAACCAGTCTGCGCCGTCTTGTGGCGCTGTTCGACCAGCCCGGCAAGACCAATTTCGAGCCGCAATTCATCTACGAGCAGGATCTCATGTTGGAGTATATGCTTTGTTGCTACATGACTAGCACCTCTTGGGACAAGCTTGAGACTCGGTTTTACCAGACAATGGGGAGCGATTCTGGCAGAGACCGCAAGGCGGAGACGCCAGACACGTTCACGCGTTACATGAGAGATTTCGCCCGGAAACACAATGCCCTCAATAGCAGTAAGCTGCAGTGGGAGAAAGTGGTTGTCAAAAACACCAATGACCTCTTAGGAGCTGTCATCAGGGGCATCATTGGCAGAAGCCCCTTCTGGTTGGCTCAGTATTTGGCGGATCGCCCGAGGGAGATTTCCGGCATGGTCATAGGATTAGTAGAGTTTCAGATCTTGCCCAGATTTGTTGCGCAGTATATAGTCCATCGCACTCGGGGGCTCGCGAGTTTGGCAATCGACCAGGTCGCGGCGGTGTTGGCAGGCGCTCTGGTGCCAGAGGCGGTCAGTGGCGGGGCTCGCAACCAAGAGTCTTCTTTGATTACGGCGATAGGCGGGCGGGGCGGGGTTAAGCCCTTGCTCGAGGAGTACGTGCTGCTTGGCCAGTGGAAGGTAATCGGCGACACAATTTACTTTGGCGACCACGCGGGAAGCTTGGGTGCGGGTGCCACAGTGAGAGCACAGGCGGGGCTTTTACGGTTATCTCAGGAGCTTCTGTCGTTGCCCGTGGGATGAGCAAACGGCCGCTCCACAGTAGGCTAAGCAGGCGCACTCGCAGTCCGAATTACGCAACCCGCCACTGCTGCATATTATAAATACGGGGAGGTTTTCACTATCTAGCTGTAGATTCAAACACCCTCGATTCACAAGCATTGCAATAACCGCAGCAGCAATCAACTAAACATCAACTAAAAATGACCAACTACTTGACCTTGAGCAACGGGAACAAGATCCCGGCCGTCGGATACGGCACCGGAACCAAATGGTTTAAGACCGACAACGAGAAGATTGTGGACGAGCGCACCGTGGACGCGCTTGTGCTTGCCCTTGAGAACGGCCAGCACCATATTGACACCGCCGAGGTGTACAAGACCCACGTCGAGGTCGCCGAAGCGCTCAAGCGGTTTTTTGCGAAGCACCCGGAGGTGAAGCGCAGCGACATCTGGATCACCGACAAGTTCTTTGCCAAGAACCAGTCGCCATTGAAGTCGGTCAACGAGACCCTTAAGGAGCTCAACATTGACTATCTTGACCTCTACTTGATCCACACCCCGTTCTTGGCGAAGACCGGTGGGGAGAGCTCCACCACGCTTGCCTCTGTGTGGGGCGAGATTGAGCAGTTGCACAGCGAGGGGAAAATCAAGAACATCGGTGTTTCCAATTTCCGTGTTTCCGACCTCAAGGAATTGTTCGAGATTGCCAAGACAAAGCCTGTGGTCAACCAGATCGAGTACAACTTGTTGTTGCAGGACCAGTCGCCGGAGGTAGTTGAGTTCTCCCAGAAAAACGGGGTGTTGGTCGAGGCGTACTCGCCATTGGCCCCGCTCTACAAGGCAAAGGGAAAGGAGTACGAGCCATTGTTGGGGAAGATCAGCGAGCTTGCTAAGAAGTATGGCAAGTCGGACGGCCAGGTTGTGTTGAAATGGGTCTTGGCCAAGGGCGTGTTGCCAGTGACCACTTCGGAGAAGAAGGAGCGGATCGTGGAGAGCTTGGACGTGTTTGACTTCGAGTTGACAAAGGAGGAGGTTGAGGGTTTGACGAAGCTTGGGAAGGAGGCGCCAGAGATCAGACAGTACTGGGTGGGTGACTACTGATGGGTAGTTTTGAGCATAGTGATGTGTGATCAATTAGCACCGAGTGGTCTACTTCCGCACATGCTGATGGCCCACTACAACACGCCCTGATGGCTCACGGTGCTATGGAGTTTTGTTTTAGTTAGCAATGTGATGGTATATTTTTGGCAAGTGTAGTTTTCAACACCTGATTCCGCCGTGTTAGCAGCGTATTTGGACCGTCCTGGAGGGCAGTGCATGTACAGTGCAGGACGCACACCGGGAGGAGCCCTCGATTTAAACGACGCCATTTTTACAAGCATCAGGTCAGCTGGTACCACGTTGCAATATCAAGCAAACGCGATCGGTAGTAGAAAAAAAATCGTTCGCTAAAAAGCAACTAAGCGTGATCATTGGAGGCAGATATTATCTAACTCCGCCAATGCCCTGCTGATTATGCGGGCCGATGAATCTCGCTCGATCGGGCCATTTCCAAGGGCCACGCCGGGGCGGGCAAAAATGGCACGGAATGGCATTCCATGTGGAAGCTGAGACAAGACACGTCAGCTAAGAAGAGAGCCAAGATAGCTAAAACGCTTGGTACTAGTGTACGATATAGCAGTAAAAAGAGCCCACCCAGTGGCATCCTTGCACATCTCACATTGTGTGTATGCACTTACTCTACCCGATTGACACCCTGCCAGATCTCACAGTTTGAGGGAAACGGATGGAAGACAGTAAAGAGTCAGCCACCAAACGTCCTAAGAAACAGTTTGAGACCATTCTCTTATTGGAACTTCTCGTACTTGATTACCAAACAATTGATTACTGTTCCCTTTACGCTATATTGCATCCTTGGAAATTGCTGGAATGCGTGGGCCCTATATGCCACGTGACTGAAATCTCATGCAACGTGGAGTTTTCCGCCTGATTCCAACTGCCTCTCCATTGACAACTTCCCACCACAATGAAACTTGCCAACATCTCCATCAGCGCTGCGACGTTGCTCGCGCTCGTCGGGGCCGAGACCTTTGCCCCCTACGGCCCGGTCTCCGACGGCGCCATTTTTGAACAGTTTGACGACTCGTGGGACTCGCGCTGGAAGGTCTCGCACGCCAAGCGGGACGGCGAGTTCTCGTACGTCGGGAAGTGGAAGGTCGAGGAGAGCTCTGTGTTGCCTACCATCAAGGGCGACAAGGGGCTTGTGCTCAAGAGCCCTGCTGCTCACCACGCGATTTCGCGCATCTTTGAAACCCCGTTCGACAACAAGGGCAAGGACCTTGTGTTGCAGTACGAGGTGAAGCTCCAGAACGGGTTGAACTGCGGAGGTGCTTACGTGAAGCTCCTCTCTGCGGACGGCAACCTCGACCAGGAGTTCTCGAACGACACTCCCTACCAGGTGATGTTCGGCCCAGACAAGTGCGGATCGACCAACAAGGTGCACTTTATCGTGCGCCGCAAGGACCCGGTCACGGGCGAGTACGAGGAGAAGCACCACCGCATCCCGCCAATGGCCAAGACCTCGAAGCTCACCTCGTTGTACACTCTCATCATCAAGAAGGACAACGAGTTTGAGATCAGAATCAACGGCGAGACCGTCAAGTCGGGCAACCTCTTGGACGGCACGTTGTTCGTGCCTGCGTTCAACCCGAACCCGGAGATCGACGACCCAGAAGACGTCATGCCGGAGGACTGGGACGAAGAGCGGATGATTCCGGACCCGGCCCAGGCCGAGAAGCCGGAGGACTGGGACGAGACTGCGCCAAGACAGATCCCGGACCCAGAGGCGACCATCCCAGCGAACTGGGACGAGGAGGCACTTGAGTACATCCCGGACCCAGAGGCCGTGAAGCCGGGCGACTGGGACGACGAGGAGGACGGCGAGTGGGTGGCCCCAGAGGTGCTCAACCCATACTGCGAGACCCACGGCTGTGGACCGTTCACTGCGCCACTTGTGGACAACCCTGACTACAAGGGCCCGTGGAAGCAGCCGCTCGTCGAGAACCCAAACTTCCAGGGTCTCTGGGCGCCGCGCAAGATCCCTAACCCGGACTACTTCAACGACGAGCACGCGTCCGACCTCGAGCCGATTGGCGGGCTTGGGTTTGAGCTCTGGACCATGGAGGCCGACATCTTGTTCGACAACATCTACCTTGGCCATTCCATTGAGGAGGCCGAGCAGATCGGGAACTCGACTTTTGCGACCAAGTTTGCGCTCGAGGAGGCCAAGTCGCAGGAGCACGCTGCCGAGATGCAGGCCAAGGCCGAGGCCGAGGGGAAGTTCGAGAAGCCGTTGGTCGCTGACGAGGACGAGCAAGATTTGCTCAGCGTTGTCTCTTCTAAGTTTGAGTTTGCCAAGGAGTATGCGTTGCAGTTTGCCTACAATGCCAACGACTGGCTCTTGGCGTTTGGCGAGAACCCGCAGGAGGTCATTGACAACCGCTTGCAGGAAGGCTTGATCTACGCCGGCGTTTTCGGCACGATGCTCACTTTCTTCTTCGGCGTCACCTCGATTATTTTGTTGAAGCTCACTTCTGGAATCGACGACTCTGTTGATGCCGTCACTGCCAAGAAGGAGACCAAGCCAACCGGGTCTGCTAAGGCTACCAAGGCCAAGGCTCCGGCTGCCAAGATTGAGGAGATCCCGGTTGACGAAGAGAAGATTGAGGAGATCAAGGAGACCGTGGCGACTTCGGCTGAGAAGGCCGAGACGTCTGCTACCAAGAGATCGTAGCAGTGCAGCAGGGTGCTGCGTTGGCTCTAAGTGTCATGCACCGTGCACGGCACGGCATAAGTTCTGCTCCTTGGTGGCTCTGCCACACTAGCTAATATTTGAATGTTGAATGTGAAGCTTGTAGAAGTAATATTTAGTAGTTGCAAAATCATAGCGGTTTGAAAAATATATATTCAACTCAAGTTGGCTTTTAATGAGCCCCTCCGCTCTCTTCTGATCTCACCTTCTGACATTACCCGGCACTTGCAATTTTCAGTATTTTGTATGTGGGACGCAGTGTCTAGGAAGCCAGAGATGGACGTCGACGAGGTCCCAATAAAGCCAGAGGAGGGTTCTTCAACAATCAGCAATGGCCTGGACTTTCAGGAGCTTATAATTCAAGTTTGCAATGCGACGCAGAAAATTTCTGAGAACATAGACGATGTGCCTACTCTTTTTGAGCAGACGCTAGAGACCATGGCGGGGCATCTCCGAGGAAGCACGAATGCTGCTCTCGTGGGGGCTGCTTTATCTTTTTTTGAGGCAGTATTTACCCAGGAATTGATAATGAAAGACGTCAAGAAATCGTTATCACCAAAGCTTTCGAAACCATTGAGCGAGTTGATCGAGTTGCAGTGCTTTGGTCGCGTGGACATCTACGAGCAGGTGGTGAGGTTGGCCACCGCCATATATCCCTATGTGTTCCTTGCTGTAATAGACAACATCGAGGGCTACGCTACTTTTTGGAGCGAACTCCTTGCGCTCAAGCGGTTGGTGCTCGAGAAGTTCCACACTGGCTTCCCCCTCAGTGACAGCAGGGGCGACCTCACCCGGTGTATCGGTGCCAAGCTCGCGACCATCAAGTTTGTGGCAGTAGTCGTACAAGCGCAGCTCCCGACGCCGCCGCGGGATCCCCGGAAACGTGACAGAAAACCGGCGGCGTTTGACGTGTCGATTCTGATGGCCAAGAGTCATGAGCTTGTCAATGAAGATTTGAGGCCCGAGGCGATGGGTTTGCTTGAGATGTTGCTTGGGCTTCTTACCGATAGAGAGGTGCTTGTGCCGCAGATTACGAGTTGTGTGTTGTTTGTGGTGCAGGGAATCATGAAGAAGCGGCCCTCAGTGATGAATACTGTCCTTGAGTCCCTAGTGGACTATGACAGTGTGAAGAAGACCTCGGTGTATAGCGAACAGATCTTGCTGGGCGACGCTACGGCGCGCATCAAGGACAAGCTTTTGCGGAGATTCAGCGATCGCTCTTTCAAGATCTTCTTGAACACGTTGTTCAAGAACAACACTCTATCGACCACGAACAAAGACGAGCCGTTTTCTGGAATATACTACTCCAAGATCAATGCGATCACGCTGTGTCAGGCGAAGCAACGCAAGGCTAAGGACTTGACTCTGGACGTGCCGGAAGACACAGCACATTACACATTCTTGAAAGAGACTGCTGCTGAGCTCGGAAAAGCACAGCAACAAGACCGTGTGATCACGGTGACTGATCTATCGCGCCAGGAGATTGAAGGCTTTACAAAACACTTTCCCTCAGTAACGCTAGACCACTTGCTTGGCAACGAAGCCGGACCATCGGCACAATCTGAGTTGTTCCGCCTTACAGAAGCAAACAACGAGCTCAATAAGTTCGACGCCAGTCTTCTCGACAACGACATCCTCACGCGGTTGATCCTTCTTGCTGTGCAAAACGCAGGTACTGAAAAGTTGGCCACGGCGTTGAACGTCGCGGCAACACGCTACAGCGTGGTGAGCAGCACCGCCGGCAGCAAGCGGATAAAGTTGGATCCAAGCGCCAATGGTATATACGGAGCCAGTAGGGTCACTGATGACGCTCCGAGTCTCGATTTCATTTTACCGCCTCCCGAGTCTATGGACCCGGAGCAGCGCAAGGAGCTGTTGAAGTTGATTGTTGACAACTTCTTGGCACTCGCGGGGTCCAAACTGATGCAGGATCTCATTGCCAAGCAAGACGAGCTGGCTCTCACTCCCGAGGAGGAGGCCAGGTTGAGAACCCTGAAGGTGGCGATCCTGAAGTGGGAGAAAAATTCCTGGGCGTTGATTCTTATACGGCTTGCCACCAGAGGCTTGGCCGGAGAGCCCGAGTTGGCCAACTTGGTCCGTGGGGGCCTTTTCAGATACATCATGGAGAACATCAACACGCGATTGGATATTGCCAGTGAGTGGTTGAATGAAGAGTGGTACTCGGAGTATGTCAATAGTGAGAAGGAGTTGATCCAGCAGGGGGTGCCTGAAGAAGAGAGATTGGCCAAAATAGAGACGCCCGTCTACACTGAGTGGACGACTAAGATGCTCGACTCAGTGATCCCATTTCTCGAGCTGAAGGACAGAAACGTTTTCATTCGGCTCCTCAGTGACTTGCCGGCTTTGGACAAGGGGCTTTTGCTCAAGTTGAAGCCGCTATGCGTGGACAGTTTGCGGTCGCTGATGGGCATCCAGAGCTTGCTCTATTTGATCATGTTTCGGCCACCCGTGAAGCCCGTGTGCCTTGAGGTGCTACGGGAGTTGAAGGAGTCGGAAAAGGAAAACGAGGAGTTGGTGAAAAGTATAGACAACTTGCTTACAAAGTACGGCTAGCAGTGCAAAAGCCTTGTGGGGCACAGCGATTGGTGGCTGTTAACATTTGTTCGCGTACTGTATAATTCCCATGAGAGCAAGATATGTTTTGCGGGGTGGCAGGAATTTCCAACTACATAAGTTATGCGCTGGTGGATCTCCACTGGCCGCGCTCCGCCCACCCCTGCATAGACGCGCAATGGCAAAATGCGAGCACGCAAGTACATACATAATGCACGAATTGCTAGAAAGTTCGACGGCATCCACGGCAGCTGTAGCAAGCAAACTAGGTGAAACGAATTAACGGACAAGAGAACTGGCCCTGCGACAAATTCGTTCTACAAGATTTGTGTTTAATAACTTTTACTATATACTAAATCAAACGTCCTTTTCCCCCGTCCTAAGCCGCAGCTCAAACGCCTAAACGCCTATTTTTCACGTCAACCGGGTGGTGTGTTGGTCAGTGCATCGTGGGCAGTGCACTTTGACCCTCCGCTGCACCGCTTATTCGCCAAGGTGCAACGCCTCCTTGGGCTCCTGGATGTCCGACTTGTGCTCATGCGAGATGTCCGGCTTTGGGTGCTCCTCCGCCTTCAAGGCGTCCTTGTCCAAGTGCGAGGTAATGTCGCCCTTCAAGAGCTCCTCCTTGGACTCTTCAGGCTCCTCCTTGGTAGCGCCATTGGAACCCTCAAGCTCCTTGTGGAGCTCCTCGATCTCCTTCTTGCCGTCCTCGACACTGACCTCCGGGCTCACCTGCACCCTGCTCACCTTCAACTTGCCATCGACAAAGATCCAGTGCGAGCGGATCGTGCCGGAAGGCAGCTTTTTAGCACCGAGAGCGCCAATCAACTCCTGCTTCGGGTCGGACAACAAGCCGTCGAGCTTGAGCCCTTGCTTGTCCTGGAAGTTCTTCTGGGCCTTTGGCGAGTCCGCAGAGAGCCCGTACACCTTGGCGATTTTCGACAACAGGTCGTAGTTGGCGCTGTAGCCGTTGGCCTGGCGGGTGCAGCCTGGGGTCGACGCCTTTGGGTAGGCAAAGATCGCAACAATGCGGTTCTTGCCGGCCACGTCGCGCAAGCTGACGTCGTTCTCGTCCTGGTCTTTGAGGGTCAAGTCCGGGATCTCGTCGCCGACCTTAAGCGCAGCAGTAGAGCCGTTCTTGGCCTTCTTAGCCGCAGGCGCCTCGGCAGCCACCTCTGGGGCCTTGGTCTTGCCCCCAGCAATTCTCGCGGATCTTCTAGTGGTGGACATTGTTGAGTTGGGTGTTTTGAGTAGTTTGGAATATATCTAACAAGTCAATGCCAGTTATATATGTGCAAGCAACCAGCAACTGAGCAACCCTTGCCCCACACTCTGGCGAGGCCCCCTGTTACCCGGCACAGACACCGGGCCCTCACACCCACCGCGCTGTGCCAATGCACAGCACTAGACAGCTGGCAGCAGATCACAGTTCCTCTGAAATATGCTCGAATCTGCCCAGTTTAGTCCCGCGACGGTACTTGCCGCCAGCACAGTGCTCAAGGGTGTTGTCTTTGCGTGTTTTCCGGGCCTCCACCGGTTCCTCGACGGCTCGGCCGAGTTCCTGACCCCAATTTCCAGCTGGAAAAGCATGGAGGAAGGCGTGTTTCTCTGGAAGAATGGGATAAACGTATATGATGGAGGCGTGGTCTACCACCAGCCGTTGTTAGTGCGGCTCATTGCGGGTTTCAATTCGGTTGTGCCTCAGAGTGTGTGGGGGCTTGCCCTGGACTGGTTGTTTGTGGGGCTCGACTTACTAATCTCGGCACAGCTCTTGGCCATTACGAGTAAGTTCTTGAAGGCGCACAAGATTACGGCGCAGAATCGGAACCGTTTGCTTTTGTTGGTATGCCTCTTCTACTGCTTCAACCCGATCATTTTCCTCCTGGTGTTTGCAAAATCCACCACGATGTTCACCAACTTCCTCATTCTGACAGCTCTTTACAGCATTGTCGTGCTCAATTCGCCCCTTTCGGGCGCCGCAGCCCTCGGTGGTGCGGGATATCTCAACTACACGCCGGTGTTCCTTGTCGTTCCGTTTGCGGGGTTGGTTCTTAACTTCAACAAAAATACCGAGAAAAGCAGTGAGAAAAAGAGTGCAAAGCCTGTTGTTGAGCCATCTGCCGTCTCCGTGTTGGCATTGCCTCTATTTGTGTTCTTTGCGACCATTGCTCTGCTTTATTTCTTGAGCTACGCCGCCAACGGATACAACTGGAACTTTGTCTCGGCCACTCTCGGCACCAGCATCTTTTTCACCAACATCCGCCCCAACCTCGGGCTCTGGTGGTACTTCTTCATTGAAATCTTCGACTTCTTCCTGAACTTCTTCATCACGGTGTTCAACATCTACCACATCGTCTACATCGTGCCGCTCACCATTCGGTTCCAGAACTCGCAGCACTCCAAGCTCGCGGTCAATAACAAGTACCGCATTTTCCCACTCGTGCTCTGCTACGGGTTCTTGATTCTTACCAAGCCATACCCGTCGTTGGTGGATCTCGGTTTCTTCTTTCAGCTTCTCTTGTTGCTTGTGTTCCAAAACAACATGGTGATCCTTCCGTTCCTTCGGTACCCGTTGGTGTCGGTGCTTCTCCTCGTGCACGCGGTGATCCTCAGTCCTATCTTCTACTACCTCTGGATTTTCAGCGGGTCCGGTAACTCTAACTTCTTCTACGCGATCAACTTGGTCTACAGCTTGGGCGTGGGGTGTGTCTTGATCGACTTTATTTGGAGCTACTTATCTATGGAGTATATCTTCGAGAAGAACGGGGGAAAGGAGATCACGGGCGCCGAGAAGGTGAGGTTGACGCAGATGTAAGCAAGGATAGGAAGTTGTTCAACAAAAATAAACGCATCATTAAACATTAGCAGTAAAAGACTAGGTCGTAATACTAATAGAGTTCTTCGCAAGTAGTGTACTCCAAGTAGCATGCAAGGCGAAGGATGGTTTTGCCCACCAAATTTGTCCCACTGATATCCTCTCACAAGTGCTGTGCAAAACCTCGTTGGTAGAATAGCTTTCCAGAACTGATGAGTGGTTCACTCATCCATCTTGGTGTCCTCCTCCTTCTGCTCTTGGCCCTCTTCCGTGGCATCCTCCTTCGCTGCCAGGCCAGCTTCTCCTATGAACAACACGTTATTGCAGCGAATGAAAATTTCGCCAATCTTGCCCTTCTCCTCGCCGGCAATCCACTCCGTCGCGTCGTCCAACTGCAAGTTCATGTAGTTGTCCACCGACAACAACGTCCCCCGGTACTCGGTCTTGTTCCACTTCAATCGCACGTTCACCTGTTTGTCTATTAGCGAGTTCAAAAACGGCTTTGGGTTCACGGGCTGCACCAACTGTTGTTAGTAAGATATAGGTGACAAAGTTGTGTTAGGGGAGATGTTTTTAAATGGAGGAAAACTCTCCATCGTTATACTTACCGACATTGTTACTGTTATGTTGAGTGCTGCATGGGAAATTCATGTTTTCCACTTACAGTCACGTGATACGCCAGATGCCGATGCCCTTGGCCTCTGGAGAGCTTGCAATAATTACGTGAAACCTCTCACAATTATATATATAGTACTTCGTATCGCACTGATTCCTAGCTACGTTTTCCTGTTTCTATGCTGAATCACCGACTGCACGTGTGTTGGTCGCCTCTACAATGCATTATGCGTCATTATTGTACATTTTCACCTCTATACTGCACAAACTTGCTCATCAATGTGTTTGTCACTTTTCTAACAAAGTCTATTGCATGTATCGCGTTCACCCTGACTGCGTCGGTGTAACGCTAGTCGAAAAGATTGTGAGCACGCGGCCCCGTCGGCTTCTTCCGTCTCCGGTTTCTTCCCCCATTCCCATTCGACCCAATCCGGCTCCCCAAGTCAGACCCTCGCCCAACTCTGTCAGCCAAGCTCCCGCCACGCTCCGGAGACCGCGACCGCGACCGCGTGCCAAACTCGTCCATGTCCACGTCTTCGTCCGGTCTCACCTTGTGCGGAAACAAGTCCTCCTCGTCGGCCTTCGACGCCCTGGTCTTGAGCTGCTTGTCGGCAAACAAGTCGGGCTCATCGTCGTGGCGCGACCGATACGTCTCGCGCTCTCGATAGTTGCTTCTGAACCGCGGCTGTCTCTTTCTGCGGTCAGGCTCGCCGTGCAACAAGTAGTAGCGCGACTTCTCGGCCGCGTTCTGGCCCTTCTTGTCGCTCTTCAACGAGGCGCGCAAAGACAACTCCACGCTCTTGTCGTCCTCGTGAGGCTCCGGCTGGCCCTCAAAGTAATACGTCTTGGCATCCCGCTCCTCGGTCAGTCGCAAGCTCGAGTCGTACACCTCGCTCAATAGCGTGAGCGCCTGGCTTCCCGACTCCGAATCTTCAAAGACAACATTCACCGAGTTGTCGTCGACCCACTCGAGGTGGAAAGTGTTGATTCTTTGGCTCGCAGAAACAACAGAGTCCTTCAAGTAGTGGTCCAAATAGTGCTTGATATCTCTCAGCGACAAGTCCTCCACGCCTATGACCAAAACACTCTCGGGACGGAGGAGATCCTCCTCAACCGTGGGCTGTGATGAGTCCACAACGCTAGTTGCCGGGGTCTCGACGTCCATAATCCCAAAGTCGTCTGACATCGTTGGTCTTTTATTTGGTCTTGCTTTTGGTCCTCTCGCCAATGCCATATTTCACGCCCTGCCATATTACAACGGAAGGGGTTACCCTGCGCGCCGCCATGGGCTGCAGCCCCCAACATGCTCATGGCTTTTGTGCGGCATCTCCGCCGCCAACCACTCTCAACACCAGCATGCTGCTTTTCTTGTTGCTTTTAGTGCTTTTGGAGCTAAGCCGTTTTGGGTTATGTGCAAAGCCCGACACGAAGTTCGAGACCTCCGACTTGCACTGGGGGTTGGACGACTTGTACGAGCTGGAATATCTCCGCCCATGCAGTCCCGCCTACTATCCCGCCCGTGAGTAAGAGCTAAGCAGGGCACTCCAGCGCACCTCAGGGGCGCCCCGGTGCCCCTAAACAGCGATTTTCCCAACTAACAGCAGCTTCTGGTGGCAGAATCGACTGCGTTTGGCAAGAGGCGTACGAGAAGGCCCGTTGTATGGTCGAGCAGATGACCACCACTGAGAAAGTCAACTTGACGACAGGCACGGGCTGGGGATCCGGCCCCTGCACAGGCAACACCGGGTCGGTTCCCAGACTCGGCATTCCCTCTCTCTGTCTCCAGGACGGGCCAGTTGGTGTTCGTTTCACCGAGTACATTACTACCTTTCCAAGTGGCTTGTCTGCCGGCTCCACATTTAACAAGCGGTTGATCTACCTCAGAGGCAAGGCGCTCGGCCAGGAGCACAAGGCCAAGGGCGTCAATGTGTTGCTCGGCCCCTCTGTTGGCCCAATGGGCTTAAAGGCGCAGGGTGGTAGAAACTTCGAGTCGTTCGGCGCAGACCCGTACTTACAGGGCATCGCTGCTCAGCATACCATCGAGGGCATCCAGAGCCAAGGCGTTGTTGCGTGCGTCAAGCACTTGGTAGGCAACGAACAGGAACGGTTTCGGCAGCTCCACGAGTGGTCAGGCCAGGAGTGGGACACGCTCCAGCAGTCGCTCAGCTCCAACATCGGCGACCGGGCGATGCACGAATTGTACCTCTGGCCGTTTGCCGACGCGGTGCACGCCGGTGTCGGCTCGGTAATGTGCTCCTACAATCGCATCAACAACACCTACGCCTGCGAGAACTCCTACCTCATGAACTACTTACTAAAGGAAGAGTTGGGGTTCCAGGGCTGGGTGGTAAGTGACTGGGCCGCTGCTCATTCGGGGGTGCTCAGTGTGTTGGCCGGTTTGGATATGAACATGCCAGGGGAGGTTGTTGGTGAATGGTTGTCGGGCAAGTCGTACTGGGGCCCGCTCCTCACACGAAGTATCTACAACGAGACAATCTCCGAGGAGAGAATTGACGACATGGTCGCCAGAATCCTTGCGCCGTTCTACCAGATCGGCTGTCTTCCGAGCTGTAAGGACGCACCAAACTTCTCCTCGTGGACCACGCACACGTTCGGCCAAGAGTTTCCCTTTCAAAACTTTGGTCCCGTCAAGCAGGTCAACTGGCACGTCGACGCCGGCACCCAGTTTTCTCGGGACACGGCGTTGGCTGTCGCTGAGGAGTCCATCGTTTTGCTCAAGAATGACGCCAGAGTACTCCCTATAGCCAAAGAAGACGGCATCAGAAACATTTTGATCGCCGGGATCTCTGCAGGGCCAAATGCCAAGGGCGTCAACTGCAGAGAGCAGCAGTGCACTGAGGGTCCGCTGTTCCAGGGCTGGGGCTCGTCGGCGGTCAACCAGCGTTTTGGCGTCTCGCCGTATGAAGCAATCTCGCTCAGGGCCAGAAAAGAGAACATCGCGGTCGACTTCAGCTCGGACTCTTACGACTTTGACCATCTCAGGGAGCAGGCAGCCAACAGTGACCTGTCTATCGTGGTGGTCTCTGCCAACAGTGGCGAGGGCTATGTGCAAGTCGACAACAACTACGGAGACAGAAAGAACCTTACGTTGTGGCACAATGGCGACGCCTTGATCCACCAGGTCGCCGAGAAGTGTCGCAAAACCATTGTGATTGTTGTTTCCACAGGCCCCGTGATCATGGAGGACTGGATCGACGACTGTAACGTTGTAGCGGTGCTCTGGACGGCTCCTGGGGGCCAGTACCTAGGCACAGCGTTAGCCAACGTGTTGTTCGGCGACACCGTGCCATCTGGTCGCTTGCCATTCACGATAGCCAAGAAGTGCGAGGACTACGTACCGATCATAGACGAAGTCCCCAGCGACGGCGAGCCGCAGGACAACACGTTTCTCGAGAGGGACTTGTTGCTTGACTACAGATACTTTGACCAGCACAAGATCAAGCCGCGGTTCGAGTTTGGGTTTGGTCTCTCGTACACCCGGTTCTATCTCTGCAACATCAGAATCAAGGAGTGTGTGTGCCCCAAGAAGGAGTTGAACTATCCCAAGCCCTACCTTCCACGCTACAGATTCGACAACGCCTACGACATATCCAACCCAGATGATGCATTGTTTCCCTATGAAGAGTTCACCCCGGCCCCGGGGTTCATCTACCCGTACTTGTTCAACGACAAAATCATCTCTGTCGACGAGTACTGCTACCCGACGGGCTACACGCCAGAGCAGAAGAAGGAGCCTCCAAGAGCCGGCGGCGGGCTCGGCGGCAACCCGGAGCTCTGGGAGAAGCTCTATACTGTTAGAGTTGACGTCACCAACGAGGGCACTGTCTGCGGCGAGTTTGTGGCCCAGCTCTACATCGAGTATCCATCGGACGACAAGTGTGAGGACCACCTCTTCACGCCACCAAGACAATTGCGGGGCTTTGAGAAAATCAAGGTAGAGCCCGAGGCAACGGTGACGGCGGAGTTCGGCATCAAAAGAAGAGACATGAGCGCCTGGGACCCGGTTAGACAGTCGTGGATTGTGCAGCCGGGCGTGTATAAGGTCTATGTCGGGTCGAGCAGCCGGAAATTGGACTTGTGTGGGGAGATTGTGGTGGGCAAGGAGTAGCACCATAGAGCAGCAAATGTGCGAAGCAGAAACAGTTGTCCGCCCTGCCATGCAAAAATGCACTGGTTACTCTGCTAGGCATATTAGCAGATTGCGCTCACAAAATCCTTCGCAACTGCTAGACTCGTTTTTCTTATCTTCTGTCGCTCATTGTTTTCGTTATTTCGCTGTGTTCCGCTCTCTTTCAGTTGATACATGATGTTTTTTTCCAAGCGTAAGCCGAAAGCTATACGTTCCACTACTTTCATCGCAGCCCCTCTCTGGCTCCACCAAGCCTACCCCCCAACGTTCACTAGCTTCCACCAAATGAATCGATCTCAGGTATCTCTGTTACCACTACTTCTCCAGTGCACCGCTTAGGCCTCCACCTCTTCCAAAAGAGCAAACGCATTTGGCTTACTCAGCTTGGTCCCTTCCTCCTCTTCCTCCTCTTCGTCCTCAACGTCCATCTCGTCATCGTCTTGCTTCTTTTTCTCCTCTGGCTTACCATCAACCTTCAAGCTCGAATTAATCTGGTCCCAGGTGCTCTTTCTCTGAGCCACTTTAAGTCCTCTGCTGATGCTCTTCTGGATCTTGGTGTTCAACTTCCCGCCAAACGCCAACGCACGCGCGGCTCTCTCCTTGTCTCTGTTCGCCCGCAAAGCCTTGTCCTTCGACACTCTATTTTTGCTCTCAGTACCCTTCTTTTCCATCTTCTTTCTCAAGAGCTCCTCGTTCTTATTGGCGGTTCTCACAAGGAAACCGGCCAAATCCTTTTTCTCGGCCACACGCGGCAACTTGGACAACTCCTTAACCTCGTGCTCGTCCGCCAACTCTCTTCTCGCGGCTCTGGATCTCTTGCTGACTTGACGTGGGGCCATTTTGTTAGTTGATGGTGCTGTATGCAAAAGATGCAAATCTGAGATGAGCAGAAAAAATATTTGCAGTCACGTGGCGATGCATGCAGGGCTACAACAGACAACAAGCCCATCCTATTAACTAACTGAGTTCCTATATCCTTATCATCTATCAATTGAGTAATATCATCAAAATTGGTTTAGAGTGCCAAAAAAAGGCAACTTGAGGGTAGTAGTTTCGTGCAGCATTGTCTAGCAATGCAACGCAGCACACTGGCAGTCCCTGCTCCTGCACTGATTAGGCCCAGAAATTATCCACCGCCATACAAAACCACCCGCCATGCGTCAACCAGACAAACACCTGGCGCACCCAGCCAATCGAAATCTTATTCGCAATCGCAATACACGCGTTCGTCCCCTCGCTCTCAATGCCACCCCCCATATTCAAATACCGGCGCACCACACACCCGCCCCAGAAGTTCCACCACTTGGCTCTTTGGCACACCTGGCCCCGCAACAAGTTCTTGTTCAACGGGCCGCGGGGACCGTCTATGAATTTGTACTCCCAGGGCGACCAGTGCTGGCGTGGGTCCTTCGGGTCAAGCTTCTTATCTCCCCAGTGGCCTCTAAACAACAACCAGGGGCCATAACTATGCTCTTTGACTCCGTTCTCTTGCGGCACAATATCCTCACCGTCCCACGTATAGCCCAAGTAGTTCAACGCAGGATCCCATAACGGGCCTCTATCGGTGAAATCACAAAGTATGGAATACGGCAAGTCGTGTGCGTGCTGACCCACGGAGGCGTAGTTTGCATGCGTGCCGCGCGCCGAGAAGATCACGGGACGCTTGGCATTGGAGTCTCTACTGAACTTTTGATTCTTGTGGTACTTCTCCACAGCGTCGAAATAGTACCCATTTCCCCCGCCATGGGCACTCATCCACAAAATCACGGGCTTGCCCTTGTAGAACCGCACCAAGGAATGCTCCCAGTCGCCCACGTGATTTCCATACGGCCCTTTGCCCATAACAAACGGCCCGAGATTGAACGAGTAGAAGTAGAACCAGTACGAGTCAACCCAGCCGTTGCCCTTGTCCACCACAATGAGGATTGCCGGTGCATTGGCAATTCTTCCCGTTTCATAGTCGATCTTGTTCTGCTTGCCCGTGATCCAGTCCGGGTCATCCGCAAAGTCGTTGACACTGGTCATGAATACTTCTTCATGCTCTGAGACCTTGCTGAACTCTGCTAATTTTGGAAGCGTGAGTGGGATGTCGCTGTGTTTTGTTAAGTTGGTCGCGTTGTTGAAGGTGAGGTAGAAATTACTGACATACTCGTTCACGTCGTAAGGCAAGTACTTTTCTTCCGAGTATAAGTGCACCACAGGAGCATACTCTGTGACATAACTGGGTATTTCGCCCGGCTTGAGTGTTTTCTCTTTATCAGAAGGATGCAGTTTCACGGGGGGTATGTCTTCCGGGAGCTCTTCGGCACCGAACCAGCCTTGCTTTTGCTGTTTCCCGATGGCATGTGCCATGTCGATGTCCCTGAGGGGGTCGTTGAGTTGGATGCCATTCGTATTCCAGGCATGGCACAATTTGCTGAATGCCACTAAATGTAGGACACTGCTCGCACGCATCTTGTAGAGTAACTGTGTCGTATAGCAGTGAGGTATTGTGGATTAAAGTCAGCCGATGGGTTCCGTCAGACCCACGCAGGATCGCGCAGGATGGTGCATCCGGGGGAGTTCCTAAGGGAATGCAACAAGGTTGATCACAACAAGGGAGGAAACATGTTGTTCAGAAGAAAAACTTGAGATTCCATTATCAAACTACCTGAAATGCTCTATTGTATTTTTTCTATCCAATAACTTCTTCTCGAGACGTATGTATAATGCCCTCTCTCCATGTTGTTGCCATCTGCAGTGCTCCTAACCTGTAAATCAAACTGCATCTCACGAACCACCAACAAATTTTAAGGGACCCAGTCCAGCATGGCTACGGTAGGCGACCACTACTCGCAATTGGGAGTGCCGCGCACGGCCTCCGGGGACGAGATCAAGCGGGCCTACAAGAAGTTGGCTCTCAAATACCATCCGGACAAGAACAGCGACTCGCTGGCCCAGGAGACGTTCAAGAAGCTTGTGGAGTCGTACGCGGTGCTATCTGATCCGACCAAGAAAGCTGACTACGACAGAAGTACCGGGTGGAAGCTGGCAACGTCTGGGTTTGCTAGAAATAGTGGTTCTCAGAGAACCGCCTCCAGCGATATCTTCAACCAACAAAAGAGCCAGTCACGGCTGCGGCGACAGGATCCTGCGAACAGCTACGGCAATTTTTACACGGAATTCAACCAGGCTTTCTCACGGGACCACTTTTTCCAAGAGTTTTTTGGCAGGGGAGACCAATGGGACGATCTTGATGCAGAGTTCCAACGCCTGCTGAGAAACAAGACTCGGTTCGGGAACCCAAACATGCATTCCTACAATCCTACATTTAGCAGTTTCAAAAGCCGCGGTGGGTCCCGCTACCAGCAGGCTCTGGGGCAGTCCTATGAAAAGACAGCGTTTGAGAAGGCCGCCGAGGAAAAGGCAAAGCTAAGGCGGGAAAGAGAGGAGCAGCTCCGGCAGGCCGAGAAGCTCAGGGAGGAGCAGCTTCGACAAGCCGAGAAGCTCAGGGAAGAGAGGGAGAAGCTCGAGCAGGAGCAGGAAAAGATCAGACGAGAGCGGTTTGAAGAGCAGCGACGGCGCGAAGCGATGCTCCAGGCGGAGGCGAGGGCAAAGGCGGAGGCGAAGGCGAAGGCGGATGCACATGGCGCGACGCCCAACATTGAGCTGAGTAAGGAAACCTGGGGGAGACCCTCGGGGTATGCCTTTGTCGCAAAGCGCAGTGTCTCTCCCGAAAAGGATGGGGATGCTGAGCAGCAGCCGGGAAGAAAGAAAGATCCGATTATCATTGACGATCTGAGTGCCGGCGAAAAGGAGCAGGCGTCGCCCTTGGGCAAGAGTTTCTTCAACCAGCCGACGGGGACCGCCTTCGGTGCCGGGTTTGAGTACAAGAAGGAGGCGGTTAAAAACCAACAGGGGGAGAAAAGGCCCGCGGAGGATAGAAGTAGAGATAATCTTTTCGTCGAGGAGTCGGAGGACGATCTCGAGGAGGTGCCGGAGCCTCAGAAATTTAAGCGGGAGCAGCGAGAGGAGACGCAGGAGGATAGCGGAGAGCCCACGGCTGAGCCAAACTTTCTGTCCGCCCCCCTGCCAAATTATGTATCTGAGCCCCTGCCGATAGACTACTCGAAGCTTGACGACATTCTCAAAGAGAGCGCGGAGGCGCTGCGACGGCCGAACCACGGCAGCAAGTTCAAGCCAAGACCAAAGGTTGAGAAGACGGTTCGTCTGCCGCCGCCCCGGCCCCCACGCGAAGAGCATGAGCTTCTGGACCTGGAGCTGACGTTCCGGCACGAGACGCCCAAGCTGCATTATCCTAGCAGTGAAGTGGTTGACCTCACGGAGCTGGACCCGGACATCGGCGACAGTAGCATCATCGACGTGGACTACGACCCGGACCTTGACAGTCCCGTGGCGGATAAGTTTTCAACCGACGCCAAGAAATTCACGATTGACGGCATTGACAACATCCCGCCGTTCACCCAGGACCGGTCGACAAACTTTGTGTTCACTGACGTCCTCGACAGCTTGGACCCGCAGGCGGCAAAGCGCAAGCAGCAGGAGAGCCCTACGACTCGCCAGAAGCGCGGCCGCGACACAGAGCGCAAGTTCGAGTTTCCCAAGCAGGCGCGCAACGACGGCGGGTTGCATATGCCCGTGAACCTGCCGTACGTGGCGCCCAAGAAGCCCAAGAGTAAGCTTCTGCTGTTGCTGATGAACGATCTCGGTGCGCCCGATGCGGTGTTGCTAGTGCGGCCGCCACAAGTGCCGGAGCCCATGGTACACTTGACGGTCGACGATTGGGAGGCTTACAAGCAGCGGGTTCGGGAGTACATGGACGCGTGGCTCCGCTACTGCGACACCGTGGACCGGTACAACGCGCAGCGTACCCAGGCGATTCACACTCATGTCGACGACATCATGACACACACCCTGAACTCCGCGGCGTACATGGGCGCGATGCAGCGCGACGTCGAGGTGCAGCGTCAGTACGCGGCGGCGCGCGAACAGAACGTCGAGGTGATGCACACCTACCACGAGACCTTGCAGGGGTACAACTACTATCGTCGGCAGTAGCTCCTGCTGCTGGCAGTCGCATCTCGTGTAGGCATATATTAATGATTATGAATTTGCTATGAACTGTAATAGCCTCCCGCTGTATTACTTTAGGTGCGGCAAAAAGTTTCCATTGGTTTTTTCTGGCTTGCTGTGAATGGCCTCAGCCTGTTGTAGGAGTCTGCACGAACTGTAGATTCTGTTGATAAAGTCTCATCAGCCAGACCACCTCTTGTCCTACGGACTACAGTAGTATTAGTATATTGTCTATAACTATTCACCAGGAATAGTAAGGGTATTCCGAAAAAGAGAATTAGAATTAGCAAGCTAATCTAGGCGAATTGAAGTGTTAAGCGAGGGCCACGAAGCACGAGAGCAAGGCAATCAAGCCCGAGCTGGTAAAGTACTTTGCAGCGGAGTTGGCAGATTGGATCGAGATGGTCGAGCTGTTGGCGGCCGGCACATAAGTGGCGTAGCTTGTCTGAGATGGGGTCTGAGATGTTGGGTGTACTGATGTGCTTGTGACCGGCTCGATAGTGATTGTGCCAGAGGTAGGGGGGCTTGGCAATGAAGTCGAGGAGGCGGCAGTCGAAGGGGTCTCGGAAACATCAGCAGGAGATGTTCCAACAAGCGCTGACGACTCGGAGATGGCAGTGGACGTGGAAATTTCTCTCGACAACGTCACAGGGACTGACGAAACGGCCGGTGTTGGAGCCTCAGCGGCCACGGAGGTGCCCACGGAGGTACTCATGTCGGCCTCCTTGTGGTAGTCAGAAGCCTGTGTGCTCTGCGACACAGAGCTAGCTGGTGCATCAGGTGCTGGACTTGAGATATTAGCAGCAGCCTCGCTGGAGACAACCACAGAAGCGTTCACAACGTCGTCACTAGGGCTAGTACTTACGGGCGTCTCAGTGGAGGACACAGAAGTCGCAGGAGTCGCCAAGGTCACACTGGATTGCGGAACCACCACTGCTGAGTGCTCTGTTGTCAATGGACAGTAAGTGGTGTAAGAGGTGATCATCCCCTCCGACGTCACGGTGACGTAACTCGCGCCGGAGGTGATCTGAGTGGCCGCGGTAGACGTCAGAACCACAGACGGGGCGGTTGATGCGGCCTTGTGGTTGTGTCCTGAGCCGGTTGTCAGAGCTAGGGACATAACTGAAGAGACTGTGCTAGCAGTTAATGGACAGTATGTGGTGTACTGAGTAGTAGTCCCTCTGAGGGTGTCTGTGACGACAGTGACCCCGGTGGTGGCAGCGACGGTGGAGCAGACGCCTCCGCTGCATGAAGTTACAGAGACCACGGTGGTCGAGAGCTTCGACACAGTGTCCGTCACAATTGACAAAGTGACAGCACCAGACTTGCTAGCACTTCCGGTAGTTGAGACATCGGAAGACATAGGGCCGGTGCTGGATCCAGTACCAGAAGAGACAGTTGATGCTCCTGTTGCAGAGCCACTGGTAGCGCTACTGGCAGAGGCGGTAGTGGAGCCAGTGGATGCACCAGTGGTGGAGCTTATTGCATTAGTGGAGGAGCCAGAAGCGGTCGATGATCCACTTGCAGTCCCAGCTTCACCCACGACGGCGTCGTAAGCGGCAATCAGGGTGCTGGTCACAGTCTTGCCTCCGGAAGTCTGCAAGAGAATTTGCACGTCGGCAGTGTATGTCATACTGGAGCACACAGCGCCCGAGCATGTGGATGTGGTCACAAGCGTCGATGAAGTTGGGATGTAAGAAGAGGATGTTGAAGATGTGGCAGAGGAGGACAAACCAGCTGATGTGCCAGATCCAGTGCTGGAGCTGGTGCCTGGACCACTTGAGCTGGACGAGCTCGCTGGACGAAGAACAGTGGTGCTGAAGGTGTTAGATCCGGTGCTAAGTCCAGTCCCAGAATTAGAAGAGGAAGAGCTGGTCGAGCCACTAGAGGTGGAAGATGTAGTTGAGGCGAAGGAACTCTTGAAAGAAGAGGTGGAGGCAGAGCCAGTAGAGCTACCAGAGCTCAGAGCAGATTTGGTCAAACTGCTCAGGTACTTTTCTGTAATGGCACTGCTTGAAGTTGAGCCAGAGGCGGTACTCGAGATAGCACTGGAAGACGTAGTGCTAGAGCTCGAAGTGATAGATCCTGTGGTGCTCAGGCTGCTGGTACTGGAGGTGCTACTTGACGTAGCACTCGAGCTTGAGCTTGAGCTTGAGCTTGAGCTTGAGCTTGAGCTTGAGCTTGAGCTTGAGCTTGAGCTTGAGCTTGTTGCACTAGAACCAGTGGTAGAACTACTGCTGGAGCTTGCACTGGAACTTGTTGTGCTGCTCTTGCTGCTCGTGCTGCTCGTGCTGCTCGTACTTGTACTGCTTGTGCTCGTGCTCGTCTTAACTGCTTTAAGAGCCGAGCTCAAGATGGAACATCCGCTGGTACACCCAATAGATACCGTGGACGTGGTTGGTGCGACCCACTTGGTCACGGTCATGGTGGTGTAGACGACGACATTGACGTCGGCAGCCTGGGCTAAAAGATTGGCAAAAAGAGCCGTCAGAAGGAACGAGTGAAGTGACGGTCTCATGAAAGTGATTGTGAGGCAATACAGACTGGTCTTCGAGTATTTTAGGCAACTACGATGTTTAAGTGTTGTCGGTGGTAATGGAGGATGTTAGAAGATTGTAGGAGCTGCAGCCCTAGAGAATTCTGCAGCGTTAGCGCGCAGGCGTGCATGTTGAGCCGACATGAAACATATGATCGGGGATCGGAGCGGGGCCCGTGTGGGCTCAAAAATTTGAAGAGAATTTTTTAGACATTCAGATTATGAACCCTACTACTAGTGGAAGCCGAGAAATTACTTGAAGAGTTATTTCGGCGCTCCGTTTGTCTTCTTTTTTATTCTCCTTCACTGACTACGCTGCATTGGTATGCAGCTGATACAAGTCGGACAGTAGGCGAACGGAGGCTCCCCACCACACAATAGAGTGTTTCAACTCCCCATGTGTGAGCCCAAGTGTGAGCCCTCTTACTAGTGGCAGACACGTAAACTTGGAACTTAGCAGAGACAGAAGTCTGCCTGTCTTGGCCCTAAATCGTAATCTCCGCCGTTTTTAGACACTTGTTTTCCCAAACAGTCTAGATTGACCCAGGCATCAGGAGTACGCTTACGCGAGGCATGGCCCCAGCGGAGCACTAGCAACTACGGCCCGGAACCCAACACACTACGTTTAAGTTATTGTGTTAGTCGTGTTTGGTCTCTAGTGCGGGCAGTGTATTTTTTAACACCCTACCCTCGTTGTACTCATACAAGCACGGATCCTTTTTCTACCACTTAGTTTGAAGTATTAGATCTGCAGCCCGGGATTTGCTGCATTGGATACTCCGAGCAACATCGGGGCTCTGTTTGTGCCCCAGCAAGCGGGGGTTGCCTGGTTTTGTAACTTACTATTGTTTTTTGAATTTTTTTTTACGAATTTCCGTATAGCTTGGTGCATGTAATTTATATGTATGTAAATTGGGCAGATGTATGGTACCTGTTGGAAATTTGTTCAAAAACCTTACAACATTGCTAATAAGGAAGATGGACAATATCTACGCAAGCAGTATTCATGAACTTTTCCAACGAATAAAAGAATTTGGTTTTTTTTTACAACGAAAAATATTACTCTAAGCTCAAGTTAGCAATTTCCCTGTGTTGCTAACAGGGAGAAGCTTGTCCGCAGTTCGCATGTTCAGTGCAGAAATATATGCAGCACCCACATATGTCACAAACGGGATCTCGGTATAAATAGACAGGCACCGCCTGTACTTCCTTTCCTGTTCTTTACCACCATAACTACAAAAGATCTCTACTAACCAGAACTGATGACGATTAGAAGAATTCTTAATGCTGCCAACCCGGACGCTGCTGCTGATGATTCGGTCCACTCCGCCCACGCGACGACGAGTGACGCTACTAGCCCCCACGCTGCCTTGGATGTTGCTGATGCCGATGCTGTCGCCGATGTTGAGCCAAAGTTAGAACACCCAGTCGAAGCCGTTGAGTCGCCAGTTGTTGAACAGTCGCCAGTTGCCGAAGCCGTCGAGAGCCCAGTCGACGAGCCAGCCGAAGAGCCAGTCGAGGCCGAAGCCAGTGTTGCCAAGTCCAAGTTTGTGTCGAAGTCTGTCAACCACTTGAGAAAGTTCCAGGGTGTTGGCCAGTTCATTGAAGGTCCAGGAGAGATGCTTGCGCCAACTGCTGTCACCATCAGATGCAAGTCGCCAGACATTATTGTGAATGCCGTCAAGTCTGTGGACACCGTTGTGTTTAACGCGTTGGTCAGAGCTGAGCAGTTTACGCCAGCCTTGTTGATGAGAGAGAATGCCGCCTAGTTGGGATGTTATATTTAGTCGTTTTTCACTAATATTATATTACGGGGAGTCTGTTAGATAAGCATTGTAGAAAACAATACAACAACGGAGCTCGGCAGTATGCTGAGCTGCCATTGGTATTGCGTCGTCAGTCGACACTTCGAGATGTCACGTGTTTTGCGCGGGGCACGGCACTGTGTAAGGCACCAAGATTCCGCCGCCGGGAATCTGCCATGACAGTGCCCAGAAACTACCTAACAATATCCATTTATTTGCAATGAAACATGAAAGGCACCGGGTCGGGTGTGTCACTTTGCCTAGCGGCTTGGCTTGCCGTACTTCAACGGTGGCTATGCACCATGCACTGGGCTGAGATAGAGGCACTCACTGCAAATGACGCGACGAATTGATGCTAGAAGTGCAGGTATTGCGAGTTTGAAACAATGTAAATATATGTTGAGAGCGCTAGAAGGCCCTCCAACAAACACAAATTAAAGGTTAGTTATTTGTATGAAGATTGGACACTCGGTCGCAGCTCTCCATGCAAGGCGCTGCATTCCTGGAATCCAGGATATCGCCGTGGGGCACCGCATGCCGATATCCATAATGGCATGGGCAAAACTATATAAGTTGATCTTGATTCCACCTTTTGGTTTTGCAATACTATATCTCACGACATTTAACAACATGAAACTTACAACTGCCGCACTTCTTGCTCTGGCTTCGGGCCTCGCTGTGGCCTCCGAGGCGCACACATATGCGTCGGTCCCAGACGTCAGCGAGTCAGTGACTGAGCCGGTGACCCTGCTGACCTTGGTGCCTGCAACCAACTACACCAACTCCTCTATTGTCACTGTCTCGGACATTCAGACCACGATCGTCACCATTACCTCGTGCGGCACACGCCACTGCACTGAGGTCCCAGTTACTACCGGGGTCACGGTGATCACCAAAACCGTGAGCGAGGTCACCACGGAGTACACTACTTTCTGCCCCTTACCACCGGCGACTCCCGCACCAGCCCCACCAGCATCCTCTCCAGCGCCAATCCCAATCCCATCGGAGGAACCGTGCCACAAGTGCTCCGAGGTGCCATCGTCGGCGCCCCCTCCGCCCCCGCCCAGCACGTGCTCCGAGGTGCCAGTCCCAAGCTCTGCTCCACCATCCAACCACAGCTCCGGGTTTTCCACCATTCCAGAGGGCCTTGGTGTGAGAAGCACTGTTGGCTTGTCGGGTGTTGTTGCCTTTGCCGCGTTGTTGCTTATCTAGGCGGGTCTTAGACGTTTGGACTGGCGCAGCCAGTGGGCAAAGCACACATCACGCAAGCACGCACACCTCCAGTATATATACTTCATTTCGTATTTTGGCGGAATGACCTTTCAGTTCTTTGTCACAATTTATATTGCTCAAAAATTTTTGTAGATAGCTCTTGGTGAGCATGTCCCCGCCTCCCCCATGTTCAGCGCACGTGACTGGGGGCGAACGTCTTGTTCGAATTCCGATAACGAGAGCCAGGAGGAGCGAACATGTCAGGACTCGAAAGTGGGTAGAAACCAAGCGGCAGCCGATTAGAAAGTTTACTAACAAACAGAATCATTGTTCCAATTAAAAGTGAGTGACTTCAGTCAGTTCTCTTCTTCCGTTTTTTACTAACATAGTTCACGGCAAAGCTGCTCAATAGACAGGCGCAGAAGGCTGGGAAGGAGGAGCAGAAGGAGAAGCAGAAGATCAAGAAGGCCATGCTGCAGGGCAACAACGACATTGCGGAGATCTACGCGCAGAACGCCATCCGCAAGAGCCACGAGCGCGTGAACTTGTTGCGGTTGGCGCTGCGGATCGACGCCGTGAGCCTGCGGGTGCAGACTGCGGTTACGATGCGGCAGGTGACGGGGAACATGACCAACGTGATCAAGGGCATGGACAAGGCGTTGCAGAGCATGAACCTCGAGAAGATTTCGCTTGTGATGGAGAAGTTCGAGACGCAGTTTGAGGATCTTGATGCCACGACAAACTACTACGAGCTGGCGACCAACAACGCGACGGCGTTGACGACCCCGCAGGAGGAGGTGGACGCGCTCATGGGGAAGGTGGCGGACGAGGCGGGGCTTGAGATGCGTCAGAACTTGAATGAGACCAAGGTGGATGAGCTGCTGGTGAAGCAGAGTGTGGACGAGGAGAAGGAGGACCGGTTGGCGGAGCGGTTGAGGGCCTTGCGTAGCTGAGCGCGGGGGTGCGTGAGCTAGCACAGGCGGGCAGAAGTGAGTGGTGCGATCAAACACAGTGCCCCAGCTTGCAAGCACTCACAGTCTGGGGCTGTCCTGGTAGCCGCCGCTCTCTGCACTATGGATCAGGTCAGTGTAGTCCTATGGCCGCGGTCACTGCCGCTCGTGCCCTGGTCTAAATGATAACTGCTTGCTTTAAAATTCTTTTATGGCATTGACATTGTTCCGTTGTAGCGAGTATGTGTTGTTACGTGGCACTGAGTATGGGTGTAGTGTGTATGAGTTTCTGGAATGCGCCCAAAGCGTAACAGTGCAGCACACGGGCAGAGCCAGTCAGGTCTCGATGGCAAGGCCGATATCCATAGACATCTAGACTTTTGCCACTGCTTCCAGTGACTTTGAAAATACCCCACAATGATTTCAACCTACTTTTTTTCGTTCGCCGGGGCATTGTTGGCAATCGCCGGCTTATTGTGCATGCAGCCGCTCTCAATCCCAGCTACAGTGGCCGAAATTTCCCCATGATACTTCCCGATGGGGCCACTTTGAAAAAAAGAAAGCGCTCTAACGACATCCAACAGAGTCTAACTTCTAGCGGCTACCGCAAATTAGTAGTGTCTTGTGCTGGCTTCTGCCTCTCATTGCATGACTCGACACGTCCTGTGCGGTGGTTCCATGACGATCGCGCGCGCCAGGATGTGTCGATGCGCGGCAGTGGGGAGCGGGAAAATGAAGGCATGAGCAGCGAAGCATAAGAGGAGCGTGGGAGGAAGTTAGTCAGGGGGATGATACAATAAGCACAAACTTCTTTGTGTCACGGAAAAGGTGGCACACTCTCAGATTGCAATCCAATTAAGGAAGAGCATTTTTCTCTATTGTCTCGTCATTCCATGTGGGCCCTATTAGGACACTTAAGTGTGTCATGGTTTCAGATGTCGCGCGCTAGAATACTAGCATGCATGCGCCTGCGGGACTGCTACAAGTCATGGATTCGTGGTAGCACTGGCTTGTAACAGAGTACTTATATTTAGCGGGGGCCGCGAGCTGTCAGATCTGGCACAACAATAACCACACTCTTTAACAATAGCCGGGAGTTCTGGGGCCTTTACTCCTTCGGACACTCTTCAGACACTCATTTCCAATGCAGTTCCCGATGCACTTGCCCTTGGCGATTGCATTTGCCAGCCACTTAGCCTTGGCCTCCCCACTCGAAAACCACCACGCCCACAAGCGGGCCGTCGAAACCGTGACCGACGTCGCTGTCGTCAGCACTCAGGTGACTGTCTACGACTTTGGCGATCTGACCTCAACTGCTGCGGCAGCGGTTGAAAACCCAGTCCAGAAGAACGTGCAGACCAGCTCGTCGACTACCGTCGTCGCACCAAGTGCAGCACCGAGCGTTGACTATAGTGCTGCCGCTTCCGCCTTTGCCCCTGCCGCTTCTTCTGCCTCGTCTAGTGGAAGCTTTGGCTCCAGCGCCAGTGGCCGCGGCATCACCTACTCGCCGTACTCGACCAACGGCTGCAAGTCGCTTGCCCAGGTCAAGTCCGACTTCGCGTCGCTCGGCGAGTACTCGCTCATCCGGATCTATGCCGTCGATTGCGACCAGGTCGCCAATGTGTTGCAGGCCAAGTCGGCGTCCCAGAAGTTGTTGCTCGGGATCTTCGACATGTCGTCCATCGACAGCGCTGTCAGCACCATGGCTTCTGCCGTCGCAAGCCACGGGTCTTGGAACGACGTCTACGCAGTCTCTGTGGGCAACGAGCTTGTCAGCGGCGGCAGCGCCAGTGTCGCACAGATGACCGCTAATGTTGCACATGCTAAGTCCGCACTCAAGGCCAAGGGTTACTCCGGCCCCGTGGTCACTGTCGAGACCTTCAACACAGTCGCCGCCAACAAGGGCCTCTGCACTGCCGGCGACTTTGTCGCCATCAATGCTCACGCCTTCTTTGACTCTACCTGCTCTGCTTCCAATGCCGGCTCGTGGTTGCAGAAGACCGTCAAGGACGTGGCTGCTGCGTGTAACGTTGACACAAGCAAGGTTGTCGTGACCGAGTCCGGCTGGCCGACCCAGGGCAGCAGTAACGGTGTGGCGGTTCCGTCCAAACCGAACCAACAATCTGCTATTAGTGGGATTAAGGGGGAGTTTAGTAGCAATGTGTTCTTGTTCACTGCGTTCAATGACCCATGGAAGTCGGCGGGTGCGTTTGGAGTCGAGCCGTACTGGGGGATTCACTAGCACCAGACCGCGGCGCGGGAAGCGGTGCCAGGACCACTGTGAGACGGCAGATAGAGAAGCATTCTGCTTAGATCATCAGCGGAGAATGCTACCTTGTTCCACTGGCTCTCACTCGCTCGCACTTGCTTACACTTGCTGGCACTTACTGAAACTTGCTCAACATTGCTAAAATTTAGTTCTTGATGTACACTAGAAACTTGCTTAGATCAATTAGATTATACCTATTGCTCGTAAGCTACATAGCCACTAGGATAGAAAGCCTCTATTGTAAGTAGGCACTTACTCAAGCGAGTCAACTGACCCAATATAATGCTCTCATATAATTTACGAGGCAAGGAATACGAGATGAAAACTGCATTGGGGCTTAAGAGTTGATCGTGGCTTCCCTTGGGCTTCCGCTGCTCGCTCTTGGGGTGTTCCCACCGCCTCCAGGCTGCAGCGCAGAAACTGTCTTTTGCCATTTCTCTTAACGAGCAAAGTACTACGCTGACTTCGCACGGCTTGTGCCAGTACATTGGAGATCGCCAATCTCTTAGCCGCCGGTTTAGCCTCAGTTCAAGTGATGGTAAGCAGATTCCGCCCCAACTGGAGCCGGAAAACAGCGAATCGCCATCTTGCATAAACGCTTATCCGGCAGCAGGTGTTCACTTTTGATTGTCAAGGCGCCCTTCACTGCTTATCTTGCTAGCCCAGATGTGCATGCACGGGGGCCAGTAAGATCCAGCAGATACACTTCCTGAACAAGGTTGGGCAGGGTTAGGGCAATAGATGGGGGAACGATCTAATAGATTTCCGGCAAATAGGGACAGGGAAAATTTTAAAAAATTAGGTCAAAGTTTAAAAGGCATTTAGCAAGGGTTGGTGAGCAAGGGGCAGTGAAGTCTAGCCTCAAAGCTTTCAGTTCGGGATTGCCTCAAACCTCTTGGCTGTGGTTCTGCAGTCCCAACTCCATAGCGTATTGTGCTGGAGTCTGCGTAGTTCGCCTGAACCGGCCGGCGAACACTGGATAGGCGGCAGTGCGTAATCGGGACCTGGCCCTGCAGGTGATAAGATGCAGGAAGTGCCATCCCGCATCCCCAGCAATTTCCAAGCCTGCATATAAGAGGTGGGCTGCCTAATATTCGCAGAGTGTGGAATTTTCAAGCTCGTTCCATAAATTTCAATGTCAAAGGTGGTCGACGAAAAACTCCTGCAGAGCGCTGCGGTGACCCCTGTGTTCACCCGCGACAACATTGGCCATATGCAGGCCATCACAAGTTTCACGTCTGCCCAGGGGAGAGAGATTCCTATCACGGGCAATGTGGACGAAGCGATGAACCTTGCGCTTGAGCAAGGAAGCGTGGTCTATGATGATGAGACAAAAAAGCGGGTCTTGAGAAAAGTGGACCTCTACTTGATGCCGTTCATTGGCTTTCTCTATGCGTGCCAATTCATGGACAAGACGACGAGTTCTTATGCCGCGGTCATGGGATTCAAAGACGACTTCAACATGAAGGGGGATATGTATTCGTGGTGCGGAACGGCGTTTTACATTGGATACTTGGCCTTTGAGTTTCCGGCGAACGCCCTCATGCAGCGCTTCCCGCTTGCAAAAACCGTGTCTATCTTCATTATCCTCTGGGGAGTGGTGTTGTGTCTCCACGCGACTCCAAAGACGTACCCCGGTGTCATTACGTTGCGTACGCTTCTAGGAATGCTCGAGTCGTCCATCACTCCAGCAATGGTGATCTTCACTTCCCAGTGGTACAGAGCCGAGGAGCAGTTTCTCAGAACCGCGTTGTGGTACTCCTGTAACGGCATTGGGATTGCCCTTGGCGGTGCCATTGCGTACGGTGTCTCTGCCCACGACAGTTCCTTTGCGATTGAGGGGTGGAAAATCCTCTTTATTATCACCGGCTTGATGACCATTGTCATTGGAATTGCATTTTACTTCCATGTCCCAGACTCGCCAGCTCAAGCGTGGTTCTTGACCGACGACGAGAAGCGGGTCGTGGTTGAGAGAATCAGAGAAAACCAACAGGGGTTTGGAAACAAGCACTTCAAGGTGCACCAGTTCAAGGAGGCCATGCTCGACTCGTGCACCTGGCTCTTCTTCTTCTTTGGTATTGCGTCCAATATTCCAAACGGGGCTCTTACGAACTTTGGCAGTATCTTGTTGAAGAACGACTTTGGGTACAATTCTCAGCAGGCGTTATACATGAACATGCCATGCGGTGCGGTCGAGTTTGTCGGCTGCATCACTTTTGCCTACTGCACTAAATTTGTCAAGCACCGCCTCATTGTCGCAATGTTCTCCGGTGTCATCTCGATCTTTTCCGCTGCCTTGTTGGCATGGGCACCGTCCGCAAACGCCCGCTTGGCTGGTTACTACCTCTTGTACGTTTACCCTGTTGCGTCGATCTGTCTCTTGTCGTTGATTGCATCCAACATGGCGGGCCACACAAAGAAGATCACGATCAGTGCCGTCTACCTCATTGGCTACTGCGTTGGTAACATCATTGGGCCCCAGGTGTTCATTGACAGCCAGGCGCCGGGCTACTCGGGCGGCAAGATCAGTTTCGTGGTGTGCAGTACTGCCGCTACGTTGTTCCTCGTGGCGATTTACTTCAACTTCATCCGCCTCAACAAGAGAAAGCAGCAGGAGGAGAACGCGGTGGACCTTAAGCAGATCGCCACGATGAGCAATATTGAGTTTGCCGACTTGACGGACAGGGAGAACCCTTACTTCCGCTACAAGCTATAAGAGTGCCTAAGCAGTGCTCTAAACACAATGCGGCGCACTGGCTGTGCCAGTGTGCTGTGTCACTTTCATTTTTTGCTAATTTATGTTCAACTAATACAATGTAAGTTAGTTAAGAAGCACCTGCCTGAGACGCACTATGGCGTGCATGTTGCAACTTACATAGTTGACCTACCGAACACTTCATCAAACAAAAACATGTTTTTCTGAATTTTAATTTACTCCCTAAGCTGTCCACATGTGGGACATATGGCGGTCAGCAAAGAGACGCAGGACACATGAATAGAAAATAAATAGAGTGTAACAGATGCCTATCCAATCAATGCATGTCTTCGGGCGAGAGCCGCCCGTGCAGGCGAAAGTCCAGGCAGGTCTGCCGCCGGTGCTAAGGCGGGCCATGGCTACAAGCCGGGTAATATAAGTTGGTTGAGTGATGATGATGGGCCTCAACACCAGTGACTTCGTTCATAGTAACTAACTCCCACTAATGAGCACGCCCGATATTCCTACCAATATTTCCAACGATCAAAGTGCGCAGCAGCTACCTGCTGACAATAATCAGGTGACCCTTGAGATCTACAAGCGCATTTTGAACTTCAACTTCGTGGGCAAGTACGACCCGAAGTTGAAGCAGATCTTCCACACGACGCCGCACGCAGTCTTTTACAAATTCAGCCAGGAATTAGATGACTGGGAGAAGCTTGAGTACCAAGGTGCGCTTATCTTTTACGAGCGGAGCACGGATTACGACCTTGTGGTGAGCCTGGTGCTTCCTGAGCACGAGTTGAAGCTCAAAGACTTGTACCGCCACGGGCTCATGATACTCAACCGTGCAAGTACCAAGAACTTTTCGTTGGGTATTATCCCGAAGAAGGTTACGAGCAGGTATCCTAATTTCTATGCCGGTTCGAATTACGAGCTCCAGAATGCCAATGACTTGTTGATGGTGCGGACGGCCATGGGCGAGGTGTACGGGATCTGGATTCAGAACGAGAAGGACAGGGCCGATTTTGCCAAGTTGATAGAGCTTGCGATAGGGCAGTAGCGAAGAGTAACGAGGCGAAGATGAGCTTATGTTTGCAGTTGCTGCATTTGGAAGCTGTAGCTGGTCATTTTGATGCACCACTCTTTCCTCACTCGAGCAGTCTTTCGTTCGTGGAGCCGAGCAGTCTTAGTGGAGCCTCACTCTGCATCGATTGATCGAGCACGCTGTTAGGTCGAGAGGTAGTGTCCCGGTTTTGCTCGCCGGTGCTTTCTCGTTTCAGATCAGATTCGATGGCTGACTGCCCATGCCGCGAGCATGCAGATTCTCACTTACTGCGAAACACTGGCACCGGAAAATGTTGCGAAACCAAGGGGCTCTGGGCGCGCTTTGGATTTTTTTCTGTGTATATTATGTGATCTGGCACGTGATACACACAACAGTCCCATTTGGCATAGACCCACAGATCGTGCGCTCCAGGATGGAACCGCCCACCAGTACTGAATTTGAGGATTCATATATAATAATATAAGGGCAGCCATTCCGATGCAGGAAGCGGCTCATTTCGAATTATGGAGATATGTACTGAGGCCAAGGAGCGTGCGCGCACCAATTGCTCAGATGTGGAGAGGGCCATAGCATCGGAACAGGCCAAGATCCGAGCTCTTGAAGTGGAGAATGAGAAATTCAGGCAGACCTTAAAGGCTTTGACCGCAGTGGCTGAGCAGCTTACTGAGTCGCTAGCGGTTTTGCAACAAAAGAGAAAGAGTGAGGCCAGAGAGAATGGGGCCAGCAAGGGTGTGGCAGAGTTATCGTCTTTGAAAAAAGCTAACGAGGAGTTGCAGCTGGAAATCAATAGTCTTAACAGTGCTCATGAGGAGCAGAAAGTGAAAACGGAGAAAGAAGTTCAGGGTTTGAAGCGGTCTAACGAGTTATTAAAGAACCTTGTATCTCAGCAGCAAGTGAGCAGAGCCACGGTCAATGATGTTATTCTAGAAGAGGACTCCCTCAAGCCTAGCTCTGCCCTAAAGAGTATTTCAAACATGAAATCAGGCAAGGGGAAGTTCAAGCACCACAGAAAGAGCCGGAGTTTTGGTATCGGCGAGAACCTCAGTTTTAACTTTAAGAGCGTTCCCGCGCAGTTTGGACATGTTTTCAAGGGAAAGGATGAGGAGGCAACTGCTTTTACTGCCAACCACGTACCAGTGGGCGACTCTAGTAGTAGCAGCGGCTCCGAGGCAAACTCCATGAAGCTGACACTCTCACCAAAATCGTCTACCTCTCTCGCGACTACCATTTCCGAGGAGCTCTCTGTGGTTACCGAGAAACCACAAGGCTTTTTTGCGGAGTTTTCCAAGCCACTTTCTCCATTGAGAGTGAAGTTTGGAGGGGCCATAAAGAAGAAGCCTAGCGGGTCTTCATTGAAGGCTGCAATGTCCGGCTCTCAAGACGTGCAGAGCCCTATCACTGAGAGCAAGATGCGGAACTTGTTCGGTAATAAGAAGACGTTAGTCAACATGACAAGGCCAATAAGATTCAAGAGGGGTAAGGAGAAGGCGACTAACTTAGAGCCGAACACACAGAGCTCATCTCATTCAAAGAGCTCTCTGAACTCTAATACTCTATGTACAGAGGCGCAGGACGAAGTGGACACCCAACCTAACTTTCAAGTGTTGACCGAAAGTCAAGAAGATGCCTTGGATTACATTTCGTTCCGCGACTTAGAGGACTTTACCGCGGAGATCTGCGAGGCAAAGCGACTTTCCTACAACTCGCTCGACCCACGCTATGTGATTGCGAAGAAGCAGGGCCGTACCCGTACGTGCAGTCGTGTGGGCTCTCCTAGCTTCAGCCATCCATTGCACCCAAATCATAGTTTGGGAAGTTTATCTCAAAACGAAAATAGATGCTAATAGAGTAGTGCATGGCGAGATTTGATATAGCATGGTTGCACACGTTTTTTATGACCTTACAGTTTGTTGCTTGTTTAGAATATGCTATACACTTTGAGATGATTGTAGCGGCCTGCAGCACCGTGGCTGTCAATGCACTGTCAATATGGCTACGCCAGTGCCTTGCACTGGATACTGCCTACGTAAACCAACAGAACGGTATATGAATTCATTAGAACAAAAATCTAAAATATAACAGAATGGAAAAGGTAGAATCAACTAGTGTAGAAGTAAAGTAACCAGTTAGAACGCCTCGCCGAGCACGGAGTAGGCGCGGCAACATAATGAGTGTGATGAGAACGTGTGCTGGTAGGCGTGGGTAAGAATTCAATGGGAACCAAAGTCATACTTGCTCAACCGAAGGGAACACGCAAAAGTGCTCGACCTTGGGGATCTGAGTATAAGGCTCAACCATTGAAAAGTAACGATGGATTTGGGAATTGGTGGGAGAGGTATGTAGAGTCAGCTGGTAATGTCCAAAGTGTGGGGAATATAGTGAGCCACTAGGAGTCCGCACTATCAATGGTATTGACTCTTTGCAGTTGACTAATTAGGAACTGCTCAAAGGTAGCTGTTGCAGCTTCGCCGGTTCACTGCTGATGCGACTTATCGCACCGCCCTAGCTTTGCCAGCGCAGTGCTCAATTCGTCGGCACATTAGGAAGTGGGTGCTCCAAGTAGTTCTTCTGGTTCTGCAACTCAATCGACAGGGGCAAGTTCGGGTTGCGGTATTGCAATTGGCGCTTCATGAACTCCTGCTCCTGCTCGGCCCCCGAGGGTTCGTCGAATGCCGGCTGACTAATATGGCCATGATACGAGATCCCGATATTACTGCTCTTCGTGAACTGCGGCTTCTCGTCATCGACCATGTCGTCGTCCTCCGGGATAGTTTCGGTATTAGCGGACGCAATCAGGTTGTCGTCCTGCTGAGCATCGTTATTGCCAGCAAAGTTGAAATCCTGGTCTCCTGCTCCCGAGTAGTTCGTGTCAATGACAGAAGCACGTGCGTCGCTGACCCGAGTCGGGCTCTTGCCATCAGGGCTGAAGCTGCTGCCGTCTCTGGAAGACAAGGCACTTCTGTCGGTCGGACTTGGCGAGAACAAGCCGTTTGGCTGCCCGCCGCTTCTCCGCTTGGCTTCAGACGACAACATGTTTTCGATGGTCGGCTTCTTGCTGGTGAAATTGTTGCGGGCTGCCTCTGTGTTGAGGCTGAGCGACGAAAACGCGGGCAACTTCACGCTAGGCTTGGCGTCCGGCTGGTTCTCGGCGTGAACGAGCTCGCTAATGCGGCGTACGTTGTCGCTGCCGAGCGAGCTGTCCAGCTGGCGGGCCAGATTGAGATACAACTTGGAGTCAGAGGCAACAGAGAACAGCGAGTTGACCAGGAAGTTGGAGCGCATCAGGCTGCGCTTGTCCTCGTTGAGAACCGAGCGGAGCCACGAGTTCAGCGAGGCAGAAGAGCCGCGTTTGCTGGAGCCCATCTGCGAGTTGAAATGGCTCAAGTTGTCCTGGTAGTTGCCGAAGTTTTCCTTGATGATCGGAAGCTTCTTTCCACCGTCGGCCTGGAGTTGCGCCTGCTGGTAGGCAGAGAGTTTAGTTCCCGCGCTTTGGTTCGGGAAAACCATAGGAAGCGGAGGAAGAGAGACGTTGTTGCTATTGAGCTTGTTGCCGATCTGGCGGCGGCCGTTCCCGTTGAGCGAGCTGGCCAGCGAGAACGACGAGCGGATCAGCGACTGCAGCGAGAACGCGCTGCTCTGGGGCGTGGTCTTGACCGAGTCAAAGTGCGACGCCGTCGAGAAGTTGCTGAACAGCGGGGACGACGGCTGCGAGATGTTCAGGCCGAACTTGGAGTAGTACGGCGAAACCGCGGGGCTCTCTGAGCGCGGCGCCAGCGAGGTGCCGCCAGGCGGGGCGTATTGCGACAGGGTGGAGCCCGTGATCGTGCCCGAGTGGTTCGAAAATGTCGAGAGTCTGAAGTTGCTGCTGCCGCCGGAATGCACCGAGGCGTTGTCGTTGAACGCGGCGGGCGCCAGGTGGATGGATGCGGCCAGGCTCTGGTTGGACGAGAAGGGGGCGGCCAATTTCGAAAAAAAGCCGGTCTCGCTCGCGGCGTCGCTCGATTCGTCGCGGGCAAACTCCAACGGCCGCGGCCGGTTTCGTGACTCTGCGCGGAACTGAGGGGTCTTACTGAACGACAGCGTCTGGCCGAGGTGCGAGTTTGGATTATTGAGGAACGTGCCCAGGTGGCCGCCGTTGCTGCTGCCGGGCACGGGCGGCTGCAGGATGTAGAGCAGGCGGGTCGGCAGGGTGTTGGAGCTCAGGCGGATCACGGTCAGCGACAGGCCCTGGGAGTTCTGCAGCGACGCCAGATGGAGCAGGCCGAGCGAGCTGGCCAGACTGTACAGTTTGACCAGCTTGTTGTCGAACGCGTGGATCGGGGGCGGCGGGGTGTGATGGAACAGGTCTTGGCGACGCTCCGAGAACGGTTCGGCAAACGTCTCTGGTTCACTCACGGGGGACGTCACCTGGGAGATGTTGACCGGGGTCGACGCGGCAAACCCGCCGTCGGACTCCTCTGGCGCGGCCCCGTCGAACAGCTGCTCTGGATCCTGCCCCGTGTGGTTCACGGTCATGACGTAGTTCTCGTAGGCGTGGACCGTCTGCTTGTGCTGGCGGAGGTTGTCGAGCCGCGAGAAGTGCTTGGAGCAGAACTGGCAGCGGAACGGGCGCTCGCCCGTGTGCTTGCGGATGTGGCGGGCAAGGTGCTCGGATCTGGTGAAGGTCATGCTACAGTTGTCGTAGCCCGTGCACTGGAACACCCGCTTCTGAGATTTGCGTCTCATGGCGTTGTGGAGGTCTGTCGGCGACACTTTGCAAGGTGGCACGTTGGCAGTCGGTGGCTGGGCGGGTGGGAAAAGCTATATTTGTGTGTGGGAGTGGCCTGGAATTTGCCTGGGAGTGGCCCCGTGGAGTGTTGGTGTGTAGCGTGGGAAGAAGCGAGGGTAAATTTTTGCCTTGCAAATGGTTAGGGCTATCCTGAATGTTCCAAATAGGAAACTTGGAGTGAAAAACCAAGAGACAATAGGGAATTCCCTCTAAGGAACTCGTGCTGCTGCGTGCTGCTGCGCAGACCTGAACAAGCAACCGGGCGGTCTTAAATCTTGATCGGTGTGCGTAAGCGCCCCTCAGGAGTGCAGTAGGGTGCGTCGGGCCACTGCAAGGGCGCGTGCCCCGGTGCTACGAGCGGGCAAAAGCCTCCCTGTGCAGCGCTGGCGCCTTCCCCAGCAGCGCTTCACTGCGGCTCTGGCGCTGCCCTGGGCTCTGCACAACACGACACTTCCCGCGTAGCAGCAGCTGAAGCTTATTGTTGTCGTCTGAGGGCCCATGCCTGTCCCTGCCGCCTGCCAAGGGCCTACATGCCCCTGGTGATTAATAATTACAGCATCAATTGTTGCCCACATGCGGAAAAAGAAACGACCCAACTGCAGTGGCTAAGGTACCTATTGAAGCCCACACTCTTGGGAGACGGGGGGCCGCCCCTGC
Organism: Saccharomycopsis fodiens; assembly: GCA_002564235.1. Taxonomy (NCBI): domain Eukaryota; kingdom Fungi; phylum Ascomycota; class Saccharomycetes; order Ascoideales; family Saccharomycopsidaceae; genus Saccharomycopsis; species Saccharomycopsis fodiens. Next base: position 364,984 of record JNFV01000003.1, read on the forward strand.
TGTGCTTACCCGCATAGGTGTTAGCCCCATCAGAGCTACGTGAACCCTGGAACTGCCCGGCCAAGTAGAGGGCAACGTATGTTTCACCCTGAAAAAAACCGAACGCGCGAAAAGCGAAACGCCAAAGCGCACTACCCAGGTACGCCCGGTACTCAGCCGGTACTCTGAACATGATAGCTTGTTCTTCACATACGAACCCCCTGCTCTTGCCATACCCTCCACTCAAATTAGATGCACGTTTCGTGATGGGCCGGGATTAGCCCAATGCAAAAATTGCCCTTTTTTCGTGGAACGTTGCCCGCAAGCAGGGTGGCTTAAGCTCCACTGAAACAGTCGCGCCCTGCGGAGATCGTACCCTGCTGTGGCGAAAGGCACCGCGAAAAGTGGCTAGTGAGGTGGCAGGAAACGGTGCGGCCGGGTGGCATGAGCGGCATGCCCGATGCCCAGCGGCAGGCACCCGCCGCTGTACATGTGTACCCGCCCAAAACAGCCACGACCCCGCCGGAAGCCCCCGCCTGCCGCAGCCTCTGCCCACTGCGTGGGAGCTCCCAGCGGCCCACGCACGTGAGACGATGAGGTGGAAAAAAATTTTCTTAGGAAAAAGAGATCGTGCAGATTTTACTAGACTCTACAGTACACTCACAGTATACTCCGTTCAGTTTACTTACAGTCTACTCAAGTCTACCCATACATCTACAAACACAATGGGAACATTCAAGAAGGAAAAGTCGAGAAGAACCAGGGAGTCCAAGGACACTCCGGGCAACAAGTTCGGCAACATCAGAACCAAAGGTGAGAACTTCTACACCGACACCAAGGCGGCCAAGTTGAAGAAGCTTTACAACAACAAGGCCTCTGTGTTGCAGTCCAAGGAGTTGCCGACTGCCCGGATCGACCCCAACAGAAGATGGTTTGGCAGCACCCGTGTGATATCCCAGGATGCCCTTTCTCATTTCAGAGAGGCTTTCACTGAGGCCTCCAAAAACCCATACAATGTCGTGCTCCAGCGCAACAAGTTGCCGGTGTCTCTTCTCCAGGAGGCCAAGGCTGTTGACAACGAGAACCTCACTTCCAAGGCCTTGGTTCAATTGGAGTCGTACAATGACACTTTCGGACCAAAGGCCAAGCGGAAGAAGCAGACCAAGAAGCACGCCTCGTTGGACGAGATTGCGTCTGCCTCCACCACCGACAACGCTGCATATGACGACAAATTGGCACTCTCTACCACTCTCGGTCTTATGAACACCACTGACACCGATGGGTGGAACGCAACTGCAAAAGACGCTATCTTTTCTAAGGGCCAGTCCAAGCGGATCTGGAACGAGTTGTACAAGGTCATCGACAGTAGTGATGTCATCATCCAGGTGTTGGACGCTAGAGACCCTATCGGAACGAGGTGTGAGAAGATTGAGCAGTACATGGTGAAGGAGACTCCGCACAAGCACTTGGTGTTTGTGCTAAACAAGTGTGACTTGGTTCCTACTTGGGTTGCGGTGAGTATATTAAAAAACGTGCTGCGTCAGCAGCATGTTTTCTGCAGCATACGCAGCAAAAGCATAAGCAGTGGCAGAACGGCAGCAACAACAGACAGCAAATTTTTTTTTTATTCCTTTTTTTACCCCAAAATTTTTGTCAGGTCATCTTTTGTTCCCCGGAACACTTACCAGTAAAATTTGACTGTTACTATTTTGGAAAAGCAGCGCCTTGTCGCCCCTGCCTCTATTCGTTTTGAACTGAGGCAACTGGCCCGAGTTATTTGGGCCATTCAGACCTGGCGTGGTTTTTTTATTGAGTTGAGCTTTGGATTATTTCTACCTCAATGCTCTTAGTTGAAAAGCCAACAGTTAGTCCGTTTTCAGTCGTTGTTGTTTGTTCGGTGTCTTTAAGCTGTTATTAGCTACTGTTAGCCACTGCTAGCACTGCTTAGCACAACCGTGTGCTTCTATTTTTTAACATTATACTAACAACAGGCCGCATGGGTGAAGCATTTGTCCAAGGAGTTTCCAACGTTGGCGTTCCACGCGTCGATCAAGAACTCGTTCGGCAAGGGCTCTTTGATCCAGTTGTTGAGACAGTTCAAGAAGCTCAAGTCCGACAAGCAGCAGATCTCCGTCGGGTTCATTGGGTATCCAAACGTCGGCAAGTCGTCGGTGATCAACACCCTTAAAGCCAAGAAGGTTGCCAACGTCGCGCCTATTCCAGGTGAGACCAAGGTGTGGCAGTACATTGCCTTGGTCAAGTCGATCTTCTTGATCGACTGCCCAGGCGTGGTTCCGCCTTCCAAAAAGGACACCGATGCCGATATCCTTTTCAGAGGCGCGGTGCGTGTGGAGAACGTGTCAAGTCCCGAGCAGTACATCGACATCATCTTGCAGAAGGTGAAGCAGAACTACTTGGAGCGCACGTACGAGATCTCGGGCTGGGCCGACGCCACGGAGTTCATGGAGAAGTTGGCGATCAAGCAGGGTAAGTTGTTGAAGGGCGGCGAGGCCAACTTGCCGGCGGTGGCTAAGCAGATCATCAACGACTTCAACCGCGGCAAGATCCCGTGGTTTGTGCCACCGCCACGGGACAACGACAAAGAGGGTTTGGAGGCGGAAACCGAGGCCGCCGAGGCTCTGGAACCTGCAGCTGAGGACGCCAAAGAAGAAGCTGATGCCGAGTAAGCTAGGCGCTAGCGTACGACGGGCTCAGTCGGAGCAGAAAAGCTGGTGGTTTTGCGGGCCTCCGACTTTTTCCATCTAATCATTTCTACATTCCATTTGAGTATTTTATTTCATTTCCATTTGCATGAAGTCATGTAGTACGAAATTTTTTTTTGTACAGCACCTCGCGCATTCCAGAACAATAGGCGTCGTCTGAGACACTGCTGCACGCGCTTGCAAGTACTGCAAGCTAAACCCTGAGACCCTTGCTGCGACCCTGTCCAGTTCCAGAACAAGGTTTGGTCGCAGCACGGTGGGGCAGGGATTGGGCTACTGCTCAACAAATTTACAATAAGCAGATCGCAAAAGTCTCCCCTGTCTACACCGAAACAGACGCAGATCATCTATTAGAGCGGTATGCAGTCCAACAATACCTGCTTATTGCGCGCCGCACCTCTTTCTTTGTAGCGCCGATACGACAAAACTGTATGCGGTAGCGTGTAACCACCGCGTCTGGCCCCCGGTTATACTCCGGCTATGTTGGGTCGCGGGGCGCTAGTCAAGTGAGGTTATAGTACTGCCTGAGACAGCAGGGTGGGCAGCAGGGTTGCGCCTTGCCTCGGCCAGTACAAAGGTAGGGCCAACAACATGACGGCCAGGCCATTGAGTGCCACGGCAGGCTAAAAATAGCATTTTCCAGGGCAATGACAACTTGCGTGGAGCCGGTCGTTAGTGAGTGAAACCTGTGCCATTATCGAGGCTCTTGATAAGCAGTGCCCGGCCCATGGTAACCAGCGCTTAGGGCGCATCAACCAATGGCTAGCCTAGAAGCAATGCTCGCTCAATGATGGAGAGTGCATGATGTTGGAAGCCCGCTAAAATATAATGTCTGGGCCATTAATACCTTGCCTCAAGTCAATCTTCAAAGCCAGCTAATGACTTGCGGACGGCCAGCAAATGCTCTCGCCTTGCTCGAGAATATATCTGTGCGTCTGACATGATGCGCACCATCTCGTACACACCGGGACACTATCATGCTCGGTTCAATGGTGACATGATGTTGGCTTAATTGTAGATTTCTCTCAATTCCACTCTCTGACTGCATGGATAGTACTCAACATACCCAATCTTCCGGTTCCCGTCCTTGACAAACTCCCCCGTGTTGGTCACCTGAACACCGTCCACCAACTCATTGTAGTACGGCAACGACGAGTCAAAGAAGAAAAGCTGCTGGGGCAACGGTGTCAACGCCAAAAGGTTGTCATACTTCCAAACAATAGGTTTCAATGAAGTCAAAAATGGAGATGTATGTGCCTGGTGTACCACAGTGCGCGCCGTTCTTTGTATATGGCTCGCCACAGTGTTGCGCTTCTTGCTGAGCCCGTCCAACGTGACCCTCTCTTCTGTAGACCAGAGTCTGATGGCTGTCTGTGTCTCCTCGTCCGAGTCCAAGTCGTTTACTGCGTCGTTCAAGTCTGTGTCGTCCACCTCAATAGAATCCTCCGGCTTCTTGTAATATTCTAGAGCTATGTCATTGCGCACCATCCGTTCATAGATGTCGTCGTTGACACACACAATCTCCTGGTTCAAGTAGTACATTCTGAACGGGTTGGTCACGAAACGAACGGACTTGACCACCTTAGAAAGCCTATTGAATAGAATTTTCGGAAGCCTGCCAAACGGCATGGCCATTGACTTGGATCCCTGGTAGACTAACGAATTCCACGGATCGTTGTAGCCCCCAGTAAATAGGAACTGTGTCTTGGCACACAAGTGAGGGAAAGACAGCACGAGGATGGCAAACGAGTCGAAGAGACCCTTGTAGGACATCGAAGAGTTGTCCGTCGGGCTGTCGATGTCGGATACCTGGAATGTTTTTGACACAAACGAGCCGGGAAACACGATGGCAATGGGCAAGTCGTCCAAGTTCTGGCTTAACTTGGTGAACAACTTCTTTAGATGCGACATTGTCTCAAGGCTGTCCAAATCTATGTTCTTGCCGACGAAAACAATTCTCCCCGGAGCAGGCCCGGACTCCGCATTTTCCAAATGGTCTGCAAGCTGCACAGTCTGTTGTTCCCGGAGATTCTCAAAGTCGGTAGAGAGTTTGGGACTGACCAAGTCCAATGATTGAGTCGTGAAGTCGATATGCCCAAAGATCTTGAAGAACTCGGAGCGTTGCTCTGTTCCGGGATGATACATCAAGTTCACAATGAACTTTTCGCGGCCCCCAAAGTTCACGTACATTCCGTCGCACACCAAAAAGCAACCTTCAAAATAAAAGAACTGCTCGTCAGGAATAGCTTTAGACAAATCTATTTCCATGGAAGCACTGGCGTCTTGCAACCTATAATTCCCCAGGGCATTTTTGGACAAGAGTCCGAAAATGATGAATTGGGAGCCGTGCCGTCCAAGCATGTTTTTGATCAACGAAATCTGTCTCGTGGCAGCATTTATTTTCTTGAACTTTGTCAACTGACTTGAACTCTGAAGATTCAGCCCAGTAAACCTGTACTTCTCCGTCCGAAGAACTCTGTGATACGCCTGGTAGTATCTGTTTGTGAAGAAATCAACATCGAATTTGATGTCAAAGCTGCTGGCAAGTCGCAGCACCAAGCTTCCGGCTTCGTTCGTTTTCTCCTGGGGTTCCACCTCTGGCTGATACTTCTTCGTCAAATGCTCATATTTGGCGATTGGCAACTCATAACAGTCCTTGACATGGAAGTAGTCTTCCAACTTGAGTTTCTTCTCGATTGGTGCGATATCACTGAAGACATCCTGCTCCGCTTCCACTTCCTGTTGAGGCTTATTCTTCTTCAGATCAAGCTCTTCAATGATCTCCTTCAAAGAGTCTCCCTCGATGAACAACGTCTTGTTCGCCTGGTGCTTCGACTTCCAGAGCTTGGCGATCTCCTCGAGAAACTTCAACGACTCTGGCGACTTCCATTCAGAGCCGAAACGTTGCCCAATGTAGTCGGTCAATACCTCGAGAGCAGACGATTTAATATGAAGACCATGCTTCTTCGACAAGACCCGGTACGCGATGGGTCTCAAATGCGTGGGCTTAAGCTTGACGGGGAGTGCTATGGGGTTCATCGTCATCGCTTGGGTAGCAGTGGCCGACGCGAAAAATATAAAGCGCGTAACATCGGCTGCAGCACGGGGCATAACCCAGAATGCAGCTGGGCCGGAGTTTTGAGTCGATAGATGTGGCGCAAAAAGAATAGAAACAAATTCAAAAGTTGCAAATATTAGGAGTGGCTGAAAGGAATCTGGTATGGTTTGATGTGTTTTTAGTAGGGTGCAGCAAGAGTGAGGCACTGAGGGAGTGGTGCTGTTGAGCAGTGAATCCACAGCCTATGACGGGTGCTCTGCTTCTGAGCACTCATTCTAACGCCCCTGCTAAGCACCCCTATACTACCACTACATCGTTCAAACTAAAACCCATGAATGACTAAAAAACTATAAACCAAACGGAAACCATCATGCAGCAAAATAATAACTCCTAATAGGAGACACTGAGTGTTGTATACAGCGCCCTAGGCGACAGCCCTCCAATTGGCACAGGTGCCGTCCATCGAGACAACACTGGACCCCGAGCTGGACTCCTCTCTGTTGTCAAATGGAAAGCCCCCAAAGTGCCCCGCGGCCATCTGCCACGCCTGTGGGTCCCAATGGAGTCTGCTGTCGAAATGCATCATTAGCTGTCCCTGCGGCTGGTTTCTGTAGCTCTCAAAGTAATTGTTTGTCTTGAGGATCTGGTTGCCCTGCGGGTCATGAAAGATATCCATCACTGTTCCGTACTGCTCTGGTTCATCAACGTAATACTCATTCCCTCTGGACTCGGGAGCACTGTAGTAGCTGTTGTCCATTGGATAGGAACTGGCAGTGTCCTGCGAGCAATTGAGAAACGTCCCCATCTCCGGGCTCAACATCGTAGCCGAGTTGGTGACATACAATTCTGGCAGCGAAGTTGCACTCTGCGACTTTTGAGGACTGGTACTGGTCATGACCGGGCTCACATTTGCAGACCGAGTCATCATCTTTCTCTGGCACGGGCTTGGGCCGCCGTCCTTGGATCTCATGTGGGTCTTCATGTTGTCGATTCTGCTGAACAACTTGAAGCAGTCGGGGCATTGTCTGACCTGCTTGTGCTCTTTTCTCTCCTGGGCACTGGCAAAGCCGAGCACCGTGAAGGGGCAGTTCTCAGCAAACAGGTGCTGGCCGTCGCACTTGATAGGAGGCACGAACCCGGCGTGGGTGTCCATGTGGGCGGCAAGCTCAAGGTACAGGGAGTATTTTGTGCCGGTGCGCTTGCACTGGGCGAAGTTACACTCGAGTCTGAGTTTCTGAGGAGTCTCGAAAGTCATGTATCTGCAGATCTCAGCATTGCAGGTTAACTGGTGGACAAAGGAATGGCGGGGCATCGTAAAGGGATAAGGAGCGGTGGTAAAGGATTGAACGAGTAAAGTGAATGAGTAATGATGTGGAATACATTAAGGAGTATGGCGATATATATACTATGAGTGAGCTCTGTTGGTACATGTTAGGGATAGACGCACCTCACTCGGTGTGGCAGCTCTGAAACAGATCTGACATGTCTAATTATAGCAGACCGAAGGATCTTGGGTTTTCCACCGGGGGCGGGCATGGGCGATCGTCCATCGTGCACCACATCTTGCGCCTGTCTGCAGATTGCATGCAGCGATGAAGGGAGACGGTTTTTGAAAGTCACACAATTTTAGTCGGAAGTGAAAAGTTCAAATTGCATTCGTCTTTTAGATTGAATTGAAAATAGTTTTTGTCTTTATTCACTATAGTTTGCTTGGTTTTTGCTGACATCCTTTCTTCTTCCTTCGGAAAACTTTTACTGCGGCCACTTCTGCTACAAGTCGTGCTTCCGGGTGAGTACCGCCGATGTTTGGGAGGTGTTACAGAGTGTGCGGCGACCGATGGATTTCAGTAACTGCCCGAAACAACAATAATTGGCAATAGCCGACTAGCGAGTGTTATTTTTAGAACTTGAAGGGTATTATTGTGAGGTTGGTTATTGTCGGGTCATCCTGCAGGCTGGTTTCGTGATTGAGGAGTGATCAAGTAGGAGTACTCAGTTCTGGGCTAGGCACTCGGCTCTAGACTGCAAGAGCCCACCTGAACTTCTGACTAGTCAAATTTGCTTGGGAAAGTGCCAACCAGAACTACGGAGCACCTATTGTGATGCACGTGTGCTTCAAACCTACCGTTACTCAACATGTGAGCCGGACAGAACAAGACACGTCACAGCAGATCCCTGGCCATCAATCTATTACCCAGTATACAATAGAAGCTTCAAAACTCGTTTTTTTTGAGATACAAAGCACAACTGTTCAATTTACTAATTTCCACTCCACGTCTAACCTCTTGGATTTCTTTCCTGTGCTTGGGCCCGGCCGAGTGGCCCGCCTGTGCCTATCACGCGCGGTCACCAACATTAGCGAGTCACTGTCAGCGACCAGGTCAAAAAAAAGCAATCCGAATGTAGTCGCATATATTTGATTGTAACTAGATATAAACCAACGATCTACCCGTGAAAAACCAGTCTAAAAATTGTGGAGCTCCTTCTCCGGGCTTTCCCAATTCGGGTCACATGACTCTCCTACCAAAAATCAAATGCACGTTCCAGGTTACGTGTAGTAGGCCATCACCACTGACATCACCATGAACTCGCGAAAAGTCCGCTTCTCGCTCCTAGCAGTGACGTTTGTCATCGGGGTGTTCTTTTTGTTAAACACTCTCACGCGACTCCTGGATGTGGTTCCAGTTCCCAAGAGCACTACTCCAAAGCTGGACGCGATTGACGTCAAGGCGCCTTCGGCCGACTCCAACACGAAGCTCAGCGACGTCAAGAAGCCCGTGGACGAAAGCCTGGTGTCGAATGATCTTGCCAAGCCCGGTCCGGCCAAGGACCTTACCGAAAAAGTCGGGCAAGAGTTCGACCCGGCCAAGGAGTTCACCGAGATCCTCTCGTTTGCGCCAGTGGTGATCTTCTCCAAGACATACTGTCCCTACTCGCTGAGACTCAAGTCGCTTCTCCAGAACGACTACGAGATGATCCCCGTGCCGATCATTGTGGAACTCGACAAGCACAAGCATGGTAAGGAGCTCCAGGTGTACATTGGCGAGAAGTCTGGACGCCGTACTGTGCCGAACCTCTTTGTCAGCGGGTCTTCCAGAGGTGGGTGTGACGATATCAAGGCGTTGCATGACCAGGGTGTGTTGACGGACAAGTTGCTCGAGTGGGGCGGGAAAGCCCTTAAGGTTACGAAGCATAGTGCGCCACTGAATTCGTGATCTAGCAACGGAGAGCGAAGCGATACATCCCCTCTACTATTTCGCGTCCCTAACGCCGCCTGCAAAACGGTGGGCAAGCAGTAGAAAAACAAGACTATTCGTCGAGACGACTATTTGTTTGACCGCTGGTGATGAACCACCATCTACCTGTTAACATATACCCTTTACATTTACATCACATACATTATGGGTCAGACATGGGATTGTCTGCCTCTAATAAATCACTCCTGCATCTAGTAAAATCACTGACTAAGGGCAATGGCGAGCAGGGCGAGGAAATGTAGAAGTAGTGAAACCTTTTTACTCTTTACAGCGCGATTCTAACACCCCCCTCTGGCAAAAAAAAAAATACATTCTTGGCCAACTATTGTCACACCTGTCATCGTTGACTGACTCAATTACCATTCTGCAATCGGTAGAGCCACTATGGATGCAGGCAGTCACTGACGCGTCTGGGCGCGGGCGGCTGGTGAAGGTCGAAGCTCGAGCGCACGACTGAGCCAGTGGAATTCGGCGATCGGGGAAAATAGCCCAAGCTGTTTTGTCACGTGCTAACTCGAAGGGCACATCATGCAATGCGTCTGCGGTGTCATTCACTGTCACATTGGCACGTGATTTCATTTTTCGTAGCCCTCGGGCTGTCTGGCTGCCCGCGCAGCGCTCGCAACCGGCGTTTTGTCGGTGCTCAAGTCTAGACAAATTTTTCAGTATTGTAGCTGTTAACAAGAAGTATCAAAATGGCCACTGAATTGACTGTCCAGTCTGAGAAGGCTTTCCAGAAGGTGTGTATCGCAATGACATAGCAGAGATGAATGGGAGCAAGAGGATAAGAGATTTGAAAGAGCAGTGTCGTGAAGAGTACGTTGTACACCGTTGTCAAGAGTGTGAGAGACCAGCACAATATCTTGAAATATGGACCAAGAGAACTTTATCGAAGACATAATGGAGAAGAGAAGCATAACGGCAACAACAGAGTGTGTGTCAAGCTTGCAAGTATTAGAAAAGAGCTTTGTTATTAGATTTACAGCGTTGAATTATGACATCGATTCATGAGCTTGCAACAACACAAGCCAACACCAAACCTGTTCAAGCAACACCCACGCACTAGCTACCAATCACACAACCTTTGAGTTTTCCATTCATTGCAGCGACCGCGCCACTCTGAACGTCTTACTAACAACCAGCAACCACACATCTTCACCAACCCAAAGGCCAAGGCCAACAGAAGAACCAAGAGATGGGTCAAGGACGTCGGCTTGGGCTTCAAGACCCCAAAGACTGCCATCGAGGGTTCTTACATTGACAAGAAGTGCCCATTCACTGGTGAGATCTCCATCAGAGGCAGAATCTTGTCTGGTACCGTTGTGTCCACCAAGATGCACAGAACCATCATCATCAGAAGAGAGTACTTGCACTTTGTGCCAAAGTACAACCGTTACGAGAAGAGACACAAGAACTTGGCTGCTCACGTCTCCCCAGCTTTCAGAGTTGCTGAGGGTGACCTCGTCACTGTTGGCCAGTGCAGACCATTGTCCAAGACCGTGAGATTCAACGTGTTGAAGGTCCAGTCCCAGGGATCTGCCAACAAGCAGTTCTCCAAGTTTTAAGTTATGTTGACTGTTTATAGCAAATCAATGTAAAATTATGAAATAATAGGGAATGTAAAGCACCTTGGCGCTGCCAATTTGAGAAGCCGTAGAACGTAACGTGTTTTGCATTTTTTTCAATGTTTCGGGCCGGCTCGCAAGGGAGACGCCGCCTAGCCGCCCAGCGCCGCCCAGAAGGGCCGCCTACAACGATCAACCAGCCAAAGATACCTTTGAATTACATTTTCGATGACCTACAATATTCGTTTTTGAGCCAGAATTCCCAGTACTGCCCGTGACATACACCTTATCAGACTAGCTTGTTTGTTCTTTATTGAGGTTTGTGGCTTTGTGGGGCCGTGACCCACGAACATGACATCCTCAGTGGTGCTCCCTTAAGGCTGCACCTTGTGAGCTGCGAATTCAACACTCTGCTTCTCTCTACCACCGTTATTTTCTGTTTACAAGTATTGCAATAAAAATCTATTCAAGCTCGCATGCTTCCCAATTTAATAATAGGCAGTGAACCCTACTCTTGAATAACTTGTGTGGGGCAACAGGCCATAGTGACAGCTACAGATCGTGATCTGTAGACTGCCTAAGAATTAGCCGAGAGGAGTGCCCATCTGACAAAACCGATATTCTCTTCTAACACGTAGTAGACCGCCTCGATTTCATTCGTCGGTGCTTAGACACTTCTAAACGACAAAATCTCCTGGACATAATTGTCGTATGGAAAAATACCCACCCCGTTCTTCTTGGTATCAAACCGCTTGAACGAGCTCGTCGACTTCATCAACCAAATCAAGCTCTCGACAAACATGTCAAACTGCAAAGACTTGATCCCAACCTGCTGGTCCACTTGGGCACTGGACGTCGCAAAGTTATCAAACATGAAAGTTAACGTCTCGGAGCTCAACCGGTAGTTCAAGCTGAGGAGCGCCTCGCAGTACTCCGGGTACGAGATACACAGGCTGGCGTCGTTTCCGGCAAAAGATAGAAAGATCTTGCGCCACTTGGCCACGTACAGCCACAAGTGGAAGAACTCGCGAAAATTGATTGTGCCCTTGTTCTCTTTGTCGAAGAGCTTCACCATGAGCTTGACGGTGCTGAGGTGGAACTTGGACCCGTCAGTGTTGAGCAATGCTCTTTGCAAGTCGTGCGCTCCAAGTCCCCCCGTGCGGTTGACGTCAATGGTGTCAAAGATATACCGCAACTTATTCTCAAGTGCCAAAGCGTCGTCGGACAACGACGAGGCCCTCTTGTGCAGGTGCGCAGGCTGCGCCTGGTACATCTGCGGCTCGGTGAAGACTCGGCGCGGGTCCTGCTTCGGGTCGCCGTGGATGTTGTCGTGGCTGCCTTGGGAGCCCGAGTAGTTCGACGATTGTGGTTTTGGGGGTTGCAATGGGAGCTCGAAGCCAGTTTTAGGATGTGCATGCGGCTGCTGTAGAGCCTGCGTTTGCTGCTGTGGGACATGGGCGTGCTGCTGAGGTTGCTGCTGATGCCCCTGAGACCGACGATACACCTGCTGGTCCTGAGGGGGCCCGCTTGTCGGATTCCCCTGCATCATAGGTGGCCCACTCTGCGTGCTGCCGCCAGTGTGCAGAGCTCGCTGCGGGACATGAGGAAATTGTGGCGCATGGAACCCTTGCTGAGGGCCGTGCAGTGTTTGCTGTTGAGCCATCTGTTGAGACTGCTGATACGCCGGCTGGTGGTTTTGCTGCGGAATATGCTGGGCATGCTGCTCGTGCTGTGGAGGCTGGTACGAGCGACGCTTGGATGCCTCCTGCGTGCCGTTGGCAAGCTTGAGGGGCGGCACCAGCAAGTCGTTCGGCTGCTGCTGGAAGTGTTTCGGAATCTGGGGCATTGGCGGCGCACTGCCCTGAATACTCAAGTCGTTGAAGTTCTGGCTCAAGGCGGCCGCCTGCAAATTGGACTCTGATTTCCGGTTTGGGTTTGGGGGCAAGCTCAGCAACCTGTGATGGTGGCCCGAGAGCGGCTTAAAATCGCCGCCGGGTATCTCACTGCCGTCAGCCAAGGAGCCCGCCATAGAGCCTCCCGTCTTCGTTGGAGTCGTTGGGAGCGAAAGCGCAGAGCCCGTGCCCTGTGTAAACTTCGGTGGCTGTGCCATTGGCTGTGGCGGAGTCTTGCCATAGTACATGCTCTGGGTCTGCTTGCGTGCCTGTTGCTGCTGCTGGAGTCTCTGCTGCTGTAATTGGTGCTGCTGCTGTTGCTCCAAGGCCACGCCCGCAGCATAGGTCTTGCGTTTCGCCTGAGCGTCTGGGTCAAGCGTTCTTATATTGAACTCCGGGGCTAAGCCTCCAAAACTGTCTGGAAACGGCTTCCCTTGGCCCTGGTACTTGCGCTGTCCCGGGACGATCTGCTGCGGTGTGCCTGGCGGCGTCGCAGTGCCATTGATATTGGGGCCGCCTTGGTTGCTGCTGGGCGCAGGGTGCTTCTTGAAAATTTCGCTAGGCGTCACAAAAGGCTGGGGTTAGTCAGGAATGAGCGAAAGCAAATGTTGTCATTGTGATACTCACTAGCAAGTCGTCATTTGCGGCCGAGGAGTAGATGTTGGACATTGTGCGATGTGTCTCGTTGCGTCGCGCTGATGGGGCTAAGCCACTGGATCAAATCAATTGGTCTCAATCGAGAGCGTGGCAAAGGTAGACGGGTCGCTGGAATGCAGTGATAGGTCAAATCACTCTCACTATATCGCAATCGATATCACTTTTTCCTCACAAATGTCAGATGCCGCCTCGAAGTGAAACTAGGGTTACAAGTTCCGCAGTTAATAAAATCCGAAACAGGATGCAGCATAGACTGGATGCAGAAAACGTGACGGACACTAAATCTTCAACTAGGTGGTGGTAACTAATTTAGCGACGAAACAATAACAAGAAATGCAGAAATCAACTACTGAAAATAAACCGAGCATTATCCCACGTGCTACTTGCAACTCCTTTAGATTTACAACTAACTTTTTGCTCGCAACTTAAGTCCTCTGTTTCACCACCGCGGACTAGCGTTCGAGACCCGTTTTTCTGACGTTGTCCGCATCGTCCCGCATCGTGTGGCAGGTCACGTGATGTCTCCCCGGCCGGCTGTTTCCACACAGCCTTCTAATAATAAAAGGTACAGAGATTTCGGTTTGTTTACATAAAAATAACGTCGTCAGCTTTCCTATTGTGTTTTAGTTTAGGACTCAGCTCTACGGTACACGGCGCCATAGTGCTCAAGTTGGAAGATTGTACCCAGCCTTAAATTAGACTGCATATAGCGAAGCTTAACTCCGCCAGGCTTCACAGGGTGTCCTCTAAGCTGCGCTGGCGGTCTAATGAACAGTGGAATATATCTTCACAATTCTTTATCGTTTTGAATACTGATTGTTTGATTTTTGATCAAAAATCATGGTACTCAATTATTTTTTCGATTATCAAAAATTGAGGAAAAGAATTTAAATTAAAAGAGCAAAATAGTTTTCCACAAAAATTTTGGAAAGGTCAAAAAAAAGCAGCACAATTTATAAAATTTTTTTATTAAATATAAACATCTCAAAGAACCATAATTAATTTAATTATATTTATTTTGATAATGGCTGACTTTCAATAAGGTGCGGTGTAATCACAATTGGCTTCCTTTGTATGCCTGAATGCAATGTGGTTTGGCTGATGCCCCCGAACTTCAGCGCTGGTGTTATCGCGGAGTTAGCTACCGTGAAGCTCCGTGGATTAAAATTTTGCAAAAGTTATTCAGCCGAAAATAGCCTTAGACTGTGGAGAAATCGGGGGTAGGGAGGGGGGGAAATAAAACTGCAACTTCTCTGCAATCTACTGCGTCCAGAAAAGGCAAACTCGAGATGAGGCTACGATGAAACAGGCGCCTAGAACCTTTTGTTCCATTGAGACGAAGCATGGAAACAATGAAACAGCCCCTTCCATATTTTAACAATAATTGTAACAATCAAAATAATTACACTAGAAAACCAAGTATTTCGAAGGTTTGATATTGTGCTTAGATTGTCAGCTGACATCTGACACTCCGCTGTTCCACATCTACAGACAGCCCCGACCCCGATGGTCGTTCGTTGTGTCTCTCTTAATACCCTGGGCACAACCACCCATACCTCAGCATCACGTCATACCACAAAAAAAGCCCGCACCAGGGTCGTGATTGCGGTGCAGTTTTTGGAACCGAACACAACATTTTCTTTGGAAGTGCATAACCGATCGCCCCAACTCATGCGCGTCATCGGACCGAGAAGTGTGGGTAGCGCGGCTTACAATGTAGTTGGCCTGAGATGAACCACTTTAGAGAGGCTATTGTTTACCACCAACTAATCTGAAGTATTGCCCTGTTCCTTGTTGAAAGGGGCGACCAACCTTCGCTTATTGTTTAGCTCCGATCGTCCGTTTCACAACATTCCAACATGAGGCTGCACGACGCCCAGTGAGTACTTTCTAGAACGCGCTAACCTGTCCCAAACCAGCCTCAATATCCACACAAAACACACCAAACCAGGAAGCTGACTACGCAAGGCAATGCATAATTGAGGGCCAAGAGGTATTCGCAGCCACTCGATGCTCCTAAAAAAACCACAAAACCTAAATTGGGATTGACGGAATTCCATGTAGCAGATCCTATGCTCCTATAAAGTCACGGCTATTCCGGATTTTGAAGCCTCAGAAAACAAGCCATCATTATGATTCTTTCCTTGTTGATTCTCCAAACATTGCTTTTTGCTTTTGCAAAGGCTAGCAGTGTTTCTGGCTGCAAGCCAAAGACTGTTACCGGCACTGGTTTTAATGCCCAGTTCTACAACTACCCATACTTCAAAAACAAGGGATGGGACGCTGACTTCTTTACTTCTGGATACAAGTCGCTTGGCGCTGGTGGGTCTACCAGTGGTGTGACCGACATCAACTTTGCCGAGAATATCCGCAGCGGCGTCGTCAAGGGCCAAATCTACGGCGTCGACACCACCGTCTCCAACTACACCATTGAGCTTTCGGGCTACTTCCTTGCTTCCGAGTCTGGTACTTATAAGTTTACCTTGAACGCCGACAATGGTGCCTCTCTCCAGTTTGGCGCCGGTACCACCTGCTGCAACAGTGCCGCCGGTGCCGCTACCGGTGACTTCAGCATTAACACTTTGGGCCCATATGGTGGAGGAGGAAATGTGGGAGCCAGCACCAACACCAAGACCGCTTCATTCACCTTGGAGGCTGGTGTGTACTACCCAGTCAAGCTCATCACGTTCAACTGGTACACCAACTACGGACTCAAGCTTCAGTACGTCTCGCCATCGGGATCTACCGTCAGCACTTTCTCTAACGTTTACCAGGCCACATTTGAGCAGGGAGCCTGCACCACGTCCGTCACATCTATCTGGACTGGTGCCTCTACTGCTACTACTACTGTGACCGGTTCCGGTATTAACACTGTTGTCGTCGAGGTTCCGATCCCTACAGTCACCACTACTCTGACTTGGACCAAGACTTACGCTACCACCACCACCCAGACTGCTCCAATCGGCGAGACCGCCACTGTGATTGTCGAGGTGCCAAAGCCAGCTGTCACCACCACTTCCACTTGGACTGGTGCTAGCACCGTGACTTCTACCATTACCGGTTGTGGCACGGACACCGTTGTCGTCGACGTGCCATTCCCAACCACCACTGCCACCAGTACTACCACCTGGGTCTCCAGCTACACCTCAACCACCACCAAGTTTGCTCCTGTCGGAGAGTACGTTGCCAGTGTCATTATTCAGGTTCCACGCTTGGCCGTTACTGAGACCTCGACCTGGACTGGGGCTTCCACAACCACTACGACTGTCACCGGGTCAGAGACCAACACCGTTATTGTTGAGGTTCCTATCCCAACTGTGACTACCACTGAGACCTGGACCGGAACTTTTGTTTCTACCTCGACTGTCACTGCTGATGTTGGAGAGACCGCCACTGTCATTGTTGAGGTCCCACACCCAGCCGTGACCATCACCTCTACCTGGACCGGCTTGACCACTGCCACCACAACCGTCACTGGGTCGGAGACCAACACCGTTATCGTTGAGGTGCCTTCAAACAGCACCACTAGTACATCTTCTCACTCCCAAACCAGTGCTACCGTGACTCCAGTCACCTACAACGAGACTTCCTCTACCAGCATTATTCACTACATCAACTCCACTTCTACCATTCCAACGACGGCTGTTGTCTCCACCACTGACCTCACTACCACCACTGCTGTTGCCTCTACCACTGAGGTTGTCGCTTCGACCAGCGCTACCACTGAGACTGACAGTGTTTCCTCGACTGACGTTGCCTCTACCACTGAGGTTGTCGCTTCGACCAGCGCTACCACTGAGACTAACAGTGTTTCCTCGACTGACGTTGCCTCTACCACTGAGGTTGTCGCTTCGACCAGCGCTACCACTGAGACTGATATTGTTTCCTCGACTGACGTTGTCTCTTCTACCGAGGTCGCTTCCTCTACCGATGTTGTGTCTACCACCGAGGCCATCTCCTCTACCGAGGTTGCTTCCACCACTGAGGTCGTTTTGTCCACCGAGGTTGCCTCCACTACTGAGGTCTTCTCGTCGACGGACATCGTCCACAGTACCGAGGTCGCTTACACTACTGAAATGGTTGCTTTCACAGAGGTGATTGCTTCTACCACGGTCGTCCCATACACCGAGGTTGCCTCTACTACTGAAGTTGTTGCCTCTACTGACATCGCCTCTACTACTGAGGTTGTTGCTTCTACTGGAGTCCCATCCATTACTGACGAAATCACCTCCATTGCCACCGATCCTTCTTCAACTCCATTCGACCCTGAAACTACTGATGTTGCCTCTACTACTGAGGTTGTCGCTCCTTCGACTGAGCTTACCTCCGAGGTCACCACTGTTGCCGAGATCACCTCGACCGCTGATGTTGCTTCCACCACCGAGGTCGCGTCGTCTGACATTGCTTCCACCACTGATGTTGCTTCGACCACCGAGGATGTCACCTTCTCCGACTTTTCTACCCCAACCACGATTAGCTCTGTTGCGGTCTCCAAAGTCCCAGTGGCGTCTGCCTCCGACAGTTTCAACTCCAACATTACCTACACCTCTGCGCCAGTGACAATCTCCACCGGCCTGGCCAGAATGAATGTCGGCTCGTTCTTTGCTCTTTTGTTGCCACTCTTGGCTTTGCTCGCTTAGTTTGCTTGAGCGAAGCACTTGTGTTTAAAGCTTCAGTTCTCCGCCTTCAATGTGTCGCTCTAGATGGGTGTTTTTCTGAAAGTTATCTCAAATTGTACACTATATTTAATCCCTTTGTATTTCCTTAACTAACCATAACTATATTCGTTTCGTTTTCGTGTTGCACAGCTCGATGCTAATGCAGCTTGCATATATCGTTTCACCCCAGTCCACAGTAGTGCTTCGCTTCCCCTCGCTCCTGCTAAACCCCCGCTAAGAGCTCACTACCTAGCTCGCATTCCGGCTCAAAATTCCACACGTTGAGGTGCACTTTTTCAACGGTTTCGATCACACTGAGTTTGTCGCTCGGGTCAATGTCCATGAACTGTAAAACTCTGTTGTCTTCCAGATAATATTTCTCATACTTCTTGAATATGTGGAAAAAGAAAGCATTTTTGATAGACTGCCCGTTTTTATGGAACACACGTGTTCTGATGAAGTTTAAGCACACCAAGAATTTGCGTCCAATGGGCATGCGGCTGTACTCTCCTATCGTGATGCCCTTGGCCTGTCTTTCAAATACCGTTTTACCGTTCCTCACTAAGCAACTGTGATTGTGCACGGCCATAATGGGAAGCCTAACGACTACTGAGAGATGCGCAAATCGTTTCATCATTGTCTTCATTGTCGCTGGACTTATTGTCCGCTTCGAGACCGTCCGGGTTCCAGCACTGATCCCCATTGTGAGTTAAGTTTCGTCTTGTCCTTTGAGAACTCAATATCACTGTTATTGCTCTTTATCGGAGTGCCGCTATTATTGAGAGCCTCTTTTTTTGTGTTTTGATCTTGTTTGTAGCTTGACTGTTTGCTATCATCCAACTTGAGCTTCTCGACTCTAGCGTTCAACTCTGCCAACTTCTCGTTCTTGTGCCTTTTCTTGAATATATCACCGTAATGGAACTTGGCAACCAAGTAACTGGGACGCCGCACCTTAAATACCCGCTTCTTGGGACTCCGTGGCTTCCTGGTCTCCATCTGGCCGGGGGGCTATCAGTATTATAGATGAACTGCACCCGAAATTAGCTGCATGAAAACGGGACATGTGCAGAGCGCGCCTGCAGGGCTTACTCAGATCTCGGGCAGCGCATGAGCCTCACACGAGCAGGAAACTCACGGTACAGTCAGAAACTGCCAGGGAACGCGGCCAACAGCAAAACTTAGGTAATTGCACAGTCAGAACACCTGGGGTTCAGTAGTTTTATGACAATATTTTAGTTCTGCTGCAGTCACAGTAAATGCATCCCAGTCAGAGCAATACTCCTCCGCGAGTTCCGCACAGTCATACCAATGTCGTATGACGCTACAGTGCTCCGCACACCCCACAACATACCCCGCCTCAAGCACAAACAAAGCTAAATCTAACCTTGCGGTTGACTGCCAAAGCTTTAATTGTCAAACAAGAATAAAACACAGCGGGCTTGCAATTTGATTGTGCCATTGATCACAGATCTGTTCACTTCCTCACTTCCAGATTCCAGAAGATCTCATTTGCACCTTGGTGGTGCCAGACACCGCAGAGGCCCTACTGCACGACACGAACCCTGCTGGTTTCGTTTACCGGTTGACACTACTCACTCGGCTATGCTCCTACGATTGTCTACACGCTGCTAAACATTGTATAATATGCAGATATGCGGTGCCAAGGTGCGAGTTGTGGGGATTCTCAGGAGCCCAAACCCCGACCGGCGGGTATTACAAAGGTCTGTTAACTAGTCAGCTGAAACGTAGCTGTAGTGCAAGGTGCAAAAAATGGGAAACGTCGGTGGCATGTGGGGCGGGAAAGCGGGCGAGAAGAAGTGCGAAATAATCTGCGAGAGGTAGTGCGAGCCTAGTCGTGTAACTGCTCGCCAGGGCAATATCGCCTCTATGATGTCATCTAACCATCTCGCACCACCTCGCTTCGCTCGCCAGGCAAATACATTATTCTGTGAGTGTATTGGCCAGCACATACGAAATCGCCAGCTTCGTCCGCTCGTGCTTGCTCTGCTTCGTGGTCGGCCCCCCCATGGCGCTCAAATTGAGCAAGTTATTGAGGGATCGCGACGTCAGCATCCCGCTGCTCTTCACGCTTTCGTCGCCATGGTATATATCAGCAGACGCCAACGCAGTGGGCGGAGCATATGACCCAGTCACATACAACTTGTTCTCATGAATGTTCACAGGGATCGGTGTTGTTTCCACTGTTTCGGGAAACCTTTTACCTTCAGGCGACAGCAGCGAAATTGTCATCTGCAGGAATGAAGAGGACAATTGGGTTTCTGGCTTTTCAGAAAGATAGTCCGCTTTAGGCGACTTCTGGAACACCGTGCTTATGCTGTGGAGCAAACCGGTGGCGTCGCCTGGCCTGAACTGATGGAAGTAATCGTCCTCGTTGTAGATGTACTTCTGCAAGTTCAAGTTCAGCGGCGATGTTTCTCTCGCTTCATTCGCCATCAAGTAGTAACTCTCAAAATACAGCGGAATCGAGCCGTTAATCTTCAACTCGGACCAGCCGAGGGCGTTACTCAAGTTGAAAAGCTTGATTCTATAGTTCTTGTCGAACAGGCCGAGCGGGTTGTTTGCTAGAATAAGGCTCTGCAAGCCGACACGCTCCGGGTTCATCGAGCCATCTTCAGAGAGTGCCGACATCAAGAGCGGTTTCAACTGACGGAGAAAGTCGATCTTGTTATGACCAAGGTCGATCTTGGTAAGCGCAGTCAAATGCTCGAGCCCGTCAAGACAAGACAACCGATTGTTTTTCAAATTGATGAGGGTGATGCAATTTTTAGCTTTCAACCGTTGGAATCCAGTGACATCTGTGATTTGATTGCTGCTGAGGTTAAGCGACTTCAAGTTGACGAGCCACTTGAGGGCCAGAGGTACGGATTCCAATGCGTTGTTGGAAAGATCTAACGAGGATAAGTTCTCCAAGTACTTGAAACTGTCCTCGTTAATGTGTGTGAGGTTACCACTTACTAACAGAAGATACTTGAGGCTCTTCCACTTGTTAGCAAAGAACTTGGCCTGCACTTGCACACCCGTGTCGACCGACCGGCGCTGCAGGTGCAGGTTTTTGCGAATATTGGCAAACGACTTATGGCGCTTTTTCGTCTTCTTTTCTGAGCTGTTGCTTATGACAGGCGAGCTGGGCACTGAGTTAGCCAACTTTTGGTTTCTGTTGTTGTGATCCTGCCAAACAAGCTCGGTAAATAAAAGATCCACTTTGTCCGGGGTGAGGTCTGTGTTTTTCACAATCAAAAATTTCAATGACTCGGCTAAAACGTGCCACCCAAACACCTCTTTCGGCAGCAACTCGTTGATTTCTAAAATGCTGAGGTTGGAGAAAACGGCGAGCGGTATCACGGTGTCGAAAGGGAACTCCTGGTAATTGCGGATGAGTTTCGAGTTGAGATCAGGTGAGAGGCGAAGGCACGGTAGTTTGGAGAAACAAGAGTATAAGTAGCGTAGATGGTTGGCTGTGATTGGGGAGTCGATGAGATTCTCCGAGCTGCTACTCTGCGGCTGCGCAGCGAGACTGTTCCATATCAGTGAGAGAGCCAGCTTGACGGACAGCATTGATGTGATAGAAGAAGCGTCATTGGAGTTAATCGACAGCGCGTACGTCAGCATACGCTTCAGCTTGTAGTTGTTGGACAAGAACAGGACGTACTCCTGATGGTTGAACGTGGATTCCGGCAGCGACCGATCGTCAATGTCTTGGATGCGAATATTGAGAGGGCCAGTGATGAGCCCCATTTGGGAAAAGTTGTCTAGTAAGAAATAAAGATGATGGAGAGTCAAGGAAAGCCGCACCGGCTTCTGCTTGTCTTGTTGACCCTTTGGGGCCTTTCTATAAGCGAGGAGGGCATTCGCAAGCTGCGACTCGTGACCCCGGATGAACCCGGCGAGGTTGGAGATGTAGGTGGACCCGTCACAGAGCGAGGTCATGACATAGTAGGGGCCGCGATGTGTGGGCTGTTTTTTTTGTATGGTTTTGGCTATGTCTGCCTCTGTTTTGGCCCTTTGTTATGCTGTGTTTTTCTGTTTACCGTGAGAATGGCGTGCGTCACCCGCCCAGGGTGGGCAGGGGGGCCCGCCGAAAGGCACCGTGGCGGCAGGCGGCCTTCAAGCGGGCGCGTAAAAGCGGTCTATAGCGTCGGACGAGCGTCAGAAATCCGCCTAATTTTAGACATGCATTCAACGGGAAGAACAGATTTCACTCAAACAATTGGGTCAAACCAGAGGATAAAAACAAGTCTGCAACCCTTCTTTGCTTTCACTCAACCCCTCTTTGTTTTTGTCTTGTGACCTTCTCCCCGAGGAGATGTCTCAGGTTTGGCTCCTTGGATCGCCGATCACGGGCCGATCATAGGCCGATCACAGGCACGGGAATGTTCCTCTGTTGTTTATATGCGGAGCAGCAGGGTTGACGCACAGCAGAGCGAGCGATAGCTAGTGCGATTGTTAAGCGGTACCAACAGCGGCGAGTCATATCTTTAGTTTTGGGCGGCAGTCAGGGGCGAGAGTTATAAATTTAACACTATGGCTGACAACCCTGAGAGGCCTCAAGTTACCAGCTCGGTTACTCAATACGTACTTCATTAACACTGCAACTCCGCCCTACTTCTCTTACAATAAGGATCTGGTTCAACATCTGTTCAACACTATCTAATATACATCTTGAAACGCCTTGTTGCCCGTGTGTAGATCCAACATGTGGCCATGGTGTAGCCAGGCACCGACTTCTGACATCATTTTTCAGCTCAACACCAAGGCGGGGTACACAGCTGCCGTTTGGGGCGAGGAACAAAGAGTGTCACAACCCATCACAAGAAGTCTATTTTTGGACAGATTTGAGTGATAGCAATTTCACAATATCAACGAGCAAGCGGGTAGAGTTAATAAATAGTAGCAATCACAGCAACTCGCTTCGCTCAACCTAAAAACCAGCATCAACTAAGAAATAGCAACACCTCGCTTCGCATGACAGCTACTTTCTTCTCTGGCGATTCCGATTATGCAGTGTCTGCTCGTGACAGGAGATTTCCTGCTTGATCTTCACCATCAACTCGTCAACATCGCTCGTTATCTGATTGAGCTTCCGCCGCTTGCTGTCGCCCTCGCTCGATTCACTGTTATACTCTTTCAAGAACCTTTCCAATTCCGGTTTCAAAGTATCTCTCAAATTTGCACTTTTCTGAGTAATCGCCTCGCCATTCTCGACTTCCAACTTGGCCAACTTCTCAAGCTCGATCTTCAAATAGCTCAACTCATTCTCCTTGGAGCCGTTCTGGTGTTCTAGCTGACTCTTCTTCTCAAACAACTCGAGAATCTTCACCTGATTGTCGCGCCACTCTTTGAAAGAGGCAGACACCTCGGGATCTTCCACCGCAGTGGCCAAATTCTTCTTTAGCGTTTCCAAATTCCCCGCCGAAACGGCCAACTCCTTCGTGATAAGCTCTTTCCTCTCGATCAAGCCTCGATACTTTCTGTGCAACTCCTCATGCTGGGAGAGGAAGCCGGCAAACTCCTCTAGACTGCTGGCAAAGTCACCATTGTGCACCTTGTTTAAGGTCTCCGAAATCTCCACATTCGACCCGATCTTCTTGTGCTCCAAATACTGCAAGTTCATCTCATATATCTCAAAGTGGGTCAAAATAAGTTCTTTCTTAAGGTAATCGTAGTACGCCTCGGAGCTCTCATCATAGCCAGAACCGATGCCTACAATGCTCGAGCGACTCTCCAAGGGATTGAACAAGTACCTGCTGGCCAACCGCTTGGTGTCATAAAAGTAGTCGTTTCCTGTTTTTAGGTAGAGCAGCTTGAATTTTTGATAATCGTCAAACTCAAGCTTGTCATCGACCTCTTGCTTCGTGGCCTCCTCTTCAAAGTCGCTGTAATCATCCTCCTGGGTGTACTTGACTTCTGTGAGGAGAGACTTCTCCACGTCCTGTGGTCTGTAGATCGGAATGGTTGCCATGTTGGGCAATGGCCAGACCCCGCCATTAAGGAACCACTCCAGTAGGAAGGTCAAATGATTCACGTACATCGATTTGAAGTTCGAGTCAATAGCCCCAACCTTGCCTCGTTCCACGACCACCGCACTAATCACGTTCCGGAACGTCTCATTAATCTCCAAATCGTTATAGTCAAAGTTCAATCCAATATGTTCCACCGTGTAGCTTGGTGTAAGCCTCACCACTGGACATGGGCTCTGCCTATTGCGCAGCCTCATTTTACTTAACAGCTGTAACGAGAGGTCCACAGACAAGTCGAAGGGAATGATCAAGTCGAGCTTGAATGTCCGGTCGGTAAACAAGTTCAGTAGCGTTTGTGGCACACTGGCCAAATCCTCCGACGCCAACAAATGCACAGTGACGTTGTTGATGGGCGATAAGTTGAAAGAGGCAAAGTTGAGATAGTTTTGCATATTCACGTTAAGGTTGATCAGATAACTTCCAATCTGCGTCGCTCGGTCTTTCGCCATGGTGTTTTCGTTCCCGCTGTTGCGGAGGTACAGCCCAGAGTGCTTATAATATGGAAGCTTCAATCCAATAATGAGCGATTCAATGAGGTCTAACGCTCGCTCTTGATTTCTGGCAACAACAAGGATATGCTTTGGCTCGACATCGTGTTCTAAAAGCTTCGTCTTGACTCTGTTCACTATCAACTGGTTGACTTTCTTGTTGCTTTCTGTCCAGTGGTGGAGCTCGCTCTTGAGCAACGTACGGAATTCAGAGACCCCCGAGAAAACGTCAAGAACTTGTTTCAAGATCTTGAACTTTCCACTGGTCTGGGCAAGCTTGGGAGGAATGTCCTTTGCTGTCAATGATTTGGGCATAAAGTGGGTGATGAGAAGATATGGATGGACCAGAATGAGCTGGATGTGGAGATACAACTTGCGGAGCGAGTCGATGAGCACGTCGTCGTCTTTCGAGTTTGTCTCAAAGTACTTCAAGATGTCTGAATAGTGGGCACTGACAATGGCGTCCGTGAGTTCTTTTTGGAAATCCGCCATGGGCGTCGGCAAGTTGTACTCATGGCTGCCGTTGTCGTGCACGGGCGCCTCGCTCTGCGGGATTGGAGGCGGCTCCGGGGTGCCGTCCAAGAGTTTCGTCAAGTCCATGGTGAATCAAGTTGGTTCAATGTTAGTTGTTGCTGATTATTGTATAGTGGACTTTTCTATGTTGTGTTCTTGGTGTAGGGAGCGTCAGAACTATCGTGTTGGGAAAACAGACAGGTTGAAAAACGATGTGGAATCTGGCTGCAGAGTACCGGCGTCAGTGCATTGGCGAATGTGCGGTGAGACACACAACAATAAGAAAGAGCTCACTCATATATTCCAGAGTACCTTTTTTGGCACTACTACATATGAAAATGATTTAAATGACGATTGAATGTAGCAATGATGTTCTAACCATTGAATACGGAAAAAATGTGACACAGCTCTTCCACATGTATGTTAGATTTCCCCTCTTGGCTAGGCGGCATTTCTGGGAAGCAAAGGGAAGGGTCTGAGCAGGCGGCGGGCGGCTTTTCCGGCGGCTCGAGGGTGTCCGTTGGGGTGGCCCCCAGACACATCGGAGCTCACACCTCCCGCATTGTTGCACATTCTCATCTGACAAATACAAGCAGAGCAAAAAAAAAATATTCGTGCGGAGTTGATACTCAAACATCGATACAACTGGTAGAGAGAGCCGCTTTTGAGTCAGTTGTAAGTGACTGAATAATGATTGGCCTTCCCCCCATTGCTGGCTACTCGCGCCTTTCGTCGGCCCGGTTCCTCACTGTGAAGGGCAACGACGCGGTCAAATTCATCAACGGTTTGGTCACCAGCAAGTTGATCGACAGCCAGCCAGGCACGCTATCAAACGACAATAGTTTTTACATCAACAAGGGTATATACGATAATGAGGAAGTCAAGGAATTGAAAAAGCTTGGGCAGTACTCGCTTGTGCTCAACCCCACGGGGCGGTTGATGACCGACTTGTGGCTATATCCGGTGCCGTTGATCCAGAACGACTCGGAGTCCCTGGGATATCTAGTTGAGACCAACTCATTTGTTGGGAAACAGCTTTTCCAGCTTTTGAAATTGCACAAGTTGATGTCGAAAGTGAAACTCGAGTGGAAGGGCGACAGTTTGAGCAGCTGGTACATGTATGATGATGGGAGTGAGAAGACGGTGCAGTTGTTGAGGTCACTTAAGAGACTGAGTTCTGTTGATGCTGCTAACGAGCAATTCTTGAATTTTCTTCAGTCGAAACAGTTTTTCAAGACCGCGGATTTAGACTTATTGTCCAACAACTTGGTGGGTCTTGCAGTGGACGAGCGAGGACCAAAGGGGATCAAGGTCATAACACAGAAGGAAACGAAAATAGAAGATTTGGTTGACGTTTCTGGGTTTCCGGAGATTGACGAAGCTTCCGTCAGGTTCCGCCGTATCGTCAACGGAATCCCAGAAGTCGCAGAGGGCGAGTTGGTGCCCAACAAGTACCTCCCGCTCGAGCTCAACTACAATCTCATGGGGGTAGGCGAGGAGGAGCACAGTCCTGTGATCTCGTTTCACAAGGGATGCTATGTCGGGCAGGAATTGACGCATCGGACGTTCTTCAGAGGCGTGGTGCGGAAAAGGTTGTTGCCAGTGGAGTTCAATGTTGAGGATGCGGGGAACAGTGTGGAGCAGTTCGGGAAGTTGCAGCTCAGCGACAACAATATCTACTATGAAGAAATTCAGGCGGGCAAAGAAAAAGGCGATGTGAAGAGCAGTGATGCGGCAAATGCTAATGTTGCCTCCCCCTTCGGCTCTTCTACAACGACGACTAACTCTCCTTTTGGCTCTTCCCCCTTCGGCTCCTCTGGCGCTCCGCGCCGCCTGCGAAAGACCGCGGGTCGGATCGTGACGAGCGAGAGCGGGTTTGGCACTGCCATAGTGAACATCCAGGAGTACCTCAAGCCTAACAGACGCTTCTACGTGAAGTTTTCGAATGGCGAGGAGGAAGTGCAAGTTGGGGTTAATGCGTTTGTTCCGGATTGGTTCCCCGAGGAGTGGAATGACGATGAGGAGGAGCAGTAGCACCGGCGAGCGTCAGCGAGGCGCGGTCGATTGATAAATACTGTATATAGCAGTGAGAGGTGCAAAGTGAGAAGCATGCTTAATGGTGCATACAGTGCTCCCTAAGCATGCCGAATGCTGTACACACCACTGAGAAGTATGCCTGGCATACAATATAAGAGAGACGCATACTTAGTTTGTGAATAACGGTTATGCTAGAACCATTTTAGAATCATTCTGGGAGATGGTCAGCTTTATGCCGGGACTAGTAACAATTATTTCTGTTCAATGGCAGTAGCGAGGTTGTAATGTTGAATGGCATTTCCCGTTTTAGTGGGGCGTCCTGCCCGGACGGGGTCGCTTAGGGGTCAGTTTTTTGCCTCAGAGGCGAGTTAAATAAACCGAAAATTCATCAGAGAATTTCTTTAGAACTTTCAATGGTAAAATAGTGTTTTAAGTGTTTTAAGAGAAGTAACTGAAAACAAAGGAAAGACCTTGATTTTTGAAAGTCATAAAACCGGACCGGAAAAGCAGGGATCTGGCAGGACAAGAACTGAAAGGAGCGCCTGCCTGAGAGGTATGATAAGGCTGCTCAGAACGAAGCCTTACTACGTGCTTTCAAAGACCCTTTCTCCAGAAAGGAAGCAAGTTGGTACGTTCTTGATTACAAAATATAGAGGAACGGGAAACGTGAGGAGTGAAGTTGTGTGTAGTTATAAGCATTCCAGGTGGGTCATGCTGGAGTGGACCGCTGACCAAGTGTACAGCATTCTTCGTAATCGAGCCGTGACGCAAAAGCCGTCACTGAGAGATTTAAACGTTCACACCAGCTATTAACAGGCAGGGCCAGGAAACGATAGCAGTTACAAACTATGAGGTTAGCCGTGGCCCGAGAAGGCTGATGGTCACTACTTTCAGACAAGCTCTTTGACAACCACACAGGTTAGGGCAAAGAATTTTTTTCGACCGATGCCACAACTACGCTGCATGGCAGTGTTCTCTTGGAGTTCCGACGACTGGCAAAACCGTGCTCTCAAAGAGTCAACACCTGACTTCTTCAGGTGCCCCTAGTCACGCCAGCAGCTCGCCGCTGCCTACAGTATTTCATACTTGTACATTCACTGCTCCCCCGTTTCTCACTACGACTAATGCAATCCATTATGACATTGTAGCGGGAAATATTAACACTCTTAACGGTTCGACTTGGCGACTCTCTCCAACTCGTCCTTCTTCTTGATGGCGTAAGAGGTCGAAGAACCCTTGGCGGCGTTGATCAACTCCTCAGCGAGACACTCGCCGATGGTCTTGATGTTTCTGAACGCAGACTCACGGGCACCGATGGTCAACAAAGAGATGGCCTGGTTGACTCTTCTCAATGGCGAGACATCGACGGCCTGTCTTCTGACGGTACCGGAGGAACCGATTCTGGTGGAGTCCTCACGTGGGCCGGTGTTGATGATGGCGTCAACGACAACCTGCAATGGGTTCTGGTCGGTCAAGACGTTGATGATCTCAAGCGCGTGCTTGACGATTCTCACGGCCTTCAACTTCTTACCGTTGTTTCTGCCGTTCATCATGAGCGAGTTGGTCAAACGCTCGACAATAGGGCAGTTGGCCTTGCGGAATCTCTTGGCGGCGTATCTGCCCGAGGTGTGGGAGACAAAGACCGGAGTTCTGATCTGGATGTAGTCGGTCAAAGAGATGTCCTTGACAGTGACATCGTCGTAGCTCCACTTGTTGAAGAGCTTGATCGAGTTCTGTGCTTGCTGGACGTCCTTAGGGATCTTGGTGGCCAAGTCGACGTACTTGACCTCGGAGACAACGTCAAACTGCTCCTCCTGCTCCTCGAACTGCTCCTCCTGTGGGATCTCAACGGCTTCTTCGGCAGACATGTTTACTGATAGTGCTTCGGTGCTGTATTTTCTGTAACCAGTTATGAAAAATTCATGCCGATTATTTTCCTGGAGGTTGGGAGCCACTGCCGGAGGAAGTGTGACGCGGCACCAGTACCCACGTGAGACCAAACAGGGCATGAAAAACGAGACACTCAATAACGGGGGTTGCGTGCCCCGCCGAACCAGAGACCCTTCCACCTGATGGTTCCGAGCACTGACACAGCTCTCAGGCGTTGCCTTGGCTCTGGGTTGGCTGTTGGCTCCGGCTGGCTGGCGCCAAACTGAAGCTCTGCCATCTGCTCTTCTCCCTTGCCCCGACACCCCCCAATGATGCCTCCACACCCCTTCCCCACACACTGAGATACGCGCATACATATTGCCCGTGATCCGACATTCCCACGACCCACACAATCCCCTACACTTTACAAACCACTCATGCTGCTTCCAAAGTTGCCACTCCCCTCGATCAGTGAATCGGTGGACGGCCTCATCAGAGCCTACGAGCCATTGGAATCTTCCGCTCAGTTCAATGAGACCCGCGACCAACTCCAACTCTTAAAGGAGAACGATTTTGTCAAGACATTGCAGCGGCACCTTGAAAGCTACAACGCGAACCATCCATGTTATCTAGACCTTTTCAGCAATGTCAGAAACCATAATGCCACCAATATCTATTCCGAGTACAGGGGCAAAAGCTTGCCCAAAAATCCATACTTCATCTTGGAAAATGACCCAAACTTCTGGAGTCTCATGCCGCCGCCCCAGAGCGAGAGGGCGGCCATTTTGACATTCTCCACGTTGAAATTTATTAGCGTCTTGAAGAGAGGCCTCTTGCAACCAGACACCACTCCGAAGTCGAACAAACCTCTCACGATGCGGTCGTTCGACTACCTCTTTGGGAGCACCCGGTTCCCCTCCGAGAAGAGCCACGGGATTAACATTAAGCATACTCCTGAGGCTAGGCATATTGTCATCCTTTGCGAGAATCAGTTCTATTACTTAGAAGTGTTCAATGAAAACTATGAAATTGTCGTTACCCAACTGAGATTGCAAAAAATATTCGAGGAAGTTTTGGCCGCGCCCAGCGAGATTATCAGTGTCTCGAGTATCACCGCCGAGAGCCGCGATTCCTGGTTGAAGCTCCGCACCGAGCTCCGCAAGAGCCCTGTGAACGCTGAAAGCTTGGCACAGGTGGACGCCGCATTGTTCGTTGTCAATTTGGACAAGAACGACTTTATTGTTGATGATGAGTCGCTGCAATTTTTGAACATTTGTCATGGCTTGTCGAAGGTCGTCAATGGCAGAAAGGTGGGCAGCTGTAACTCTCGGTGGTACGACAAGCTCCAGTTGATTGTGAGCCGCGACTCGTTGGCGGCTGTGGTTTGGGAGCCCACCCTGAATGATGCCAACGTTGTCTTGCGCTACGTCAGCGACATTTACACTGACTCCATCTTGAGATTGGCCCGCAATATCAATCAGCTGAATGAGTTCTCGCTCTGGCCGGATGTGACAGTGGACAAGGATCTGAAGGAGAAGTATTACAAGTTGCAGTGGGACCTCGACGAATCGCGCCTCCTCTCTCAGTTACATTTGGCAGAAACCAGATTGGGCGACCTTCTTTGCCAGTTCAACCGGCAAGTGCGCAAGGTTCCTTACGGATGGAGCCAGGGGGCCAAGTTCGGGCTCAACTTCGACTCGTTGTTTCAGTTGGCTATTCAGCTTGCCCACTATGCGCTCTATGGGAAGTGCGTTTCTTCCTGTGAAAGTATCTCGACGAGAACGTTTGAGAACTCCCGCCTGGAATTATGCTTTATCCAAAACGCGGCGATTCAGGAAATTTGCCAGAGCTTTATCCTGAACAGCAGTAGCTACCACCGCTGGCGCCTAGTTAAAGCGGGTGTTGAAAGAATCAACGAAGAGAAGGCCCGCTGCAGAAAGGGGCATGGCTTTGAGAAGCATTTCAAAGCCTTGAAGTTGGCCTATGTTCAGAGGGAGTACTTGAACAAGATGAGGGAGGAGGGTTTGCCGGAGATCCCTGAGCTTTCTGATGAGAACGTTCCTACTTTCTTGTTTGACGAACCCCAGTACAACCGGATCTTTGAGCCCGAGATTCTCGCGGTGAACTGCGGAAATCCCTCATTGAAGCTGTTTGGCCTCACCCCATCTAAGCCAAATGGCTTTGGCGCCGGCTACATAATCAAAGATGAGGTCACCGTTGTGACTATCTCGCTGAACTTCCGCCAGAACGAGCGGTTTTTGGACACACTTGCCTGGGTGTTGAATGAGATTGATGACTTGCACGGCCAGAGCGAGGAGGCCAAGGCGGAAAAGAGTGGGGTCTTGGACGGCCTTCGCGCGGGGCTCACACGCACGCAGAGCGACTACACGACTCTCGGTGGGTACGGGTACTTCGACGTCGGCGAGGTTGCGTCACTTGCCAACAGCAGACAGTTGAGCCGGGTCCAGAGCAGGGATCAATAGCCATGGAGGCAGGGCAATTAGTAAAAGGCAGGGCAACTCTAGCGAGAGGCAGGTCAAATAAGAATTACGACAAGCAAGGGGCCAGGGCTTCAGTGGAAAGCAGCAGGGCAAGCCTGGTTGCCGCCTGCGCTTTGCCGATCCGATTGTTCGGCGATCTGCTGCGGGCGATCATGTTGCTGGGCGCACGATCGCGATGAATTCTTAGACAATCGGACACACCGAGATCAACAATATACACAATAGTCAGCGGCGGGAATGTCCCACGTAGCAGGCAGAATGCGTAGCAGTAGCCCAAACTCTGGCACGGCGGTAATTGTGGGAGCGGGCAATGTCCTGCAAGGGGAGGGTCCCCTCGTATTGCGTACTGGGGGCGGCTGTTTTATTGCAAATTTCTGGCACCAATGAACTTTCGGCTAGCCCCCTTTTTTGCGGAATTTAAAGAAATGTCATATCTTTCAGCAATTTGACTCGGTCTGCAATTTGGACGGCAATCTAAGCTCATAGCCCAACCTACGAATAAGCTTTTTAGGTTCGTGTTGCGCATGTCTATCTGGAAGGTGTTTGAAAAGCATATTTTTCTATTAGTTATTCGTGAGAAAACCCCTAATTAACGGCGCTGATTAGCGGGGGCCCCTAGACATCAATAAATTTGCTTCTGTTTTGGGCAATTGATGAGCCGACAAAGACACACAATGCTGGCGACCATTGTCAGGCTTCATAAGCGCGGGCGTCGTTGCAGGTATTCACCGGGGCGGTTGATGAAAAAATTGCTCGCGCTACAGCCAAATTGGATGTGCACAAGTGCAAGGATTGTAATTGTTAGGCCTGAGCAGAGTAATGGCGAGGCGATCGAGGCGATCTAGACAAGGGTGAGCACATTGGGCATGTGACAACAGAGTTGGAAAAGTAATGTTGTGCGAAAAGCAAAGGTTGGAGAACATAGGAGGAGTCAAAAAAATAGGTTACAAAGTTCGCTAATAAGTTTGATATTGCCCAACCAATCAATACCGACTAAATTTGACTAACATTGGCTAAAACCTTTTTTGGTCCGCGGACTAGCTTACAAGACAGAGCTTTATGCAGATGTATTCAGAGCGTGGCCCGAGGCAGTGGCCAGGAGCAGTGTATGTATGTTGTGGGCGGATGGCAACCGCCCATTATGAATATGTAAAGAGTAAGCGAGATCAGAGGTGGAAAGCTGCTTCACACAAACACCAGGCAAAGCTTTCCAGCGTTTCCCGATGTTTGTCCTTCGCTGTATGCTGCCGGGCCCACTGTTGGTGGGCCGTTTTGGGCGGGTGCCGCCCAGCTCACGGACGCTTCCCGCCCGAGTCAGTGGCCGCTTGGCGTAAGGTTACGGGCCGTGGGGCGAGCACGGGCTGCGCAATGAAGCCTGGAGGTGAAGCCCCAGGGCCCCGCGCGGCCCGCGCTTCTTTGGGCCCACTTGGTGTCTCAGATTGGCTTCGTATCGAATGTTTTTGTGTCTCACAGCCATCGTGCACCCGGACTAGCTCAGCCCATCATCGGCGCAGCAAAAATTTCGAGCAGAGCATCGGGTGGAGCGTTGGCGTATGAGAGTGCTATGTGGTGGTGCCGTGCAGCGGCTAGTAGCAGCAGCACGCTAGGAAAAGGTGTAGTCATTCCCAACTAGTCAGTGTTGAGAACGTAGTTGAGCGACAACTTCTTGGAATGCATTTTCGGCGCCTTTTTCTTGAGCGCCTGGTTCTTGGTCGGGCACACAATGCGTCTCCAGCGGAACTGGCAGGCGTTGGGCGTTCTGTAGGGGAAGTAGGCCGCCACATCGCGCCAGCCCAAGTTGCGCTTCTCCTTGAGATAGCGCAAGAGCCGGTCGTGGTCCGGCGTCCAGGCAGAGGCTTGCTTGGGGCTCTGCTGCTGTTCGTAGAAGCCGTAGTCCGACTCGGAGGAAGTGGGAGAGCTTGGGCTCAGGTGGAGCACGGGCATTGCTGGCGCGAAGCTGTGGTAGACACGCACCTGTGTGAGGCTGGGAAGACGGATCTGGGGCTGTGACTGCTGGTAGGGCGTCTGCGAGAAGGAGAGAGAAGGAAGCACGATCTGGGAGGTCATTTTTTGATGAGAGTTGGGAGAGAGAAGGTTCGCAGTGGGATATAAATATACTCTTTAGAGGGTGTAGGGACGG
This sequence comes from Saccharomycopsis fodiens, assembly GCA_002564235.1. Classification (NCBI taxonomy): domain Eukaryota; kingdom Fungi; phylum Ascomycota; class Saccharomycetes; order Ascoideales; family Saccharomycopsidaceae; genus Saccharomycopsis; species Saccharomycopsis fodiens. The sequence goes on from JNFV01000003.1 coordinate 398,359, forward strand.
TGGACAGTATGCATGCGTTGCATCGACTGAGCTGCATTGACGGGAAGTGCAGCACTGATCTGCTTCAAGGAGGGCGGGCTGCACGCTCTGCTGTGCGCCTGCGCGGGGCTGCTCGCGGGCGGCATTGGGCGGCAGCAGAGTACCGTGCGCCTGCGCGTGCATCACCGGGCAGTGAACCTGGTTCTCCCAACATATGAGCGGTGGGCGGTTCATCAGTAATTAACGGGGCAATGACTTCCTACAACAGCAAATGAGGTGCAAAAAAAAAAAAATTAGATTGGGGGTGGGAACCGTAGCGCCACAAACCGCTGCCGCACAGAACTTTTCCGGATTAGACTTCGCCCGTAGTGCACAGCAGAGGGCAGACCGCGGGTGCTGCCGGCTGCTCGCTCAGCGTTACCGTCGAGCCAGGCTCGGGCAGAGGATGTCCGGCAAGCTGCTTGTCGGTATTGGTCCACGGTACTCCGGTAGCTGGGTCCGTCTGATATTTCCGGTAAACAGTGGTGGCTAGCAGGAAACCGTGGGCGGCTGATGGCGAGTATCCGATGGCGAGGGGCTTGGCAGCAGACAACGAGGCGGTTCACCGCAACTAGTTGGTCGACTATCGTTACCATTGCCGAAACTACTATCACCGCTTCACTGTTGTTGATCCATCTTTGACACTGTCTGAATCCTGGCTCAGCTTCGTATCACCAACTTGCTAATCAAGCTCATCTGTCACGTTGCTCTGCAAAATTTGAGCAGCAAACGCACTCGGCGTCACCGACGCCGGAACCAACGCATCCTTCTTTCCACCATACGTCTTGCTCAAGTCCGGAATCAGCACCTCCTTAGCCAACTTCTTGCCGTCGTGCGAGATATGGAACTTCTTGACGGTCTCCGGCGACACAAAAAACGACTTGATGACGTAGTTGTATACCCACGAGAGCACTGCCGGGAAGTTCAAGAAGTACTTGCGCGACAACAACTCAGGATAGTGGTCCTGGAATAACTTGACAATCAGTTTTCCGGCATTACGAATCCGCTTGTCGGTCGACAAGAAGTTCACTCCGGAGTAGTCGTGCACCTGCATGATATACGAGTTGGCCGGGTCCTTGAAATCAAGAAGCGCAATCGCCTGCTCCATGAGACCTATGCGCCACCGCGTGAACGACTCGACGTCGTCCGCAAGGTCCTTGATCACCTTGACGCCATAAAAGTTCCAGGTAACAACCTTGCAGTTGTCCTCGCTGTCCTTGTTGTACGTCACCTCGCCAATCAGCTTGAACTTGGCGTCAAACTTTTCGGCAAACCCGGCCCGTAACGGCTGGTACTCCTTGCGCCACTCGAGCGTCTTCTGCAACTGCGCGGCAGCCGGCTCGAGCGCATAGTCGTTAGCCTTCAAGTACTTGCCTGCCAAAACATAGGCGACTTTCTCGTCGTACAATTCCGCAGAGGCGTCAAGCTGGTAGCCATACAACTCACTGTAACCCGCTTTCTTGATTATGCTTGGCAATTCGGCAAAGAACTTGTCCTGCTCCTCTTTGTGGTCGGCCATTGTGTTTGTCTTTATTCGATATCAACTCCACGTTAAAAACGCATTGCTTAGGAAAACGCACCCCAAAAAATATATTTCGGGGGTCACCGCGCCCCGCACACGCAGGCTTGGTCCTGTCAAGTAGAGCACGGGAATGTCTACGAGCTACGGATGTAAAAAAAGCATAACAATCTCGACAGAGTGTAAACATCAGCTCTCACAGAAGCCTCGTAGTATACACTACTCCTATACTTCTATTCAGCTTGCCATTGGTTCCCCACTCCCTTGGGCTTGGGCCCACCCTGGTGGTTCCTGCCACGCTCCTCAAAAGGCTGAAAATTAACCGTGTCTGGCCCAAAAGAACTAACCGTGTCGGACCCCACAAACCAACTCACGCCATGCAAACAAGAACCCTCCTCATCGTGTTGGGCATCTTGTTCCACCTTTCGTACCTCTGGTCGATCTTTGACATCTACTTTGTCTCGCCATTGGTCCATGGAATGTCCCAGCATCTTTCGACTGAGTCTGCCCCGGCCAAGAGACTCTTCTTGATTGTCGGCGATGGACTCAGAGCAGACACGACTTTTGAGAAGATCAACTATAACGGTACGGAGCAGTACCTTGCACCTTTCTTGCGGTCTGTTGTTTTGAATAACGGAACTTATGGCGTCTCGCACACCCGGATGCCAACGGAGTCCAGACCGGGCCACGTCGCGATGATTGCCGGGTTCTACGAGGACGTCCTGGCGGTGACCAAGGGCTGGAAAGAGAACCCCGTCGACTTTGACAGCGTTTTGAACCAGACTCGCCATACCTTCTCGTTTGGCTCGCCAGATATCTTGCCGATGTTTTCTACCGGTGCTTCTGACGCAAACCGCATTGACACCTGGATGTACGGGCACGAGTTTGAAGATTTTACCAAGCTGTCGATCGAGCTCGACGCGTTTGTATTCAACCATCTTGACTCATTGTTTGCTAATGCCTCTAAGAATGCCACTTTGGATAAGCTCTTGCGCTCCGACAAGGTGGTGTTCTTCTTGCACTTGCTCGGCTGCGACACTGCGGGCCACTCGTACCGCCCCTACTCGCCAGAGTACTACGAGAACGTGCGCTATATTGATGCCCAGACCAAGAAATTGGTTAGCAAGGTCGAGAAGTTCTTTGGTGACAAAGAATCGGCCTATGTGTTCACTGCGGACCATGGAATGTCTGCCTTGGGCTCCCACGGAGATGGGCATCCTAACAACACCCGGACTCCGCTCATTGCGTTTGGCAAAGGTGTCAGCAAGCCCGTGATTGACCACAGTCTTCCGCCATATGAAGAGGGTGTTAAGGACTGGAACTTGGATCACGTCGCTCGCCACGATGTGAAGCAAGCCGACATTGCGTCGCTCATGTCGTATCTCGTGGGCATCAACTATGCTGCGAACTCCGTGGGTCTGCTTCCGCTTGACTTCATTGACACTGACGACTTGTCCAAGCTCAAGGCGTTATACAGCAATGCTTTGACGATTAAGGAACAGTATCATGTTAAGGAGGCCGAAGTCTCTGCTGCGCAGTGGAGATTCAAGCCATTTCCTGGGTTTCAGGAGACACCGGAGGAAGCAATCTGTAAAGAAATCGAAGCCATCATTGCTAGCGGAGGGGATGTTAAACTCGGCATCACTCTTTCTAGAGAGCTCATCGAAAAATCTTTGGACGGTCTTACCTACCTCCAAACATACAACTGGCAGCAGCTCAAAACCGTCGTCACTCTTGGCTTTGTCGGTTGGATCCTCTATGCGTTCTTGAGTTTCTTGAAACTCTTTGTTGTGAAGCACGTGGACACCCCAAGTTCTCTCCCAAGCATTGCCTTCTTTGTTGCTCTTGGTGCAAATCTCGCGGGTGTCTTCTACTACCAGAATGCTCCTATTAACTACTACATCTATGGTGCTTTCCCTGTCTACTTCTGGCAGCAGATCGTCGAGAAGAAAAACGTCCTTGTGGCTGGAGTGCCGCGCTTTTTTGCTGGAACCAGCAACGCTGGACGTGCTCTCATCTTTGTCTCTATCGTCTCGATCTTTGAATGCATCACCTACGGTTTCTTCAACAGGAAGATCTTTTCGATCCTTTTTGTGTTCCTTGCGTTCTACCCATTGGCGATTGGCGATACCAGAAAGAGAACCGCTGCCTGGATGGTCACATGCTTTTACATGACGATGTTCACCTGGAGTGACGCCATCAAGACTGAGAGCTTGCTCGAGATAAACCTAGGTGCTGGTTCCATCTTGGTAATGTCTGTGGTGGGGTACTCCCAGGTGGCCGCCAAATTTGATTTCCACACTAGACTCTTGATTTTGACTCAGATCCTCTTGGTTGTGGCTTCTACTGTTGCTACTAACATCTCTGCGGTCTCCCTCCAGGCCAGAACAGGTCTCCCGCTTTTCTCGCAGGCACTCGGCTGGATCACCATTGTGCTCTCTTTGCTCTTGCTCCCTGTGCTTCACAGTTTGCACTCGCACCCCGACCTCTACTTGCGTCTTTTGATCATCTTTCTTGCTTTTGCGCCACTCTTTGTGATTCTCACCATTTCGTTCGAGTCGCTTTTCTACGTTGGCTACTCTGTGTTGATTCTCCAGTGGATCAGCATAGAGACCCACTACAAGAGAACGCCAGGCGAGGACTGGATTCAATGTTTGCGGATTAGTGTCATTGGATTCTTTCTCTGTCAGATCGCGTTTTTCGGAACTGGTAACATTGCGTCGATCTCCACCTTCTCGCTCGAGTCTGTCTACAGATTGATTCCCGTGTTTGACCCATTTTCCATGGGCGCGCTCTTGATGATCAAGTTGGTTGTGCCATACGTGCTTCTCAGTGCCGGGTTGGGAATTATCAACGTGGCGTTGGACATCCAGACCTTCACGATCTCCACGTTGATTATCAGCATCAGCGACCTCCTTAGTTTGAACTTTTTTTTCCTTGTCAAGACCGAGGGAAGCTGGTTGGACATTGGTGTGACAATTAGCAACTACTGCATTGCCATCCTCAGTTCTCTTTTCATCATCATTTTGGAATTTTTCAGCCACATTGTGTTGAAAGGGGTAAACTTGGGCGAGGTCAAGCAAGAGGCGGAGCAAGCTCTCAAGGAGAACACCAAGAAGGTCACTAAGAAGTCTACCAAGAAGGCTTAGATTTAGGATTCACATTACAGAATTTAGATGATATCATTTTGCACGTTGTACCTCTGTAGGCTTTGGAAACCTTTCGGGAAAATAAAACGGGCATGGCGCCGCTGCAAACGCACCTTTGGCATTTTGCCACAGACTCTAGAGGCACCAAAGGCATCGCAGCACAGCTTTCAGGCACGTTAGCCGGGGTAAGTGAGTAGTGTAGTCAGAGCACAATTGAACCAGCGATTGTCACAAGGCCGTGCCTGGCGTGTCATGCTGAGCAAAGTATCTCGGCTAAGTGATGCATGCATGCGTTAGATCTACTGTGTAAGCGATCTTAGTTTGTTTCAAATGAATACACCTACTCTACGTATTATATGCACTCATCATCGGCCATACCTCACCATTCTCGACTTTGTTTCCAAAATCGGCGGATCTTCAAAGTTTCACGTCCGCATCTCCTAAAGAGGTCGGTGGACAGGCGGTGCCTTGCCGCTGTACTCAGGGGCTGTCGATCTTTTCCTATTCCGTCGGGCAGCAACCAAGAAAAGCGCAGAGATAGGAGGCGGAGCATTCTCATAGGTTTTCAACTGGTATGTATTTTTAGTTAGCTTTCAAGTAGTTGGGTTGTCGCCACTTGGTTGTAGCTCCAGCCAAGGCGTATTTCGTTAAGGTTCGACGATCTCAGCCGCTTGCGGCAGGGATTGTTTAGCTAATTAAAGAAGCTAAAATGGGCAGGTCTAGTGCGTTGAAAAGTTTTAACAATAGAATTTTTTTTTACTGTATTAAACGGCTATCCCCGGTGAATCTGGGCGTACTCTGCCAACAAACTGATCTGATGCAAAAATAATAGAGTAATAATTGAAAGATAATTGCCAAGATTGTCACATGTTCAACTACCACGGCCATGCAGTGCAATTGCTTGGAGCACGTACCTAGTGCAGGCTACTTACCGTTCAGACGCGCTCCAAGAACACACACTGATCAGCAAAATTGCACCTTAATCAGTAGGGAATACTGGTGATTGGCGATTAAGGGTCTGGTAGATCTGGCTTGACAATCGCACGTTTCTCAGTCACAACTAGGGTAAATTGGCACGTTGACGAAGAGTTGCCAAAATTTACTAGCATATGCCATTCAGAGGCTCAGAAGTGCCCGGAATTTGGCAGACATACGGTCTGACAAATCAATTATAATAGTCCCGTTACTTATTCGGGCTCTCAGGCTCGATTTTTATTAGCAGCGGCCGGGAAACTTGCCAGTTCCGTTCTTAATAGGCAGCCCCATCATATGCGAGGCCTAAAGCCGCCTGCCGCCCGGGACCGCCCCAGAAGCCCCCGCTATGCCGCCGGTCCAGCCAACTCAACAGGCCGCTCTACGGCGCCTCTACAGCCACTCGTACACGCATACCCATCTGGTAAAGTTCTCCTGAACAGCTTCCTCCAGGTTTAGTCTTTTCGTATAGCACGCTGGAAATTTATGTCAACATTGATAGATCGCGTTAGCTTGCCCCCGCGCACTCCACTTCATATCTCTCAAATAATGTCACATTCATATCGCACTGTCTTGCTGATGCTCGCCAGTGCTCAACAGAAGCCTTCCAGCGTAGAACGTGCCCCAGAATACCGCGCCCCAAGCAGGCACCAGGTGTCTTAGAATTGGGAAATAAATGTCTCAGAAACGGCACAAGGGCCGCATGTGTCTCAGATGGCTCAATTTACGAGCGAGAAGTGGAAATCTCATTGAAAGGGCCGCATGTGGGTGTGTCTGGCACTATTGTACAGGCGACCGGCACTACAGACAACCCACTGATGTTGTATGCTATTGTAAAGGTTTTTCCCACGCGGAGACTTGGGGTACAATGCAAGCACACGAAGACGTCGTAGAGTTGGCCGCGGAATTTGTTGTTTTGACTTGCCGCAAAACTTCTGTATGCGGAGCTCTATAGCGAGAAACAGGGTATTGAGATTTCGGGCCAGATTAGTCGGCAGAGCTTGTCTCAAACGCTCTCGAAGCTGCACAAGTCGCCCCGGCCAGCAAACTGCGGCGCCACGCTTTCTCGGCCGCCTGTTGTCCGCAACAAAGTAGCCCTAAATCGCAGTACACCGAAACTTGTACTCTGAACCTTATACCACTTGCCCTCACGCTCTGACGACCTCTTCGCTTCCTCTCTGACGCTTTCCATTTTCTTTCTCCCTTATACGCTGCCTGTTTTTCATGCGCTTCCTGCTCTCTACCACTTTCTGCTCACATTGTTTTCTCGCTTTGTCTTTACGTCTGGGCGGCTCGCCCCAAACCGCCGGCGTCGCGCGCAAGCGTCCCACCGGCGGCCCAGGGCGTCGCCTTACATGTGCGTTCCCCACCGACTTTCCATACTGATTTTTCGAACCCGTTCGGGCGCATCCGCGGCGTTCTACTCGGACTAAAGCACTTTTATCTCTTGTATCTTGCTAATCCTGATGTTAGACCGCAACATCAAAGACACCCTGAGACATGATTCAGACCGGATCAGAGACCTGAGCCTACCGTATCGGAGTCAAACGTAAACATAGATCTCCAACCTACAAACCTTTGGCCAACAATTCTCCTTGCCCCATCTCAATCGTAAATCGTAGGCGCCTTCTCCTCCCAACCTTACAGAATCGCCCAAAGAGCATGGGTGATCACCACAATGCGCAGAGCCGAGCTGCCGAACCCGGAAACCAGTAAACAGTGCAGCCCATCGCAACGGTACGCAGTGTCTAGCAACTTGCAAACACCCCCGCTTTAAAACACCGTCAAAGACGAAACCTAGATAGGCTGTTGACACCTTCTAGAAATCGCGCACTGTGCCCGCCCCAAAGCCTCCCAAAGGAACAATGCAGCCCATCGGCCGCCCACCACAGGCATGTCTCACCTGCGTATGCCGCCCACTACGCTCAACTTGGGTATGTCCTGTGCTCGCAGTGGGAAGTCGCTGGAGGAATCACCATACGAGTTAGCGGCTAACACAAAAGAGCCCGAGTCAGCCCCCAGCAACATCGCGCCATTCACCGGCCCTTCGACCGGCACCGCCGAAGCTCATCTCGGTACTCGCTGCTCTTCCCATCTGGCGTGCCAGCCACATTGTTTCCCAAGCCGGTGCTCACTGGTCCCAATTAGTCCTGTAACTTCTTCTCCCACGACCCTTCGCCGTAGCCTGGCTCCGCCCCAACTCAGACCCTCGGTATCCCCCACCTTTGCTCCACTGAGACTGGCCCTGGGCTCAGTGAGACTGGCACAAGAATGGCCCTTAGACCGGCTGCGGCACGCCTGAGACAGTCAAGTAAGGCCATGACTTGAGACCACTGCCTAAGGGCATGGTACAAACCCACTAGGTGAGACACTCAAGCTAGACCGTGATCCGAAACCATTGCCGCCAAGTGAGACCATGATCCGAGACGATCTTAGACCATCTAGCAGCTCAGACATCCCTTGCACAATGTGACCACCGCCTGAGACCTTCCCACGCGGAAGGTCTCAGGCGCCTATACCATCTAAGACCCTCCTGAGACCTACAGCGCATCTTCATCGTGTATTACTATATGCCTTGAAGGCTGATCGGAGTCGCCCGTATGTTGCAAGGAAGCAACTTTGCAAGGCGTTTTTCAAACGGTGCTAAGCAAAGTACAAAAATGCCTAGCACCGTGGGAGGCACTGAGTCAACGGGTGCACGATAAATGATTCTCAGCGCATAACACGGTTAGTGACTCACCGCTCAATGCACCGCGCTAACACCGTCGAGCTTCTGCGAGATTAACTAGTGCCACTCACGGCCAACTTCTGCAAATGAGCCATGAACGTCTGCAAAGAGACATCATCAGTCAAAACGATGGCACTGCCCGACCCGGCGTTGAATGGGTCCTGCTGCTGGTAAGTGTTCGACGGGTTGAGGCGCGAGAACAAGAACCGCGCCTGCGATCCGCCAGCCTCGGTGTCAATGAACCGCGGCAACGGGAATCGGTCCACCAAGAGCTCGGCAGCCTCCTTCTTTGGCTCCTCGAGGAAGTTCTTGAAATCCTCGTACTCTGGGTTCTCGTGATACCCGGCCTTCTTCCAGGCGGCCACTGTCTCGCCTCTGTAGATCAAAATGTGGAAGAAGGTGTCCAAGAGGAGAATGGTGTCCGGCTTGACGGAAACACTGTCCAACAAGACAGGCTCTGGCTCCTCGCCCGTCGCAAACGAGGTCAACGTCGGCTGGATCATGATGAGCGAGTTTGTGGTGTCCTCGCGGGTCAACACGTGGCGGTAGAACGCGGTCTCGTCGGGCGAGTTGTTGAACACCTGCAAGAACTGCGAGCGCCGCAAGTAGAACATGAATTGCGGGTACATCGAAAACGTCGGGGAAAGACGGAAACTCTCTGGATTGTCTTTCTGGTAGTCCGCGTACTTCTGGCAAAGGCGGATCAACATCCGGTCGATCCAGCGCAAGACGTCGGCCCCGTCGTCCTGCTCGGCCTTGAAGACGGCAATGCGTGACATAAGCACCGCCGCCGCCTCCTGGTCAAATGACTGGGTGACTTCGATGTCGCCCTGGGTCGCAACCGGCTGGTTGATCGTGGTGACACGTGTTCTGTAACTACCAGAGGCGTGCTGGTAGTTTGTGATGAACTGGATGTACGCGCCCTTTGGCCCGGCGTTGACGTTCAGACTGGCGTTCGCCACCTCAAAGAACACCGAGACCGTGTCGTTTGGCGTCACCAGGCACAACTTCCACTGGCTGGTGCCGCCGATGCCGATCTCGGCGTCGGTGACATTGCCACCAGACTTCTTGAGACTCTGCGCGTGGCCAATAAGACCAGAGATCTTGAGCTCCTTGGAAGTCTTCACCTCAAACGTACCGTTGAATCCCATCTGTAAGTACCCGTCGTCGTCCTTGTTGAACATTCTCAAGAACGACTGTTTGAAGATGAATGTGGTGAACGCATCGGACAAGACGAGGGCACCACCAGTCAAGTTGGAGAGCGACTGCATCTCCAGCATTCCAATCTGGTCGTAGCAACCAGCGAAAATATCAACACAGTGCCCGTTGGTGGCAATGCGCTCCGCCAACAGCTCGTAAAACTTCTTCGCCTTCTTGAAATGCTTGGCAGTGTCTTTGTCGACATCGTTGTGCGACCGGATCGGCTCCTTGAGCTCCGGCCCGACAATGAGACCCGGCTCGAGGGTGCCAGGACCAGCAGAGAACAACATGATGCGGGCTCCAAAACCGGCAAAGCCGGCTTGCAAGAGGGTGGCAGCAATGGACACAGCAGCACCGGTGGATCTGATTGGACGCTTGCCGTTGGCAATTGGCCATGGGTCCTTCTTGAGACCCTCAATGAGAGTGCTAAGCCCGAATTCAACCTGCTCCAACGGAAGGAAGAAGCGGTTGAGGTTCGCGCCCATCGTGGTCAGCCCCGAGAGCATCTCGCCAAGGGTCTTTGCCGGGTAGTCCTTGTCGCCTCTAAACACGTACGACTTCGGGCACGTCTCGTAGCCGAGATCGTGCACCTGGACCATGGTGCCGTAGGTGATGATGCCCACAAGCGCGTTTGGCGGCATCAAGGTGAGGGCAATGCCAAGGGTCTCCTTCAATGCCTCAAGGTTGTCCTCGTCCTGGCACAAGTCGACGACAAGACAGAACACGGGCGGGTTCTTGACGGGCCGCAACGACACGTACTCCATGGTCAGGCACTGCGCGTTGAGCTCGAGCGGGAGGAACTCGGTCGAGATGTTCTGGTACTGCGCCGGGAGCGGGTTTCTGTTGCCACAGAACGGGCAAAACCACAACTTGGACCGGAGCTCGATCTGGCAGTACGGGTTGAGTACCGCCTGGCACGAGTTCGCGCACCGGAACGGGTCGTAGTTCGCGATCGGGAGGTCCTCCTTCTGCTTTAACGGGGTGTAGACAGCACCGATAGGCACCACGGTGCGCGCCGCCTCGGCCTTGGTCGCGGGTAAGACGTTCCACGAGAGACGCACGCCGTTCTGGTCTTCACCAGCTTCAAAGTTCTGAAATATTAGTAAATGCATAAAAATGGTATGTGTGCGTTTAATTAGGCGGTTCTAGGACAATGCTCATCCAGAAATCTTACTCACCATTGTAGTGATGTTCTTGGTTGTCTTTGGTGAGCTGTTCAGTTTCAACTTTCACGGGCCACATGTACCGCCGGGTGACCCCGACATATCATATGCCACGCATTGGTCCTGCCATAGCCACTTGCTACACAATGCTTCTCGTCTCTCTGGCCGATGCCACATACTTGAAGAGTGAAAAGCAGGTCTTGGAAGTCACCAGCGACAGCATCAATGCTGTCACTGACGAGTCTAAATTTGGCACCCTTCCAAATCCCACTGAGATCGTGGGCGTCCTTGGGGTGATCGACTTGAAGCTTGTGAGATATCTTATCACCATCAACGCCGCCGTCAAGACCGGTGAGCTTGCCGGGCAAGATGTGTTCAAGGTGACGAGCACCACGATTCTCCCGTTGTCAACGAGCAAAGTTTACGACTCTGACGAGCACGAGTACTTGAAGCTTTTGCAGTTCCAATTGGACACCCTGAACTTTTTCTTCTCGCCAGGCTACGACCTCACCAATTCTGCGCAGCGCAACTTTGAGGGCCGCCCCGTGGACACCCGTTTTTTCTGGAACCACCACTTGGCTTCGCTTGTTCCTGGGTTCGCGACGCCAGTGATCCAGGGCTATGTGAAGTTCCACACCGAGATCATCGACGGGCACGAAGTCCAGTTTGGCTTGGTCACCCGCAGATCCCGGTTCAGGGCGGGCACTCGTTATTTCAGAAGAGGTATTGACAAGGACGGCAATGTTGCCAACTTCAATGAGACGGAGCAGATTCTCACCTATGGCAAGACCATTTATTCCTACTTGCAAACCAGAGGCTCCGTCCCTGTCTACTGGACAGAGATCAACAATCTCAAGTACCGGCCGACGCTCAAAATTGGCCAGGAGAGTTCTAATTCTGCGACTGCCAAGCATTTTGACGAACAAGTCGCCACGTACGGCGAGAACTACTTGGTCAATCTTGTCAACCAGAAGGGGTACGAGCTTCCTGTGAAGGAGGCCTACGAGAACGCGGTCAAGCAGCTTGCGCACCCACATGTCAAGTACATTTACTTCGACTTCCACCACGAGTGCCGCAACATGAAGTGGCACCGTGTGGGAATTCTCCTCGAGAAGCTCGCCGAGTTGGGTCTTAGCTCGAACGACTATTTTATCGGCACTTTTGATGGGAAGTTGGAGACTTTGAGAAAGCAGTCACATGTCGTCCGGACCAACTGCATGGACTGCCTTGACAGAACGAACGTCGTCCAGTCCACTTTGGGCCGCTTCTTCTTGCAGAGCCAGTTGGAGGAGGCCAAGATCATTCCAAAGGGGGTCGCCTGGGACAGCAGCAAGAGCTTGAACTTTGAATTCATGAACTTCTGGGCCGACAATGCTGATGCGGTCAGCAGCGTGTATTCCGGGACTGGTGCGCTCAAGACCGATTTCACCCGTACTGGACAGCGCACCAAGAAGGGGGCCTTTTTGGACTTCACCAACTCGGTCACCCGGTACGTTCGCAACAACTACAAGGACGGCGCTCGTCAAGATTCTTTCGACTTGATCCTTGGTGGCTTTACTCCACGTGGCTTGCTGCGCTCCCCGTTTGCCGACAACAGACCGTACGACATCAGGCTCGCCCTCAGTGTCTTCCTCATCTTCTTGTCCCTCTTGGTGGCGGTCTTTCTCAAGGCTCTTGTCTACGGCTTACACACCAAGCAGAAGGGGTTCATTGTGGTGGTGCTTGCCGGTCTTGCTGCGAGCGGTTTCTTCATGAACGTGAACGGGCTCCAGATCGTCAACTGGCCTAAACTTGTTCCGTTGCCGTTCTTGAAGACCGAGCCCGTCTACAAGGCAGGCAAGTTGCAGGGAGAAAAATATCTCAAAAACCCAGATTATTAGAACTGCAATGGCAAAGTTTATAAGCAGTGCACTGGCGAAGTCTGTGGGCTGTAGATTAGCCTCCATCAAACTTCCAGCAATGCTCTAAACTGCTGCGCCGCGGGATACTTGACCATCTTGATTCCGACACGGACTGCTCTTCACTACTTTAGTATCTTCATTTTCAGTTGCTCGCTATTGGCGATCTTGAATTATGGCTTTTAGACACCGTCATACTTGTGAGCTCGACTCACAGCTTATAGACACCGTCAATATTCAATTTGTTATCATGCCAACCACCCGCGTAAACCTAAAAGGGGCTTCTTCATATCTGTCTCATCGGCCAATCGGCACATCTAGGACAAACCTAATTTTCTTGCTTCTACCCAATACCTACCCCACGATGTCCCACTTGTCTCATGCTTGCTTGCTGTTGCTGATTGCTGTGGTTACGCAGCCCCGCGGCGCAGTATGGGGTCTGAAAAATCCGGGCGGCCTTGCCATTCGGGTCTTACTAATACAACCCGTATCCAATCCAAAATGAACAGAATCTTCACCACAGCAGCTCGCCGTTCGGCCCCGGCCATGAGACGGGCCGTGTTCAAACGCACTATCACCGACAAGGTTTCCACTGCCACCCAACCGGCCAGGGACTCCGCCAAGTTGCTCTTCCCATTGTCGATTGCGGTGGGTCTTGGGCTTGTGTTCCAAGACCACTTGCCGTTCAGCTTCTTTGACGACAAGGCGCTGAAGGAGCTCAAGCAGCACGTAGAGACTGAGAAGGTCGAGCATTCTGGCCCGCAGAAGACCGAGAAGGACGACGAGCAGAAGGAGGCCGAGGAGAAGGATGCCAAGGAGGAGGAGGCGAAGGAGAATGACAAGGAGGAGTCTAAGGACGACAAGGAGGAGACTTCCGAGGACAAGCCAGCCACTACCGAGGAGAAGAAGGAGTCTGAAGGCGACAGCCAGGGTGCTGAGCAGACCGGCAAGGCCAGAGAAAAGCAGGCCGAGAGAGAGACCGAGAACCCGTCGAAGAAGCAGAAGGACGACACTGTGTCTGCTGACGAGGGAAAGGAAGACAAGACCGAGGATAAGAAGGAGGACAAGTCTGAGAAGTCTGAGAAGTCTGAGAATGACGACGGTAAGTCTGACAAGTCCGAAGACAAGTCCGACAACGCTAACGAGCAGCAAGCAGCTTATAACCCTGAAACCGGTGAGATTAACTGGGACTGCCCATGTCTCGGCGGAATGGCCAACGGTCCGTGCGGGGAGCAGTTCAAGAAGGCGTTCTCGTGCTTTGTGTACTCGGAGTCCGAGCCTAAGGGAATCGACTGCATTGACGCTTTTAAGGAGATGCAGGGCTGTTTCAGAGAGCACCCGGACGTGTATGCCGAGGAGTTGAGAGACGACGACATCCCGGTGGACGATGCCCAGAAGGAAGCCAAGGACAACGCCAAGCACGGTTTTGAGGACGAGGAGAAGAAGGAGGAGAAGAAGTCCGAGGAGCAAAAGGAGGACAAATGAGTATTGTCTACTGCATGTACATAGCCGCATGCGTAGCATGCTATAAAGACATTTGATTCGAGACGTTGTAGACATTTGAATCTTAGAATATAAGCTGTCAAGTCACGGTGCTACTTGGAATGTAAGCTGTCGAGTTACGGTACTACTTGTACAGAATCTACGTCTGCAAGTAATATGGAGCGTTTTTTTTAAGCAGCTTGGGTAACATATACTTGGATACTTGGACTGTGATTGCTTGTATGACATATGCTTGGATTACGATTACTTGAGTAACATACTGTCTAATCATGACATCTCTTTGCGCAACGCCATTGCTTCGCAATAATGTGCCGTGCTGGTCAATTGATGTAGTGTCCCAAATCATCCAACGAGATTGGCACATAATCACCCCCGCTTAGCACATACAACACGTCGTCCGCGATATAGACAGATAGCTTTCTCCCAGTCATAGCTCTCGCTATCAGGTACCGCGGGTATCCGACGTTGCTTGGCAGGGTGTCTGGAATCATCAAGAGTTCGCGGTCTAAACAGTAATTTTCCACAACGTCCTTGAATGTCTTCATCAACCTGTTGTTCGAGACACTGCGCAAGTCGGGCAAGGACAGCACTTCAAAGGGAGAAGCAAGAGATTTTCTGAGGAACGGCATGATGCTGTCGACTGATATTCTGGGAGGAATTCCAGGGAGCTGAGCAGTATCATTTTTCAGACTTATGTGTTGGTTAATCGCCTCTAGCACCTTCCTCGTGGCACTCTCAATTACCGGCACGCGTATGTCGCCAATCTGCTCTATAAAAGTGCTGATCATGGATTGTTGGTTCAAATAATGTGCCACCAAGTCGTATTCTTTTGGCGATTCCTTCAAGGCTTTCCCTAGATTCAATGCCAACTTTGGCAAATAGTACTGGGTCAACACCACCTCGAAGCAGTCACCGCGACCATCCGGTTTCAAGTACTGCGTCAACGAGGCAAAAATATCGAAGAACAAAAACTCAGAACCGTTGCCTATTTCAAACTTGCTGTTTTCCAACTCATTGAGAAGTGCCTCGGTGAGAACAAGACTGTACTCGGCTTCGTTTTTAAACTTTTGAATGTACACCGAACGAGGCTCTCCGTCTAGCAATGAGCCAAAGCTGAAGGTCGAAAAGTACTCTTGGAACCGGCCAAGTAGCAAAATCTCAAGCTCTTTCCGTAGTTCTTCGTGCAAAACTGCTTCGCATGAAGTTTCTGACTCATCAAGGCTCTCGTCCAGCAGTATTTGAGGAACAAACTCGCTGATCTGGGCAACCAAGCGGGGCTTAACAACTTGAGCCTGTATGTAATTCGATAGCTGTGCAGAGATCACAGGCTTCAATGTCTCAAGGCCATACGTTATGGTTTCATTGGTTTGCAGCGCAGTGTCCCAGTTCGTTTCCACATATGCCACGAACTTATCATATGCAAGTTGAGACACAGCAGAGTCGACAATGTCGTCGCCAAAAAGTGCCCTGAACAGCTTTACTTCACTATCTAACACTTTGTGATTGCTGGGCCAATTTTTGAACAACTCCGTTACCTTTGCCTTGATCTCAGTGTACGCCAAGTTGTCTAAGTTCTCAGAGTGGTTCACCATAACGGAAGTGATGTCTCGAAGCGAAGCCAAACTTTGTACTCTATCAACAGGAATTTCCCCTTCATCACTATCCTCATCCATTTCGTAGTCATCTTCTTGTCTTCTTCCAAAAAACGGCTGGTACTTCTGTTCTGCTGCTTCCTCTGGCTTCTCCTCCTTGAGTACTAACCCTTTGACTAACAGTATTGCCAACTTCAAATCTTCCAGCTCACTCTTTGAATAAGTCAATGCCAGCTCATAAGAAGCCCTCTTCTTTGTTTCTTTCTTCAACTGCTGCACCATGCTTGCCAACCTCACTTTAGCGGACCCTACCTCATCCTTCTTACTGACAAAACTCACGCCATTCACAATATGAGTGTCGGAGTCCTCAGCAAGTAGAATTTTGGGAACCTTAATATCTAACATCCGCATGTCTCGTATCGTCTGCTCAAAGTCCACCTGCGGCGCTTCCTCTTCCGTTGCAGACTCCTCCTTCTCATCATACGCCCTCTCTTGCACTGCACCCACTCCCATCTTGGACGGCCGGAGCGTCACCTCGATCGGGTTCGCAATACCCTCACCATTCTTGCCCAACCCCTGGCCCTCCTTGTACCCCATCTTCTTGAGAAGAGCGGCTCCGAGGCCGTACTTTGCCTCGCTCATGATGTTCAGCTCTAAATGTTCAAGCTCGTGCATCTGCGCGTGAAATATGAATGACCCACGGCGATGGTATATACAGTGGTATATGAAGTGGAAAGGGCGTCCTAACTGTTTAGAAACTGACTCAATATTGTCGCAAGAGCCATTTTGTTGGAAATATTTTAAGAATTTTTGAATGAAAGAGTTGACTATTTAGGCGCAACTTTTATTTGTAGAAAGCACTCTTCACTGCTCCCTCAAGACTCAATTTTCAATTTGGATTTGCCAAAATGCAAAGTAAAACTGAACCCCCACAGTATTTAAATATCATAAAAAAAAAAAGTAGAATACAAGGTATGAAATTCAGAAACCCGAACAAAGGTTTTTATATTAAGGGAAGATGCATTGCTCAGCGAATGAAGTGTTGACCCCGTGCAGTGAACAGCTAACGTTGGTTGCTGCCCTACTGGCCTTGCCATATTTCTTCAACAACCGCAGTACATTAGTTTGGCAATATGAAGCTACAGCGACTCAAAAACATGCATCTAATTACATATGAAGCTCAGTGGCTATTTACATCACGCCTCCTTGGCTGCCTCCTCCTTGACATCGTCCTTCGGCTGCATATTCTCCTCATGCCCCTTCATGGTCAAGTACAACACCTTGGACGCGGTCTCCAAAGTGCTGGTCAAACCGTAGCCGCCCATCACAGTCAACAAGCCCACAAGCTGCGCCTGCAACTCCTCCTTGGCTGGCAACTCCTTGTACTGCTCCAACTGCCCCACACTGAAGATATCCGAGTCGACCTTCGCGCCGACAACAAACAACTTCTCCTTGGCGCCCGTCAAGACCTTCATCAACTTCTTGACCTTGCGCGGGTCGTTGTCTTTGAACGCTATCACGGCGGTCGGGCCGTTGAGCAAGGGGAACAACGGGTGACGCACTTTCAAGTTCTTCTTGGAGATGTCGGCGTCCGCAGGGTCCTCCTCGTTCGCAGACCTGAGGTAGACCTTGAACAAATTGTTTCTTATCACGACAAGCTCCCCACCGGCGTCGGCAATCTGCTGTCTGTAGTTCGCGCTCTCGGCCTTTGTCAAGTTGTTGCGATGCACCATCAACACAATGGGCGAGCTCTTCATGAGATTCGCGTAGTAGTCCACGAGAAACGTCTTGCGCAGGCCGACGTGTTTGAAGGTGTTTCTGACCGTGGCGTAGCCGCGCGTCAGCAGTGACAAAGCGGACACTGCCCTCGTAAAACCACCAAGTTTGAACATTGAGTCGTGGAAATAAACAGGGTGTGCTGTTGTACTCTTGTCTTTTGTCCTGTTCATGCATAGCTGAAAATTCGGCCCTGCAGTTACCCGGCAGATGTATAGCTGCGAGATGTGTGATTTGAGTGAGTCAAACCAGAGTTGGAAACCAACAATGAGCAGCGAACAGATTGCGAAAGATGCCTCTTTGGCTTCCACTGTGCTAAAAACCTTGACCAACAAGGAGCGCTCCGATGCGCTTGAAGCCATCTACCAGGGCATCAAACTGTCCAAGGACGAAATCCTCGAGGCCAATAAGCTCGATCTTAGTAATGCTGAGAAGAACAACTTGGAAGGACCTTTGGTCAAGAGACTCGACTTGGCACGTGGGGGCAAGTTCGAGGACATGCTCGAGGGGATCCGGCAGGTGGCGAACCTCGAGGATCCGATCGGCAAGATCACCTTGGCGAGACAGCTCGACGAGGGCCTCGACTTGTACCGTGTCACGTGCCCCGTGGGAGTGCTTCTCGTGATCTTTGAGTCCCGTCCCGAGGTTATTGCGAACATCGCGTCGTTGGCAATTAAGAGCGGGAATGCTGCTATTTTGAAAGGCGGCCGTGAGCTGACCGAGACGTTCCAGGTGCTAGCACGTGTTGTTTCGCGGTCCTTGGTGGGTACTCTGGTTCCTGAGAATGCGGTGCAGCTCATCAATACTAGAGAGGAGGTGGGCTCCTTATTGTCTCAGGACAAGTACATTGATTTGGTCATTCCTCGGGGCTCTAACGCTTTGGTCCGCAACATCAAGGAGAACACCAAGATTCCTGTGCTCGGCCACGCCGACGGGCTCTGCCTGATTTATGTCGCAGAAGACGCCAAGGTCGCGATGGCACGTGATCTCGTGGTCGACCTGAAGACCGACTACCCTGCGGCGTGCAATGCGGTGGAGACTCTCTTGTTTAATAAGGACTTTGAGGGTAAGGAGAAGGTGCTTGGAGCACTTGCTGACAAAGACGTGGTGTTGCACATTGACAGTCTGCTTCTTGAAACGCTTTCTCCAGAGTTCACTGCGCAGTACGGCCAGAAGATCCAGACTGCCACAGAAAAAGATTTTGAGACGGAGTTCGTTGACCTTGAGATTGCTGTGAGGGCAGTGGAGTCCTGCTCCGCGGCCATATCCCACATCAACCTCCACTCGTCAAAGCACACCGATCTCATCATCACCGAGGACGAGTCACGTGCCAACAAGTTCCTCAACGCCATCGACTCCGCAGGGGTGTACTGGAACTGCCTGACGCGGTTTGCCGACGGGTTCCGTTATGGTTTCGGCACTGAGGTGGGCATCTCGACCAACAAAATTCATGCGCGTGGGCCTATGGGGTTGGAGGGGCTTGTTTGTTACCAGTACCACATGAAGGGTAAGGGGCAGACTGTGGCGGATTATAGCAGTGGGAAGAGGGCATTTGTGCATAAGGATATACAGTTGTGAGTAGCGTCGAGATGAAGTCGAGGTGCTGTAGAGTAGCTCCCACATGCGTTGGCAATGTTCGGGGATGGGCAATACCATTTTCACCTTTCATACGTCGTCTTTTACAGAGGTCCACGTGCCCCTCTAATGAACGTGTCCTAAAATTTACAGGGCCTGTTAGGAGAAGAGGATTAGATATTCAATAAAACTTGTTCAAAGTCAGATGTATTGTGTATAGAGTAAGCCTATGCGCTACAACAGCTCAGGTGGTGCCTACGACCATCAAAACAAACGATGATGCAGAAATTAACACTTTGCAAAGCCCAAAGACTTGGCAAAATAGCGGTTCATGAGAAAGTCTTCATCTAATAAAGGGTATGGCTTCTGCTTGTATGCTATTGTCAAGACCCAGCTCATCACGTGACCGTACGGCGAGCCGGATCTACCGAGAGCCTCTTAGAAGACGAACAATGCTTTGCTCTCACTACAATTGGACAAAAATCTATCATTTTGATTAATATTATACCCACCCAGGAACTCGACAACATAAAGAATCACAAACAAAAACAACGCGTGTCGGCTGGAAGCAGACAGGGCGCGGAACACCCAACTGTGAGACAGCTCGTAGTAGCACCCTGCCACTGGCGGTGGTGCGCAGACATAGGTTGTGCCATTGTAAAAAATCAAAGCGGTGAGCGGTAGCAAGTCACTCCTGTAGTCATAAGATGGAGCACACTGGCGAAGCCAATGTTTTGCGTGCTGCCCACCACTGCTTTCTGCCCACCACTGCTTTCAGACATTAATCATAGTATAGCACTGCGCCGCTTCGTGCCTCGGTACTATATTATAATTTCATCCTCACTGACAATGGCCTGCTCGTTCTTCTCGCTCTG
This sequence comes from Saccharomycopsis fodiens, assembly GCA_002564235.1. Classification (NCBI taxonomy): domain Eukaryota; kingdom Fungi; phylum Ascomycota; class Saccharomycetes; order Ascoideales; family Saccharomycopsidaceae; genus Saccharomycopsis; species Saccharomycopsis fodiens. The sequence continues at coordinate 418,327 of JNFV01000003.1, forward strand.
CGCTGGCGGGCTCGCCATGTCCTCCATGACCAACACATCGTCGTCGTCGTCGTACTCCGGCGCCTTGTAGCCCGTTTCCTCCTCATCTTCAAAGTCGACGTCGAAGAAGTCGTCGTCAGACCCCGTGATCTTGGCGTACAACGCCTTGGCCTCGGTGATGACTCCGTCGTACGAGATCTCAGCGGAGGGCATCAGATCAACAAGGACATTCTTGAATTTCGGGCTCTCGCTGAAGAGCTTAACCCCCGTGTCTCCATTATGCGGAATCGCAGTCATCTGGGTGTACGAAAGCTTGAGCACGTAGTTAAGCTTGGCCTTAGGCGTGAAGTTCATGAGGGAAGAGCCCAACTTGACAGAGGAAATCAGTGGCATACCGTTCTTGATCTCGATGTCCTCGTTGTTGAGGAGTTCGTCTATGGAGCTTTCTCTGATGATGCTTTCTTCCAAAAGTTTGAGAGCACTCTCGAGATCCTCTCTAGCCTTTGTACCTGTCTCGATGGTGGAGAGGTACCACACGGCCTGTCCCTCTGGGCAGATCTGCGACCCACCGTTCATGACTATCACCTGAACAGCGTACTTGTTGTTGCAACGGAGCGAGCCCTCCGGAAACACAACAATGCCCGCATTTTCGTTCGCGCCAACCCACTCCTTGCAGTCCTTCGACACAATCGCCACCATTTTGTTGATCTCAAACGACGGAGCGTCGAACGAGTCTTCCAAAAAGTTAGGAACTTGCGAGGGAGAGATGACAATTTTTTCCTTGACCTTGATAGCCGAATTGTCGGAAAGCGTCAACACGTTATTTCCCTCATTATAGTGCGCAATCTCGGTGTTGAGCTTGTAGGTGGTGCCTGCCACTGCGGCCAGGCGGCAAAAACCCTGGGAAATCTCACCCGGCCCGCCGAACTTGGAATACAACACCGGGAAGCTGCCGTAGACGTCAAACGAAACAAGGTACCGCTTGATCCGCTGGAGCGCCTCGGGGGTGCGCAAGCCCTGGTGGGTGCACAAGCCGAGGGCGAAAATGAGCTCGTTGATCTGGGCCGCCTCGAGCTTGAACTTCTCATCCAAAAACTCACCAATCGACTTCGTCTTGTACGCGTCCCATACCTCCTTGTCGCTCTCCCAGGTGAGCACAAACTTGATGAACTTCATCAACAGGCGCTTCACTTTGAGCGAGAGCGACTGGTTGAGGAAAATGTCCTGCTTCGAGTTGCTGAGCTGCTCAAAATTGTCGTTCTCAAACACATGAAACGACGAAAGGCTCTGGAACTCGAGGTACTTGTAGACTTTGCTCTTGATGAGGAGCGAGAGGAGGTCAGACTTCGCAAACAAGATCTTTGGACTGAGATCAATCCCGTAGTCTTTGGACACAATGCGGTGCTGGCTGTGGCGCGGGATGTAGAGCGACGCGTTTTTGTAGCTCTTGTACCCGACCTTGTGCGCATTCACCTTCTTGACCCAGTCCTTGAGCTGCTCCACCGTGAGGGTCGCCGACGAGTCGCCGTAGTGCGAGTTCGCGTCAATGTGGAGCACGTTGCTCCCGCTCCAGGCGAGCGCGCTCGCGAGAATGCTCTCGACAAGTCCCGTGCCGGCAATGAGCACGTCCACCTCGTCAGGGGTGGTGTTGCTCGGCGGAAGCTCGAGGTACGCCAACTGCGGGACAATCTGGGGACGCGACCCGGCGAGGTTGGACGGGCGGCGCTCGGCCATCAGCTGGCGCCGCTCTGTGGCAGGGGGGTTGTAGCTCATTGGTAATCAAGGAGAATCAAACTAACGGAAAGAGATGAGGAAAACAGTGGAACAAACAAAATAATGACAAGCGGTGCAGCGTGGAGACCACTCCGTAGGAAAAATTTTACTTCCCTGTCAAACCCGCGGGCAGGGTTACCCGGGCGTCACTTAGGGGCAAGATCGCGCCAATTGTGGGGGCAAACTGGGACGGCGAGATAAGGCGCTGGCTAGTTTATGCACCGGCTGTGAAATGAAGTGGTTTAATATTGTTTCTTGGTGGGCTTTGGTGTCGCCGTTGATGAGGTTTCGGCCGTTTCATCACGTGGCGTGGACAATAGGAACCTAAAACCGGCGTTTCGCGGACCCATCGAGGCAGATATGCAGTAGTCATTCATAATTGCACGTGACGCAGATAAGGCGGAGAGAAGCAGTGGCGAGCAGTGGCGAGCAGTGACGAGCGGCAGCGAGGCGCTGCAAAACAGCCAAGGGTCTGCTGTTGGAAGTAGCACTACAAGTCCCGGGCCTGTTTCCAGTAATAGCTGTCAGAACCACTTCAGAATCACTTTAGAATCTTTTTAAAAAAACCCTCACAACTTTCCCAAAGAGTGCAGTTTTTTTTGGTGTTTTGCTCAACTTTTTTGACCTTGATTTAAGTTCCTCTGCCAAGAGGGGAAACTCAGAGGGGCCGCAGACAGCCGCGAGGCAGCCCGGCAGGTGCCACATCAAACGAAGATCTTTGACAGGAGGTCTAACAAAGGGTTTGTCTCTGAACTAGTCGGCGCATTGTTGTCAGATAATAGAACTCTTTTTTTAGGCCGAGGCGTCTGCTGAGAGTTCTACTGCTTTAGTAGGGAGTTACATTTTTTGCTTGAGGTTTGCTGCAAGATTATGACAGCTGTCCCAGCTGGGCGATGCAAATTTTTATCAAGTGCCTCAGTGGGACATCGGCAGGCGGCGCGCTTTTTTTTCGTAGCCGGGCGGATGCCAGTGATAGATACGCCCAATGCAAAAACTCAGCAGGGAGTTAGTTGCCTTCTAACAAGCATGTCAGAATATTAAATTCCTTCCGTTTTCCCATAATCGATTTATGGCATTTTTTTGTAGCATGCTTTGCCTGTTTTTTAAGTCTGGTGATTTATATAGAATGTCAGGTTAAACAACTCCTATTAGGCAGAACGGAATTCTTTGATTTTCCCGTGCTTGCGCCCTGCATTTGCCTTTGCTTTTTGACTTGCCATTGGATTCTGCGGCCCTCTTTTGCCACCACAGGCAGTGCTGCGGGCTTTGGCTTTTCGCTCCTTGCCGCTGGTACATGAATTTTCGAGATCGTAACTGCATGGATCGAGATTTGTAATAGCAGGAAACCAGAAGTTGCCAGGTGGGAAACATAGACCGGAAGCTGAATTTAGAAAACAAGGTTGTCAGAAAGTTATAAAAGAAAAGTCTCCCAGCAGTACCACAGACAAGCACCATACCACACTCCTTGTGCTACAATGCGCCTCGCCTTCTCATTAGTACCGCTCTTCGCGGTTGCTTTGTCGTTCGACCTTGCTGCCAACGAGCCGCCAGCTGTCAAGATTGACGAAAGACCAGCTGCCTCGGGCTTCATCGACCCCGGCAAGTGCACCGTCAACGACGGCTGCGATTATCCCTTTTCGACAATCGACGCCGTCAACAAGGAAATGCGCGCCGACGTCAAGTCGTTGGTGACCAAGGACTTCTTCAAGTACTTCAAGCTCCAGCTCTACAAGGAGTGCCCCTTCTGGCAGGAGAACGCCATGTGCTTCAGCCCCGCGTGTGCGGTGGAGCTTGAGCAGAGCCAGTTGAAGGATGACTATAGCTTTGAGGACACTGCGCCGGTCGTTCAATACAACTGTGACGCTGACTACTGCAACACAGGAGAAGAGCACATGGACGACGCGGTGTATCTTGATCTCACCATGAACCCAGAGAGATTCTCTGGCTACGGCGGCGAAGAGGCGCACCGCATTTGGAACGCTATCTACCTGGAGAACTGTTTCCAGCCCCAGACCGAGGAAAACGTGACCCCTGCGCCGCGCTTCACCAACAAGTACTTTGAGCTCCTTGCGCTGTGGTCCAACCGGTTCACCAGAAACCTCAACGTGAATAAACTCAATACCTTGATGAACTCGGCCGAGGACCAGTGTCTTGAAAAACGGGTCTTTTACCGTTTGGTCAGTGGAATGCACGCCTCGATTGCGACGCACCTTAGCTACGAGTGGCTTGACTTGACCAAGCGTAACGCCCATTTTGAGCCGAACCTTGCGCTCTGGATGGAGAGAGTCGGCTATTTTGGCGAGCGTTTGAGCAACATCTACTTCAACTACTCGCTCGTCACTAAGGCGCTCCTCAAGTTGAGCGAGCATCTCAACCAGATCCAGTTTTCCCAAGACAACGAGGAGAAGGAGTTGTTGGGCCGCATTCTCAGCGCGGTGAAACCCTACGAAGATTCCATTTTTGACGAAAAGTTGTTGTTCAACTACGAAGACGACTTGTCGAACCAGTTGTTGAAGGATGAGTTCCGCCTGAATTTCAAGAACGTGTCTGCGCTTATGGACTGTGTTGGATGCGAGCGTTGCCGCTTGTGGGGAAAGGTTCAGACCATGGGCTATGGAACGTCGTTGAAGGTTTTGTTCGAGTTGAACGAGGACCCGAATGCGTTTGATGTGAAGTCGTTGAAGCGCTCGGAGATCGTTGCGTTGGTTAACACCTTCGACCGGTTGAGCAAGTCCATTGAGATCATTAATTACTTCAGAGAGCAGTACAGACGCGAACAGCTCCACATGACTGAGGAGGCGCCAGTGACGGTTTCAAACGAGGACTCTGATAGCATTTCTTCTGAGAACCAGCGTGTGATCGACTACCAGCAGAAAATCTTCAAGCAGAGTTTGGCTCACGAAGAGGAGAACCAGAAGAAGATGGAGAAGGAGAGCAAGATCGTGAGATTGGAGGCCGAGGAGCCAGCGGAAACTGGGAAATCGGTCGAAGTTGAAGAGCCTGCTGCTACTGACGCCACGTCTAACGAACCCGCCGACTTCGACGAGATCGAACTTCCACTGTCTATTGCCGAGCAGAATGTCGACGAGTCGAAGAAGAAGTTGAAGGACATTCTCAAGGAGAAGAAGAAGAACTTCAGAAGCAGCGCTCAAACCGGCCAGCAGTTGGACGAGGACGAGGAAGACGAGGATTTTACGGGACTCACCTCGGACGAAATCCGTTACAAGAAGATTTTCAAAAATTCGATCAAGCTTAAAAAGTCCAAGAAACAGAGTGATAAGGTGTTCAAGGACCATCTTCTTGAGGTCATTGAGGAATTCAAGGACGTGTTCCGTTTCTTGTGGCGCTCGTACCTCGACTTTCCTAAGAATCTCTATATCATGGCGATGTCGCGGTTGGAAATTTACTGGAATGTGTTCATTGGGAACGAGGAATACTTTGTCAGAAAGGAGAAGGAGTTGCACAATTTGCATTAGTTCCGCGTGCGTTAGCACCTGCGAGCGTCCGCAACACCCAACTAACCCAGTGAAGACACTCCTTACATTACATAACTTAACAAAATCAGACTCTTTTAAGAGCTATAAAATAACGAACATATATGAATAAGTTTTTCATGCATCTATAACGGCGTAGCCACATCGTGGCACCTCTAATTAATCACTGTAACAACGCACCTTCAAGCACACTTCAAGTTCTACACGTTTGAGGTATGCCAAAAACAATACAAGAAACAACGACCGGCAACGACCAACACTGACATCGCAGCCCCGTGGCTTCGCCAGTGCACGGCTCAGTCATAGATTTCAATCGGCGGAATCCGATCAGAATTAGTAAAGTAATTATTGTTCTCCATCTCCTTGGCCAACCACTCGGTCGGAAACAATACTAAGTGCCCACAGATCTCGTTCAAAATCTTCTCAGCCGTCTTCTTGTCGTAAATCACCGACCCTGTGTTGTGGCGGAAAGTGCCTGCTCTCTTGCGGAACTTCCGTGGCGCGACATTGATCTTCGGTGTCTCTGGGTCTGGAGCCGCCGGCTTTGGCCCATCGACGCCCTCGTGGTTCACTTCAGCCTCGCCGTGGATCTTCAACTTGGCCTTGTCGTTGGAAATCTTGCCCGGACCGTCGCCCACAGCTGGGCCACCATTCATGATTTTCTCCTCCTCGATCATGTCATGGGTATCGTCATGATGCTTCTTCTTGAACTTGTCGGCGAGTTTCTTCTTTTTCGACTGGGAGTGGTCGCTGTCCTCGGAATTGCCGTTTTGGGCGCCACTCTGGACACCGCCCTTCCCGTTCTGTTTCCCGTTCTGCTCCTCCAACTCCTGGATCGAGATCGACCGCGACGTCTTCTTGTGATCCATCGGTGGTTTCTTAGGCTTCTCCTCATCATCACTCCAATCGCTCTCATCTTCCTCGCCAGAGCTTTCGGTCTGATCAACATCGACCTCCCGATCCTGCGCTAAGCTGAACGCCTGAGCCAAGTTGATGAAAGTCTTGTACTCAGCCCAGGTCTGCACAGTATCATCAGGCTGGCAGTGGAACACTGCCCGGTAGATCCGCGAGTTTCTGTAAGCGTTTTCGTACCAGACATCCTCATAAAACTCGCGGTCCAATGGGTCGGCGAGCGAGTACGGGTCGACAAACTTCCACTTGTTGATCTCCAAGTGGTTCGCAAAGAGATCGTCAATCGCGTCGTCGTTCAATGTTGTGATCTGGATGTCCGAGCTCGGAATAGGCCCGGCCACAGCAGAGCCCTTCTTTGGATGAAGCTCGCCTGAGCGAGTCACCACCTCCGGCTTGCTCTCTCCAGAGGAGGTACCGTTGACAGCAGGCGACCCATGGCTGGAGCCATGCTCCGACTCCTCTGGAATCTCGTCACTCGACCGACGCCCGCCGCGCCCGCTCTTCTTTCTTTGCAACTCGTCGCGCAACTCGATCTTGCCAGTGACCCGCTGGATGTAGTACACGCGCTTCAACATCTCCCAACGCTGCTCGGTACGCTGGCCCAAAATATCCTCCTCCTCGGGAGTCAACTCCTTGGCCTCGTTGCCGTTGAGAATCTCATCATCGTCCTCCAAAAAGCTCTCCAAGTCAACCGGCGGAATGAAGTCCAGGGTCAACTTGGTCAGCTGCAACGCCCACTTCTTCAACGTCAGGCGCGCGTTGAGCTTCATTTTCTCGAACGAGCGCAGATCGAGGTGGTCCGTGCCCTTTCCGGCCACGTCGTCTCTGTGGTGCTCGTTACCCTTGATCCGCGGGTCTGACGAGAACTGCTTCTTGTCGCGGATGCCGACGTTTTCAACACCGGCACGGTGGTTGAAAAAGTTGTAAACGGCGGGAACGACTGGCACCAGCGACGACGAAACAGCGCTTTTTGCCTTGGCCTCCAACTGCTCCTGGAACTTCTTCCACTTCCCAGTGCCCTCGGGCTTCTTCAACACGTGACGCGCCGCCAATTCCACCATCATCGACCGCATCAAGTTTTCTTCTTTTTGGAAGTTTTGGGTCTTTGCTTTCTCGACAGAGCCAAAATCAGACTTGACCTGCTTCTCAATGTTCTCGAACGTCCGCTCCACCATCTCTAACTGGTCGACGTCGATTCCGAGATGCTCACGCATCAACCGGAGCCGCAAAGAGTGCGCAAACTTACCGGCAAGATAAGGTTTGCCGTGCATCGTGATTGGGATCGTCTCCTTGTCAGTGACAATGGCGCAGACCTCGGAATCACGGTTACCTCTCATCGAACGCTCGTTGATGTTGGCCGAGCCAATGATGGCAGTCCGGTCGTCAACAATCATGGTTTTTGCATGAATGTAGAGCTGCTCAGTGACAAGCTTCTTGTTCGGCCCAATCTTGCCCCAGTTACGGAGCGAGTAGAACTGGATGTAGTCGTCAGGGTCGATGTTCATCATGCGCAACTTGGCAAAGATCGAGGTAGAGCCCCGGGAGATCGACATGTACTGGCATTGCATAATGATACGGATCGAAGAACCCTCGGCTTCGTCCACTTGAGAAGGAAATCCCGGCATCAATGGGATCACAATAACCGCACGCCAAGGAGTCTTCTCCTGATGAGCGCGGATGATTCTGTCGACAAGGGCGTCACCAATGCGGTTCTTGATAACAACGTTGTCCCAAGCACTCGCAGTGACAAAGAACTGGTTTTCAAGGTAGACAAAGTGGTCCGACGTCTCAATAAGTTTGAGGTATGCATTCTGGATCGAGTGCTCGGTCTCCTTGAGCCCTAACGACCAGTAGCCCGAGGACCGGAGCAACTGGATCTCGCACGTGCCCTTGAACCCAAGATTGTCGACCTCCTTCTGGGTGAGGTTTGTCGGCGGAGTGAGCAACGGCGTTGGGCGCGAGGGACGTTTCTGGCGGAGGAGGTAGTTCCAGCGCTGCACAAAGTGGCGCGACAAGTCCCGTGCCACATGGCCGGCGGTGACCATGTGGACGTCGTGCCAGGGCATGCGCGGCACCTGCTGGCGGTCGTACATCGAGTCGTACGGCTTCTCGAGGGTGTCGAAATCCTTGACACGCGGGTTCAGATAATCCTTGCCCGGGAAAATCTGGAACTTCTGGCTCTTCTTGCTGTTCTTGTCGGCGAAAGCGGTTGGCGCGTCGTCAACAATCACGTGGTCGGGAGTGTCGTACCGCCCGTAGCAGAGGTCGATGCCGCCAAGGAACGCAATTGTGTGGTCGATCACGAGCAACTTCTCGTGGTGCGCCCAGAAAAAGGTGTTCTGGAGGAACTGGTTTGGCGAGCGGATCACCCTGATGTTTTCGTGGAGATCCATAAGGGAGTGCTTTGTCCACGAGGAGTCGACAACCACGAATTCGCCAATATTACGATAGATAATAACGAAAATCTTGACCCCTTGCTCCGCCTTCCGCTTGAGAAGACGGTCAATACGCCACTCCTGATTACCATTCGCCGGCCGGCGCAAGTACAACTCCGGCGACAACCACCAGTCGTGGATAAAGATCACCTCTTTGGCCATCTCTATGGCGGACGACGCCGCCCACCAGTAGTCCCGCGCGTCGACAAACCACTGCGCAAAGCACTGTTCTCTGATCGGAGCAAACGAACCGAACCGGTGCGGCTGTGCCCACTCAGTCTTCGCCTGCATCATCTGAATCAGCCGCACCCACTGGTCCATCTCGCGCCGCGAGCGTGCCACCATCTTCATCTTCCGCTCCTTGTTTTCGACCGTGATGTTCAAATGCGGGGTGTAGCTTCTCTTGTGAGCCGCGTCTTCTCTGAACTCGTCGTCGGACGCGTCCAGATCCGAGTTATCAGAAATGCCCTTTTGAGCAGCGTCCTCGCCACTGGTGTTCACGGTGAACCAGTCGTCAACCAAAAACACTTCAAGAATGGTCGTCAGGTTTATAGTGGACACATACATGATGTAGGACTCTCTCACGCAGAACCATTTGAGGGTGTGCCGCTTGATCATCGCCCCGAGATCACGTGCCTTCAAGTGGCCGACCTTCCAGCCCTGCTTCTTGGCCGACGTTGCAATGAGCATGTTGCCCTGCTTTCCCTTGTACCCGGACTCGTTGGAGAGCAAGATTCCAACCGGAGAAAGCTCGAAAAAGGAAAACAAGCGGTTGCTCTGGGGCCGGAGCGCGAGCTCGAGGAAGAGCTTTATGAAGTACTGCTCCAATTTTTCAGTGTAGTCGCCCGATTTGGACAAGTCCTGCTTGGTGTGCAGCTGCCCTGAGAATCTGCTGACGAACTGGCGGAGGCGCAGGCCCTGGGTCGCCGCAGTATGGGCAGTGCTGCGCGAGGTCACGTGCAGAAGGGCGTCCGCTAGCTCGGCGTCGTCGTCGGACGAGTCCAGTGCTTCGTCGTCGGAGTTGTTCAGAGACAACGCCAAATGGTGGTGACCCTTGAGCTTTGGAAACGGCGGGAGCTCGATTTTTTTCAAATTCAATCCGCCCAGCGAGATTCTGGCTGAGACGATCTTCAAACGAGTCGCGAAGGTGACGATTTCCTTGTAACTTTTGAAGATCGACCACCGCGCTCTGTTCTCACCAACGCCGTACTCGAGATCAAACCGGTACTGCTTGTGCTTGTGCTTTGCGTGCAACAAGCCTCTTTGCTGCTCGTCGTTCTCAGTCGCGGCGCCGTCCGCAGGCACCGGCTCGGCGTCCGGCCCAATGACGTACTGCTGGGTCTTCTGCTGCGGCTGTTCGGTGACGTCGAAGATTTTCATCCCGACAAGGTGCGGGATCAACGGGGCGCGCTTCGTGTCGTGCTCGTCCAACAAGAAAACACTCAGGACAAGGTTCAGTGCAGTGTAGCCGAGGGCAAGCGAGTCGATAAGGAGCCCCGCGCGGCGCGCCGCGTACTGGTCCGCCTCCAGCATCCGGTCCTTCTTCATTTTGACCTGTTTCTTTTTGCTGGCAGGAGTTTGGGGCTGCTTTCTGTTGAAGTTGAAAATGTTGCTGCGCCAATCGGTCTCTGGGCTGAACTTCGAGATCTTCTTGTACCATGTGTTGTCCGTCTCAGACCGCGGGCCCTGGGCCAGTGGGTTCGCCAGCGGGTTCGCACCCGCGTTAGCCTGCTGCTGCTCGTTGCCAAAGAACTTGAACGTTGGCGTCGTCGGAGTCTTCTGCTTCAGCTTCTTCCCGCCAGGGCTTCCTTGGATCCCAGTGCCCTGACCTTTGCCCTTTGCTTGCTTGCGCCTGGCGTCCTTCACGTCCAGTGGCCCATCGTGCTGTTCGTGAGTTTTTGTCTCGTTCCAGTGCTCCAGGGCAGAGAACTTGTTAGGCATCTCCTCGGGGCCCTCGAAGAGCGGCTGGTCCTCGGTGCGCGATTCGTCCTCTTCCGCCATGTTGTGGTGTGTTTTAGCTTTGACAGATTTCAATAATATGGTAGGGCTGGGGGTGCCAGTGCGGTGGAAAGTTGCGCGGGCCGGGTAAGCAGCGGGCTGGCGAAGCCTGGCTGCTGCGCCAACAGCATTCCAGACTTGTACTTTTTGTTGTTAAGCATTCGTACTTTCTGTTGTTAAGCATTGGTACTTTCTGTTGTCTAGCACTATGCGTTAGTAACCAGAACTAAAAGAAAGCGACGTCTTCGCGGTACAGACCCTACTGTTGAGACGCCTTACTGCTGTGCACCGGACTTTGACCAGTGGTCATAACCATTGACAGAGTCCTAGCTGCCAGCACGACACACGGATAGATCTGTTCTTACTGCTTTTTATTAGTGAGTGCGGATTAGTAGTAAGTGCGGTTTAGTGATTATTGTAAAAAAAGAGCCAGAATGCAAGTGGCTCACTCTCATTCACTGTGAATTTGAAGGCAAAGCCAAAGAGTAAGGCTTAGCACCTGAACCACAGGTTTTCAGCAGAAAAAGCCGTGCACTGTTGTTTCCGTGGGGGTCGTCGATTCTTAGTGAGAATTCTGGCCTCCGCTATCTATTACCGCGTTCTGAAAACAGCAGGTGCCTGGCGCGCCGCATATCTGGTTCTCGCGTGGCTGCGTGTTGCCAGGCCTCTGCCTCTGAGATTTACTTCGATCAATTCCAGATGCGCAACGTCATATGTGGACACTTTGCATGTACATGTGGGACCGAGTTGGTGAAAAATGTAAACAAAACGTGAAGTTTACAAGATGGCAGTAGGAATCTTGTTGTTGTCTCATCTGACGACGTTCAACATAAGTCCCACGTTGCCCCACGAAATGCCCACATGTTTTGAATCGGGTCGCGATTGCGTCCCACGGCGTGCCCCACGAGTCGCCCAGGACCCCCCTTGCGTATCAGTAGACGGAACAGTTCCTGAGAGCCTGTGCATGGCAGCGCAGACAGACGCATGCGAATGCGTCTCGTTGCACCGAGTTTTCAGCACTGCGATTACGGGAAGGAGGACAGGTACGAGTCATAATTAAGGCATAAAAACGAAGGGCCAGTGTGTAAACCAGCTAGTACACATTAACGGTCCTGACTATTGGTTCTGTGACACATCGCAATACTATGGGCGTTCTACTTTTTTCAGAGCCCGAGACAACGCCTTGCTTTCTGTCGCACTGCTCCCGCCCGACAAGTTGTGGTCCTCCTTCAGCGGACCTGGGAATTTCATGCTGCAGCAAGTAGCGGCCTGCAGCACAACTCTATCCTCGCTTTTCGCTATAAAACTAATGCCCTCTCCTGAGCCGCCGTTGTCACACAAACTTTTTTTTTGACAAACGAGCCAACCACTTTTTGTTGGCACCTATCCAGTCTTTTGCCTCTGGTATTGCTCAAGAGCCGTCCACCAATCTCTTGACACATCATTGCCCTTCGCATTCCTTGTTCTGCTTCGCCACTTGCTCGATCGAACAAGCCCCCGAGGAATCACCCATCGAATTTTACAGATCCCAAGTCACACAGATCGTCCACCGGTTTCCCTTTGGCCTCAATCGGATTCCTTACTGTCCTTGATCGTTGGTTTCATAAAAAAACAGATTTTGCCGACGTCTAATTACAAAAATAGATCCAACCGACTCGTGATCTAAAAAAAGCAGCTCAGCTCTCTTCTTGGCATACATCATACACATCATCTAGAAATGCCAGTCCCACCGCCGCTCGACCCGGTCCTCCTCAGAGAGCACGCCTACTACGACACCCGTGCGATCCAGATGGTCTATTCGCGTGACACCGTGCCTGGGTTTCTCCCGCTCCACTTGCGGGGTCTCGGCAACTTCAACTACGAGATGTCGGTGAACTTCCCAGACGCTTTTTCTTTCAAGCCGTTTGACATGGACGTGCGGGACCCCAACGAGGACGCGCACGAGTTGAGCCAGAACCCGCCGCCGTCAGACACCTGGTTCTACTTGTCGGGGTTCCTTGTGTTCGCCTGCCTCTTCATGGTGCTATTGGGCGTCAGAAGAGGCATCCGCAAGCCGTCGAAGAACGTGAATGGTCTTACTTTGGAGCAGAGCCAGGTGCCGGACCTCGAGTCTGGCAACTCGCCTGTGCCGTCGTTGGCCTCGACTCCAGGAGCCCACATCAGACAGACGTCCATCGACACCATGCCAATCTTGAAGACGCCCGTCAACGACTTTGGGTTCGAGACTTTCAACAAGAAGGACCAGGTTTTCACTAAGGAATTCCCTAGTCAGTTCATCTACAACGTTCAGCAGCAGCAACAGATCTACTCGTTGCCTTAATGCATATTTGCTTAGGTTTTTTGCAAAGCGTTGCAAAACTTTGCTTGCACCACTTGTTTGCATAAAGCAGTCTGGCTTACTGCCCCGCATCTTTTTATTGCCTACACATCATTTTTTTTATCACTCCACTTCTCATTTTTAGCAAGTTTCATCACCCCATTTTTCTCCTTTTTCATAGACCAATTGACGAGGTGTATCCCGTACTAAAGTGTAGACACCGTATGTAGCATGGCGTAAAAAGTAGTGCGAAAATTTGCCCCGACAACAGGCCGATGACATCAGAGGAAATGAGACAATAAGACAGCAGGACAATGCGACACTGTGGGACACGGAATGTGTAACATGGGGGGTGCCAGCAGGCATAGGTTGGGGCCATGAAGTAGTGTAACCATGCCACACTTTTCACTATTTCTCTTGAATAACAAGGTCCTCGCTTTTGCTCTCGCTTGTTCTTTCACCTGCCCGAACGAAACAATTTTGGGGCTCGAATTAGGCTTTTTGCAGGCGGCGCCCGCTGCAGCGATTTGCACGTTGCAAGATTGGGCAGCGGCCGGCAGGGAAAGGCGCCGGAAGGTGCTGGGAAAGTCAGCTGGAAAAGTCAGCTGAGGCGAGGTAGAGTCAAAAGAAGGTGACCCCAGAATCTATTTCGTGGTAGCAGAAATTACGTGCCTTTCGGGCAACTATCAATCTAGTTCCACAACTTTTTGAATAAGCCCCTGTGGTTCAACCTGTTTTGCACGAGCTACATGCTACGATCTTGTCGCTGCCAGTGGGAGACCCAAAGGTGGTCCTCGGGACGACACGTTGCGCCGATCGCAACTCTATTTGACAGGGGGGAGAAGTTTGGAAGGGTGCCAGAATGTTACTATAATAAGCGGAGTGGCTAATTAAAGAGCCAAGGTGCTATTAATAAGTGCCATGCTAGTGAATATATATTTAGACATGTAAACAGTGATGCAGAGAAACAACTCACAATAATAGGCCCCCTTGCAGCATGTAAAAATAGGCGTAAGCCAAGCCTCAGCTGAGCACTGGCAAGTAAGTCGCGGGCGCAAGGCTGCTAACGAAGATGCACCGGGGCACAAAACTCAACCGGGCGTTTGAAAACGCGCTCTCAGGTCTATTATTGCGTGCGCGTAGCAGAATTTACGCACCCCGCACGTTTGCTACGCGGCCGTGGAAACGTGTAGGTTTACGACTGGGAAATTCCAGTGGACCACGAGATAAGTACCAATGGAGTCGCTTGAGGTGCACTCCAAGGATTTCCTTATCAAATGGGTCAACGTGCCCGACGCGTCCGCGGTTAAATGGCAGCTTAAGCCGCTTAAGAAATCCATCAATTTTGCGATTTACCAGCTGGTGCTGGCGCTGCCCGTGCTGTCCACCAACGACAAGAACATCAGTCTTGAGCAGAAGCTTGAAAAGAGCAACCTCAAGGAGTTAGAAGGCTTTAGTAAGATGCTGCCGAACGAGCTACGGCTGGGAGAATTCAGCGTGGCACGCAATGGGGTCTACGCGTTTGTGTTTGACAACACATTCTCCAAGAACCACTCCAAGACTGTGTTGTTCAACCAGTGCATTGTCACGGACCTGGACTCCGGCAGCCCCGAGCTTGCACGGGATGCTGCCCAGCTGGCAAGGGACCGCCTGACTCTGGTTTACACCTTGCTGGGGCTTCTCAATGCGAACAGCACGGAAGATCTTGAAGTTCTCAAAAAGATCCAGCACTTGCAGGTGCATGGTGGACTGAACTTAGCCATGGGTAGTCGCAACGGCAGCTCAGATGCTATCCCATCCGGACTGCGGCGGAGAAGCAACTCCCAGAGCTCTGCGCGTAGCTCCAAGAGCAGCAAGCTGTCGTCAAAAAACAACAATGTCGTCACCGCCAAGAACGGGCAGTACTTGGAGGGTTATTTGTTGAAGAAGAAGCGCAAGAAGAACTCACGCTCTTACTCGAAGCGTTTTTTCTCGCTCAACTTCAAATACGGGATCTTGAACTACTACTTGAACGGCCAAACACTGACAGTCCGCGGGAACATGTACATCAAGATGGTCGCAATCACCGCCATCAAAAAAAGCCGCGAGATAATTATCGACTCCGGCATGGAGATCTGGCACCTCAAGGCGATGACCGAGGACGAGTGGGAGATCTGGGTCAGTGCCCTTGACGTCGTGCGGCTTCGCGCGAACTACAATCGCCAGGAGCCCGTTGCCACACCGCCGCAATCAGGTGAGTCCGAAGTCAACATGCTTGAAAGTTTGCGCGTTTTGCAGAGCGACTTGGAGTTGACCAAACGTAACAGTTTCAACTTGCTTGCTCAATTGAAGGAGAGCCGAGCGATGGCACTGTCGGAGTCCGACAACAGCGAGGGCAGCAGCGTTGGCCGCCGCAATCTGATCTTCAAGCGGAAGCCAAGCACTTCCAAGCTCAACGGGCAGCGGAGTTTTGACTCGGACAGTGTTCGTCTTGAACAGAAGCTTTCCTCTTCGGTAAGCGACGCTGAACAGCTCTGTGCGAAGTTACTGGGCATCTCTGAACTTTTGACGCGGGCCATCGCCATCGAGCTGCAGTCCAAGACCAAAGCCAAGCACACTTCGACGGCTCTGATGGCGGCAAGTATCTTCTCAGAGGATTTCTTCGATGCCCACGAGTACATTGAGTCGATCAAGACCGACGATGGTGTGCTCATTGTTGATGGCGGGGAGGATTTTGATGATGTCAATGAAGACGAGGGCGTCGCCGTGAGGATGAGCAATGAGAAGAAATATCTGAAGGTTGTGGGGTTGTTTAACAAGGGAGAGACCTCCAAACCTGCGGAGACCATCGAGGAAAGCGATGCCGCGACGATCACTGCCGTCACCGAGGAGGACAATTATCCATTGAATCAAGTCACTAAGGTTTCTCGCCGCACGGACATTAAGCCCAGCACCACAACCCCTCCTTCGTTGCTTCAGTTTTTCAAGAAGAACGTTGGCAAGGACATGTCGTCTATAGCGATGCCGGTCACCGCTAACGAGCCGATCACGATACTCCAGAAGTTCGCCGAGATTTTCGAGTACACGCCCGTTATAGATGCAGCACTTGCTCTCGATGGCGAACGCAAGCTTTTGCACGTGGCAGCGTTTGCCGTCAGCTACTTGTCTCTGTTCCGCTCGAAGGAACGTTGCTTACGCAAGCCGTTCATGCCATTGCTCGGGGAGACCTTCGAATTGGTACGTGAGGATTTGAATTATAGACTCGTGTTGGAAAAGGTGAGCCACCGCCCACCGATCTTCTGCCTCAACGCCAGCAACCCGGAGTGGGAGGTCGAGCTGACGATCATGCCGCTGAACAAGTTCTGGGGAAAGTCGATGGAGCTCATCAATAAGGGCTCGTTCAAACTTACTTTGAGAAAGTCGGGCGAGGTGTTTGAGTGGAACCAACCAACGACGATCTTGCGCAATCTTATTGCGGGTGAAAAGTATATTGAGCCGATTGACACTATTACTGTGAATTCCTCCAATGGTGACAAGTGTGTGGTTGAGTTCAAGAGTGGCGGGATCTTCTCGGGCCGGTCCGAGGAGGTTTCCATTAAGGCGTTTGACCCAGATGGTAAGGCGCGTGCCTTGCAGGCTAAGGGAACCTGGACCCAGCTGCTTTGGCTTACAGAAAACCCGCTGTCTAAAAAGCCAACCGGGCCCGAGATCTGGCGCGTTTCTGAGCTTTTGCCAGATTGCACTAAAAAGTGGGGCTTCACCGCCTTTGCTGCTCAGCTCAACGAGATCACTGAGATTGAAAAGGGAGCTTTGCCGCCAACAGACTCGAGACTCCGACCAGATCTTATCAGCTACGAGAACTGCAAGGTGGACGAGGCCGAGCAGTTGAAACTCGAGCTCGAGCAGTTGCAGCGCGAGAGAAGAAAGGAGCAGGAGAGCGTGCCGCACGTGCCGGCGTTCTTCACGAAGGACAGCCAGGGCACTCAAGATGATATCTTGTTGAACTGGAAGTTTATCCGCGGGGAGCAGGGGTACTGGGAGAGACGAAAGCGCAGTAATTGGGAGGGGGTGATAGCTTTGTATTAAAGCAGTGTATTGGCGCAGCCAATATTCTGAAAGCATGGGATGCCCGCAACCAAGGTTTACAAGCACTGTTTTGCAACAGCGTTCTTTCATAGGCTACTCACTCTGGAACAGCACATTGTACATACCTCGAACAAAAGACATTCAACATACCATGAAGTTTGTTTGGAACAAGTAGGAAAAAAACAACTGTTTACTCAGCTCTATTGCCGAGTCGCACTTGTACCAAGAGTAGCGCGACCTGTATATCCAGAGTTACGCAACGCAGCAAGAGTCATCCTTTTCTCACGCTCGATGCCACTTCCATACTTTCCTTTGAAATGTTTCTTCCTCTGGGCAATTTGTTTCAGTAAACTGTTTACCGATAGACTATTGCGATTGTAACTTTTGTCAGCTGCGGTGCTAACTATCAAGCACCTGCTCACTCCATGTGCAAAAAAAAAAAAGTTTTCTCAACCAAGCTACGTTCTACTATCCACACGCTGCTCCATCATCAAGATGCTGCCCTTCTTTTGCCTAGAGCCATTCTTAAATGTTTCATGAGCTTTTCGAACCGGAACTTTTGCTCGTCACTAAGGCGGGCCGGCATGATGCACGCTATGACCTGTGTGTGATTTGGAATGGATATTGAAGACTATCAAAAAAGTAAAATTGGAAGTTAGACAACTCCAGTGATTGCGTAGCCCACGAAGTTGCAAAAAAGTAAAGAACTATTCATTTAGCAGAACAACACGCACACTACTTGTACCCCTTGGTTCCGACCCACCCCTTTGGCGCTGTGCAACATGCAGCCGCTTGCTTACTACTCACGATCTGTGTGGGCAGCTGGCAAGTGCAGTCCACTGGAAGTGCCGAGCGCCGGGATTTTATATGCTAGTAGCAAATAATGTAAGAATGACACTGTCAGTAGTGTGTTTGAATGTGAAAGTTAATAAATTGTAATATCCAATGTTGTGTGCTCCCGCCAGTGCTCAGCCCTCCACTGCCCTGCTGCCTACCTCTTCTCCCGGGTAACCTCATTATCTAAAATTTTTTTTTTTCAGGTAAGCAGAATATAGCATAGGCAGTGAGCTCACACCACTAAAAACATGTCCGACGAAATTGTGTGGCAGGTGATCAACCAGCAGTTCTGCTCGTTCAAATTGAAGACCGACTACCAGACGTTCTGCAGAAACGAATACAATGTCACTGGATTGTGCAGTCGTCAGTCGTGTCCGCTTGCGAATCTGAAATATGCCACGGTGAAGAACATCGAGGGCCGTCTTTACCTCTACATGAAGACAGTCGAGCGTGCGCACACGCCGTCGAAGTTGTGGGAGCGGATCAAGTTGCTGAAGAACTACGAGCGTGCGCTTCAGCAGGTTGACGAGCATCTTTTATACTGGAACAAGTTCCTCATCCACAAGTGCAAGCAGCGGTTGACCAAGTTCACCCAGATTGCGATCACGGAAAGACGCATGGCTCTCCGTGAGGAGGAGCGCCACTACGTGGGCATTGCGCCGAAGGTGAAGCGCAGAGAGGAGAACCGCGAGCGCAAGGCGTTGAGCGCGGCCCGGATCGAGAAGAGCATCGAGAAGGAGTTGTTGACGAGATTGAAGTCCGGCGCCTACGGCGACAAGCCGTTGAACGTCGACGAGAAGATCTGGAAGAAGGTGCTCGGCGAGGTTCAGGAGGAGGACGAGGAGGAGTTGGAAGACGAGGAGGAGGAAGAGGAGGAAGGCGAGATTGAGTACGTTGAGGAGGAAGAGGACGACGAGCTCGTGGACGTGGAAGACCTTGAGAGATGGCTCGATGGCGGCGAGGAGCTGCACAGCGAGGCGTCTGAGGACGACGACGAGAGCGACGGGGACGACGACGAGAACCAGGAGGGGATCGACAGACACAGCAGGGACAACTTCCACGAGGACTCCAAGAAGAGATCGTCTGATGGAGGCGAGAAGAAGAGAAGACGGAAGAGACCGAACGTGGAGATTGAGATCGAGAACGAGAACGATGTGCTTGTCAATTAGGCGTCGAGTGAGTAGTCGCCGAGTCGGGGAAGGCGAGGCGGCTAGTTGGTCAGCTGGCCCAGAACAAGTCAACAGGGGGATCACACAGTCTTCTGGGTGTGTTCGCCAAGTTGTACACCAACTCCCTGATTTGGTCCCACTTGCAATTACAGGGACATCTCCGTTGTGAGTATCCAGCAGGCTATACCTTTCTAGGCAATCAAAATACGATTGAAAAGTGCGTGCCCTTCGTGGCGTGCAAAATACGAAGCACAGTTTCATGCACTTAAGGTATAGCTTTTTTATCACCCTATAGAGTCGGCCCCGGGTCGGCCACGGGCCATCGAGCTGTGACAAGCAGCTCTGTCATTAATAAAATGCATCTTTATTGTTTCTCCCTGTAGTTATGGATGGCGTTGCGTTACCTGATGCTCTGCCTTTTCCTGTGCGTGAAGTTCCGACTGACCAGATATGCCCGTGCCATTTCACTTCGACTTCAAAGGTGTGTATATGGATTATATGAGCATCAATGCCCAATGCAGACCCTTACAATCTACACAGTACATTGTTAAAAGAGGTAAAGAGAACACAGCTTTGTTGTTTATATATTTCGTTTTCTATCAAAATATTCGCTTGCCAAAGGCATTACTGACAATAGTGCTTCTCAGTCTATGAGACTGCTGGTGGATCTGATCTGTGCGTGGCCAGCTGAACACACTGCAATCTACGTGGTCCGGCGTCTTTTGTTATGAATGTCGCTCCCAGACAAAGAGTACTGCTCATCATCATGCGGTAGTGAATGGTCGTACTCTGGGGCAAAGCATGACTTGAGAAAATCATCTATGATAGCGTGGTCCACATCGTGCCCCTTAAGCTCGTCCCAGATATCTGCAGCAACGTAGATTACATGAGAAACCTTGCGACCGTTTCTTTTCAAAAAACTCAAGAATCTTCTTTTGATGCGTTTTGCATACTTGCCTTCTGAACAGAATCTACTCGGACGACAGATGCTGTCGCCCGCAAGTACTTCCAAGTCGTACCAATCTTCGTCGTAAAACTTCAACTGAATGTCTCTGATTGTGTGGCGGGAACGACCGTAAATTTTCTCGACAATAGGATTATTATCTGGGTCACAAAGACTGTAGTACTGCACAAAACCTCTGGGATTGAAGTAAGACAAGTAGGGCCCCTCGTGCAATGCCTGCGGTGGCGTTGGGTTACCATTGGGGTTGGTCAAATATGCCCAGGACATTTCACGTTTAGCAGGTTAGAGCTGGTATGTATGATTTGATACGCAGTGTCTGGCGTAGACGCACAAAATATACGCAGTTCTATGTAAGAAAAAAGTTGAGAATATCCAACATTTATAGTATGGGCATTTCCCTTCTTATCGATGAGGTGGGAGAGGCGAGAGGTCTAGGCAGTACACGCGGGCGCGGGCTCACAACCAGTCATTCTGCAGAAGCACAATCGATCGATGAGCTTGTGTTACGCTCCCTCCTCGCTCTGTATTGTCGAAGATCCCTCCTCGCTCTGTATTGTCGAAGATGCTAACGTTCGATTGTATCCAGTGCCCTATTGCGCCGCTGCTGTCCCAGAAGATTGACGGGCAGCCCAGACCTGTGGTTGGCCATTTGACGTTAAAACCGCTCAGTTGGAGCTTCACCTTAGACACCCAAGTCCTCGTGTTGTCTCCTTCCATAATAGAAATGTACACAGAGGCCACGCAAAGTATCGAGTCCACCGACAGACTCTACCTCACGGAGGCTGCCGGTGCTAGTGACGTCCAGAACGAGGATGGTCTCGTCAAGGAGATAAGCATTATCGCAAAAGTCCGACAGGGGACTAGAACCATCCAACGGACCATTAGAAGTGTAAACTTCAATGGGACCAGAGTTGGTACGCCACTTGCGACATCAACGACGAAATCCAAAGCTTACTTTCTATATGACGTCCCTGAGGCCCAGAATCAAGCAGCATTACACATTGACGCCAAACTCGTCGTGGTCACGGCAACGGGCATCAGCCGGCGCGTGGCTAACGTGTCGGCTCCTATAACGAATAGCCGGGACAACAACACGACCGGATCTCCGTCACCTCCCGGCTCTCCGCCCCCAGACCCAACGGCCTCACAAACGGACTTGCCGCCAGCGTCCTCACCGATCGGGCAGGAAAACAACCAAACTTTCGACCCAGTGCCAACCACGTTGGTGCAGTTCTTACTAGACAACGCGCCAACCGACTCCGAATGCTACTCGTTGGCAAGATTTTTGTTGAGAACCTATATGCCGCAGAGCCCCGAAGTGTTAATAGCTCAGTTTATACTTGAGCACAGTGGGCCACAAGACTTGGTGGGACTTCGGTTGGCGGGAGCCGCGTTGGCCGCCCCAGAAAACCAGCCGGGCATTGACGCGGGCAACGCGCCAGCACAGCAGGTGCCATTCTAGGACACTCCGAGAGCCCATCAGATTAGGGAGACGTTAATCCAGGAGATCCTCATTGATGAGCCCTTTGACAGCCCAGTAATCCAACGGGCCGAGTTGTTCCAGTCAGACGGCGTGGGTGAGTCGACACTTGAGGCTGCCAACCTCTCCGCCGTGATCGAAGATCTCGCAACAAACAGCGATGATTCGGATGAATTCAGTGGCGTCGACCTTGCCCAGATGGAGCGTGAGCAGGCGGAGGACGACATCCTCCTCATGCACGAAATTAGAGCGGAGGAGGAGGAGGAGGAGGAGGAGGGTTAATCAAAGCTTTATAATAAAATTTCCACTTGTGGTCCAATGTAATTTTGCAGTAGTCTGACCAGTGCACTCCCATGAGCAGTGCGCCATGATGGTGAAGGAAACAAAGCACTGCTTGCGGGGTCTCAAAAACGCAGACACTATTGAGTGATATATCATGTAGCCATGCCCCAACTTATGGCTCCGGCATCGCAAGTTGCTTGAACATATCGATTGAGTGTCATGCCCGGTTTAGAAGTTTTTGTCCAAATGGGGCACCCTGCAGTCCCGGGCTCGCAATCGAGCAGCGAGGAGCCAAGCGGGCATTGCAAGAACTACGAGTGGGGTTTGCTAGTCAGATGATAACCTGGAAGTCTGGGAAACTAGAGTTTTTTTTATCGATTGTCTCACTTTAGCTCTGCCGCGTGGGTCTACGAGAGATGGATTCGTGCAGTACATCGAAGCCAACGGCATGCAGGTGTGGTGTGAAAGAGACCTGAGATGTGCATAATCATGGAAGGAACAAAGAAATAAAGGAGCAAAAATATCTGACATTTTGTGCACTTGTCAAAAGTAACTTTAAAAACTCAACTTGATACAGAATTCGACACGTTGTCTGCCTAGGAATGCTTTGGGCATTCAACACGTCAAGGCTACTCTATGCAGTGCGCTGTGGTATCATGAAGTACCCACCAGGTGACTACATCGTTTCCAAAGATCAACAAATCATAAAAATTTAGCCAGTACAGTGCTTGCGAACGAACAGATAAAACTAACCAAACGCGTGTTTCTAATAAAACTTGCCTCACATTGGTGCCTCACTCTAGACCACTCCATACTTTCCTGCAGTGGTCAACCCAACACCACGCTTGCGGCCCTATGAAGCAGCTCAGGGGAGAAGCAAAGCCCGATAAGAAAGAGCGTCAGAAAAACTATGAAAAAAAAAAATATCTAAACTACTCCAACCATGTGCATTTCAGTAAAAGATAAACAGGTATAATATCTAAGATTTGTCGTTGCAAAGCATCGGATGATGGCCTCAATGCACTGAAAGGACCCACCCCGCTGGTGCACATCGCCGACCCACTGCCGGTGGAATTGTCCATTGCACGGAACAAGATCAGCCAGAGTCACTACCAATCTGAGAGGTTTGAACAAATTTCCGATCGAGAGACCCATAGCACTCGAGTGAATCTTTACTCAGAATTAGAAGCAAAAATAAACACTTTCAACCAAGAGCTGCTGCCCACTACTGTCCATAACTGCCATCACCGAGCACGACTGCCACTACTGATCATTCTCCACAGTGTCCACCCACCTCCAAACCAAGAATGTCAAACCACCCCGTCCGGGACTTGAGCCCCAACAACTCAACACTCGCAATCTCGCCGCTCTTGGCCCACACGCGACGTGCCTCGGAAAACTACAGCACGCCGCAGAACCAGCTCTTCAACACCCCAGTCGCGCCCAAGGTCAATGGCAACCGCGGCGGCCACCAGTCGCACTTCCCGTCGCCGCTCCAGCGCACTCCGCAGCGATTCAACCACCTGTTTGAATCTCAGCTGCTGCTGCCATTCATGCAGCCGTTGTCGCAAGCTGAAAAGTTGAGATTGTGGCGCCACGACGCTCTCATGCAGCACCACTACGAGACCGCCGCCTACATCGGAGACAAGGTCTATGGCCTAACCAAAGACCCCAACGACGCGTTCTGGTTGGCCCAGGTGCATTACTCGTTGCAAAACTATTTACGTGCCCACCAATTGTTGGCCACTTCGGAACTCTCACAGTCTGTCAGCTGCCGCTACCTCGACGCGCTTTGCCTCACGAAGCTCAACCGCTGGAACGAGGCGCTTGACGTCATTGGAGAGACGAATCCGTTCAAGAATGACTCTTCGACGCGCAACCAGGACGGCGGAATTAAACTTGAGGCTTCGATGTGCTACTTACGAGGCGTTATCTACAGCAACCAGAACAACTTCGAGCGCGCCAAGGAATGCTACAAAGAGGCTGTGCTCAGCGACGTCAAGTGCTTTGAGGCGTTCAACGAACTTGTTAGTAACAGCTATATCACTCCTGCCGAGGAGTGGGAGTTGCTCAACAGCTTGAACTTTGACGACTTGGAAGATAACGCCGAGCTCATTAGAAATCTCTACATCACCCGCCTCAACAAGTACGTTAATCTTGACAAGGTAAAGGAGGCCGAAGAAGTGTTGGCGGAAGAGTACAACTTCGGCGAGAACAGCAGTGTTTTGATCTCCAAAGCCAACCTTCTTTTCAGCCAGTGCCGGTTCCAGGAGTGTCTCGAAGTCTGCGAAAAAGTACTTGCCACCGACGAATTCAATTTTAAGCTTCTTCCAACCTATCTCAGCGTGCTACACGAGTTGGGCGGGAAAAACAAACTCTTTTTGATTAGTAACAAGCTCGCCGAGGGATACCCAAAGCACTGCGTCACCTGGCTCGCCATCGGCATCTATTATTTGTCTATCGATAAGATTGCCGAGGCACGTAAGTACTTCAGCAAAGCCTCCTTGGTTAACCCGTACTTTGGCCAGGCTTGGATTGGGTTTGCGCACACGTTTGCCGCCGAGGGAGAGCACGAGCAGGCAATCAGTGCATATTCGACGGCAGCAAGATTGTTTCCTGGAACTCACTTACCGAACCTCTTCTTGGGCATGCAGTACTTACAAATGGGCTCTTTGCTCCTTGCCGAGGAATACATGCTTGCTTCGCATGCCATTTGTCCGAGCGATCCACTACTTTTGAATGAGTTAGGAGTTGTCAATTTTCAGAAAAACGACCTACGCCGTGCGGAGCAGTACTTTTCCAAGGCGATGTCTGAATCGGAACACTTGAGCAGTGACCTGAAGGCGTGGATCAGTATCTCGAGCAACTTGGGCCACGTCTACCGTAAGTTGGGGCGGCTTGAAAAAGCCTTGCAATGCTTCTCCGAGGTTGCCAAGCTCAATGTCCACGACGCTAACAACTTTGTCGCGATCGGACTCATCTACTTGAAGATGGGAAAGACGCATAAAGCGATTGAAGCATTGCACGACGCGCTTGCTATTCTGTCGAACGACCAGATTGCCAACGACTTGCTTGTGAGGGCGTTGGAGAAGAGCGCGCAACAGTCGGGAGGGGAGTTTTTTGCAAAGACGGAGAAGATTGCACAGCTTTCGGGAGAGACCGCGAAGTATGGGAAGCAGAACCAGCTGGCGAAGCAGTTGATTGCGGGGGATGATAGTAGCGAGGAGGAGGATGCGATGGAAATTGAATCGGATTAG
Source organism: Saccharomycopsis fodiens (assembly GCA_002564235.1). NCBI lineage: Eukaryota > Fungi > Ascomycota > Saccharomycetes > Ascoideales > Saccharomycopsidaceae > Saccharomycopsis > Saccharomycopsis fodiens. The sequence goes on from JNFV01000003.1 coordinate 443,289, forward strand.
CTAGCAGGCCATCAACGCGACCAATGTGCTACGGTAGCTTAAACACTTTCCTATTGCTAGCAGTGCATTGGCACAGTCAATGTGCCGCAGCAGCTTGAACTGTGTATCAGTGTCCACACCGAATCAATATAAGGAGCACTCTCATCAGCAACGCACCACAGCTAGTCATGCATTACTACGAGCGCCTTATTCTCATTAGCAGAGCAGTGTTGCTGTCACCCTACTACGCTCGACAGTGAGTTCATAGCAGCAGCGTGGTGTTGCTAGCACTCCACTGTTACTAGCAACGCCATAGTGCGCACAAGCCAGGACCACGGCACCTCTCCTACTCCTCTTTACTACACAATTTTTTGCTACACTCCCGGTTGCTTTTTGCTGCACACCACTTGTTCTACTTTGAAATAACATAGCATAAGCATTCTAATAGTATATTACATAGTGTGACCCACGTAGAGTGGTCCGATTGTTATGAAGTCGCAGATGGTTCAAGCAACGCATTGGTTGCGCCGAGGCACACAAAACCAAGCCTTGATGACAGTCAAAAAGGTATTGTAGTCTTGATCCTGAGTTCGGTCAGACGGCGAGAGCCTAGGGTCTTGAGATCTCATACTAGAATTCCCCAACACGCGAGATTTTGAGAGATCCAATGAATAGAGGCTAGCCACCAGTGCGCCGTTGAAATTTTGGAGCCAGAGAGGCAACTATGGTCAGAGAGTCTCATCAGTAGCTTGCCAGCGCGCCACGCAGCGTTCTGGCTCCGCCAGTGCACTGCAGTGTACTACTCAATGAGGCTCACCTCGCACCACTCGTTGCGACTACTCCTCGAGCAGCCCAAACGTCTTCCAGCCCTCCCTGACCAACTCCCAGCCCTCACCTCCCTGCCGTATATCATACTTCTCCCACTTCCCCCGGAACTTCCAAATAATCACGATGCTGTCCTCCCCCGACCACCCCACCAACCCACGATCATTCACCTGACTGTTGTGGTTCAAATCGTCCACAAACTTTTCAGAGTTGTCGTCCGGCAGCCCCAAGTGGCACGAGACAAAGGACCATTGTGAAGAAAAGTAGTTTGTGAAAATGGGCAACGACTTGAGCATGTGCTGGCGATTGTCTAGGTCCTCGTTTTGAAGCTTGAACACGTGCAACGTCTGCTTGTCAGACAACACCGCGAGCTTATCACCAGCAGGGCTGAACTTCATGGAGTAAATTATGGCCTTATCTAGCCCCCTCCGAAACTCAAACAAGAGCCTGCAGTTCAGAACGCTGTGGACCCGGATGATTGTGCCTGTCTCCGAGGCACTCGCGACCATGGTGCCGGCCTTGTCGAGAGCAATACACCGAATGCGCAGCTTATGAGCTTTCACAATCAGAACGAGGTTCCGTTCCTGGCCAGCAGGCAGGATGTCGACAATCTGTATCTGGCCCGGCTGGCGGCCCGGAAAGGCGAGAATCTCGTTGATGCGATGGCTCGACTCAGAAGCCAGCAGCGTGAGCAGATTCAGTAGGTCAGCTATTCCATGGGGGTTGGAGACTGTCTCGTAGGTGGCAATCTTTTTAGGAGGCAGACTGAATCCGTATACATAGATATGGGTCTGCACAACAATGATGATGCGGATGCGCAGGAGGAACACGTTGAGGATCGGGTTCATGAATTCGAGGCTGAGGGTGTTCTTTTTTTTTAGATCGTCGTAGATGATGACTCTGTTGAGCGGGAACTTTGGGTTCTTGCCACCCCCCACCAACGACAAGAAGTTCGTCCGGTGAAGCATCGAAATATGGCCGATGCCAGACCGCATCTCGTGCCCGTCATTGGTCCCGCTCTTGGTGAATGTGCGTTTGACACGGAGCACCATGGGGTCGGTCAGATACACGCGGAACCCGTTCTCGTGGCCAATGGCAAAACAGTCCTGGTTCTGGTTGAACAGCGCGCACAAGAGCTTGGGCTCCGTGCTGCGCCCGCGGTCTTCGAGCAAAGGGCGTGTGTTCATACAGGCGGCTGGTGGGTTAAATCGCACTGGCTGATATCACGAAGCGCACGTGATGAAGGAGCCCGACAGGCAGAAGGGAAACCCACAGCTAAGCGTGGCAGACGGCTCGTACATTGCATTATAATACAGGGCAATTTATTAAGACAAAAAAAAACAGCCTTTGCTCATTAATGTTTTGTTTACTTTCTTTTACTGCAAAACACGGAGGATGCAAGGAGGATGCGCGAAGGATGCAATAACCAGGGATGTCTTGGTGGAGTCAGTATTGCGGCCATCCACTGCATGCGTTTTCCTGACGTCCGCCGAGTTTCCTAGCGTGCACCGGCTTTCCTAGTGTCCGCTAGTTTCTTGACGCTGGCTGATCTCCTAGGGTCCGCCCACCCGCTGCTTGACACTGTGCAAGAGCGAGCTCTTGATCTCTCTATTTGATTGTACTTTTTTCTACATTTGATTTTTTTTTTTTTTGCAGGGAAGGCAAAGCGGGGGATTAATTTGAATTCCGTATCAAGCTTGGTTCGTAGTATTGTGTCGACCACACATTTTACTGACCCTCCCTCATGCATTGATCTCCCCGCGTCGCACCTCGTCGCACCTTCCTGTGACGTCGCTGGCTGGCACGCCCCGCTAGCCCGCGGGCCACGTGACCACCCGCGGTGACTCACTTATCACTGGCCAATCTCGGCCCGCGCTTACGCGAGCAGATCTCTGCGATAGCTGCCAGCGTGCCAGCACTCAGGTGCGGGGCTTGAAAAATGCTTTTATCCACCTTTCCAACCATTGGCCAATTGTTATCTTAACAGCGAGATACGCTTTTCTCTCCGACTTCTGCCCCAACTAACAAAAAAAAAAAAGCCTACAACCGCCAAACCCTCGTCTAACCCAATGGAAAGCCCTATCATCGCCAAGGACTTCGTGGAGGACGACGTTCCGGCGGGCGTCTACGATTACGACGAATCCGCAGATAACAAGTCGTGGGCATGCACCCTTCCGACCAAGAAGGGCCTCTACGACCCGGAATACGAGAAGGACGCCTGCGGGGTGGGCTTCTCGTGCCACATCAAGGGCGTCAAGAGCCACAAGATTGTCTCGGACGCCCGCTATCTTCTCTGTAACATGACGCACCGTGGTGCTGTCGGTGCCGACTCCAGAGACGGCGACGGAGCCGGGGTGATGCTGTCGATCCCGGTCAAGTTGTTGCGCAAGGAGTTCAAGTACCACTTTGACATTGACATTCCAGAGGAGGGCCAGTTCGCCACCGGAAACTTTTTCTTCAAAAAGGACCCGGGCACCCTTGGCCAGTCGCAGCAGGTGTTCTCCGAGCTCGCCAACAAGCTCGGCCTCAAGGTCCTTGGATGGAGAGAGGTCCCGCACGACCTGTCGCTCCTTGGCCCAGCGTCGTTGTCACGTGAGCCGTTGATTCTCCAGCCGATTGTCGTTGTTGCGGAGCTCTGGGACGACGGCCAGCATGCCGAGCTCTCTGGCGCCGAGTTCCAGAAGCAGCACGGTGCTTTTTTCGAAAAAGCGCTCTACACGCTCCGCAAGCAAGCGTCGTCGTCGCTCGGGCTCCAGAACTGGTTCTACATCTGCTCGTTGTCGAGCAAGACCATCGTGTACAAGGGCCAGTTGTCGCCCGTCCAGGTGTACAACTACTACCTCGACCTTCTCAACGTCGACTACGAGGCGCACTTTGCGCTTGTGCACTCGCGGTTCTCCACCAACACGTTTCCGTCGTGGGACCGTGCGCAGCCGCTCCGTCTTGCTGCCCATAACGGAGAGATCAACACTCTTCGTGGGAACAAGAACTGGATGAGATCCAAGGAGGGGATCATGAAGAGCGAGAAGTTTGGTGAAGACCTTGAGAAGTTGTTTCCAATCATCGAGGAGGGCGGTTCTGATTCTGCCGCTATTGACAATGTCCTTGAGTTGCTCGTCGTGAACGGTGTGCTCACCCTTCCCGAGGCGGTCATGCTCCTCGTCCCAGAGGCCTGGCAGAACAACCCGAACATGGACCCACACAAGCGTGCTTTTTACGAGTGGGCTGCGTGTCTCATGGAGCCATGGGACGGTCCTGCGTTGTTCACTTTCAGTGACGGGCGCTACTGCGGTGCCAACTTAGACAGAAACGGACTCAGACCGTGCCGTTACTACGTCACTGACGACGACCGGATCATTGTTGCTTCCGAGGTCGGCGTCATTCCTATCGAACCAGAACGCGTCTTGTCGAAGGGCCGTTTGACCCCGGGCAAGATGTTGCTTGTGGACACCCTCGAGGGCCGCATTGTCGACGACGCCGAGTTGAAACACAAAGTCTCGACGCGCTTCGACTTCAAGTCGTGGCTCGTGACCAACATGATCTCAATGGACGACTTGCACGAGCGGTTGGCCAAGCGCAACGTTGATGTGCCGCACGGGGAAATCGATTTCTCTGAGAATGTCACCAAGGATGCTCGCCTTACCGCTTTCAACTACACCTACGAGCAGTTGGCGCTTCTCATTGTGCCGATGGCCACTACCGGTAAGGAGGCGCTCGGATCCATGGGTAACGATGGGCCATTGGCATGCCTTGCCGAGCAGCCAAAGCTCCTTTACGAGTATTTCAGACAGCTCTTTGCCCAAGTGACCAATCCGCCAATCGACCCGATCCGCGAGGAGATTGTCATGTCGCTCGAGTGCTACATCGGCCCACAGGGTAACCTTCTCGAGATGAACCCGACGCAGTGCAGCCGGCTCCTTCTCAAGTCGCCGATCCTCACTTGCAGCGAGTTCAACGACATCAAGGCCATTGGCGAGGTGTTCCCTAAGTGGAAGGTGCACACCGTGGACATCACTTTCCCAAAGGACGAGGGCTTGCTCGGCTACATTGCGGCCATTGACCGGATCTGCGACGACGCCGTGGCTGCCGTCGAGGACAACACCTCGGTGCTCGTTCTCAGTGACAGAGAGACCAACTCTGACAGAGTTGCTGTTTCTTCATTGATTGCCTGCGGTGCCGTGCACCACCATTTGGTGCGCGAGAAGCAGCGTGCCAAGGTGGCTCTCATCATCGAGTCCGCCGAGGCCAAGGAGGTGCACCACATGTGTGTGCTTCTCGGTTACGGTGCTGACGGTATTAACCCATACCTTGCCATCGAGACATTGGTGAAGATGAACCACCAGGGCTTGATCAGAAAGGAGGGTCTTAGCGACTCTCAGTTGATCCAGAACTACAAGCACTCGATCGACGGTGGAATCCTCAAGGTCATGTCGAAGATGGGAATCTCCACTTTGGCGTCCTACAAGGGTGCCCAGATCTTCGAGGCCCTTGGAATTGACAACTCGGTGATCGACCGTTGTTTCAGCGGTACCGCCTCGCGTATCAAGGGTATCACTTTCGAGTACATCGCCCAGGACGCGTTCACTCTCCACGAGAGAGCCTACCCATCGCGTGCTACTGTGAAACCCGTCGAGCTTCCTGAGGCCGGCGAGTATCACTGGCGCGACGGCGGCGACCCGCATGTGAACGAGCCGTCTGCCATTGCCAACATCCAGGACGCGGTGCGCAACAAGAACGAGAAGGCGTACCAGGCGTACTCCAAGAAGGAGTACGAAGCGATCAAGAACTGCACGCTCCGCGGTTTGCTTGACTTTGACTACGACAGCTCGACTGCGGTGCCAATTGACCAGGTCGAGCCGTGGACTGAGATCGTGCGCCGTTTCGTCACCGGTGCGATGTCGTACGGTTCCATCTCGATGGAGTCGCACTCGACCTTGGCTGTTGCCATGAACCGGTTGGGCGGTAAGTCGAACACCGGTGAAGGTGGTGAGGATGCCGAGCGGTCGCAGACCTTCTCCAACGGCGACTCGATGCGCTCTGCCATCAAGCAGATTGCGTCTGGTCGTTTCGGTGTCACTTCCTACTACTTGTCGGACGCCGACGAGTTGCAGATCAAGATGGCTCAGGGTGCCAAGCCAGGTGAGGGTGGTGAGTTGCCCGGGTTCAAGGTCACTGACGACATTGGAAAGACCCGTCACTCCACCCCAGGTGTTGGCTTGATCTCGCCACCACCACATCACGACATCTACTCGATCGAGGATTTAAAGCAGTTGATCTACGACTTGAAGTGCTCCAACCCGCGTGCCAGAGTCTCTGTCAAGTTGGTGTCCGAGGTTGGTGTTGGTATCGTTGCCTCTGGTGTTGCCAAAGCCAAGGCCGACCACATTTTGATTTCCGGCCACGACGGTGGTACCGGTGCCTCGAGATGGACCGGTATCAAGTACGCCGGTTTGCCATGGGAGTTGGGTCTTGCCGAGTCGCACCAGACTCTTGTCCTCAACGACCTTCGTGGAAGAGTCGTTGTCCAGACTGACGGTCAGTTGAGAACCGGGAGAGACATTGCCATTGCGTGCTTGCTTGGTGCTGAAGAGTGGGGTTTTGCCACTGCTCCATTGATTGCCATGGGATGCATCATGATGCGCAAGTGCCATCTCTCTACTTGCCCAGTGGGTATTGCCACCCAGGACCCAGAGCTCCGCAAGAAGTTTGCCGGTACGCCTGAGCATGTGATCAACTTCTTCTACTACCTCACCCAGGAGTTGCGTGAGATCATGGCCAAGCTCGGGTTCCGCACCATCAACGAGATGATTGGTCACACCGAGAAGTTGTTCGTCCGTGACGATCTTCGCACGACCAAGAATGCCAACATCGACTTGTCGCCAATCCTCACCCCGGCCCACACCATCAGACCGGGTGTTGCCACCCACTGTGTGCGCAAGCAGGACCACCGCTTGCACACCCGTGTTGACAACAAGTTGATTGACGAGGCCGAAGTCACCTTGGAGAAGGGCTTGCCAGTGAGCATTGACGCTGAGGTGATCAACACCGACAGAGCCGTCGGTGCCACTTTGTCTTACCGTGTGTCCAAGAAGTACGGCGAGGCTGGTTTGCCACACGACACCATCCACGTCAATCTCACCGGTAACGCCGGACAGTCGCTTGGTGCTTACCTTGCTCCGGGTATCACCTTGGAGTTGACTGGTGACGCCAACGACTATGTTGGCAAGGGCTTGTCTGGAGGCAGACTCATTGTCTACCCACCAAAGGGCTCTTCGTTCAAGGCCGAGGAGAATATCTTGATTGGTAACACCTGTCTCTACGGTGCAACCTCCGGTACTGCTTACTTCCGCGGTATTGCTGCCGAGCGTTTTGCTGTCAGAAACTCCGGTGCCACTGCTGTTGTCGAGGGAACTGGTGACCACGGATGCGAGTACATGACTGGCGGGCGTGTCGTTGTTTTGGGCAAGGTTGGCCGTAACTTTGCCGCTGGTATGTCCGGTGGTATCGCGTACGTTTTGGACGTTGCCCAGGAGTTGCCAGCCAACGTCAACAAGGAGACCGTTGAATTGTCCGGCTTGACTGACCCAAGCGAGGTTGCGTTCTTGCGGGGATTGATTGAGGAGCACTTGCACTACACGGGCTCTGAGTTGGCCAAGCACGTGTTGGCCGACTTCAACCGGATCTTGCTCAAGTTTGTCAAGGTGTTGCCTACGGACTACAAGAAGGTGTTGGAGAAGCAGAAGGAGAAGCTTGCGCAGATCAAGGAGGAGCAGTCGACTAACTTCTTCAAGCACATTCGCTCCGACCCAGACTCGGACATCACCAACGGCGAGGTGCTCAAGAACTTGTCGTTGAAGAAGACCGTCTCGTACAAATCCGCCAAAAAGGAGCCACGTGTCGACGACTTGGAGGACACTGTGTTGGACTCGTTGAACGAGAAGAAGAAGATCGAGAAGCTTGACAAGGTTCGTGGCTTCATGAAATACAAGAAGCGCAACGAAAAGTACAGACCGGCCAAGGACAGAACCAAGGACTGGAAGGAGTTGTCCGAGCGGATGACCAAGGACGAGTTGCAGGAGCAGTCTGCGCGCTGCATGGACTGCGGTGTGCCGTTCTGCCAGTCTGACACCGGTTGCCCAATCTCCAACATCATTCCAAAGTGGAACGAGTTGGTGTTCCAGGACCGCTGGTATGACGCCTTGCAGCGCTTGATGATGACCAACAACTTCCCTGAGTTTACGGGCCGGATCTGTCCAGCGCCATGCCAAGGTGCCTGCACGTTGAACATCATTGACGACTCCGTTGCCATCAAGGCGATCGAGGCTGCAATCATTGACCGTGGTTTTGCGGAGGGCTGGATCAAGCCAAACCCGCCTACCGAGAGAACCGGTAAGCGCGTTGCCGTGATTGGTTCCGGTCCTTCTGGGTTGGCCTGTGCCGACCAGTTGAACAAGGCCGGTCACTTGGTCACTGTCTACGAGCGTTCTGACAGACCGGGTGGGTTGTTGATGTACGGTATTCCAAACATGAAGTTGGACAAGGGCGTTGTCAAGCGCCGTACCGACTTGTTGGCCGCCGAGGGCATTGAGTTCATCTGCAATACCACTGTCGGCGAGGACGTCACCGTCGAGGAGTTGAAGGAGGAGAACGACGCTGTTGTCTTTGCTGTCGGGTCTACTATTGCTCGTGACTTGAAGATTCCAGGGCGCGAGAACAACAACATCATGTTTGCGATGCAGTTATTGCACAAGAACACCAAGGCGTTGTTGGACGACCACCTTGAGAACATCCGCCAGACTTTGGAGGGCAAGCACGTTGTCGTCATTGGCGGTGGAGACACCGGTAACGACTGTCTCGGCACTGCCACCAGACACGGCGCCAAGTCCGTGACCAACTTCGAGTTGTTGCCACACCCATCGGGCTCGCGCTCCAAGGACAATCCATGGCCGCAGTGGCCACGGATCTTCCGCGTGGACTACGGCCACACCGAGGTTGACCAGCACTACGGCAAGGACCCACGTGAGTATTGCGTGCTTTCGAAGGAGTTTGTTGGTGACGAGGAAGGCAACGTGAAAGGCATTAAGACTGTCCGCGTTGAGTGGAAGCGTGCCGAGGGCAGCGGAGCATGGCAGATGGTGGAGGTGCCAGGGTCGGAAGAGTACTTCCCGGCCGATGTCGTGCTTCTTTCTATGGGTTTTGTTGGCCCAGAGCAGGAGCAGTTGGGCACCCCAAGATCAAAGAGAGGCAACATCGGTACCGTCCAGCCAAACAGCTACAAGGTTTCGGCCAACGACAAGTTGTTTGCTGCCGGTGACTGCCGTCGTGGTCAATCGTTGGTGGTGTGGGGCATCCAGGAGGGCAGACAGTGTGCCAGAGAGGTGGATGAGTTTTTGGAGGGCAGCACCAGATTGCCAGGGAACGGGTCTATCGAGAAGAGAAACTACCATCTCTTAGAGGAGTTGGCCGCCGAGGCTTAGACGATATTTAGTATTAATCTATGTTTATGTGAGAGTCTGTAAGGGAGTTAGCACACCCAGAGGTGATCGTAAAATAAGCCCAGCAAGTGAGTTGACGACGGTGTTTTAAAATCACACTAGTTCAGTGGATATGGGAAAAAGCTATGCGCGCGTATGCATTAGGCTGCATGATCTCTGGTCCCTGGCAGGGGTCGAGGCCGACAAGGGTCGAGCAAAAGTCTCAGCGCTTGCACAAAGGTACCAAACAAAAAGGAATCTTAGTAGAATCGCAGCCTTTAACAAGATGGCGCTGATTTTCTATCTGAAATGATTGTATCTCGGCCTTGGATCACTGCTTCTGTTTACTGAGTTGGCCATCTTAGCACATTTTATGTACGACCTGCAGAGCAAAACAATACTTAATCGATACATGCTGCAGCACTGACACTCCTTCTCCCCGGATGCAGATGCTCCAACGTACTCGAAACAAGCCTGGCTGTGGGTCGTTTTAAATGCAGTCATAAGCTTCTATATATCTTTGCAATGTTCTGCTCCGACTTTTATTACTCACTGCTGTCATGGATTCACACCTTGAGACTGATCTTGCTTACTACTCTGACGAGTGTGACTCCGACTACTTCTCATGTGATTCAGACTTCGAAGATGATCACCAGTCGTCAACTTTCAAAGACAACGATTATTTGGCGTCGGATGTCGAGAGTGATTTAGACTTGAAGCGCACTTACTCCAACACATCTAGTGTCTCCAACCATTCAGCATTGGACTTGAAGTTGCCTGCCGAAACCTCCATCATCGAGCCTTACTCACCTATCCAAACACTCACAACGTCTGCCCAGCCCTTTTCCGCTTCTTTGACAATACGCTCACCAATTGACATCCGATTCCCCACCCGGCTCTTGGACGAATTGAGACCAGTGATTGCCACTTCAGCAGTCCCAACCCGGTTAAAGACACCGACGATCCGCAAACGGTACAATCCGGTGGCGCCCATCATCACTCAAAACGACCCGTACGCCGAGATCAACATGAAATACAACCACGCTTACTACTGGCACTTTCAAGCACAGAATGAAAGTGCACTCTTCCAGAACCCACTTGTCTCTCGATTCTTCCCTTTCGAGACACCAAGTCATTACCAACATCAAAGATGCAACTCTGTATCAGCAGCATTTCCGCAGCCTATCGATGTGACGTCTTTCATTGGTCAACATCGCAGAAAGGTATCGTTTTAGTCCAGATAACTTTTCATAACTGCCATCTTCCTTTTTCTCCAACTTTTTACAATAGCATATAGTCATTCACAATTTCAATGTAGAATCTGGAACAACGTCTAACCGTACCCACGATGCTAAACTACAAAAGAAACCATTCGTAACTCATGAAAATTAGTATTTGAAAGCAATTGAAAGAGCCTATCAGACTGCAACTGTCTTTGGCGCTGAAACCGTCTTCGTCCCAGTAACCCGCTTGACGACGACCTTTGGCTGGGTCACAGTTCTCTTTACATCCGGCTTGGAACCAGTTTTCGACACCGTTGTAGCCTTCTTAACAGCCACTTTCTTAGCACCTCCTTTCTTGGCAGATTTTGTGTCTTTCTTGGCAGCAGACTTCTTGACAACGGGTTTCTCCGAAGAAAATTTCTTAGTTTCGACTAACAACTTCTTCGTCGCCGGCTTGGTATACTTCTTTCTGTAGTTCACATTGGGGGTGATGTTCTCTATCTGGTCCCCGTTTGGAAGGGCAACAGTATTCGTGCTTCGACTCTTCTCACTCAAGATCTGCAGCAACAACCGCTTCGCAAACCCGGGATCCTGCTCAATCTGCAACTTTATAAACAAAGCTTCTTGCAGCGGACTCAACTGTGCCTCCTTCTCGTCTTCAAGGCTCTGCAAGACCAGCTTTGTCTTGTACTTGGCCAAATTGGCAGGATTACCAGCGGCCATCCAGCCCAAGTCTAGTTTCTCCAACAAAGCTGTGATGTCCAAGGACTCCCCGTTCGGGATGTTGATGCCCTGGTTCGAAAGAGTCTCAAGCGGTGTGTCCACTTCCTTGCGGAGAACCGTGTCAATGTCAATCTGAGAGAAAAAGGCACACGACTGAGGAACGTCGTGAATGCCCAATTGCTCACAGAACATTCCACGAGTCCAGATATTTGCAATCTGCAAGATCAAAGCAGCCTTGTATTTGTCTTCGTTTTTGACAAGGTACCGGATCTCGTCGTGCACAGTGATGCACAACCGAGCATCAATCTTGTACGCATCTATTAGGTACTCCATAGCCACAATAAGAAGATGAAGGTAATCGACTCCGGAAGACTGAATAGCCCAATTGATTCTCGACGGCAAAAACGAGTTCTCATTTAAATTCTCCTTTTTAAGAGCCGCGGTGATTCCGGCTTTCAAAACAGGAGTCTTTGGAACCGCCTTCTCCGCCAAGTTTTCCAACTTGTTGAACAACACAGACTCAGATCCACCGTGCCAGATCTTGCTCAACTGGATAGACTGCTCAGACAACTGCTCTTTGGCTTTTTTGTTTAACTTTAAAGTCTTCCCCTTAGTACTGTCGAAGAGCTGATTACAGATCTTAAGAACTTCCTCGTCTGTGAGCTCGGGATTGAACTGTTTGAGAAGCGTCGAGGTGTGTTTCAAGCCGGCGCCGTAAATTCTGCTGTAATTGAAGATTTTGGCCTGATTTCTGTTGATCTTCAAGATCTCTGCAGTCTTGGAATGCAAGTCCGTCTTCTCAAGCTTGTTACCCTCCAAGGTCATCCATCCAATACTACTCCCCCCGTGTATGCCAAATACAGAGTCCGCCAACAAACTAGCAATCCATAACTCCTCACTGTCCACATCAGCTCCCACAAACAGGTACCCCGGAGGCGCCTCAATCTTGGACTTGAGCTCCGACCCAATACGGTTCTTCTTGACATTGCTAGCAGTCAACCACGTCTTTTCCACAGCACGCCGGGTGATCGTGCCCATTGGCAAGATTTGTGGAACAATGATGCCCGCAGTGTCATTTTCTGGTTTGGAGAGTAAAGGATACTTGAAATTCAACCCTTCATCCTCGTAGACCACAAACTGACTCATGATGCGTTCCCTGGAAGAGATCCAATAACTGGCCAGAGCGTTGAGCTCCAAAACTTTCTCGGCAATAGGATACTCAGAGCGTAAAATCTTCTTCTCGTAGTACGGCAAGAAACTTTTAGAGGTCAAGTTCGTTGTTCGACTTGACGGGCCCTGTGGGTGAGGGACCTTGAAGTATGCAAACTTGTACCCTTCAACAAGGGCCTCAAAGTTCGGGTCTGCCGTGAAATCGTTGATCCTCAAATAGTTCTTCTTGGTTATTGTGTTAATACCCTCAAAATCATCAGACGGTAACTTGAAACACCAGCCCTTAGACTCGGTCCAGATCAACGGATACCCTTCCCAGTCAAGCCGGAGCAAGATTGGAATGATCCGCGTGCGGATCGACAATTTGATCTCGGAGTTCGCACTCGGAAAAAGGCTGCGATACCACTCAGGGTACCCGGGCAATTTCTGCTTCTTGTAGGGAGTTCCGTCCTTCTTCATGCGCATGGGCTTGACATCCCAGTTCATCTGGCTGTACCAAGGGTCATTCAAAACCGACTCCGGATCCAGCTGGAACTGTTTGACTAACTCCAAAGCTCTTTCCGCAAGTTTCTTCTCAATTTCGACTCTGTTGTTTTGGTACAATGTTTCGGCGTTATTCAAGTACGTCTCCCAAGTGTTTTTCGTGGTTGGTAGAAATATCAGGTTGATGTGCCGAAGAGCTGCAAAACTCACTGGATGAGGACAGGTTTGTAAGAATTGTGGTAAGAGCTTCTTGAATACCTGGTGCGTGGCTCCCACATCCAGAGCGCAGTAGTTCATAAGCATTTGAAAATTGTCCACGATCTCCTGCTTATCTTCCGTCTTGAACCAATCTCTCTGGGCCTTGTCCATGGTTATTCCACAGTGCAACCTAGCCACATTGGCTAGCGTGTTGGTGCTTGTAAGCGACGTCCACGGGTTCTCCACCTTGCTATTATCCGGCTCATAATCAAGCATCGTCTTGTCGTCCGCAATGGTAGAAAACTGGTCATTAACAAGATTCTCAATGAGATTCCGCTCGTCAAACAACTTGTCCAACTCCTTGTCTAACTTGCGCTGCAAATTCAGGTGCTCGTCGTACTTCATCCACACTGGTCTCTGACGAGAACAAATGCCAGTGCTCGCAACGTGTAACGACAAAGTGTCGAGGAAGAAAGCCTGGGACTTGTTGATGCTGTACTCGTCAGCGATTCTGGCTCGGTCGTACGAGATGCTGTGCCCAATGATAAGCTTCTTGCTGCCATGTGTGTTCATTGGGATCAAATGCTTAGTATTGGATTCCTTTGGATCACAAAGATATGGACTCACCCAGCCGTACCACGCCACGGGCGATGCGCACGTCGCTAGCACCGCGTACTTGCTCACTTTGTACATCAGTTCAACGTCAAACACAAGTATGTCTTCCTGGGGATAGTCAACTTTCACGGGCGCACAGTTCGGCTCGTAGCGGTACCAGCCCGGCTCCATGAGCCAGCTCTTTGGTCTCTCTGGCAAATCAATTCGAGAAAATACGTCAGCATAGTCCATATAAGGTGCCGAGTCATGCAATGCAAGTTTGATAAAGTGTTCGTTGATAGTGTTGCCCTGTAAAGGTGTGAGACTAAGGCCAATGGGATCGGTGATGTTCGTCTTTTTGTTGAGTAAGTCAAACTTCTCAAGATATCGCTGGGACAAGCTAATCTTAAGCTTATCACTCTTGCTTAGCTGGGCCATCTTCTTGTTCGGAAACAACTGGTTTCTCAACCCTCTAGATAGGTATTGGATCCCCACCTGGTTCACGGTTGGTTCTTCGACAATCTTCGGTTTAGTAGTGTCGTTGGTAACCGGAAGACCTATATTCAGATTAAATGCCACCTGGGAGACATTTCGACTGCTCCAGGGCACGGACCGTAGTGTATTTCGCACGCGAAGCATGCCGTTTAGCGGGTCTCAAAATATTTCGTGACAGATGAGATGACAATCTCTTGTGTTACCCGGCATTATAGTGAAGCTCGTGTGCTGCGATAAAGGTGAGGGTGAATTTTCAGAGCCAAAAAAAAAAATGAAAAATGAAATCAAGCAGATAAGAATCAAGCAGGCACAAATTGTGACACAATTTGCTCAATAAATAGTGAGCCTGTGGTAGTTTTAGGTCGATGGCAGTTGCGGCGACACTCTGCAGGCGAGATCTGGCGCATGGTGGGCAGCATAAAGGGGGTGCCGTGATCAGGTGATATCTCCAGGTACCCTTTGTTAAAGGAAATTGTTGCTCGTTTGAGATCCAATTTTGGCAGAGCCCGTTGGGAAACCAAATTATTAAGACACAATAAAAAAATCAACATATTGTTGGAAATGCGCCCGGCGTCAACGCCCTCCCCTAAGCATTTCCGGGTAATACGGAATGCGTTTAGCGGGTGCTTTCAATGAACAGTGGCGTACCGCCATCACTCAAGGCCCACGAGTGGTTTCTCGATTCTCGCGACATGCCTCTGAAATGACTCCTTACAGTGCCCATCGATGTAATCAAATTGCATAAAGTCACGTATATAGTATATTCAGCGTAGAGGCTGGTGCTATAGGAGGTCTTTGACGAACGTATATATAACACTGGGCGTTGTGTGTCTTGCTCTTCTCGCTAGCCAACTATTGCAAAGTCATGGAACGTGAGCCAGTAACAGTCCAACGGCGCCGCTAATGCACCGCTTGACACCGCTAAATAGGATGCGCTAGCTGGAAATCCTCTAACAACCCCAGAAGGATCTCCTTGAACCCCGGCGAAAGCTTTTTGATCTCATTCGCCGGATTCTTAGAATCATAATAGTTCTTCTTATCGTTTAAGAACTCGTTGGCCTCCTGCAGATCTGTAGAGTCCACGCTCTTTATAGACTCCAACTCTGCATGGAGCTCATTGGCGTTGCTCGGATCGATCCCGATGTGCTCCGAAGTGAGGTATGTCATCCCGTTGATCTTCTCCCAATTGACAGCCAATAGCCCGTCGGCAGACAGTTTGGCAGCAGCCTTCTTGTTGATTTCAGACGTCAACAGCTGTTTTAAAACGGCTTTCTTCTTGTTGGCTATGACTGTGTCGATCTCCGAGAACAAATTGGCAGGATCCACATCTGGAGTGCGCTTGGCCAATTTTTCAAGATCAACGCGGCGATCTCCCAGCTTGTAGTAGCTCAAGAAATCCGTAAATCTCGTGAACCAATGAACCAAACTCTCAAAGAACCCATCGGTGTCGTTGAGATAGGTCTCATGGAAGAACTCCAACACAAAGTCTTGGTACTTACTAAACACCAAGTAGATGCTGACAATGACCTCGTTGGCACTGAGCAAGTAAAGATAGTCGTACAAGTACTCTGTGAGGTGGATCAAGTCGTCCATAAAGCTTTGAAACACTTTGACAACTCTTTTGAAAGTGCTATTCTTTGTGAAAATCTTGACAAGAGGTTCAAAGAAGATCACCAAAAAGTCCTTCATAAAGTTGTTGAGGTACGGCTCATCCCACATCTTGTTCAAAATCTCCTTGTCGTTTCTGCGTACCATGAGCTGGAACAACTTCTTGAGGCCCGTATACAACTCAGCGTCCTCGCAGTTTGGGTCCTTCTTGGCTGCCGAGCAACTCGTCAAGATTTTCGGCTTCAACTTGTCGTAATTCGATTGGGCAAACAAGATAGACAAGACAAGATCGTCGTCGGATTTCGAGTTCTCCACTTGCTGTTTCTTCAAGCTATCCTCACGATCGCTCAGTTTCAGAAACGTCTTGAACTTCTCGATGTAGGGCTGCAAGCCGGGGTCGCTTTTAAGAAGCCGCTCAGTCAACAAGTCAATGTCCTTGTTGATCTCCTTCAAGTCAGAGGAAACGACGGTGTGGAAAAGAACCTGGATCAATGAGCGATGCCCCTCGGTGTTGTGCTTGAATAAGAAGCTCGGAAGAAGGTTGGGCGGCTGGTACAAAAAGAACTCGAGAAGCTTTCTGATGATCAGCAACGGATTCGTAAGTTTGAGAATTTGCTGGCAAATGCTGTAGGGAAATAACATGTGGAACCGCTTGACCTGGTTGAACAACTCAAACGAGATCTCTCCGCCGTTTTCGCCACTGTTCTCCGTGAAGAATAAGTCATAGACCACCGAGGCCAATTGAAGTTTCGTCCACTTCAAAAACACTTTGAGAATAGGCGAGAGGTCTGAAATTTTATTGGCAATCTTGAACTCATCCAAAAGACGAATTAAAATCTTATCATCCAGTCCCAGTCCTAAGTAGATCTTGTACTCGTTGATTTTCTCTGGCGTGTAGTTGGCCTCCAAATATGGCTTGTTGTCTATATTCAAACAAATGTTCTTGAAAGTGTTGAGTTCATTTTTCAACTTCAAGTTGATCAAGTAGACCCGTTTTTGGAAGATGAGCTGATTTCGCATCGATTTGTAGTCGACATACTTTCTAAACAAGACATCTTCTTTGTCTTCAGACGACAACTCCTTGATAGTTCCATTGAACAAAAACTCTTTCAAGAATACAGAAGTGGCCACCTTTTCGACTTTTGTTAGGGCTCTCAAGTAGTTTCCCAACGCTATTCTGAGCTTTTCCCGAGGCAAGATTGCAACGTTCTTGGGGGCAGACTGCGCCGAGTAGAATGACTCGTTGTCGTCCTCGTCATCAAGGTCAGGTGATTTCTCACTAGCTTTTGTCTTTGACTTCTTCGGCTTCTTCGCAGAATGCTTCGTTAATATATAGTCCAAGATCCGCTGACTGTCCGCGTTGAACTCGTCTTGATTGAGAAAGATCTCCTCGATGTCATTAACTCCACCGCTGCCGTCTCCAAACGCTATGTCGTCGTCTTCCTCTCCAATTTCCTGGTTACCAAATATATTGACCAACGTGGAGTGCTTGAACTTCTGTGGCAAGTGCGGAAGATTGAGCTCGGGGAAGTTTTGCTTCAAGGTGGCATGGAGCGTTTTGAACTCGCCGTAGCTTCGAAGAACCAAGAATTCCTGCAAGATCTTTTCGTCATTATCAATGTTAAGGTCATACTTCACAGAGATTATGAATTGGTAGATCTTGACTGCAGCAGCCGATTTCAAGAAGTTTAAGGAAAACCCCTGGCTGGATTTGAGCGACCGCCTCACGCCCAAGACTCTGGTGTCGTATCCATTGTGAAAACACGGTTTTTCCAACTGGTCAAGAATCTGGTCCTTTGTGGCCTGCACCATTTGATTGCTACTGTCCTCCTGATCCAAGTCGCCAATGTAGGACTCAAGGTTTTCAGAGATCTTTAAGTCCAAGGTATGACCTGTCTGGCCCTTATAGTACTCGTCTTCTTTGACAGTGGTGAGCGACGAATTGAAGAACATCACCATCAGTTTGAACAACTTCAAGTTCACTTTCTTGCGTTTGGTCAATTCCTGGCGATCCACCGAGTTGCTGAGGTTCTTCAGAAGCACATAGTTGAAAAACGGCTTGATCTTGTGGAGCCAGAACTCGTTATTGCCGGTGTGGTCCAAAGCCGTAACTCCGACCCCCTTGTTTTCCTTTTCATCAAGATGGAGGAAATAGGGAAACGTCTTCACAAAGTTGATGTAGAAGAACTTGAGCACTGGATACTTGTCGTCCGCAGTGGCCAATAGATCTGCAGTGGTAAGGACACTCTTACTGTCAAATGGATAGCCCAAGTTGTCCAAAAACTTGGTGTGGTCATTCCACAACCCATCAAATTCCTGCTGAATCTGCACAAGCAAGAGCTGGTTCTTCAAGTAGTGGCATTGCTGAGGGCTGAGCTCTAGCGTGCTCATTTCGTTTCAAGAGCAAAGATGGGGGCGGTCAGAGGCCCGCAGATATGGTGCAAAACGCGCAGGGAATTGCAGCGGCGGTTGGGCGGCGCCTTGAGCGGACAGCTAAGCTGGGGCGGAGTCGCAGCAGGGCGGGCCATTGTCAAGGGATAGAGTTAGAGAGGACAAAACAAATGAATATTTAAGCACCTGTTAATAATTATAGATGAAAATGTAAGGAACTCTTGATGATGCCTTTGATTTTTCATACCATTAACATATCACATGCCGTCATACATTTGGCACATGCATTACCACAACTGACAGTGTGCAGCTTACAGCTTGTAGCTTACTTTGTTGGTGTCTACAACGCGTGCAATGCATATCATATATTCAGGTAAATCGGTCTTACCAGACGGTAGTAGTAGGACGGACGAGGCAGTTACTGATATTCGTAGCCTCCCACTTTGCGGCCCGCTACTCCGCCTTCTTTGCCGCCTTCTTCAAGGCTCTTTTTCTAATGCTCAAGTGCATCGAATAGTTCAACTTATTGGCAATCGACGAGAAAACACCAACTGTACTCTCAATCCCCCAGTGCATCAACGCATGCGACCAGTACGGGGTCACAGTCGCAAATCTCTCCTGGGCACCGCATCTCTTCTGGAAGTTGTTCAACGTAGACGCGACAAACGCCTTAGGGTTCGGAATCATGAACGACGACTTTCTAATTTTCGACATCTTGCTGGTGATTAAGTAGGCAAGCACCACGCGGACATCGATATTCGATGGCTCCAACTCAGACGCGAGCGACGCAGACCAGTGCTGCAAGAACGCCTTGGAGCCCGAGTAGGTGGCCAAGAACGGAGTAGGCAAGAGACCCGAAAACGAGCCAATGTTCAAGATCAACGCTTTCTTGGCAACCTTCTGGGAGTTGACGGTCTCAGATAAGTACGGAATCGAAGCCTGTGTAAACTTCAAAGTGTTCAAGTTATTAATGACCACGATATCGCTGAGCTCCTCGTTGGTGGTCTCACTGAATGGCACCGGAATCGAGTGCGACTTGCCGACATTGTTGATCAAGACAGTGAGGTCCAAGTTCTCGGCAGCAAGAAACTCCTTGAACTTCGACATTTGGGAGTCGGAATAGTTGGAAAAGTCAAGGGCGAAGTGCTTGGTCTGGACCCCGTATTGTGCGCTAATCTCTTGGCCAAGCTCGACAAGCTTGGACTCAGTGCGCGACACAAGCAACAAGTTGAACCCCTTCTTCGCCAACTGAACGGCAAACTCCTTCCCCAAGCCGTCGGTGGCACCAGTGACAATCGCCCAGGCGCCCTTCTTCGACCCGTAGACTGTGAAGTCCGTGGCGCGCACGACGATTAAGTCGCAGAGAACCGACGCAAAGGAGAGTGTGAACGTCGTCAATTTCACAAGACCCACGGTGAGGGCCAAGTAAACCGCGGCATTGAGCAATGGCGAGTCGTTGGTGGCCACAGAGACCAGCTGGAAAAATGGAGGAAGTGACATGCTGCAGAGCTTAGGTGTCCATGTGGTTTAGCTATTCTCCAACACGAGATATTGCATAAGGTAAGCAATTTGTAAGCAGTTTTTTTTGATGGGGTCCGTGCTGAGAACCTCTGATGGTTTTCATTGCCGGGTTACTAAATGGGGGAGAGCTCCACCGCTGCAACATTCTGGGATACGACAAGTCGCGTCAGCTCGGATCCGGAAATTGAAGAAAGTACTCCCGCCGTCTTGTCTTGGGCCAAGACTCTGCCCAGAGATTGCGCCCCTGACTGGCGTGCTAAATCCCTGCTGAATTGAGCAAGTGGGCAGGCATTAAATTTGAGCACATTTGGCTTGTGGAGAAAGCGGAGTACGCTTACATGTGTCGTGTACAATTGATGGGCGTAGGGCCTAGAGCTGCGCTTTAGCCTCTGGAGCGTGCTTTTTTTCATTGTTCGGGCCCGTAAAATTGAGACAGCCGGCCAGCAACTATACGTTTAGATTCGCAGTCGTCTCATCCTGCAGGGCTAGTGCAAGCAGCAGTGCTAGCGCTGACCGGGAATACTTTTTCTAGACAGACTTAATGCGGACCATCACTCAACATTAGCTGCTTGTTTGACGGGCGTATCACCAAGTCAACTTTAATTGTCTCCCGGTCTTGGCGACAACCCCTGAAGTGGTGCTACGGAACTGTTGACCGGGATAGTTGTCGATCTCTTGAGGATTACGCTGCAGGCAGACGTCCGGCGTGTAGAGCAGCGCACCGCATGTTGCAGTAGGACGCAGGGCGCCCATGGTTCCGTAGCTCCATATGGGCTGGCTTCTAGATATATGGCTCCTTTTCGTAGCCTTTGATCGAAACATTGAAACCGGTTGGAACATACTGTTGAACATATTGTTAGGCACTGGGCACAATGAGCAATATAAGGGGCACGATAGCTAAGCGGTTGCAGGAGCAGCGCAATAATCTCAACCCTGCTTCGCAAGACGTTGAATCCGCGGCTCCTGCCCCAAAGAACATGTCCAAAAACTACAAGCGCGAGACCATTCACCAAGAAACGGTGCTCTACTCTCACGGAGATTTACCGGTCTATCAGGACGGTCTTGAGTTCAAGGCCGAGGACCCGAACCTTGTCACCTGGCGCGACGCAGACGATCCGGAGAACCCCAGAAACTGGAGCGGCGGCCAGAAGTGGCTTACCACCACCATAGTCGCCTTGAATGCCTTCATGCCAACTTTCACACTGAGCATCATTTCGCCGGCGATGGGCCAGATTGCGGAGCAGTTTGACTACATACACAACACGACTTTGATGGCCCTCACCGTGAGCATCTTCTTGCTTCCCTGGGCCTTTATCCCATTGGTTGCCAGTCCTTTGTCAGAGATGTACGGTAGAACCATTGTGAGTCTTGTGTCGCTTTGGATCCTTCTTGCGTTCAACATTGGTTGCTGCTTTGCCCAAAACAAGGAGCAGCTTATTGTGTTCCGCTTCTTGGGCGGAATTGGTGCTGCCTCTCCATTAGCCATTGGGGCAGGCGTCATTGGAGACTGCTTCAGTGCAGTCGAGCGGAACAAGGCCATTGGCATTTTTGGCATTGGCCTTATCATGGCGCCTGTCATTTCCCCTATTGTTTCTGGCTTTGTCACCGAAACAGTTGGCTGGAGATGGGTCCTCCGTGTGCTTGTGATCTTCAACGGGTTGCTTCTTACCTTCAATCATGCGTGCCTCAAAGAGAGCTATCCGCCGACAATTCTTGAAAGAAAAAAAAAAAAGCTCATGAAGAAAAACCCAGAGAAGGCTGCTGACTATTACACTGTATATGATATCACCGACGCAGAATCCGGCAAGCAAAAGCTCAAGTCCAACATCATCCGCCCGATCCAGCTCCTTTTCTTCCACCCTATGGTGTACGGCTTGGGTGCGCTTCTCTCTTTCATTTTTGGGTTGCTCTACCTCATGATTGTTATCTTTCCAAGCATCTGGGAGCTCAAGTATGGGTTTTCCATTGGCATCAGCGGACTCATGTTTGTGTCGTTAGGTATTGGTTTTGGTATTGCCGTCATTGTGATGACTGTAATGATTGACAAGACCTACCATAGACTCACAGCCAAGAACGGAGGTGTGCCTAAGCCGGAGTACCGACTTCAGCTCTTGCCGTACGGAGGAATCGTGGGGCCGGCCTCGTTACTCATCTTCGGCTGGACCGCTGAAAAGGAAGTTCACTGGATCGTTCCTAGTATCTTTGCCGCCATCTTCTCGACTGCAGTGGTGAACATCTTCCAGATTGTCAACAACTACTTGATCGACATGAACCCCCGGTTCAGTGCCAGTGCCGTCGCTGCTGCTACTGTCTTCCGTTCTCTTTTTGGCTTTTTTTTCCCGTTGTTTGCCCCAAAGATGTATACTGATCTTGGATACGGCTGGGGCAACACGATTTTCTTTTTCATCGGGCTTCTCGTCGGCGTGCCATACCCACTTATTGCCTTCCACAGGGGCGAGCGTCTTAGAAATTGGGGCAACAAGAAGATTGAGACTCTCAACCAGAAGCGTCTCGAAAAGTACATTGCCAAACTCGACAGAGACCAGTCACACCAAGATCTGATCTCTGGGATCAGCCCTCGAGAGGAGACTTCCGAAGTGCAAATCAGGACTATCAGAGAAGAAGAGGAGCCGGGAGAAGGAGAGTCGCTGAAAGGGGTCTCGTCAGAGACAAAGCTGATACGGCTGCTAACTTGATGCCGCGGCTATGGCACTCTCTTGTTTGCGCTTTGCTACGCGGGGGCGTTCAAGTCCGTGTCTACGTTAGGTTCAATTAGCAACCCGATGAACACCAAGCTTGGCAGGGAGAGCTTTGCGGGGTATCTCGAGAACGAGGCTTGTAGTAAGCTGCTCTCCACTAAACGGGCTCCCTTCACTCCATCCTTTGCACGGCCCTCCAATTATCACCAGTTACCGCTATTAAGTACTTTAGTTTTCAATATGTAAACCAACCGCCAAAGCGCTGACTAGCGTACAGAGAATCAAACAGAGTAGTCGCAGCTTATCAGGGAAAATTTAACATTTGAGAGATCGAAGAACTTTTTTCCCTCCTTGAACGCCCTTAAGTATAAATTGAATTGAATTTTCCCCATACCGAATGAGTAGTGAAAAATTCCGGCGTCCGATATTTAAAGGATATATAATTGAAATAGAATCGACGGCCACCAGCATCTTCCAGTTGGAACTCATTAATAAAATGGACAGGGAATACATCATAAAGATGCATTACAACTGTGGTATTTTCTCCCGCTATTGACGTTGAAAAAGTTGCTCTCAAGGATGTAATCCAGGATAAAAAAGCAGGGCCAAATCTTATGATTATCGATGGAGATACAGTTTGCCACCATACTCGGTTGAAGCGTCCCTTGTAACACAATGAATGGAAGACCTTATCGGTATGTGGTCCCTTTTTCGACACAGTGGGTAGTGTCATAGCTCGCGATAGCGGGATGGGCGCTGGTGATGCAGACAAATTAGATAGAATAGATCAAAAGTATTTGGATCGATTCAAATCTACAAAAGGCTTGCTTTTCAAAAGACATAAGACCAGATTCTTGAGGCGTCTTAAACGAAATCACTGCAGGGGGGTACTGCTTCGCGGCGCGTCGTTAATGTTCGAAGAGCTCAATAGGCACAAGGTCGATCTCAACGTAGCTCTGGACTTTATCGAGCGATGTTTTGCTGACCATGGTGGTCAACCACGTACGAAGGCTGCAACACTGTGGGAAGAGGAGTATATGCAAGTTCAGCGGTACACCGATTGCGTAGTGAAATTTATGGGGCTTCAACGAGATGCCTCGTCGAAAGCACCCTACTGAATGCCAGCACACCACCCAAACCACGCATGCACGCTGAACTTGCCCTTCAGATTAATTCCTTGCCCAACAACCAGCCCACGAGCGCTATTCTAATCAATCTTCGAGTTGATTTTAACGACAATGATCACGCACGACTATTTGGAGGGTCGCTTATAATAGAGCTCATGTGACCAGGGAGGAAGCGGTGGAGTCATTCTGCAGTGCGTAGAGGAAATATTTTTTGTTATTAAAGGTCATAGACTGATGTAAAAACTAGATGCTTTTTGATGCCAACGTCCGGCTTATGGAAGAAGCCGATCGCACCCTGCGGAGGTGCTTCGTATGCACGATGTGCTATCCGTCGCCGACTCACCGCCAACTTGTGCTCCAATTTGTCATCCCATAGTATGCGCGGTGTTACCGGCAGAGAAGCTGTTAAAACTTGCCACGGTATTAACGGTAATGTGAGTTGTGCATACACCGCCAGGCAAAAGCCGTAGCTTAATTAGCTGCACCACTACAGCCTCCGGTGATATCGGATTGCCAATGGGTTGCTGATTAACTTGCGGGGAGTATATATTGGGTGCCAGCTTGTCCTAGTTGTCGATCGACCATTACAACTTACACTCACTACTAGAGTTACACAGTTCATCTCCCACAGTCTCAAAAAACCACCAACTACAACTTAAGAATGTCCACGACCGTTTTCGTCTCGGGAGCCACTGGCTTTATAGCCCAGCACGTTGTGCTTGACTTGCTTGCCAAAAGCTACAAGGTCATTGGCAGTGTGCGCTCTGCCGCCAAGGGAGACACTTTAGCAAAGAACTTCGCGTCTGAGAACTTTTCTTATGAAATCGTCGAGGACATTGGCGCTAAGGGTGCCTTTGACAAAGCTCTCAAGGCCCACCCAGAGGTCACTGTGGTGCTCCACACTGCCTCTCCGTACACCTATGCAGTTGAGGACCCAGAGAGAGACCTTCTTTTGCCAGCTCTTGAGGGAACCAAGAACGTCTTGAAGTCCATCAAGACCCACGCTTCTCAGGTGGAGAGAGTCGTTGTGACGTCCTCGTTTGCTGCGATGATCAACTTCAACCCACCAAAGGACCCTAACTTCAGTTACACGGAGAAGAACTGGAACCCTATCACCTGGGAGGAGTCGAAGGCTAACGGTCTTCTCGGCTACGTTGGATCGAAAAAGTTCGCCGAAAGGGCCGCCTGGGACTTCGTAGAGCAGGAGAAGCCAAACTTCCAGTTGTCCACCGTCAACCCAGTCTACGTTTTTGGGCCACAGGCTTTTGACTCTGAGGTCAAGGGTACTTTGGGCACTTCTGCCGAGATGATCAACTCAGTGCTCAAGTCGAAGCCAACTGACCCCGTCTTTCTGGCCGGCGGCAACTTCATTGACGTGAGAGACGTCTCGAAGGCTCACTTGCGCGCCTTTGAGGCCTTTGAGGCCGCTGGCCAGCGTTTGATCTTGAGTCAGTCCTCGATTTCCGGACAGCTCATCACTGACATCATCGCCGACAACTTTCCAGAGTTGAAGTCGAAGATCGCATTGGGAACATACGGCGCCAACTACCCAGAGCCTTCTCCTATTGACAATCACGTCACCAGGGACATCTTGGGCTTCAAGTTCCACGAGTTGAAGGCCACGATCGTTGATAGTGTTGCTCAGATTCTTAAGGCTCAAAAGTAAAGGCTTTCTAATCAATGGTTAGTGGAAAATTGGTAGTTTTCCTGACTTTTTGGCCCGGAGGTGTACACACTAATTAGATGGAATATATATTCTAACGTTGATTACGTACTAGGATAGCGCAGATGCGCTGTATTATATAGTTTTAGAGTTGAAAAACAATAAAGTCTGCCAAGCACCATAGGCCTGGCATAGCCGCATCTAAATTCCACAAGCAGACTGCGATCGTAGCTCCAAAGCTCATACAATGTAAAAACTCAGAACGGCCTCAAATCGCCCCAACTCGCTATCTCACAGCACAAAATTGAACTCTTCGGTGGCTTGATCGTAAGTTGGAGGCAAGTTGAGTGGTACCTCCTCCATTTCTGTGCCGGGTCTGACAATACGCAGACCGCTATATGGCGTGCTCAGAGAAGTCGAGTGAGTTCTGGTATGAGCCATGTAGCTCGCTCTTGGCTCCACCACAGTACTGTAGTTGGTGCTGGGCTCCACAGCGTACTGCTGCTCTGACAAAGAGTACAGAAAGCTGTCAAAAGACGGTCTCAGACCGTTGTAAACCGTGCCTTCTGAGTGAGAAACGCTGCTCTCGCCTTCTCGCAACGGTCTGAATTCGCTTTGGACGATCACGTCGCGATGAACCTTTACAAACTTGCGCTTCAAGTTTGTGTGGCGTACAACCTTCAGAGCCGTGGAGGCCATGACCTGGGCATAGACCAAGAGCTGGTACTGACGTGCAAGAAAACCGGTAATGAAGCTGGGGGCAATGCTTTCTGGAATGGAGAGCTTACCGTACTCCGCACTCTGATAGCCTAATGGATCGTCATTCCAAAGGAACTCTTTGGGAAACAAGCGGTAACAAATCTCGTGTCTGTAGTACGGCTGTTGATTCTCATCCAACACAGTCTCAAACTCTTCAGACGTCAATGCCACTTCGTACTTGAAATTGTCAGTAGTCTTCAAGAGCTTGAATCCTTTATAGACTTTTGGAGCTTCAAGAAGAGTAGTGGGGGTGGTGATGCTGATCAAGTCCAAGCCAAGCCCGCTAACCACAATCGACTGTACTGGCTCGCCTTCAAAAGACACCACTTGGGTTGGTTCTTGAGTCGAAACAAGGTACAACCTCATTGGCAACGCTTCCCCTCTGACCAAAAGCCCGTGGCTGTCGCTGAAGTCCATCTGTAAGAAAATACCACTGGAAGGGTTTGTTCGAAGACTTGCCATTTCCCCCAAAGCCAATTTCTTTGGTTTCGTTTGAAGAAACTCTGGGCCGTGGTTGTTTTCGATATAGTCCTGTAGTGTGTCATGTTCTGATCCGGGACTGGTAGTAAAGCTCACCACAGAAGACTCCTCTGGAGACGTCAGAGGACTCGGCAAAGCACGCTTCCTCTTAAAAATCCCCAAACCACCCAATTTTTTGCCCTTAGCATGATCCTCAGGCTCAACAGACTTTCTGCACATCTTCTCGTAAACTGCATCAGACACTGCAAATATATTGTCGCTTCTGACTCTGGCACATTTTGACGGGTCATAGACTGCCTGGCGCGGCACCACCTCGATCTTCAGCGTTTCAGAGTGCTTGATGCGGCCATCGCTGTCTCTAATGAACACTTTCAACTTGTAAGTAATCAGCCCGTAGTGCAGTTCGTCAAACGATGGAGGAAGCTGGCAGAGCGTGTCACGTAGGTTGTCGCCGTCCACATTGCGCCTTAGCCGCTTGGTGTTGAACGCTGCGTCATAGTCCATTGTTCGCGTAGGAATTTCCACGGCAAACGCAAACACGTACTTGCGGGGCTGTAACTCGCGGCCGGTGAACAAGTTCTGCTTAACATAGATCAAGCGGTATAAGTCCTCCTTGGACTTCTTTTGGGGATTGAGTTTCACTAGCCCGTCCAACACTAGATCAATCAGGGATACGGCTGTGTATGTAGAGGGGGTTATTGTCACATTACCAGAAATTGTCTCATTATTCGTGTATAAGTAGTCCAATCGTGCCAGTCGCTGAGGGTCTATCCCCACGCGTATCTGATCTTTGACATACGCCATCGAGAGTACAATAGACTTAAAAATTTTGGGCGGCCCAATCAAGGCAGCCACCAATCGCCAATCCGACAATTTGTCGCATCAATCTTCCTGAAGGTTGTGGGACCATTACAATTGGCTGTCTCGAACTTTAGCTCCATTCCGACCACAAACGTGCCTGCCGGTTTTGGCCAAATAGCGCTGATCCTCACTGCTTTCGCACGGGGTGCGCGCGCCCCCTCCCCACGCCGCCCAACGGCACGGGCGAGATGACGCCTCTGCGAAGAAGCATGCTCTTAGGGGGTGGCGGCTTGGTTTTACCGGGAGCAGCAGGCTCGGCTGCATTTTTGTAGGTGAGCTTGATTCTCTTTGGCGCGCGAGGCAATGCCGGTTCCGGCGACTCTCTTTCCCGTTTGGGCAAGTAATTAGCATGGTGCCGGGACAAGCGAGCCACTCGCTTGACAAAGATTTCGACAGCAGCCGCCTTGAAGGCAAAAACGTCCCAGAATATACGCTTGAGGCAGCCTAAAAATGCATATCGTATTGCTGGGTCTTTGCGCGCCCAAGTCTCAGTCTTGCGATCTGACAGCACCTTTCCGTAGAGCGTGATGCCCAAAAACTCAGCCGTACCCTTTATCACATCCTCAATCTCTTCCACGATTCGTTTGTCCAACTTGAATAAATCCGACATATCTCTGACCAGGCACCGCTGGCTCGACGCCACGTGCTGCTCGGCGTCTTTCAAGTTTGTGCGGAGCACCTTCAGCGTTCTGTAGTTGTCCAATTGGTACTTGACTGCGGCGTAGGTACTTTTAGAAATTCCAGCGTCTAGTTTGATTTTCCGAGGAAACACAAACGAGAAGTGGTGCCGGTACATGTCGATCACCTCGACGATCTTCTGGGTCGTCAAACCACGGAGCTCGAGATTGAGACAATTTCTCGCTCTTCTTTTCAGTAAACGGTACTCCTTCTCCTTTGGATCCAAGTCAAAATCAAAGTAGTACGCCCTGTCAAAATTGCCAAACTTGGCCGGCGTTTGTTTCTGGGTCTGGCTAGCCCGTATCACTCTGAACTCGAGGGCCTCCGATGGTTCCTGCTTAACATGCACCCCCGCGGGACTCACCTTGAACTTCGCAGGCTCCATATTATCGATTTTCCTGAGATTCACTTTCTTTTGCTTTTTTGTCTGGCGCATCACTGCAAACTCAAACATGTATTCTTCTTCTTTCTTCACTTTTGGCTCTGTCTGGGTCGGCCCTGTACTAGGCTCAATGTTCTCAACATTCTCGGTGTTTGCAATGCTTTCAAAACTTTGAGTGTCATCAGTATGCTCGATTCTTCCTTTGGTATTCCGCATTGGCGCATTACTGGCCCTACTCCGCGTGGACACCGGATTGTGCCTGATCGATGTATCAACCTTTTTCAGATTCGTGGTGGTGCGCATCTTCAACTTCATTGTTTGCGGCTTTGTCTCCACCGGCTCCTCGAGAACCGGCCCCTCGGAGTGTGTGGTTGTAGTTACGAGATCATCTAGCTCTTGCTTGGGCATCTCCACGACTTGCACGGGAGCAGGCGACTCGTCATTGAGCAAGTTCAGGATCCTTATCCGCTGGGCCTTTGTTTGAACAACGGGATCCGGAATGGGATCAAGCGTGGCATCCATTTCAGTCTTCGGATCAATCTCGGACTTGGGCTCCGCAGTGTCGATGTCCGGCTGCTGGAGCGCGATCTCATATGCCCCAAGGAGCGCAGGCAAGTTATCTTTCAACGACCGCTTCAATCTCCGCTTCAGCAACTCGTCATTCTGAATGCCCTTGTACTTTGCAATGAACGCGTGGCAAATGTCTGGCGTGAGCAACTTCAACTGCGAGGGCTTCACGTAGAGGTAAGTGGAGTTGTTGATGAAGAACACTGGAACTTTTCTATCCACGCGAGGCACATCACTGGGGATAAGACTCGAACTCACGACCCAGGCAGGCCACAATGGATGGCCCAGACAGGAAACCTGGACCAAGTCGCCAACTTTGATCTGGGACCGTTTCACCATGGCGTAGCCTCAAACAGACTTTTTATGAGTGTAATAAGAAAGTCCTTGGTGGGGACGCGCCGAAATGCAAGCGGCCGCACATCTGGCGTGCCCTCGCTGAGTGTCTCCAAGGGCGTTACCCGGGCTCAGACGAGGTCTGCTGTCTGGGGAATTTTTTTTTATCGGGTCGATAAGGGTTTTTTTTTTCACAGGTTTTTGGCCGCGAGATCGTAACTGATAACCCAGCACCCGCAGTGGCACCGACACGATTTACATCCCACAGACCCAGCACCTATACTCGCGCCTCCCTGCTACTTGTCCCGTGGTCCCCATGACAAACATAGAGCCCACGGATAAGCGGCCCGCGGCTCTGGCCAGTGTCAGCACTGCCGGCCTGGCCGAGCTGTCCCCCGGTGCCACCGATGACACCGAACACAGCACCGCCGCCCCGGAACAAAAGCAGGGACTTCCTGCGTCGCTGCTGCTGCCGATCTGCTTCAACTGCAAGACCAGCACGACTCCGCTCTGGCGCAGGGATGACAGCGGGCACGTCTTGTGCAACGCCTGCGGGCTCTTCCTCAAGCTCCATGGGAAGCCGCGCCCGATCTCGCTCAAGACAGACGTGATAAAGTCGAGAAACAGAATCAAGCATTTCAATGGGAACAACGGGCCGAGCAACGGAAGCGCCGCGGGATCCGGATCGAAAGAGAAGACGAAGAAGATCTCGCCCAAGCTGAAGCTGAAGGACAAGAGACACGACCAGGAGAGTAAAGCAGTTGAGTCGCTCATTCCGATTTTGCCCCGGGCCAACGGCAAGCTGCCGCTACTAGCATCCTATCCGCTGCAGCAGGAGAGCTGGCAGCAGATGGCGCACCCGCTCAACTATCCGACGACTGCGCCCATGAAGTACCAGCTGAACATGAGCCAAATCAGCCTGCCTTTGCTTCTAGCCTCCAGTGGCAAGAGACCCCCGCCCAACTTCACAAGCACTGCCTCGGTGGAACACAACGTCGCTGGGGTTTTGGAGAGCATGGCAAACCAGAACGGTGTCGCGCGTGACCAGCACGGCCATCTGCTTCTCGGGGCCAAGTTAGGCAATGGGATCTCGCTGTTCCTGCTCAATAGCACGCTGCCGTGTGCTGATATGGCGCTGCCCGGGCCTATCCAGGCAGTGGCAAACCCGCTGTCGATTCTTAATTTGGAGAAAACCCACCTGCCTATTCTTAATGAGCTCAATCGTCCGGCGCAGCGCACCAGCCAGATCCCACACATCCCAATGACGAAGACGATACTGTCGCCGCTGCTCCCGCCGATTGGTGATGGCGCGGAACTCTCAAAGCTCAAGATCCGCAACAGCGAACTTGAGGTCGTCAACGAACTTTACAAGAAGCGCATCCTGGAGTTGGAGGACCACGAGCGGGCCGTCAAGAGTGAGAACACAAAGTACGAGAGCGAAAATCACACTTTGAAGTTCACGTTAAATAGAACACTCAAGTTTTTGATGACCAACCAAGGCGGCGAGAACCCGGAGCGCGACGCGCTCATCAAGGAAATTAAGGAGGAGATTATCAATCCTAATGTGAAGGTCCAGACCAGTAAGGCGAATGGCCAGGAGCAGAGAAAGATTGTCTCCGAGGAGCCGGCAGCGAAGAGAGTTAAGATTGAATTTTAGCAGTGGATTGCGATGCTGGTCATTTGCTAAAGCATGAAGACTGGAAGTTGATATTTAGTGGGAGGCGCTCTCAGGTGTGAATCGTGAGGGCTATGGTCTTTTATGAGTCTGTATAATAGGAATGTTGTTTTTTAATGGCGTATGTACATGGGGTCGTGAGACTGGGCCGCTTAGTGCTTAGTAACCAAGTGTACAGCTAAATTCAATATTGATATTGTATTCCACTGGCCATTAGGTGTGCCGGTCAATAGCTGCATGAGTACGGGATGGTATACAATAAGATGCGCAACGGAACAACGTGGAACTTTGATTATTGAAGGTTCAAAAATTGGAAGGAGTTAACTTCAATAGAATTTGGATTGACTTATTGTACTAGATACCCTCATGAGCCGAAGACTGCCAACGATTAGAAAAGGCGCTCCTTGCCTCTGCATATATCACGTGACCGTGATGCCCATCCGATTGGAGTAAGCAGTGCAGTGCGCAGTCTAATCAGCAGACAGCATGGGAGGGAACACGTCCATTCTCGCGCCCAAGCTTCTATCCAACGGGATATCTGTATCCTCTTACATAGATGTTCTTGAGGGGTATACGTTTGAGAGAACCGTGCAAAACGGGCGTTTCTTAAAGTCGATACAGTGCACCAACAGCAGCCAGCTCGTGCTAGTCAAGCTCTTCATCAAACCTCAGACGACGTCTCTAGACTTGAAAAAATGGGTTGACGTCATTCAGAACCAACGTCAGGCATTGCAGAGTGTGCCTTGTGCAATTCCCTATGCCAAGTTCTTTGAAACAGACAGAGCTGGGTACTTGGTGAGGCAGTACCTCAGTGCTAACCTTTACGACCGATTGAGCACCCGGCCTTTCTTAGAGGGTGTGGAGAAACTCTGGATTGTGTTCCAGCTTCTCCAGGTACTTGAACAGTGTCATAATGTTGGCGTGTGCCATGGGGATATAAAAACCGAGAACGTGCTTGTCACGAGCTGGAACTCTGTGTACTTGACAGACTTCGCTGCGTTCAAGCCCGTGTGTCTCCCCGAGAACAATCCAGGGGAGTACCTGTTTTATTTTGATACATCACAGCGTCGAAACTGCTACTTGGCACCGGAACGCTTTTCCGACACTGCAGCAGAGCCCGTG
Organism: Saccharomycopsis fodiens; assembly: GCA_002564235.1. Taxonomy (NCBI): domain Eukaryota; kingdom Fungi; phylum Ascomycota; class Saccharomycetes; order Ascoideales; family Saccharomycopsidaceae; genus Saccharomycopsis; species Saccharomycopsis fodiens. Next base: position 475,319 of record JNFV01000003.1, read on the forward strand.
CTAACCAATGCGATGGACGTGTTCAGTCTTGGCTGTGTCATAGCAGAGCTCTACTTGGAAGGCGGCACTGTGTTTACCTTGTCGCAGCTTTTTGACTACAAGCGTGGCGAGTACCAGCCAGATCTTAGCAGTGTGCCTGAAGGTATCAGAGAGCTTATCACTTCAATGACCAGTCTTGATTCTGGCAAGCGAAAGTCTTGCAAAGACTACTTGAGCGAATTTCGCGAAAAGTTGTTTCCCGAAAAGTTTTACAAGTTTTTGGGTTCCTATATTAGTGACATTTCGCAGATAACGCTGTGCGACGAGAAGCTCGACACCATGTATTATGGTTACGAGACGATTTCTAGGGAGCTCGGCTTCTCCTACGATACTATGGAGAATAAATCTAGTCAAATCTTGTCACCTTTCATGTTCAATTTACCTGGAATACCAAAAGACTACCGTGTCCAGCCCGCTGCTGAGACAAACGAATTAGCACTCCTTCTTTTGGGGGTCGTCTTTTCAGCGTTACGCGGAACACGTCTTGCCAGATCGCGGGTCATGGGTATTGAGTTGCTTGTCGCATTGAGTGAAAAAGTACATGACGAGGCCAAACTTGACCGCAGCGTTCCTTACGTCACAGCCCTCCTACATGACGAAAGCGCTGAAGTGCGTATCTGCGCACTCAAGGCGTTGTCGCAACTCACGTCAATGGTCAGCGTGATCACACCAATCAACGTTTCGGTGTTCCCCGAGTATATTGTGCCAAAACTTCGCAACTACTTGACTCGTGAGTATTGCTCTACTTATGAGAAGGTGTACTTTGCGGCGGTGCTTCCCAACATTGCGAGCAACATCATCCGTTTCTACGAGCTTGGCCAGATTCTCAAGCACAACTCCCTAGACAGTTTAAATACTGAAGACGGGTTTCAAGGCAGCTCCGGCGTGTCTAAAAGCTCTCTACTCGAGCTCATTGAACTATTCACAGTGATAGCACTCACAGGAGACGGCGACACAAAAGTCGCGTTGCTCTCCAACATTCACATTCTCTGCTCCGTGATTGGCAAGGACAAGACCAATGATATTGTTCTTACGCACTTGATCACTTACTTGAATGATAAAAGACCGCAGCTCCGGCTCGCGTTTGTACGCTCCATTTTTAGTATTTCTGTCTATGTGGGAGTCATCTCCTTTGAGCAGTACATCTTGCCGTTACTTGTCCAGTCTCTTTCTGATCCTGAGGAGTTTGTGGTGATTCAAGTTTTACAAAGCTTCGCGGACTTGGTAAAACTTGACTTGATTCCGAAACATCATATATGGGAACTCGCTAATAGCATTTCGAGATTGCTCGTCCATCCTAATGAGTGGATGCGGCAGAGTGCTTTGCATTTCATCATTGCTATTGCCGAGAAGCTTTCATCTGCTGACGTTTTCTGCACGTTGTACCCGATAATCAGACCGTATCTCGAGTACGACTTAACTCAACTCAGCTGGCAAGAGTTGTACCCCTGCTTGAAAAAGCCGCTTTCCAGATCCATTTACAACCTTTCTTTCACTTGGAGTCAGCGGGCAACAAATTCTAGCTTTTGGGGCGAAGGTGGCGGTAACGCGTTTGCACAGTCAATCACCGGTATAATATCCAAAGTCTCTGGGGATCAGGGAAAGTCTTCGAATCTGATATCCTTGACGGCAGAAGACAAGTCTTGGGTCAAGCGTCTCAAAACGTCGGGACTTCCCGAAAACGATTTGTGGAAAGTGTACTGCTTGAAAGACTATATCTACAAAGCTGCTAGATCAAGTGCGTTGAAGGGACAAGTGGAAGACGTCGTGAGCACCATCCAGCAGCTCGGTCTTTATCCAAAAAGCGTATTTCTCGACACAGTGCTTAAACCTTCTGGAACACCAAAGGAGTCCAAAGGAGCGGTTCCGAAACTCATGGAACAGCTCTCGGATTCGGAAAGTCTTTTCTCTAAAAATGCACCAGTCTCCGCAGTTCTCAAAGAGTCGAAGCTTCTTTTGGCTGGTCCGCGAAAGGCAACGCCCTCGATTCTCACGAACCAGGAAAACGCCTATGGAGAGCTCGACTCAACTCACCACGCGCATCCCGATGCGTCCCTTCAAGAATCTGTGTTGCTCAGTGGCGAGCTTCCAGTTATGCCTGTTGTCATGCACAGTTACACTGGTGCCAACGAGAACGTTTTGAAGTATTTGGATAACTACAGACTTCTGGCCACGTTGGACAGCTTCTATGAGTTTGGACCATCACTTCCAAGTGCTAGCTTGGAAGCTTCTCCGAAGGACTTTCCGCCAAAGGGCACGCTAGTGGCTCACTTGTTTGAGCATGAGGGCGCAGTGAACAGTTTGGAGACGTCGCCAGATTATTCTTACTTTGTTTCTGGCGGCCAGGACGGTTACCTCAGAGTTTGGGACGCGTTGCGCCTTGAGAGAAATGTGGTGAGCAAGTCGTCTGTGGCATTGAATTTGAAGGCGCCAGTAAAGTCGGTGTGTTTTGTGGGCAGTCATGATTGTGTGGCAGCAGCAACCACGAGGCTGCTCAAGGTGTTCAGAGTGCAGTTCTCCAAGGGGAAAGAAAATATTCAGCAGTTAACCCAGATCAGACATATCAAGTATGAAAAGCAAGGAGAATACGCCAGCCTTGTGAAATTTGCTGAAACCGAGTCCCTGCCGTTGCTTGTGTACATCAGTACATTTTCGCGCGTGGTTGCCGTTGACGTGAGAACGAGCAAGACAGTTTTCACGTTTCAAAATCCTCTCAAGTACGGACTCACAACTGCATTCTGCGTTGGCCAAGACAGCAGTTGGATACTTGTGGGAACTAATAAGGGATACCTTACTCTCTGGGACTTGCGGTTCCAGATCTGCTTGAAGGCCTGGCGGTTCAAGCAAGGGCTGCCGATTCGTCAGCTTAGCGGATACTTCAACTCACACAAGCACCTGTTCTTTACTTTATTGAGCGATAATAACGGGTTGTCGATCTACGATCTTGCCGATGGAAAGGTAAAACAAGTGTACAATACCACCAACAGAGCTGCTGAGTTGTATGAAGTCAGCGAAGACGAAAGCTCAGCGGTTACAAACGAAGAGTTTGACACAGCCGTGTCGCAGCCAGAAGTGACTGCGTTTGTCGAGTTGAAGCTCACGAGCGCGGCGCGCAAGACTCAGCTTCATTTGTTTAGCAGTACTAGCTCGGACTATGGAGTGAAATACTGGGACGTGTTCCACTCACAGAACTCTAGGCCGTTGATCAAGTCGTTTGAGCCAAAAAAGAAGACAAGAGCCACGATGATTTCAGAGGACCAGAGTCAGTTTGTTAAATGTCATCACGACATCATAACGGCGATGACCATGCTGATGAAGCCTTACTTCATGGTGGTATCCGGTGATCGGAGTGGAGTCATAAACATATACAAATAATGAGCGGCGCTTTCAGTGCGTTACTCGGCTGCTTCCTATGATATGGCTATTTCATTGAAACCTGTCAAATATACTTTACCGTTGCTTACAATACATCTGTGTCGTAAATTGCTCAATATGTAGCTGTAGTGATGCGCTGGTGCTGTGTGCTACCTCAGTGAATTTCCCTTTGAGCAGTTTTCTGGTTTCGCCAAAGCTCTGCTTTCCACTAAGCTCTTAGTTGAAGTAGCTATCCACCATGTACTTCGTCATGTTGAATCCGCCGAGACTGAGCACCAACCAGGCGACCACAAACACCGGGATCGGGAGGAGAATGAACTCGGTTTTGTATAAAAACGTAAGAATGTTGTATCCGTAGAAACTGTTCACACAGTAGTATGAGAACGTCACGAGGTACAACGTGTTGCCCAAGAGTCGACTGAAGAAGTTGGTGAGCACAAGCCCTGGAAGGAAAATGAACTGGATCAAGTACAAGTTAATCCAGATGATCAAAAACGAGTTGGCGTGGATATCAAAACAATACGCCCATTCGAGAGACTCGTCAGCATATCCGGGTTGATCCACCTTGAAGAAATTTATCACCTTCTGCGAGAGAGTAGCATTGTGGTCAGCCTCGTAAATGTATCCCCTGTTTTTGCGAAGAAACTTGTTAACTAAGAACCAATTAACAGTGGCGACTGCAAGCCCGATCAAGTAGAAATCGACAATCACCATGTAGAGAATGAGCTTCAATATCCCGAGAAAGCTGAGGTTGTAGGTGATGCCCCAGGCAACAGCACTTATCGTCAAAAAAAAGGAGATCAAAATAATGAACGATGGATCGTCACGGTGGTAGTAGTTCTTTGTATACTTGTGGTAGTACAAGCTGCGGTATACCTTCTTGGGCGAGAAGATCAAGTAGAAAATCTCCCAGATAGACTTGTCAAAGTCAAGGGTTGGCGGCTTCAACGCTCTTTTGAAAAACACAGGGACCTTGAACCGCAAAAAGCGCACCGCATTGCGTGCCGATCCGGTGAATATATTGCTATTGCTGTAGCTTGGTCCGTACGGGTTTCCGCTTTGCTGGCGGTAGTTGTTCAGTTTCCGCAAGTTCAGGTACGACGACAGCGCCACCGAGTGGGGGCCCAGTTGCCGCGGCACACTGTTGGTAAACTGGCCGTACCGGGGCAGTTCGAGCAGACTGCGGTTCGGCGTGGCGTCAATTCCCAATTCCGGATCCGCCATTGATGTGGAATGTTCAATGCTGATCTATTGACAATTGGTAAACGTAGCTTTCAGGCGTATTAGCACGTGATATGCACCGCCAAGATCTGGCTGTATACGAAACCACCGCAACTCATCGTTGACCAACTCAAATCAAGTTTTTTTAACATCATTGAGTTCGCGACGGTTTGACTCACTCATTCGGTTTATCGTTTTTCAAAAAATCTCAAATTTGAGCTAAAAAGCTCTGTATTTGCGTCGGCAATTTACTGACCTTCGTGTAGCGCGCGTAGTCATTAATGTGGGCCCCGCGCTGCGCTATCGCCATACTCATTGCTACAATAATCCTTAACTAGTGTACATTTCTAGCAATAACTTGAGTCCCTGACTCCATGTATGTTTTTTGTTTTGTTTTTTAAGCATATAAGACTGTCCTGGAGACCCGAAAATTTGCATAAAAGTTAGGTAGTGTAGCGCTGGCGGACATCGAACGATTGCAAAGCTAGTCTGCGGCGAAGCACCTTACACACTATTATAAAGTGAAAAAAAAATTCCCCACCACGATAATTTTCACCACAGCGGGTCTCATAGCCCTGCCGTTACTGACTCGCCCTATTTTCTCCACAGCAGCTCGCTGACAGCTCGCTACTTCTACTCGTCATCATCCTCGGCGATCACCCGTCTTCTCTTCCGTCTAATACTCGCCTCCTCTTCCTCCTCGTCAACTTCCTCCTCCTCGTCCACCTCTTCCACAGCACCGCCCTTTTGGTACCCCTGCATCCCGCTCTCCTTCAACTTGTTCAACCGCTCCGACCGGTCAAGATCGTCCTCCTCGTCGTCGTTCACGATCGCCTCGTCGTCCTCCGCCACAAAGTCGTCGTCGTCATCGTCGTCAAAGTACCCGCCCTTCACCGCTCTTGTGGCCTCTTCCTCGTCCTCCTCGTCCTCCTCCGCGTCTCCGGCGGTACTGCCGTAGTAATCCTGGCTGCGCGACTTGCGCAGATCCATGCGCTCTTCCTCCTGCAACCGCTTCTGCTCGAGCTTCTTCTGGTGACGGATCGCCTCACCTTCCTCTTTCTCTCTACGCTTAAGCGCCTCCTCTGGGTCCTCTTCAAGTAACGCGCTGTTCACCTTCGAGTTCTTGGCGTTCTTCGTCTTGATGTAGTTTGTAAGGCGGCGGTGGATCTCCGAGTTCGTCGACGACGGAATGAACTTCACGCTCTTGCTGAAGATCGTGTCGGTCTGGAAAATCTCAAGGTCGTTGTGTCTCACCGTGAGGAAATGGTCCGCAGTCGGGTTGCGCACTACGTCGAACATCTCGTTGCCTAGTTTGAGGGACAACGACCCGTCCAGCCACTCCACAAAGTGCGCGTTGCTCTGCATAATCACCTTCTCCCCGACCTTGTTGTACCGCCACCTTATCACGTTTTCGGCAAACAACTTCTCCATCTGGCGGTCTTCCTCGCTAAGATGCTCTTTTTCGGCAATCAGCTCTTTGAAGGCTGGCGCGTCAAACGGCATGGCCTCGACGTTCAAAAACGCAGGCAAGTTCGCATAGTACGTCTCTTTCGCCTCAAAACTGTTTGGGTGCTTCGCCAAGTCCAAGTCAATGGCATTCACCTCCTTTGGTTCGTCCTCAGGAAGCTCTTCCGCGACAAAATCGGCGTCCCCGCTGGCCTCTTCGTCGTCATCGTCTTCTATGGCTCTGGTTGTGCTGGCCCGGGTCACCGGCTCCTCGTCCTCATCGCTGTCGTCGCCAAACAAGTCGTCAACCTCTTCTTCGACTGTCTGTTGGGTCTCCACTATTTCTTGTTCTTCAGAAGACATCTTATTGTTAGTTGTACTGATGCTTCTTGGTACACCTTGTTATTGACTGAAAAATCACTATCAAGCTTTGTGGTTACCCGGCGAAGTTGTCCATCTGCATCTGGACATGCCGGGGAGTCTGTCGAGACAGGCTACTGCCTAGAAGTGCAAATCATAAAGAATCTATTCTTCTATTTTAAGCTCATAAATTTGGTTTGTGTTTTGCACATTGCACTCTGCTTGCAGCGCAAGAGCAGTGCTTACCGCTACTAAATGTCCAACGAACCAGCCCACTCGGCGTCCACTGGTCTGAAGAACAGGATGCTTCCCTCGTGGAACCCCGCAAATTTCTGCACATCGCTTCTCACGATCTTCACATTGTTCACATTCTGCTGCGCAATGGTGAAGGTCGCCTGGAGCACCGGCTCCAACGCGTTGTCCAGCTGGAGCACCACCGCAGTGTGGTCGGGCATCCCAATGGTCTCGGTCTGCGTAGCAGTCTTGAGTGTGACAGACTTGTACTGAATAATGTCGCCTCTTCTAATCGTGTCCACCTGCTCAGTCTGGCTCACAGTCCCGTTGGAAGCGGTGAGAGTCAAAAGCGTGGCCCCGTGCACATGAGCACTGCTGACAAAGGCGTGGCTGCCGCAGCCTTTCTTTAAGGCGTCACGCGCCAAGTCCCAGCACTCTCCGGTACCGACCTTCTTCCCCATATGGTCCTCGCACCAGCCGGCAACATGCTCGCCATACTTTTCAGAACTAGCCTTCAACTCAGGGGCACTAGGAACGACCGGCGGCGGAAAGTCTTTACGGTCCACCTTAACAGAGCGCAAGAGCTTCACATCATCGTCGACGACGCTGTAATCAAACGAGATCAAAAATTGCACTCGCGAAAGATCCTCAAACCTCGCGTTCACTTTTCGTACCGCCTTGTTATTTTCGATCGACAAACTCGTGTTGTAGTTCTGGAAACAGCTCGGGGCCGCGCTCTGCATGTCTGCAAACCAGCCGCTTTCGAGCTGCAAATCGATCTCAGCCGGTTTCCACGGCAGCGATGGGACGAGCTTTGGCGCGTTCAGCTTGCGCGATGGGGGCGGAGCCGGGATCGGCATGGCGTCGCGAATGTAAGTTGTCCGCGACGGCGGCGGTGCCGGTGCGGGCAGACTGTTAGATGGCAGACTGTTAGATGGCAGGCTGACAGAAGTGGTCAGCTTTTCACGGCCGACGGCAGGCGGTTTTGTGCCTGGTGTTGATGGCTTCGCCTTGAGAGCCGGTTTGGCCTTGATCTCTGGCGTCTGCATTGGTGGTTTGGGCTTCGCTTCTGGCGTAGCCTTCGGCTTCGGTGCCGGTGGCTTTGGCTTACCGTTGGGCGTGACAGGGGCCACTGCTGGAGCAGCGGGTTTAGGCTTTGGAGCGACCACTGGTTTCGGCGCAGGAGCTGGCTTTGGAGCAACAACTGGCTTTGGTCCAGTACCAACGGGTTTCACAACGGGACTAGGCGGCTCAGGGCTCGGGCTTGGCGTAGCCATCGGCATGGGCGCGACGTGCTTGAGCGTGTTAGGTTTTGGCAGCGGCTTAGGCGCAACCGGTTTGAACGCCAATGGCTTCGATGGGGTCGGCTTTGAGGAAACCGGCTTAGGAGCAACCGGCTTTGGCGCCACGATCGGCTTTGGCGTCAGCACCAAGTTTGGAATCACCACTGGCTTCGGCTTTGGCACAGTAGGCTTTGGCTTCAAGGCTGGCGAGTCCTTCACCACGTCAGACTCCGCAATCAAGGTCTCCACCTTTTTCACTTCCTCTGGTTTCTCCACTTCCTCTGTCTTTGCGCTTCGAGAAACAGGAGGCTTTGGCTTCAGCTTCGGCTTAGGAGGAGCACTCGTCGACTCGTAGGCCGGCGGCTTGGTAGGAAGCCCTTTCTGGCCCTTAGGCCGCACTGGGGGCGCCGGAGACGTGGACGGCTTGATAATCTCAGGCATCAGAAGAGCAGCCTCGGCCTTGAGATCTTCCTTCGATTGCCTTGGTTCTTCAACCTTTGGTTTGTTTGCTACCTGTTGCTTAACCTCAGGCTTAGTTTCCTCCTTAACCTCAGGCTTGGTCCCCTCCTCTTCTACAAGCTTGTGCCGTCTACCCGTAAACTCAAATGGCGCAGCCTTGGGCTTCACAGGAGGCTTGGTTGGCCGCCTGTTAGGCGGTGGTTTTATTTCAGACTTCGCAGATGGTAGAGTGGCGGTTTCAGCTCCATGACCAGCGGTAACCTTGCCGCTCAGCTTCTTATCTGGCAACTCATTAGCCGGCTCTGGCTCCTCAAGCTTTGGCTTGGGAATAGGCTTTGCAGTCTCCTGCTGCGGCGGCCTGTACGCCTTTGGTGGCGGCGCAAACTGGCTGGCGGAAAGCGGCACCGCAGTGGCGAGGTTCGGCGCAGGTTTCGATCCGGCCTGCTTAGCGTCAAATGTCTTGCCTCCCGCTGACTTGAGCTCGGCCGGCTTAAACTCATTTGTCTTTAATGGCTTCGTGGACGCCTCGTCAGCCTTACTCGGCGCTGGCTTTGGCGGAGCGCTAAGCCCGTGCGGGCGAGGAGGCGGTGCAAACTGCTGTGCCGGCTTCGCTGGTGGTGTACTTGGCACTGGCGAGGCGACTGCAGTGCGCGAGGGCAATCCCACTGGAGGAGGCGACACGGCACCACTAGCAACTGTACTTTGTCTACTCGGAGGCGGAGGCGGCGATACGCTCTTCAGCGGGTCGACGACTGGTCTCGTTGGCACGGGTCTTGGCGGTGGCTGGACCGCGGAGATCGGAGGCTTGACGGCGGCTGGCAACAGCGGGGATTGAGAGGCGCCTCTGGCTTTGTGCACCGGAGGAGGCGCAAAAGATTTGATGTCGACGAGCTTGATCGGGGAGGGAGCTGGCTGGGTGGCAGCGGGTTGTGCAATAGCTGGTTGTGCGATAGAAGGTTGCACGGCAGCTGGTTTCACGGCAGCTGGTTGCAAGGCAGCTGGTTGCACGGCAGCAGGTTGCACGGTAGCTGGCTGAATTGGCTGCGGCTGAGCAAGAGGCTGCGGCTGCACCGCCACCGGCTCTTGCACTGCCACCTCTTGCGCTGCCACCTCTTGCGCTGCCACCTCTTGCGCTGGCTGCCCCGGGGTCGGCAACGCTAGCGCCGGTCTGTCGTACGCCAGGGGAGTGGACGGCTGCGGTGCCGGCTGCGGAGTTCCGGAGGGAGACACTTGCTGCAACAGACTCTGCGACGCACTCTTGAACTGGGCCAACAAGTTCTTGGCTTCTGCCTTCGCCTGGCTGGCCGCCGCCTGCTGCACCGCGGGCTGCTTCGCTAGCGTCTCAACGGTGGGCACGCCGTTCTGCGAGACGTACTGTGTGCCTCGCTTGAGCTGGGACAAGAGATTTTTCGGCTCGATGTGGGTGGCAGGTTGTTGTGGGGCCGCCTGGGGTTGCACAGCCGGCTGCTGGGCATACTGGACAGCCGGCTGTTGAGCATATTGGACAGGCTGCTGAGCTGGCTGCTGAGCTGGCTGCTGCGCGCCGGGGCCAAAGTGCTGGACGCTCTCCATCGGCACCCTGGTGAACTGCAGGAGCGCCAGCGGTTTCGTCTGCTGCTGCACCGCCTGCTTTGGCTGCAACTGGTACCCTGTCAGCCCCAGGGCCATCCCCTGCTGCAACTTCTGCAAGGCCGTCAAACCCTGTGGCTCGCCCAGTTGGACAGGGGCAGCGGCATACTGCTGCCCCGGTTGTCCTGCCACCTGCCCCGCAACCGGCTGGGCCACCGGCTGCCCACTGATCTGAGCATGCTTCGGCGGCGGCGCAAACAGTTTGGGGTCGTTCAAAGTGTTCAATGGCCGGACGGGCGCCGCCACCTGCTCCTCTTCCTCCTCGTACTCGCCGTCACTGTTTGGGGTCGGCTTCTTGCCCGTCTTCTTGGCCACCTCCTTTTCCCGCGCGTTCTTCGCGGCGGCGTAGCCCTTCTTCCCTACAAAAGCCGCACCCTTTGCCCCGCCCTTGATCGTCGCGATCCCGGCCTTCTTGAAGGTGCCCTTGTTTTGTGCCCAGAAGTCGCTCATCGCTGTGATATCGAAGAGCAGTGCACCGAACTGGGGTCGTAAGTCGGGTTCCTGGAATGGTGCGTCAAGCAGAAGGCGCCCTGCGGAGTGGATCGGCCTGACAAAGTGGATCGGCCTGGGCGGAGCAGGAGGGTAAGCAGACTGGGTGGGAGAGATATCGTGGGGTGTAGATGTTTGCCATGAACTAGCTCCGGGAAACTGAACTAAAAAATTTATTGATTTCTTTGACCATCTGGATTTCGCGGTACACCCTTTGATAGGAAGAAATTATTTGGGCCGTGTTTTGCATGGCTATGGGTCTGACGTTGTTCTCTCCGGCTCCAGTGAATGCAGGTGATAGCGGAGTTTTCCACAACCGTATGCCTCACCACTACTCCATAGCTACTACTACTACAGCACGTCGCAATTATATATTACATTCTTGTCATCATTCATTACCATCATCCTTCCTAGATGCCCCTGTTCAACACAGCTCATTTCTCTTGACTGTTCTCATTGCAGTTCAGTCTCACCACTATAACAAACTGCATCTCCCAGGGTTCTGTCACTCCTTTGTCCCACTTCCCGTTTCCTGCTCACCCTCCATGTTCTGGTAAAGAAAAAAAATCAACTTGAGCATCTTCTCGCTTTCCATTTCGGGATAGAACAACACGCGGGGCACCTCGGAGTCGGCATTCACCACCATCGTGCTGCTGCCCACCTTGGCCAACCGCATCTGCCTCACGTCGATCGCCGTGGCCTGCTCAATTGTCTTCAACACCCCGTCCATCACCTTCCCGCTGTCAAACTTCTGCAACTCCTCCTGTTCAAACTCCGTCGAGATCGCATTCACGCTGGCAAGCTCCGGCTTGAACGACAAGTTGAGGTCTTTGATGGCTTTCACAGAATACAGCACATTCGCCAACTCATGAACAACCTTATTGCTTAGCTCTACGGGCTTAATCATGACGCACGCTCCTAGACGGTGCTCGCACCATTTCAAGAAATACCGCGACACGACTCCAAGGTTCGTGCGAAGCAAGATCATCGTGTTGTAGTCGCGCTCCTCTTTTGTCTGCACAAAGAAGAACACTTGGCGTTTGATGTTCCAGGGGAACGATACCAGGAGAGTGCTAATAAAGTATTCGCGCGAGCCCTCCCGCTTCTCCTCCTGCTTAAAGCTTATTTTCATAGAGCTTTTGAGCTCCGCCCAATCAATTGAGCCTTGGCTGTTGGGAAACACCGAGATGATCAGGCCCTGCTCAAGATCCACCAATGCCTGCGTGAACAACACTCTAAGCTCATGTAGATATCCCGACGAACTTTGACTTGTGAAGTCCTCATCTTTGAGTAACGGTATCTTTGAGCATTTATAGAGCTTTAAAAAGCTTCCCGTGAGGCTCATTCTTGGCAACCCATCGGGGCCATTTCAATGTTTATGTTTATTGTGTCACGTGACAGGGTATATAGCGGTGCACTATTCTACTCAAAGCACGGCAAACCCACTGGCCAACATATGGCAAATGTCTATATTGTGTGTAGAGAATTGAGACAATTGACTACATTTGAATAGTTTATAGGATCAAGCGTTGGGGTGCCGAGCGTTACATTGCTAGATTTCTTAGCCGCAGCACAGCGTTCGGCGCGTACTTTCAGTGTACAAGCTACAGATCATGACAGGCTAATCAATCAATTCAATTGTTCTAACTGAACTTAAATAACCTACGACAAAGACATGATGGCGTTAACAATGTCGTTGTTGTTGTCCTTCAAAGCCTTGACAGCCTTGGCTCTGGAGACGTTGACCTGGTCGACAACAATCTTGATGTCCTCCTCGTCAACACCGGTGGCGTCGACCTCCTCGTCGTCGTCCTCGGTGGCCTTCTTGTCCTCCAAAGAGGCGGCCTGCAAGTCAGCGGTGATCGAGGCTGGAGACTTGTCGACTGGCTCGCCAGACTCAAGAGAGTTGGCGGCGTTCTGGAGAGCCTCTGGGGAGTTCTCCTTGAGCTTGGACTGGGCCTCGGCGGCCTGCTTGTATCTCTCGGCAAGGTTCTCCAACTTGGCCTCACCAAAGACGATGTAGGTGCCGGCAGCAGACTTGTAGACCTCTGGCTGGTCAATGGCGTACACCTGGTTGCCCTTTCTCTTGAAGGTGACTCTCGAGACGGAGTCGACCTTCTTCAAGTTCAACTTCTTGAAGAGGTTTCTGGCCTTCTTCTCGTTCTTGGAGAACACGTTAACTTCAGCACCGGCTGGGATTTCCTCGACAGACATTTTTGTTGTATAGATTGGATGGTGGGGTTGCTGAAGAATTTTCGGTTTTCGTCGAGCGTCGACGACATTTCCTGGTCACCTGACATTGCACGTGGCAAGTCCCACAATGACTATGCCCGTGGCATACCGTGTCATGGACAGGAATAAAAAAAAGCGAACGTTGGATTCACCAGTTCATGAGACGGCTCAACTCACTGGTGTGTTTGATGTTTTCAATTTCCTATCCCAAATCCCCCTTCTGTTGACTCTTTTGCTAATGCTCACGGCTGAGTGGCTTCTTTTCCTTGGTTACCCGGCTCCATCTATGGCCTCCTCCAGAGTGAGTGAACAGTGGGGGCTGAGAAGCCACTCCAAGTGTGGTGTCAATTCCATAACGAATCTAATGTTCTGTCTCCCCTTAGACTTTACGAGTACCGCAATTTGCTTGGGTCCACCCCTTTAGGAAGTTGCGGTCTCACAAGCCAAAAGCAGCAGTTTGCGGCGACTCCCGTTCCAGGCGAGGCCGGCCGTGCGGAGGCCGCCTGTAAGCGAGGCTGTATGGCTCTCTTTCTCGTATTTCGTGCAGAGTGTGGTTTCCTGACAGATATGGTAGGACACTGCGTTCTAAGACACTGGTATGCTTCAGAGCGACACTCTCTTGTACACCAGAGTGACACTTTCGAGGACGAGGCAACTCGGAAATGGCAACCTCCACTTCCTCAATGCTCAAACAACAATCTGCTCTCAGGTTTGGCCTGGGGGTCTCACTACTTCTAACAATGGGGCAGGCTTGTTTAGTGCTGCCTCGTCGTCTGCTGCTGTGCCGAATTGCTGCTTTCCTGCGGGCGATGGTCTACCGTAACTTAATCCAGATTAAGGTTGGTGATCTGCCGATCAGCTGCCAAGAGCGATCGTCGAAGAAGGGAGTCCTCCACGGTGGGTTCGCGCCCTATTGTTAGCTGACAATAGCAGCGTGGCAGTATTTTGTAGCAGAGTTAAGGCTAACAAAGAAGTTTTCGCCTAGAGTGTTACAGGTGTGTTGCGAATGTGGCACCAGAAGCGCGCGGGAGACTAGTCATGCAGGCGGGGCCGAGGGGAAGCAGCAGCGAGTCGCGGTGTCAGACCAAGATTCCGAGACGGCAGCAACGGTCTAACGAATTGTAAACAGAAAAAAAAAGGGTCATTCGTATTGAAAAGGTATACTGGGAACACTGGTCACACTTAGGGTGGCAATTGCTGGGACTCTCAGTATTGGCAATGCATACTGTGTAGCCCACGACTGGAGAGTGTCCATTTCCAAGGTGCCCGTGTTTTGCAATAGAGTAAGACACTGACGAAACGCGCCTCACGCCTCATTTGCAACTTGCTGGTGTAACCTCCCACCTCCGGGGCTCTCCACAATGTAGGGTGCGGCGGCCTGTTGGCTTCGTACACCGGGTGGGACATTGAGCAGGTGAGTGAATCTCGAAGCGACTGCTTTCGGCAGAGCAGAAGGCCACTGGGAGCGAGCCCGACTAGCGCCAACCCAAAACGTGTAGGCCCTAAGGCTGCGAGCTAGTTGAAATTTCAGCTTGCTAGAAACCACAATCGTAGCAGCGGAGATCTGAAAGGTTATCCCCAAGTTGCTTTGTAAATTTGCATGCAAATAGGTGTATGGCCATACTGCCCCAGACACCGACAATACTGTCTCTGTCGGGCTCACCTGCTCTAGAAAAACACAACCTGCAAGTGACAAGCCCCACGTCGGGTGCGATTGCCGGGCACGGCTCTGCGGCCCGAGGCGCATACCAAGATTGAGTCTGTCGCTGAGGGCTGCTGGGCGCGCGCGGCAATTTTGCGCATGTGCGGCAGGTCAGCCCGACCGGCGTCGGGTCGCCCTCGAGGACAATTTGGTCCTGCAAGTCATCATGCATCATCACGCTGGAAATTCTGTTTGGCAAAAATACATTACCACGCTCTCTCGCCAACCATTTTGACCCAGCGATTGAGTTCGGCCAGTATTTGCAGCGCACTCTTCTCAACCTCACCCCGAGCATCGCTAGTTGGTTGCCACAACACCCGGGCCTCTTCTGTGACGACACTCACTGCTCTTTTTAAGGTTTCCTCCCTACCCAAATCATCCAAATTATCATCTGCTCTCCGGGAGGCAACCTATTTCACCTGCTTGACATCTTCTTACCGACCCTCAACCGGTGGATGTATCTCACACTTGGTGAATCACATCTTTGCTGCATCTTCTCGGCACTTCAACAGACGGCGGAGCGTGCACCATGATCTCCGACAATAGCAGCGCCACGCTCCACGCGATACTTGCTCGCTCCAAGCAGTTGTTCACGCTACGGTCCAGCTCCCGGGTCGACCTCGACTGCGGCCTGTACTTGGACAGATCAGACTCGTCGCTCTCGCTGACGCCCAGCTCCAGCACGAGCTCTAGCCCCAGCTCCAGCGCCTTGGCCCTTCCCTCTCAACGACTCCTCCTGTTCAACAAGAGCTTCAGCTCAAAATCGCATCGCCTGCACTCCTCGCTTTCGTCGCAAGAAACAGGCACGCTGCTTCAGATCTTTTCTGATCAGCTCATGTCAAACTACGTGGCCATACTATTTTACGACTTGCTGAACCATGAGCAGTTGCTAGACTACTACGCCTTCCAGCAGTTCTGGACAGACACGCAGAAGAACGACCCAGCGACGTGCCGCCAGGTGTTTACAAATTACAGCACCGACGGCTCCATGCTGCTAGAAGACTTTCAGAGAGTACTCTGTGCGGACGAAAACCCGACATTTACACTCCCTCCGGCCGACTACTCGCGCCCCATCAACGAGTACTTCATCTCCTCCTCACACAACACATACCTCACGGGGAGACAGGTCGGGGGAAGTTCTTCCGTCGAGTGGTACATCTACGCATTGAAGAAAGGCTGTCGCTGCGTGGAAATCGACATCTGGAATGGCGACAATAAGCCCGTGGTCAGCCATGGGCCAACCCTCACGACGTCTGTGTCTCTCGAGAAAGTAGTGGCTGCGGTGCGGAAGTACGCGTTCGTGGCTACCGATCTTCCGCTTATTTTGCTGATTGAAATCCGCTGCAAAAAACAGTACCAGTTGAAAGTCAAGCAGATTCTCGAGGATGGTCTCGGCGAGCTTCTTCTCACAACAGGGCTTTACGGGGAGCCTTCTGAGTCCTTGCCGAGCGTTGACGCTTTGCGAAACAAGATCTTGGTCAAGATAAAACGTTCAAGCTCGTTGGAATCGGTGACAAGCGACACGGATTTCTCTTCGACCGAGTCCGACTCGCTGCGTAGCGAGCTTTCTCCGCAGCATATCACGAGCTCCCCTCGTCTTGAACCACTGCAGAAGACATTCAAGATCATTCCGGAGCTCTGCAGCATGAGTCACTATATCTATGGCACCAAGTTCCGCAGCTTTGCCGCACAGGACTCACTGGCCTTCAATCATTGCTTCTCGTTTAGCAACAGAAAGCTCGGCACCATGCTCAAGAGTCCTCAGAGTGCAGCTCTCGTGCACAGCCACAACATCAAGCATTTAATGCGCATCTACCCCGCCGGCTACAAGATCACGTCGCGCAATTTTGATCCGATCACGTTCTGGAAGTTTGGGTGCCAGCTCGTGGCCACCAACTGGCAGACGTTTGACTCCGGCGAGCAGACGAACCAGTCGATGTTCGACTACGGCAATAGCGAAGGTTATATCTTGAAGCCTGAATACTTGCGCGAGAATCCAGCCAACTCGAACAGTGCGATCAAAAATAAGTCTGTGGATGTCAAACACTTGGCCAATGTAAGTTTCAGCATCGACATCCTCTCTGCTGATTTGACGACGATCGATTTGCCTACAGTGACCATGAAGATTCTCGGCACTGAGCACGAGTTAGACACGTACAAGACCAAGCCGGGGCGCGCCAACCAGGTCTGGAAGACGCAGTTCAAGGGGACACTCAAGCAATGCTTGCCAGAATTTGTCTTCTTGCGTTTCACTGTCCAGAACGAGAACAGCGACATCGACAACAAGGCCATGGTCACGGTGCGCCTTCAGTACTTGAACCAGGGTTACAGATACTTGCCCTTGTACGACGCTCGGGGGCAGGAGATTCCAAACAACAAGCTTCTCATTCGGTTAGCAACGGAGAGAAAGTAGCGCTTAATAAGAAACGACGCGCGCTACAAATTACATGCAAGTGGGCTCCCACTTGTAACGTCACCGCTCTGCGGCAGCACTGTTTATAATGAGCATATAAATGATAAACTAATGTTTTGTTTAGCTGAGGCGTAAGTAGTTGCCATTCATTGCCACTTCTTTTCGCTGTTTACTTTTGGCAATTTTTGCAGTGTCTCAGGATGTCTCAGACTCATGCAGCAATACGCTAAAGTTGGTGGGACGGCGCAAGAGAAAAAAAAAAATTGAGATCGCAGGTTGGGGAAGCAACTCTGTTTTTCTTTCGGCCAACGGCTGATTGGCCGACTCTGTGATTTACGTCTCAAAGTGTCGTCAGCCGATACATTTGACATGTTGCAATGCCGTCTCTGAGACACCGTCTACTTGTCTGCCAGTTACGTCCACTTGCTATTGTACACTCGCCCACGTGTTGCTCTCAAAATCAATCACGACTAACCATGGTGCGAAAAGTGAATCCGCCAAAAACTGGGGCTCTTACAACTTTGGTTGCTGCACTACGCAAATCTGATCTACGCTCTCTCCACACGGCCGACGATGATCTCTCGTAATACAAGCGTGACCCGGTGAAAATCCACCTTTTACAAGCAAATTTCAATTGTCGAATTGAAATTTCGAATTCCAAATTTTAAAATCTCAAGGATTTCTTTTGAAAGTCTAACTTTATTAGAAAAAGTAATTATCTTGACATCAAGAGAGTATAGTAGAGGGGTGTGGAGCACGGGACGTTGGACACATGATATAAGGCCACTTGAGAAGCGCACTGCTAGTAATAAATCGCCACATCGTCCGAGCCGCCCGCCAAACAACTGTCTGCTGGCTCCCCGGTTTTCCGCGCCAACCCTATTGCTACACTGCCACGCCGGATCGCTTATACTGGCCTGTTTCGCATCCGACTCCGCGACAATAGCGTGTGACGAAAAAGGCGCTATCTCCCGGGACGGTACTACTTTCCGCATCAGGCGGCCTCTACGGGAAGTGGGGCAGCCGCGGTGAGTACCAAAAACAAAAGAAAGAGAGAGGCGTGGAGAAACATGAAAACGCAAATAGAATGTCCGAAGGTCGTCGTTTCAGCTGGAATAAACATTGAAAGTTTACTCCTCGTTTTATGCTACTTTTCCGCCCTCGTCTTACTGACCTTGCCCTATTCTTGCATGACCTCACCCGCGAATTTACGCAGGCTGCTGCCCGACCACCGTGCATTCTCGAGCCCCCCACATTTGAGGGACCGATGGGACACATAGCGTGTGAAGAAAAGTGGTCTACAATGAAGGGGGAAATGTAGTTGTAAGTGCCACTAAAAAGAAATAAAATGTGGCAAGGCTCCCTTTTTTTTGTTTTCGGGAAAAACGCTCTTCCTTTGTGCCAGCAGAACCGTTGTCAATTGCATTGCATTGTCTCCTGCGGGGATCTCCGCTTCCGACCCATGCTTGCTTATAAGGCCCTCGCTGCCGCCCTCTATCGTCTCCACTTTCCACAACCTCAACTTTCATTATGCCCTCACCGTCCACAACACCCGTCGAGGTCTCTGACGAGCAGTGCGCGATCCTCACTGACAGAGTCAAGACCCATTTTGCACAGACTTATGAACTGATCGCTAAAGAAACTCTGACTGTCAATGAGTTGCCAAACTCCAGAAAAGAGGGCTATTCTGGCGTCTACAGAAACAGCATGGCCAACCAGAGTGGGCCGATTGAGCCCTACTTTGACCCCCTGTTTGACAACTACTACACTCTTTTCGAGGCTGCTGCCAAAGTGTTTGCCGGCCAGAAGTGCCAGGGCGTGCGGTTGCACAACAACACTAAGCCCAACGACTACGATGATTTTGTGACGTGGGAGACTTACCGCGAGATCAAGCAGCGTAAGGACAACTTTGGCGCGGGACTCGTGCAGGTGGTGACGAGCCACAAGGACTATGAACGTGAAGTCGCTTCTAATTTGCCCGAGTTCGAACGCTACAACAACGACAAGAAGTACAAGTGGATCGTGTCGATCTTGTCTTCGAACCGCAAGGAGTGGGTGCTCACTGACCTTGCGTGCCAGAACTACAATTTGTGCAATACTGCGTTGTATGAGACTTTGGGGCCGGGCACCACCGCTTACATCATGGAGCTCACGCAGTCGCCTGTCGTAGTCTGCTCCAAGGACCAGCTTCTCAAGCTCTTTAACTTGAAGCGCCAGAACCGCGAGAAGCTTAGCACTTTGTTAGTCATCATCTCCATGGACACCTTGGATATCCAGCAGGACTTTCCGCTTTTTGCCATGGCCAGAGACATAGGTATCAATCTCTACGACTTCAAGCAGGTCGAAAACTTGGGCGCAAACTTTCCCGTGCCGAAGACCCCAGTGGGCAAGGATGACGTGTACACCATCTCGTTCACTTCGGGGACCACTGGCATGCCAAAGGGAGTCGTTATTCCGCAGGAGATGTTGATGCTGGCGTTTTCGTTCTGTCTCAAGTACTTTGGTGGGATTGCCAACGCCAACCCGTGGGACAACGAGGTCCGCTACCTCTCGTTCCTTCCGCTTACGCACATCTACGAGCGCGAGTCGTTTGCGTTTTGCATGTTCAGAGGTATTTCTGTTGCGTTTCCGTCTTCCAATGTCCCTGTCGAGACGCTTCTCACAGACTTGCAGACCGTCAAGCCCCATTACTACATCGGAGTGCCTCGTGTTTTCACCAAATTTGAGGCGCTTCTCAAGCAGAGCATTGACAAGTCGGGGCTCAAGCCATGGTTGGTGCGCAGTGTCGTGGCCTCCAAGCGCGAGAAGCAGGAGAGTACCGACTCGGAGCGGGCTAGAATTCCTGTCTACGACAGCTTAGTTCAGAGCAAGATCAGAGCCGCGCTCGGCTTTGACAACGTCGAGTTTGTCACTACAGGATCTGCTCCTATTTCCAAGGAAACTGTTAAGTTCTTGAAGGCTATTCTTGGCATCGCTGTCAAACAGGGTTACGGATTGACCGAGTCCTTTGCTGGTGCCACGATCTCTCTTGGCTTGGAGAAAGACCCGGGCACCTCGGGCACTGTGGGCAACACCATCGAGGTGTGCCTTAGAGACCTCCCAAGCATGAACTATACACATGACGACCCTGACGGAATTCCAAAGGGCGAGATCATGTTGAGAGGTCCGCAGATCTTTGGATACTACTATAAGCGTCCTGAGGAGACTGCGAAGGCGTTCAACGAGGACGGGTGGTTCCACACTGGTGATGTCGGCATGATCGACTCCCAGGGGCGTATTTCAATCATCGACAGAGTCAAGAACTTCTTCAAGCTTGCTCAGGGCGAGTACATCACCCCGGAGCGTATCGAGAACATATACCTCTCGAACTGCCCAATGCTCACCCAAATATTTGTGCACGGTGACTCCACCGAGTCCTACTTGGTTGGCATCTTGGGTTTTGACCCTGCGTTGTTGAAGCAGTTCCTCCGCAAGTTACAATTGCCACGTGCGCTTGTCAGCAAGTTGGTAGCCTTGGACGAGGCGGCTTTTTTTGCTGAGGTCAACAAGAACTCTGCCGTCAAGCAGTCTGTGTTGAAGGGGCTCAACAAGTTGGCGATCAAGAAGGAGAATGGCGAGTCAAACTTGAACAGCTTCGAGCGCGTGCAGAACTTCAATGCGGACTTCATGCCATTGAAGATTGAGGACGACGTGATCACGCCAACGATGAAGTTGAAGCGTAACATTGCAGCGAAGGTGTTCAAGAAGGAGTTGTCCGATTTATACGCCGAGGGCTCGCTTCTTAAGGAGACCAAGATTTAGAACGGTTTGTTAGAAATGTTACGATTTGAGAAGAATGTTATTTTAATGTATTAGAAGCCGGTGGGCCTAGGTATTCGAAGACCAACCTGTAGGGGAGTAATTCTTCACCTTCAAAATAAGGTGTGCTTTTTAAGCAATGGCAAGTCAACGAGTAACACTGTTTTTTTTTTTTTTTGTCAACTCCTTGCGCTCGCCGAGCTACAACTACAACGCTATCCCAATCCAATCACCAATCCATTAAATACTATGACATAATGTGATACCACATCTGAACATCTCAATTTCGGTGCTGCTAGGCGAATAAACTGTTTATCCTCGCCTTCGCTTGGTGCTTCTATGTGTGTACGTGGGTCGCACCTCGCCCTCACCCGATGTTAATCCGTAGGGGCATCAATCCACATCGGCTCCCAATAGCGCGTTTCCTCGGCCTGCTCGTCCACCCACAAAAACCCATTGCTCATCATGCTGTCCAAGACGTCCTTCGCACGATACATGCTCCAGCCAAAGTTATCCGCCAACATCCCCGCTGAACAATACCCGATCATCTCACAAACTTCAAACACCTTACTCTGATCCTGGTTGAGCTCCTGCGGCACCAGTCGGATAAATTGCTTATCGCCAATGTGGAATAGCGCATAACTCTTGTCAAGCACCCGTATCAGCTCCACCGTCTTGCATATGTCCTTTGCGGTCAAACCATCGATGGAGTTTGGACTATCTGGATCCAGCAATATTTTTAGTATCTCTTCCACCGCAAGAATCCCCCCATTGGCTGTTTGGGTCAGCTTGCAGATCTCAATAACTTTCACGGCCAACTCGTTGTGGAACTCGCCGCTGCTGTCGTTGAGCAATTTCGACCAGAGCGACTTGCTCTTGTTCTTCTTGCTTATACTGGCAGCTAGCGGATCCACTCCCACAGATAAACACATCTTGGTGAACTTGTTGCGGAATTGTTCATTTCCCTTGATTTCATCAGGGTGGTCCTTCGCAAAGTTTACGAGCGACTGCTGGAACACCGATAGTTGGACCAGCAAGCGGTCATATTGCTCTTCAAAAAGCTTGTCGCCGAGCTCCTTGTATCGCAGATTTGATTCGTCAAGAGAAGATAGTCCGTGGCGAAGCATTGTGCCAAGGAACAGGATGATTCAGAGAGAATGTCTTCTAGTGGGGCCTGTGCTCTGCTTACCGCATGTCATGCATTGGCGGTATCCGCTCACTCACTGGTGATGTCAGGTGACCTACCCCACAGGTCAAGCGGAGCCCGGGCAGGCAGTCACTCGCGTAGCTCTCGGAGTTTGCAGCACACCTTCGTGCATAAACAATCGTTTCCTCCGATAACTTTTCTTGCCAATTCTAAGAGAGAAATGCTCTCATAGGATGCGTAAGCAAGTGTGTTACGTGTTGCAAGCAAAAAGTGCTGCACAGCACCGCTGTGTAGGATGCCAGATTTCGCCTTGTAGAGCATCAGCCCTATTGCTCAAAAGTGTAGAATGTAGCACTGTGTTGACATGTTTCAGCAGATGATACGGTCCTTCGTATTCTACAATTCCAAGCGGTTTGATACTCAGGCACCAGACGTGGCCCACTGGCTGCGTCAGCACTGCTTGCACTGCTGCCGCCCCCACGCTTATTGCTGCAGGAGCCCATGGCAGCCGGTCACATGCGCCCGCCCCGCCGGATGTAGCAGCTACAGCCTGGGGCTATAAGAACCCCAGATCTCGCCAGCACTGTTCTCCAGCAAACTTAAAAAATGGCCGACATTGACGACAGTGCGATTTCCGCAGAGAAGAAGGACTCAGTCCTTGTTGAGAACGTCAAGTCGTTTGCTTCAGGCGGTTTCGGAGGTGTGTGTGCGGTGCTCACGGGCCATCCGTTCGACCTCTTGAAGGTGCGGCTCCAGACCGGGTCTGCCAATTCCATTGGCGAGGCCACTAAACAAATCTTGAAGACGGAGGGTCTTCGTGGGTTCTACCGGGGCGTCACGCCGCCGTTGCTTGGGGTCACCCCAATGTTTGCGGTCTCGTTCTGGGGTTACGACGTGGGCAAGAAGCTTGTGCTGAGCTTCCTGGACACCAGCAATGGGTTCTCGATTGGTCAGATCTCGGCTGCTGGTTTCATCAGTGCGGTGCCTACCACCGCGATTGCTGCTCCATTCGAGCGTGTCAAGGTCGTCTTGCAAGTTCAGAGCAAGGCCGAGCAGACGTCGATGGCTGGCGCGGTCAAGAAGATTTTACAAACTGGGGGAATGCGCTCGCTCTTCAAGGGCTCTGCCGCCACACTCGCCAGAGACGGTCCGGGTTCTGCCGTGTATTTTGCGACTTACGAGTATATCAAGAAGTTGTTGTCGAAGGAGGGCGAGCTCTCGCTCACTGCTGTCTCTATCGCTGGTGGTTCTGCCGGTGTGGCCATGTGGACCACCATCTTCCCAGCCGACACTATCAAGTCGGTGCAGCAGAGTTCTACCCAGAATCTTTCCATGGCACAAGTTGCCAAGCAGATCATGGCCACTAAGGGTGTCGCTGGGTTCTTCCCAGGTATCGGACCGGCCTTGCTCCGCTCGTTCCCTGCGAATGCTGCTACTTTCGTGGGTGTCGAGTTGGCCAAGAACTTCTTGGAGAAATTCTAGGTAGTGCGCTGGCAAAGCCAATGGACTGCTTGTCCTCGGTGAAAACACCAGACAACAACATTGCACCAATTACGAATACAGTTGTTGATATTCAGTTTGAACGATGTAGCGAAAGTTGATATGTATTTCGACAACCACAAATGTGGTCCTGTCATCAAAAATTGTGAAACTCTTGAATTGCAGTGACTTGCCCTGGACCGGAGGACAGCCTGAGCTAGAGCCTCTTGGCAAAGCCCTTCTAAGTTAGCGCAGCACATTTGGTTGGCCAATGCACTGCTTATTGCTCCCTTTCGTTCAACTCGCTGCTCGCAATCAAATCCGTCTCCCGACCAAAAAAGTCGCTGTTCCGCGGCTCGTAGCCAAACTTGTCGATCCCCTGAGGGTACCGTCTAGCAGTGTAAAACTGCACCAAGGCACGCAACGCCAACTCTTGGCCCTCCGAGTCACTGATCTCGTTGTCGATGTCACGCCCACTCAACCAGCTGTCTTTCAACCGGAGATCAAGATTGATGTAGATCTGCGATACCAAATCCATGTTTACAGACTTCCATTTTTTTCCGTTGTAAGGAACAATCTCTTTGAGAATTTTCAAAAGCGACTTGTAGATCGGCTGGCAGTAGAACGGAGCCATCACCAAGCGAAGCACCTCCACGGGCTGCTTCTCCGAGAACGCGATTGCTCTGCGGGTCTTTCCAAGCACAATCTTCTGCAACACTTTGAAAAGCGCATTGATGATGAGGACATATCGATAGTTGTAAATAGCCCCACTGGTGTCGTACACTCTACCCTTTTCATAGACAGGACTCACAAAAGACGGACTGTCGAGTTCTGTAGACCCCTGAAATTTTTCTTGGAACTGCTGGAGCTGCTGCTGCCTGTGATGCTCTTTAGTAAGGTCTTGGTCGCAATACAACAAGTTGTCGTAGAAGTAGTAGCTTTTCTGGTCATCCGTGTCCAACCCGCGGAACATCTCTCTGCCCAACTTGCCTAACGTGTGAAAAAACCCGTTCACACTCACCGCCTTGTTGAACAACTTGTCACGAAAATTGTCATTACTCAAGTACTGAAGAAAGATCTCAATGAAACCCGAGTCAAAGATAATAGTCCCAAGATTCTCTGCTTTCAAGACATGAGACACCTGGAACCACCGAAGAAGAAGCATAAGAATCAGCGAGGCGTTCTTCAACGCAATCTCTTTAATTCTAATCACCTCGAGCTTTTGGGTGGCCCTATGCCGACTACCACTGTCATCATGAAACTCCGTGAGAGTCTGGTTCTCAAAACCAGGGTCATTGCTCTTGATCATCTGCACCAAAACGTGAACCAAGGACTCCAAAGGAGGGAACATCCGCGAATAGTACTGCTCAATTTTGCACAAAGTATTGATCTGCTCTTTGAACTCCGGATACTCCTCGATGTCTTTCTCCCCCACATCGTACTCATCACTTGTATCGCTGGCGCTTGAGCTGATTCTGCTCTTCCAGCCGCGTTCCTGCTGCATAAACTTCTCGCGCTCATTCCAGATCTGCCGCTTGCCGATGTTTTCGATAACGCTGTTCATGAAAATCTCGCTCGCCTCTTTGATACTATATGGAACGTTCTCTCCGTCCTTGACAACGGGGTAGATAAAGGGAAACGACTGGTTAGTTTGGAACAAGCGCTTGCCTTTTATGCCAGCCGCATTTCCCCCGGCAGGGCCCAACGAGGGACTGGAACTGGGAGACGGAGCAGGTGTCGCCAAGTGTATCGTTGGCACGGGAAGTGAGCTGTTAAGGAACTGATTATTTAGCGTACGTGGCACTTCAATGAACTGCGAGAGCGACGAGTTGTTGTCGAGATATTTGGGGTAGGTGGGTTTTGGCGGCTCATACCCAGGGTACCTCGCTGTCAAGTCCTTGGAGTAAACATAGTAGTCCAATGGAGAAGCGTACAAGTGCTTTTTTGACTTCTTCGGCTCCTTAACAGTGCGCTTGATATTGGCGCGCTGATAACGAAAGTCCTTAGTTTTCGTGTAGTTCTCGCGGCTGCCAAACTCGAGCACTATGAGCTTGTTGACAAGGAGGATGATATTGCGGATCCGCATCAAGACCTTGTTCTTCCACCGCCATTTTTCAATATATTGGGTGAGAAACACCATTATTTCAGTGTCTTGCAAAGTGGCAATAGCCCTCTTTCTGACTTCAGAATCTTTTTCATCCTCTTCAAACAATAACGCTGTCAAGCAGAAATAGAGTGCCGTGAGATTCAAGAAATAGAGCTCCGACACCAGCCGTAACAGCTCAGTAGCCGGGCCAACACTGCCCTGGTCCACCAAATACATCGCCTTGCCGTATTTTTTGACATTTCCAACGAACACGGGCAAAAAACCAGCACCCATCACCTCAAATGCATTTTCACGGCACGTGTCCTGGGTCTGCTGCGCCGTTTTTGGCGTCCCATACTCCCCGTACAACAAGAAAACAATTTTCCGCATAGTGTTCAATTCCATATCGACATCTTTCAACTTATCAAATATCACATCGTTTTTCCCACTGAGTATCACCTGGTTCTCGAGCGCCAACAAGTCGCCATCAAACTGTTCTCCGTTCTTCAAAGATTTACCCAACAGCTCCACCGACTCTTCTAGAAACTCATTGGCAGGTCCGGCCTGCTTGTAATACAAATCCCTGTAGAGTCGCAAGTGGGTCATATCATTAGTGACAAACCAGTCCTCGATCTCTGTCTCGTAACTCTCATAAGTCTGAGCATCGTCAAACTCCACAATTGCCTTCTGCATTGACCGATGGTACTGCTGCACCATTGTCTCTAAATCCGCTTCTTTTGCAGGCACTCCCTTGTTCAGCTTGTCGTACTCATTGATCCCGTGATTACTGGCACCGATGAAGCTGTTCGACACTTCGTAGCGTGAAAATTCGTCACTAAACGGCGTCTCAAGAAAAGTGCCGCCAGCCAAGTTGAACAACGAACCCGGCCCCAGCAGCTTCTCCGAGAACGTGCCTTCGCTCAGTTCCTGGTCGGCTCCGGGAGAGATGTACAACAAGTTGTCCTCATACTGGTCGTTCGACACCCCCAAGTCGTCCTCCAACCGGTCGCTGCTGTGCAACGCAATCGGGTCTAGCACAATCCCGTCCATGTCGTGCGCCTTCAATTTGCGTCCGTTGGGCGACCCGATGCCATTGAGCGGGATCCCCATGTCCTCCACATTGGCGGCCTCGAACTCCTCAATCTCGCTCAAATGGAGCAGCGAGACTTTGTCAAAGCCCTGTTTTTTGGGGCTTTTTACCGCGTGCTGCACCGGGAGCGGGAGCTCGGGCACCAGTGCCTCGGGCTTGACTTCTTTCATGTGGTGGTGTTGGATGGGCAAGAGATGTGATGCTGTCTTGATCCCGCTATACGGATAGTGTGAGTTACCCGGAAACTAGGGACATGCCCAGATGAGGTGTGCTTACTTGCGGAGTGTGCCGTTTTTGATATATTTACGCGGTGCTGCCTGTTATTTATTAGTGATGGCTAACCTTCAGGAAGGTGCGTTTGAACTTGGTCTTTGTTGATTGGTGAAGTAATATGTGCTGTGGTTTAATGCTGTGTCTGGAGTGATTGATGTGCCCTGCAGCCTGTGACTGTGGAGTGGCAGTGTGGACAATTAGACGCTAACTACGCCGGACATTTGTTTGATCAAAAATTCATTTTTGAGTAAACAGGAGCGGTTTGAATATCTGCCGTTTATTAATTAGTTGTATTTTTTGTAATCCCCTTATCAAATTGTTGTAACTCACTCTCATAGCACCACTTCTTCCCTGGGCGCCCGAGCTGCAGTCTCGCGCCCGCTCCGGCTCCCGCCTGCCGCCCGCGCCAACATGAGCACATGACACAATCGTCAACATGTTATTCATACTGTCCCATACAGCGCTCCCTACCAGACTGCCAAAAGCCACTAAGCTCAAATGTTCATAGAAAACAGTTGGACATCCACTGTCAACAACGTGACAGTGGTAGATAGCGACGGCACACAGGTCGAATTTCAAATAAATGGCCGAGTAGAGACAGGCATCGACCAGACACAGCCCGTGTGGAACGTCTCACGGTCAAGCACAATCAATATTAGCTCTACATTTGACACCAACAGCCGAACTCCGCAGCACTTTGCGGCTAAGGGCTACAGAGTCTTTGTTGGTGAGATGAGTATTCCCGTGTCCCATTTCTCAATGGAAGTGGAGTGCTACGCAGCTGAGACAGGCGCTGGCGTCGACTTGCTCGTGAATGAAGACCGCTCGAATCTTACACTTGACTCAGTTTGGCTGCTACCTGGAGAGCTTCCTCATTCTTATTTTCGTGGTGCACGTCATCCAGGGTTTGACATCACACGCGACTTCAACAATCGCCGTGTTTTTGACCATAAACGCCGCTACTTGGCTCCAGTGCCGCTGCGCCGGGACTCCATTGCTCTAAACTACGAGGCACCAATCCTGGACGTCTGTTCCTGGAAAAATGTTGCTTTTGGGTATTCATTCTTTGACGATGTTGGCAATGTCGCGGTGCCCGTTTGTTCTCTCCTGTGTTACTGAGGAGCAGTACCCACATCGTTACCTGGTGTGTCAGAGCTTTACTCCACAGATTGAGATTGTTAGACAGCTCTGAGCTTGTGGTGGGCAAAAACCACTTCTTGGATGCTCGCAGTAAAGAACCGTTTCTGGGAAGTTGGACTGTGGTAGAGAAAAGTAGCGGAGAAGCAGGCAAGTGGGCTCCACTAGATAAGCACGCGCTGGTATCTGAATGAGTCTATGCAGGTGGTCCTTGTTGTAAATAAGCAGCGCCGGAAAACAGACTTTAATCCAAGCGCGGTTCACTGTTTCCTGAAAGCGCCAGCACAAGAACCTTGCCGATCAAACCTTCCAGCACCAGCTGCTGGTTGAGCATATCAAAAAGCATCCCCCCAGCACACATCAGTTGTAAGGCCCTTACTTCAAGTTTTGCAAGGACGTTACGTTTGGCTCGTTTCCTCCGCTTGCCTTGTGAGCTTCTGCAGTACAGCCAGTGCTTTTCTTGGCGCTGTTTGAACCACTCGTCATTGGTGGCTCTGTCATCGTCATGGGCTGCTTGTGCCTCGGCCGTAGTCCTGATTCTAGGTGTTTTTGCGACAAGCCACAGAAGGCAACCTATGCTGTTTTCTATTGTGAAGAATCGTGCAACAACATAAGGGTATATAATAATGAGCTGCGCACCATCGTCGGGGTCCGGGAGTTCTTCCCGTGGTAAAAACTTGTATCCTTTCTGCAAGCACTCCCAAGACATCAGACGAGATAAGAGCAGTTGACGCAGGCAGTTAAAGACGGCGGTCGAATTAAACGGCTACTGATTCAAGAGTACTGTTCTTGTGCAGTTACCAGGTGCGTGGTGTTGATCTAGTGAAAGTCAAAGGTGTATGTTGAGAGAAGGAAAATGATGAACGGTGAAGGCGGACAGCGTCGCGACGGGTAAAGCAGGGGCAAATTGAAGGAATCCCCTACATAGTGAGGGATACTTAGCTTACCCTACAATGCTGCTGATATTGGCGCTCATAGATTAAGTTGAAAACATGAAAGCGCAACAGTAGTGCACTGCTCTGAGATGGGCTCTAACACACGCATGATGCCTACTGAGTAAAAGCCAGGGCTAATGACACAGCAGTTGAGCCAAGCAACCAGCAGTTAAGATCAAAGCTTGTGACAAACTTTGTCTTCTACTTGCGGCTGATTTTAAAAGTTTTATATTGAAACGCTCTATTAGATTGATATCTGTCGAGAAATATAAATATGTTAGTGGAATTTCGTTAATTCCGTAGTTTTTTCGCCAAAAGGCATAAGAGTCGGTTTAAATTGAGTTCCGGAAACTTCAATTAACTTCGCCTGACGTGAGCAAAAAAAAATCAGTAATTAGAAACCCATTGCAAAGAGTTATTTTTGAGATAGTTTTCTTAGTTTAACCTCGAAATTAGCTTCTCACCTTATCAGTCTGCCTGAAAGTGAAAGTGTCAATCGTCTTTTCTAAGGCCCCCAACCGACGTTCAACGCTCCCACATCACGCAAGCGCCAAAAAAAAACACTCTAATATTTAACATTCAGTATTGAACAATAAAAAGCGTCAAAGAACAATTAGATACTTTTTTTATTTCCCACCCGACTATATCAATGTACCCTCCACTGGACGCCAACTGTGCATGGGAAGGGCCCCGGGTAACGCGTGAGCACCGACCCCGAGTTTTTCAGGCAGTAAGCATTGTCACTGGTAAACTTACAATATGGCTGCAGTATCGGTGGAGTCGTTGTTGGGGTTGAGGTGGGTTTTAGATAGAGTAAAAGGTGACTGAATCTATTACTAACAATATAGAATAAAATTGACTACAATTCTTGACACTGAGGTCGAGGGGAAGGTGTATGCGTTCGACAGTCCCAGCAACACCTTGACCCTCATCCAGACCAAGAAAGACAAGGACAGCAAGAGCAAAGAGGAAACCTACCGCATCATCAAGACGTCCTTCTTGAAGTCCGCGGAGGTGTTGGGCAAGAACAAAAACGGCAAGGCGGGCAAGAAAATAACGTTTGCGAATGCAGAGCCACAAATCGCCCCGGTGGACATCGAGCAGATCAGACGACAAGATGTGGAGCGGGCTCGGCAGCTTGAGAAGCAGGAACAGCGCAACGCCAAGGAGCAGTTTATTGCACTGAAATTGAAGGTGATCAGCAATCCTACAGGCAAGGAGATATACAAGAAGATTCTAAAACTCTTCCCGTTGGAGGAAATCAGCGTTCGGGGCCAGACGATTGTGCTCTTTGGGTCGGTGGAGATCAGCCCGCCGTACGAGCCGCGGCACGTGGTGTTGCTTGACGGCAAGAGCGGCGACGGCAAGGCGGAGTCGTCGTTGGAGTTTGTCAAGAACATTGTGGGCGACAGCCAGGTCAAGGGGGGTTAGTTTGGGGCTGGTAATAGAACGTAACGACATGTATTGACTGTATTGACTGTAAGGGCTTTGACCCACCGGGGCGGTATACTCATGTCAGGGCGCGGTGGGGCCACCTGCAAAGTGAACGTAAACATGTAAAGTGTTTGGGTTACCCTGCGACACAGCACCAAAACATAAACACCAGATCTACAACTTTTGACAAGGTCCTTGAAAGCTGCAAAGAATGGACGTCCACAGTGATGGGAGTTTGAAAGATCATTCGCAGGGGCCGCAGAAAGAGCCCCAAGTGTTTGCAGGTCAGGGCCCTAGTGCCAGACCCTCAATGCCTAAGGCTAGCTCCGTCGGGATGTTTGAGTCCATTCCGGAAGACCATGCTTACAACCCCGCCGAGCCGCAGCAGCAGCTAGCGACCAACGACAAGCGTGTGGCGTTCCAGAATTCGCCGATGGTGGTGGAGTACGATAAGTTCAGCAGCGACGAGGAGTTTTCGTTTCGCAATCGGTCGTCGTCCATTGAAGAAACCACTCTGAACTTCCAGCCAACCTGGCAGCCCAATTTGGTAGCCAGTGGCCTGGCCCAGGAAGTGTACACCCACCTGGACCACCCAAAGCCGTTGCCGCCGATGCCTGCTCATCTCCCACAGTCTGAGTCGTTGCAGCAGGAGATGGCGCACTATAACGTGGTGCCGAGCGGAGAGTATGCGTTGAATGACAGTCAGCAGTACGACAGCCAACAATATGACAACAGCCAGCTTGAAAATAGTCAAATTGATGGGCACCACCAGAAGTTTGATTTTGATGACAGCCTTGCTGACCAGAGCGGAGTCTCTGAGACCTACCACAACAACAGTACCGATGGTGCCAGCTTCATCGACCCCAATAATCAAATTATGTTGCCAAAATTGCGCAGCAAGAAGGCTGCCGCGATCGACGACCTGATGGAGATTGACGAGAAGATGCAGGGTTTAAAACTCAACAATGATGTTCTGATCGGCGACTACATTGACACCCTGAAGCTGAGCGTCAACCACTTCAACTTCCAGCTGCCGCCGTCGCCGTCAAAGTCCAACCGCGAGCAGTATCTCGAGGATACGCTTGACTCTGTGTTGCCGCCGGACAGAACACCGTCGACGATCATCAAGGACAATCAGCAGCGGTACTCGAAGTACCGGCAGCGGGTGCAGCTGAACTCTCTGGACAAGTACTACGACGACGTGGTGTTGGACAGTGTGCGGCAGAATGTCGACAATGCGTTTTCCCAAAACCGGTTCCTGACCAAAAAGTACAATAACCCGGCGATCGGCAAGATCTCGGAGCAGGATAACGAGTCGTCGAACGGCGGTGAGTCGTCGAAAGACGAGTTCACTATTGGCGATTATATCAATGATACGGGGAAGAATGTCGCGCAAGAGGACATCACTGATCCGTCGCTGAGCTCCAATCAGAGCCATAACAAGCTGGCTCCTCAAGTGTTGCAGAATATTCAGGAGAACAGTGGGGAGCTCACTGAAAAGAAAGAAGTGGAGCAGGATGAGGAGCAAGAGCAAGAGCTGGACCTTAGTGAGATTCCGGGTGCGTTTCCACATCACTCACAAGCTCCGACTCAACCAGCTGCTCACTCCGAGCAGCTTGATCAACCTCAGCCTAACAACGCCCCTGCTTCCAGCCTGAGAGTCAGCTCACTCGAAAGCAGTGTGCCGTTGGGCGAGTCCACAATGCTCTCGGTGGCGAACAACATCCCCCAAATTGAGGAAGAGTCTTACGAGGAGATCTCGCAAGACAAGATCGAGGAGGAGGAGCCGGCCATGCAGCGGTTCAGGGATATCAGTCTTGCAGAGTCGAGTGCTAATGACTCTAGTTTGCAGGAGCAGCAAAATCAAGGATACCAGCGCAATGTCTCGGGTCAGTCAGATAGCTACGGCCCGAACGTTTCGAATCAGTCTGATAGTTACGGGCCGAGCACCACACAGTCCGACAGCTTTAGACAGGACATCTCACTTCGGGCCGAGGACGACTCTGGCGCGTTCAAGCCATTTGCGGACTCTGTGTTTGACCAGAGCCACAACGAGAGTGCTAACGTTTCCAGCGACACCAACGGCTCCAACTTTACGTTGAGACTCATGCAGATGAAAAAGGCCAAAGAGCAGTTTGCGAATAACGACGACAGCGTGGCAAGTAGCTTTGTCCCGTCGATTGCCTCTTCCAAGCGCACGAGAAACGTTTCTGTTGACAATTCGAGAGATGTCAGCGGCGTCAGTGGCGCCACATCCAACCAGGGACCCAAGCTGTTGGCTCCGATGCGCACCAGCGAGTCGATCTTAAACGACTTGATTGGCAAGACGAACGAGTATGTTGCAAAAAGCGGTATGACAGTTCCAGAGTTGGAACGCATCAAGTTGGACTCGGACCGGAAGATCAAGTCATACAACCCACGTGGTAGCGTGAACCAAGAGAAGACCAAAATTTTCTCGAACAAGCACAAGTTTGACAAGCCGAACAAGAAGCAGTTCGAAAAGCCTTCTTTCCCTCGCTCGACCACTACTGATTCCTTGTCGTCCACCGAAGAGGTCCACAACATCTGGGCCAGCATCGGCAAGCAGAACCCGGGCCATCACAAGGCGCTGACGATCCGGTCGCAGAGCATGAAGAGTTCGCCAAGCATGAACTCGGTGGAAGTTAAGAAGTTGTTCAGCCAGACTAAGCGTAAGCTCAGCACTCGCAGGCCAGTCAGGGCCGAGGAGGAGCCGATGGACATCAGCATGTCGACCACTAACGACCACCAGCCGGAGAACTTCATTGATGACACTATTAGCAGAGGCGCCAGTGACGGCGACGAGGACGTTTCTGACTTTCCAGACCACATTGCTGGAGAGTTGTCGAAGGTGCCGGAGCCATTATTGCCTGAGCAGCACTTTGACAACTTCAGTGACTTAGAGCAGGAGATGTCTGCCGAATTGACCCGGGTCGAGGAAGAAGCTGGCCGCTCCTCAAACGTGAGAGTAAACAACAACAAGCTTATTGTTGCAAAGCTCGAGAAGGAGAACCACCATAGTAATCACAAGAATCGCATTTTTGTGGACGAGCCTTCCACGAAGACACGTGCTCACAGAATGTCGCTTGACGAGCCATCCGGCAAACCGCGCAGCCAGAGAACCTCGCTCGACCAGCCGAATGAGATCTTCAACAGCAAGAAGCCACACATCTACAAGGGCATTGTGAACAAGCCACGTGCCAAAGAGATCAAGGTCTCGGACGGCCTGGGCCACAGAAGCAACCGAAAGTCGAGCGGGCGTCAGCACAGCGGCGGAAGCAGTTACACCAGTGCCAAGAACAGCTTCACTGGCCAGGAAATCAATGTGCGTAAGCGCAAGTCTGGTGCGTTGCGCGAGCAGGTCGAGCAAGAGTTGCAGCTCCACAGCCAGCGTGGCTCTGGGGGATCGTCGTTCCACACTGCCCTGGTGCACGAGAGACAGATCTCGGCGCCAAGGCTGCATCGTTTGTCGAACGCTGCCAAACATGGGCTGTCTTTGCGGGGATCCATTCTTGATGGCAGTTCTCTAATGAACGAGCAGCACACCGTTGACACTCGCCGCAAACTGAGCTACCCAGAGCCTATTTTCGAGGACGACTCTGTCTCAAATGTCAACCTTCCAAAGGATGACCAAGGCAGATTGTACGTGCGCATTGTGGGACTCAAGGGTCTTGATCTTCCTGCGATTGACACTCATAACGCTGATTTCTCGTTGATTTTGGACAACGGTATTCACTGTATTTCTACTCCGTCGGTTCGCTTGGACGAGAATACGTCGATCAACCAGGAGTTTGAGTTGACTGTTAGCGACAACTTAGAGTTTATCCTTACATTGAAGGCCAACTACTCTTACGAGGGCCAGGAGAAGTTGATTGAAGTCACTGAGAAGTACCCTGTGAGAAAAAGAGTGCTTGGCGGGTTGTTTGGTCACAAGACAATCTACAAGACCAGACAGCGCTTGGTCTCGAAACTCGACACCACAGACCCGTGGGACAACAAGATGGCCAAGGACGGCTCGTTTGCGCGTGCCTACGTCGACTTTGCTCAGTACGAGCCACTCATCACGGGAAAGGCGTGCAACTTCGACGTCACGTGCTTCAACGAGTGGGAGACGTACGAGGAGGACGGAGAGTTGAAGAAGCGGCCACCATACCGTATCGGGAAGTTGGAGTTGCAGATGTTGTACATCCCGCGGACCAAGGTCTCGGAGTCGTTCCCGCCAAGTATCCACATTGCTTACGAGGCTGTGAAGGAATATCAGAAGCAGTTGTTTGTCAAGTACCAAGGCTACTTGTCGCAGGAAGGCGGAGACTGCAACTACCTTAAGAGACGCTGGTTCACCTTGAGCGGCACGGATCTCATTGCACACAACGAGTTTTCGAAAAAAACTCGTGCCAAGATTAACTTGATCAAGGCCGTGGGGATCATCTCGTCGAACGTCAAGAAGAACTACCAGCACGTGCTGGTGGGCCGCCGGTTGAGCGAGGAAGTGACCATGCACCAGGGGTTCAAGGTAAAATTCCTCAACGGGGAGATTATTGAGTTTGTGGCAGACTCGCAGCAAGAGAGATTGAACTGGCTCAACTGCTTGGACACTGTGATCAGCAAGAACAAGTACCGCCAGGCCTGGATAAAGATCTTGTACGACCAGTTGGCATGAGCCGACGGAATCACCCCTTTTAACTTTTATATAGTTTTTGTTAGTCGATTGTTTAATTTTTCAGACATTATACCCGATTTGAAAAATGTGTAGTATGTAGTATGTCACCTTGACATGCCAAATCTCGTGTACCTTTGCATCACGTGACATGTTGATTTTTCAGGCGATTTTCGGTGAACCGTGGGATGAAGAATCCAGACACAATGTTCCTGATTGTTGGATTTAGCCGAGTGGCGATGCAGGCGCCTAGCATGGTGTTTACCAGAACGCTTATGAAGACGCATAAGGGTGCTGCCAAGAGATGGATCAAAACGGCGGACGGTTACAAGAGAGGTAAGGCCGGAAGAAAGCACGGAAACGTTGGCTGGTCCCAGAGATTGTTGCAGGCCAAGGACGGCAAGACCATGGCTTTAGGCAAGGGTCACGGTGACATGAAGAAGAAGTTGAAGAGACTTTTACCATATTTTTAAGGAGGCAATTTTTGCATGAGGCAGAGGGAGCTGATACGTGCTGCTCGGAGTTCGAAGCTTTGCATGGACGAAAAATGAACTTTGGCGTTTTAGATGACCAAGATAGGCATCGCCAAATGCTGATCTCGTGTATATATAGAGAGCTTTAATCAATTTGAAAGCAGAACACATGAATATAAAGTTTAACGGATAAGATTTTGTGTATAGAGGTGGAGCGAAATGGTACAAGGACGGTTATTGGGCACTACACAAATATTGTAATAGAGCAAACTAGATCCTTACCGAAAGAAGATCTAGAAGCCGAGAACAATAGCACTTCTGGAATGATGTTATTTGTTGCCGAGAGGGTAGTGCTTTGCATGTAGCTAGGGAAATTAATCCCAGTGGGTTGGCTCACTCTCCATCAGAGCATGGTCACATCCTAGGTTTCGTGCAGGGCCGCCTTGCAGCACCCGGCTAGACAAAGCCGCCCATTTCCGCTTAGCATGATGCACGCCCAACCGAGGCGGAATTGGAAGCGTGAGTGCAGTTTGGAT
The DNA here is from genome assembly GCA_002564235.1 of Saccharomycopsis fodiens. NCBI lineage: Eukaryota > Fungi > Ascomycota > Saccharomycetes > Ascoideales > Saccharomycopsidaceae > Saccharomycopsis > Saccharomycopsis fodiens. Next base: position 511,264 of record JNFV01000003.1, read on the forward strand.
CTGCTAGGCAGTTTTGAGGTTTGAGGCCTAGTCGTAGGGGTTGATAAGACAGCGTCTTTTAAAATTGAATGATGTGCTAAAAATATACTTGTGGAACAAGCAGCCTTTCAAATTGTAAATCCAAAATGTGTCAAAAAAGCCTTATCGTGCTTAGATCGCCAGGTTTTGCTGTTTGACGGCAAAAAACATGATCCCCTTTCCTTGGCGGGTCACGGCACTGTTCTGACATTCGGCTGCATTGCAACGCTACCGTGTGTGACCCAGAACCCCGCTTTTGACGGCTGCTGGGTTGCGGTTGCCGCCCGGGAAAAGGCTTTGGAGGGATGGCTGCTGAGCCGCCGCTCCAAGCTGGGCCGGTCACCTGATGTTGGTGACCCCCCCAGCGTCGCCTACAGTCCCCTGTTTGCAGTCGGAATAGACGCTGAATGCGATCGGAATTTATGCAGACCGCGATACGCATATATATGTGGGGCATGGTTGTATATTAGCCAACCGCTTTTGAAAATAGAAAGCTCCAATCCTGTTTCTTCCTACTTAGTTCTACCGCTTCGCAATGGCCCAACTAACGTCGCCTATAAATTTTAGTGACACTGTCATTGAGGATGTCAAAAACCAGTTCAATAAAGCCTTCAGCCAGGACTCTGTGGAGCACGAGAAGGCCACTCAGCATGCAGTGGCGCTTCCCAACACCGAGACCTCCGGCTACTCGCCAGTCTACAGAAACGTGGTTGTTAAGGATGCGAAGGAGATCCCCGTGTTGATCAATCCGGCCATCGACAGCTACTTCAAGCTCTTCGAGTGCGGGGTACAGATGTTCCCTGACAACAGGTGTTTGGGGCGCCGGTTGCGCAATAAGGAGACTGGTGTGCTTGACGACTTCTTCACGTTCGAGAGCTACGAGACCATTAGACAGCGGCGCTTGAACTTCGGTGCGGGGTTGGTGCAGGTTGTGTCCGGCCACCCGTTGTACGATGAGAAGATTAAGCCGCAGGGGTTGGAATTCGATGGAGTCAACAACGACAAGCCGTACAAATTTCTAGTGAGCATTTTCTCGAGCAACAGACCCGAGTGGGTGATCACTGACTTGGCCTGCCAGTGCTACAACTTGGTGAATACGGCTCTCTACGACACTCTTGGGCCGGGCACCACAGTCCACATCTTGGAGTTGACGAACTCGCCGGTGATTGTCACCAGTGCAGACAACATTATGAAGATCTTGGCGCTTAAAAAGAAAAACCGGGAGCGTTTGTCATCGTTGCTCATAATTATCTCAATGGATGCGCTTGACTTTGGCAACGACTACGCATTGTTCAAGTACGCTGAGGCCTGTGGCGTGACCTTGTACGACTTCAACCAGGTCGAGACCCTCGGTTGCCGCTCGCCAGTGCCGTTGTCGCCCTCTGGAGTGGATGACATCTACACCATTTCGTTCACCTCGGGCACCACAGGCATGGCCAAGGGAGTTGTTATCACGCAGAAAATGATCCTCTCGTCCACCTACTTCTGCTTCAAAAACTTCTCGAACATTGATAACTCATTCCAGCCTTTTGAGAAAGAGTTTCGCGCATTTGCGTTCCTCCCGCTTGCCCACATTCTCGAGCGCCAGCAGACCGCGTACAGTGTGTTCAAGGGCACTGCCATTGGCTACCCGTCCAACACTACCCCGGCACTCTCTCTTATTGAGGACTTGAAAGCGTTGAAGCCGCACTGCTTTGTGGCTGTGCCCCGTGTCTTTACTCGTTTTGAGGCTGCCATAAAAGACGGGCTCAACAAGGCGGGCATCTTGCCTGCCTTGGTGCGCAAGGCCGTGGCCAGCAAGATGGAGAAACAGTCGCAGGCAGACTTTGTGCGCGCGCCGAACTGGTTCCTTGAGAAAGTGGTGCACAAGAAACTCCGTGCTGCGTTTGGCTTGGACGATTGCAAGTTCTTGGTGTCTGGGTCTGCTCCTATCTCGGTCGAGACTATCCGCTTCTTGAAGGCGGTGTTTGACATGGGATTCAAGCAAGGTTACGGGTTGACCGAGTCGTTTGCCGGTGTCACTGTTTCCGGATACTTTGAGAAGGACCCTAGCAACGTCGGTGTCATCAGTACCTCGGCTGAGATCAGGCTCCGTGACTTGCCGGAGATGAACTACGTCCACAACAACCCAGATGGGTCTGCCAAAGGCGAGCTCATGATGCGTGGACCGCAGGTGTTTGCGGGGTACTTCAAGAGGCCCGAGGAGACCGAGAAGTCGTTTGACGCCGAAGGCTGGTTCCATACTGGCGATGTGGCCAAGATCGATAAGAACGGCAAGATCTCTGTGATTGACAGAGTGAAGAACTTTTTCAAGCTTGCGCAGGGTGAGTACATCACCCCGGAGAGAATCGAGAACATCTACATCTCGACGTGCCCGGTGCTCTCCCAGATGTTCATCTACGGCGACTCGTTCCAGTCCTACTTGGTGGGAATTCTTGGCATCGAACCTGACAGTTTGAAGAAGTTTGTGGACGACCACCACAAGGAGTTTTCGAAGGAGTTCAACAAGCAGGTTGCTAGTGCCGCCTCGGTCCAGGAGTTGTACCCATTGCTCAACTCGTCGAAGGAAGCAAAGAAGGTGTTGATACAGCTGTTAAACTCCCAGGTCGATGGCCCTGCAAAGGGCGACCAGAAGAAGACGTTGTCTGGTTTTGAAAAGATCCACAATGTGTGGGTGGGCGACCAGCCGATGCGCGTCGAGGATGACGTGATCACCCCGACGTTGAAGCTCAAGCGTGCGAAGGCTTCCAAGTTCTTTGAAACGCAGATCAAGGACCTTTACAAGGAGGGCTCGCTCATCAAGAAGGAGAAGCTCATGAAATTGTAAGCACTGGCAATTGCACTGGCGAGCGATGGTGAGACGATGAAAGTAACCCATAATTGCCTGACTGCCCGTCCTGAACTTTAAGGACCCAGCGCTCAATGTTACAATTACACATTTCAATTAGATCGAGAAACACACGTTTTGTAGCGAGGAGTGCGAAAATAGTCCAACTTCAAGATATTGAAAATTACGACTGTCAGAAACACGTAGCATAGTTGTGACGCACTGTCGCCCTGCCGCTCCCCGCCAGTGCAGGTGCTGCCCATCGCCTGGTATCACGTGCATCCCCCACCACCCGCTTATCCTTGAAGGCAAGCCTCAGCTGAGCCCACACACAGCACCATGGAGGACGAGTTTACATCTGTGCGCTGGGACCGCGACCTGAACAATCAAGGCCTGCCATCAAAGGCACCAAATAAGACTTCTAAAAGAGATAGCAAGTCTAAGAACAATCAAAAGGACAAGGAAAGACTTGAACCGGACAGCAAACAGGAGGCCAACGGGGAGCCATCAGCCAACACCGCAGAGTCCAAAAACGTGCTTCAGGTCAACCTGATTGCGGAGTACCATAACTCTGCGAGTCTGGCCGACGACCTGGACTCGATATTCATCAACTGCAGCGTGACAAAACCTCAAAAGGAGAGTGACGGCCAGAATGCCTACGTCTCCTACCTCATCGAGACCAGCACCAACAACCCGGTGTTCAAGCTGCTGCGCCTTAAAGTGCGCCGCCGCTTTTCTGACTTCTACTTCCTTTATCAGTGTCTCGTAAATGACTATCCGTCATGTGTGTTGCCGCCGTTGCCTGATAAGCAGCGGCTTGAGTACGTCAAGGGCGACCGCTTTGCGCCGGACTTCACTAGCAAGCGCGCGCTGTCGTTGGACCGGTTCTTGAAGCGCATGCTGCAGCACCCGGTACTTCGCCGTGCCAAAGTTTTGCACATTTTTTTGGAGTCAAACGACTGGAACCTGTACCGCGACAGCTTGAGTTTGCACCAGCGGGAATACACCGACCCTGGGCACGACAAAGATGACGTGGTGCGCCCGCTGAGCCTGGTGACGGACACGCTTTCGGACTTGTTCATGAACGCGTTCAAGCACCCGCAGCAGCAGCCTAACAAGGAGTTTGTCGAGATCAATGAGCGCTGCAACAAGTTGAACGATAACGTGATCAAGATCGACAAGAGTTTCCAACGGTACGTGAAGCGGTTGGGCGATTTGAGTGGGAACTACAGCACGTTTGCCGAGTTGGTGGTGGACCTCGACAAGTTGGACATCACGAATCCTGGCGATGTCGGTGCGACGGTCCAGCAGGAGCCACCTGCGAAGCAGGTGACCAAGCAGGATATTTCGAATCTCAAGAAGAACGAGTCCAAGCGTTCAGAGAACAGTGCTGCGATCAAAGACCAAAGCACCAATGGCATTGAGAAGTTCAGCAAGGGACTCGAGAATTTGGCGATTGGACTCAACCAGTTGAAGCGTTATCTCGATAACAACTACTTGATTTCCTTAAAAGACCTTGAAAACTACATCTACGCGATCAAGTCGCTCATCAAGGTGAAGGAACAGAAGCAGATCGATTTCGAAGTGTTATCGGAGTATTTGGCACGTGCCATTGCCGAGAAGAACCAATTGTTGAAGGAGACTGGCGGGATGTTGAACGGCGAAGTTTCGCCTGAGCTCACGACACCGTCCAGCACCACTGCGGTTGCCAGCAATCCTAGCATCACGTTACCTACGCCTAAGCCGCTGACTCTCACGACGCTTGCCCTGAGCACCAGCAACTTCCTCACTTCGAAGATCGACGATTTCAGAGGAATCAACTCGACGTACCAGAAGAAGGAGCGGCTCATCAAGTTGACGGTGAAGATGGAGACCTTGGAGAAGGAAGTGGTGAATGCCAAGAAGGTGTTTGAGTTGTTTGAGAACGAGATCTTACACGAGGTGCAGTACTTTGATGTCATTAAGTCGAACGAGTTGAAGCTGAATCTCAGCGAGTTGACTGACAATTATATTGGGTTCTATAAGGGGTTGGTGGAAGACTGGGAGGAGGTAGAGAAAGGGTTGGAGAAGGAGATTGCGGAGTACAATAAGAAGATTGCAAGCGAGGCATGAGTAGTACATTGGCGAAGCCAATGTGCTGCGAAAACTAAAGTGACCTCACCGGTAATAGTACTAACTGCATAACCACTTTGCTATATCTTTCTCCGCTTCGCGGCCAAATCTTTGAGAATCTCCGCTGGGTCATAGTCAAAGCTCGCAACGGGTCCCATCTCGAGGATCCGTGTTGCCTCTCTCATGAGTTCTTCTGCTTGGCCCTTCGTTAAGAGCTCTCTTTTGTTTACACTTTGCCACTGTTCGATCTCCTTGATAAGCTCCACGGGGAATGGCATAAGGGGACTCAACTGCTTTTCCACTTCGATCCCCTCGTCGTTGACGTACCAAGCGTCCTTGTCCAGACTCTTCGTGTACCGACTTTGCTGCTCCGGGCCATACATATCCTCAAAGTGTTGTTTAGTAATAAATTTTTCATATCGCAACAACGGAAAGTCCGCTAAGCTCAAGAACCGACCGTCCTCCTCTCGCGTCTGCGGAGTTGGCGCCTTTTTATTCTCTTGGACGTAGAACTTGCGTAGTAGGATAATGGCTTCTTCGCGGCCAAAGTCTGGGTAGCTTACGTAAGCCTTGTCAAAAGATTGAACCTCGCTTGGAGTAATAGTGGCGCCACTGACAGCAGCGTCTTGGCACTGGGCCGTGAATCCTTCGCTATCGATTCCCAAATCGCCCCTGTTCAAACTCAAAATAGATCCATTTCCGCCAAACCGGTCGTTGGCTGCCCCAAAAAAGACCCGCCTTATCCCCATCTGTCTCAAGACAGATCCACACATCAAGCAGGGCTCAACCGTGACATAGACGTCGATCTTGGAAAACAATTGGCGCATAATGATCTCCCTCTTTGGATCAAACACATTCCCCGTACTCTTTAAGCCAAACTCATCTAAAATTTTGTCAATCCCAACAAGTTCGGCGTGTGTTATTCCAGACAATGTGTCGTTGGTATTATTCAGTCCCGTGCTGAGCACGACGGAGCTATCGTAGACAAAGATGCACCCCACGGGCACCTCGTTGTTGCAGAACGCCCGCTGTGCTTCATCAAGCGCAATTCTCATGAACCGAAAATGAGTTTCAAGGGACATAGTGAGTAGTTGTGTGGTTTCAAAGTGGATCTTGACTTTTCACAGCTGCTCGAAGATCACTGCAGAGCGCATATCGGTCACGTGGGAAAGTAGTGTATAAGCTTGTTAGATGTTACTCCGAACTTTTCTTGTTTTTCTGAGAAGTGAGGTAACGTTGAACTGTGAATCTTGTTTTATTGCTACAGCTTGGAAAATACGTTTTGTGTGTATTTTGTAAGTTGAACTGTGAATCTTGTTTTATTGCTACAGCTTGGAAAATACGTTTTGTGTGTATTTTGTAAGTTAAGTATTTTATGAGCGAGTGAGTTCCACAGACGAATCTGTCAATATCACTCTTGTGTGTTTCTTAAAAATGCTGAGTCAAACAACTCAAGCAAACCTTGTATAAAATCTGGAATATTTGGAAGATTGTCTCACATCAATCGTAAAGGAACGGTATGATGATGTACATTGTTTTGTTTGAAAAGAAGCCGAACAATAAGAGGAATCAGCACTTTATATAGGGATCAAAGTGGAGCTCTACAATACAATCAGGGGGCGAAGGCATGACGGTACGCGCCATCGAAACCCCGCAGCTGGTAACATCTTTACTGTTTCCGGTAATAGTGAGCTATTTTACCTGAAATTAGGTGACGTTTGCTAAATTGCATCCCGATTGGAATAGGAGGTCGCCCCAAATATGTCTCGATTGGTAACCTGCCGAACTGGGTCGGAGCGCAGAAAATGGAAACGCTCCAACAAGTTCACCAGTTGACGATTGGCTGTTTACACGAGCATCGTATAACTCATATTGGACGTCGTAAACTAATCTGCGAGTGGTAAATCTGGAAAGGCAAATGACTGTGCAGCACTAGAGGAGTTCACCGCACTTTTCTATTAAACAGACTGATTATGCTCTTACCAGGCCTCCAATGTTGTGACCCAAATTCTTGATTTCTGCAGCAGGGTCGTTCACCAAATCTTTCGTGAACATATCTAGCTTTTCTTTAAACTCCTGGAAGATATTGTCCGACAAGTTCGAGTACATCATGCCAAACTTGTCCTCCTCCGACTCCTCCAACATCAGCTGGTCCTCGGTCAACAAATCTGGAACGAGCTTGTAGATCTCCAGCTCTGCGTCAAGGAACTTAAAAACCAACCCAACCATGTGATTGATTTGGTGAACATATAACTTGTTAGAGTAGATACCGGCAGACTTCTTGTTGGTGCTGATGAGTTTGTTCTCTGTAATCAGTTCAAGATAGTTTGCATGAATATCAACAATTTCGTCAAGAGAAAATGTCGCATGGCATAAAGTCTTGAGTGCTGGCAACGGAGGGGCCGACCCAGGTTCGCTCAATGCAAACGTTTGCTGATTCTTTTGCTGCACATAATCTTTGTTCGGGAGAAGGACTTGGTTGAGCCGCGAAATATACTTTTGCACGTTGTTCTTTCCTGTAAAATCGGACTTGTCCTCGATAGTGAATGCATCGCTCGACCGCTGCAACTTGGCAGACAACTTATTGAACTGGCTGTCGATGACCTCAAAGTTGAGAAAAGCACGGATCAAGTTGACGAACTTCACGAGCACAGATCTCGCCACATTGATCTTTTTAAGTGCTCTAGAGACATTTGGCTGAAGCAAAAGCGACTTGTAGTTCAAGCGGTGGTAGACGCTAGCATGGTGCCAACTTGCAGCTAAGAACTCACTAGCCCTTGTGAGCTTCCAGAGGAAATTGAACAACTTCAAGTACCCTCTGAGTCCCTGGAAGTTGTTGTATAAAACAATGTCAAGTGGCTCATCAAGCTTGTAGTCAAGGGTGAACACGTCCCAGCCGAAGTTGGCTGAAGAGTTGAGCGATAAAATGCGGGCATCGAGTCTAAGAAGAATGTCGCGGCCATAAGATTTCACGGACGAATCAGAGATAGTCTTGCTCAAGATTTGAGAAAGCTCAAGGGTGGAGAGCGACTGCGCAGGCTCACCCAACACAGACATAAACTCATTGATGATCAAAGACACAAAGTCACCTTTTGCAAGGAGAAGAAATTGGCGCAAAAAGCCAACATGTGCGACAAGATTGAACTGGTTGAACAACAAGAAGGAAAATTGGTTTGTCAACTCTTGGTATTGGGAGTCTATGAATCGAGAGATCTGGTTGTATTTCAACAGCTTAAATTTGCCGTTGGCACGCAAGTATTGGGTGTACTTCTCTGTGAACTGGTTGAGGAATGCGTGTTCCTTGCACACGTCGCGCAAATATATTATCAACTTTCCGATCTGATATATTTTGTGAGATGTTTTGCTTGGCAAGAATTTTGGAAACTTCTTGGGCACAAGCTTGTAGTTGGCGAGCGACCTGCTCTCGTAGGAAGAACGCGCAGAGTCTGGCTGTTCATAATTGATGAAAAAGTCACCCTCAGTGTTGACAAGCTCACCGTTCAAGATCCAGGATTCGAGCACGTTGTAGTACGGCTCACTGCTCACAATAAAGAATTGCGAGGTAGTCTCCTGAATCAAGGTGTCTCCGAACTGGCTGTGCTGGTACAACATCGACAAGAACTGTATCTCATCAACTTTGTCTAGCTGATTGGATAGCGAGTAAATAAAGCGTAATGTGTCAATCTCAGTTATCAAAGACTCATAGATATTGATTAGCGTGGCATCGACGCTTCTGTGTGGGAGAGAGAGGTCGTTGATCAACTTCATGTATTCTTGCAAATACACCTGGACTCGACTCAAAAATGCGACCTTGACCTGCGACTTATGGTTAGCGCGCGCCACGGTCGACAAGTGGCGGTACAAGAGCGCGGCCTCAAAAATAAAATGAAGCATTCCACTATGGCTGTTGCTGATCAGTGGCGGGATCTCAATCTGACTCCCTTCCTTGTTGTAGGGAAACATCGCGGAGTTCAGACCAAGCAACGTGTAGTAGATAAACTGCAACATCTGCTCCTCAGTGATGTAGTCCTTGTTGAACTCGCCGTACAAAGAATTTGCCGTGGCAAATAAACTTTGGCTATCGTAGTTCTTTAGATCAAAATTGGCACGCTGTCGCTTATTGTCTGGTATACTCGGTGGCAGCGACAGTCTGGCGTTGCTGGATAACGACTGTCGCAGCGTAAAGGACTGGCGTTTGGCGGTAAGCAGCTGTCGGCGCGCCAGCTTTGAGCTTGCAAGTAGCACAAGCGCATTGGCAACCTGCTCGGGGCGTTTGTACTCAAGCAACAACGTCACCATCTGTTGAAACACGCTCCAGTCGGCTTGCGTATCGTAGAACTTTTCATACTCGTTCACGATCTGGCCGAGATCATAGCGCGTGTCCGGGATCAGGTCTATGGCGGAGTATAGCTCGTTGGCAGCATAGTCACGTTGCTCTGCGGGAGTGCCGGGAAGCACACTCTCCACAAGCTGCAAAAGGCAATCATACACGACTCGCCGGGGGTCGCTCATGGTCTGTTGTTTCTGACTTGTAGATGTTGTGCACTCTATGTTTATGCAGTAGTTCACGCGCGTTGTACCAGGCGGGCGGTCGCTTCAGGTGGCGGGCACGTGACAACATTGGGCTGGCGAAACTCACCACGATCCAAGTGGAGAGCGCTCTAGGTTAGTTGATATCATATAACATGTCGGATCCAAGCAGTATCAATGGTGAGTCAAAATCAGAGAGGTGGATGAGAGGGAAATTCCTGATCATCTCTTGCACTCTTTTCTTCAAAGCCCTTACTAACTCTTAGGTGGCTCGGCGCTTGCCATGGTGGGCAAGGACTGTGTGGCGATTGCCTGCGACTTGCGTCTTGGGTCGCAGTCGTTGGGAGTCTCCCCGGAGTTCGAGAAGATCTTCCACTACGACCACACTTTCATCGCGTTGACGGGGTTGGCTTCCGATGTGACTACGCTTTCGGAGCAGTTCAGACTCAAGACCAACTTGTACAAGATGAGAGAGGAGAGACCAATAGAGCCAAGCACTTTTGCGAACCTTGTGTCGTCGACCTTGTACGAGAAGCGGTTTGGGCCTTACTTTGTTGGTTCGATTGTTGCCGGCATTGACTCGTTGACGGGCAAGCCATACATCTGTGGGTTTGACTCGATTGGCTGCATAGACTTTGCCAAGGACTTTGTGGTGTCCGGCACTGCGAGCGACCAGTTGTACGGTATGTGCGAGTCGTTGCACGAGCCTAACCTTGAGCCGGAGGACTTGTTTGAGACCGTGAGTCAGGCGTTGTTGAATGCCGTTGACAGAGACGCGCTCTCCGGTTGGGGTGGCGTGGTCTACATAATAACAAAGGATACCGTGACCAAGAGATTGTTGAAGACCCGCCAGGATTGAGTAAAGCAATCGAGCAAAGCGAGAGAAACCAAAGGCGAGCTTTTTTTCAGTCTGAAGTGCGACCGGATTGTTTACCGAGGGTCTCACGGTTCAAAGTCTACAAGGGTATGCCACAATTATTTGGTATTTATCTATGTACAAGCAATGGAGGGAGATATACGAGGTGTAGAAAAACGAGGCTGGGTAGCGTAGTACTCTCCATTTTGAGAAGAATGAAGTGAAATTCCCCATTTTGTAACAGTTCTTTACCTTTTCCTAGGTATTGGATCAAGCGCGCCAGTGAATGGGTACTGCTGTGAAGCTTCTGAGCGACAGAGTTCTGCCAAGATCGAAGTTCTGCGCACAATCACCTGTCTTCGACAAAACCGTCTTTTGACAGTCAGAGCCTAGGGCGCTCACGTATTCGACAAGCTTCGGCTTCCGAATACTAATCCTTCTTAGCCTGCGCCCGTCTCTGCATCTCGGCCTCTATCACCTTCTTCAACTTCATATCCTTCCCATACTCCTCCTCCCTCATGGTCTTCCACTTCTGCTCGATCTTGTCCTTTCTTGCCTTTCTCGCCTGCAAGTCCGCCACGCTCTGCGCGATTCTCGTCTCGTGCAAGCACTTCCCCAACTGGTCCTTGGCCTCGTTGCAAAGCCCGAACGCCTTCTTGATGAACTCGGCCTTGTGGCACTCGTTCAAGGCTTCAATGTATAGTTCGCAATCTGACGTTAGTATAGAGCAGGAAAAGCCTCATAAGTTCAAAAGAAAGTTTCCTACCCACCGGAAAAGCGCTCGTCCTCGAGAAGTGGATGCATGGTTGGTGGTTCAATGTAGAGCTATGCGCATGGTTTTACCACTCGCAAGCTTACCCGCAGGCAGCCCGAAGGTGCAGTGCAGCAGAGGCATCGTTTGGACAGAGCAGACCGCAGCTTCACGACACCAGCCAACCTTACAGAAGGCATTGTTTAACAGATTGGGAGCCTCTCCAATGAGCTCTCACAAGAACGATGCGACGATAGCATCGCAGATCTACAGTGGTGCCAACTCGCTGGTGCACAGCTTCAGCCAGCCCGGGGCGTACTTCAAGGCCGATCTCCACAAGCTGCTGTCGTTCACCGACATGATCGAGCTCAAGACACAGCTTGAAACCCAGAAGAGAGTGCGGGATGGAGCCGAGAAACTCCTTAAGACTACTGAGCAAAACCGGGATCCGCAGAAACGCAAAGTGAAGCGGTATGAAGCACAGCTGGAGCTAGACAATGCCAACACCCAAATAGCGATTCTCGAGCGCAAGATCGAGGCGACAAAGCGGATCCAGGTCCAGGAGGCCAACAACAGCAACGACATCGCCACGAGTTTCTCTTATATCAAGAGCAGTATGCTAGGTAACAAGCACGACAGCAGGCACGACGATCCTCAGCCGCCAGGTATTCACAACATTACGTTTTCGAGCGCCCACACCACGCCCGTCTTGGCCGATCTTGACCAGGACGAGACCAACTCCGTGACGAGGTTGCCGTCGGCCAGCGAACACACAGACACAGATAGCCAGACCCACGAGCCAGTGGCGCAGAGCGAGGGCAGTTCGACCTGGATACTCAGTGATTTATTGCAAAGCTTGGGCCAGAAAAACCAGCAAGAAGAGTTCTATATCAGAAAGTCAAACCAATTGGTGGATCTCCTCAAAAGCAACCCCGAGTTGACCAACAACTTGGTGTTCTCCACACTTGGCCATCGTATTCAGTTCTTGCTCTCGTCGAGCTCTAAGGAAGTTGTTGCTTGCGGGTACAGAATCACGCGGTACGTCGTGACGAATATTCAGACGTTGCGGCTCATCAAGCTGCTCAGAATTCATCTTTATTTAATATTTTCTCTCAGCAGCTCGACGGAGTTTACGGTGGAAAGAGAACAGGCCATCAAGCTTATAAGACGGTACTTCGACATTGAGAATGGCCACCACGAGTTGAGTGTGGGGGTTGTGAAGACCATGACTTCGATAGCCAATTCTGCCGATGACGAGATGAAGGGGCCGATTTTGGAGACAATCTGCGAGTTGCTCTTGCTCAACACGAGGCTCGTGTTTGAAGCGGAGGGCTTGAAATGCATTATAAAGATCATCATCGATGGGCCCCAGGCGGCTGCCCTGATGTGCGGCATCATATTGGTCAAAGTGTTAGACTCGCCACACTCACGATTGTATTTTCGAAATGGCGAGGAGTTGAGCCAGTTAATTTGCTACTTCGCCAACAACTTTACCTCGGTGGAGTCCGGAATCGATCAGCCTAGACGCAACCATATCAGCATAGAAAAGCTCCACAACAGTGCGTTCATTATTTCCAGTCTTCTCAAGACCTGGGTGGGATTTTTGCTGTTTTCCTACAACAACTTTGAGACGCTCTCTAGTTTGATTGCGAGTCTTTCGTACGACATACCAATTCTCAGAGACGTTTTGATGGACATTTTTTTCGACGTGCTTAGAATCAGACCGCTTCCATGGCTCAATACGAATTCTAAGAGGGCTTCCCAAGTGCCCGCTGTTCAGAAAGAGCATTCTTACGCGCAATCGGCAATTTTCAATCACTACACCGCATTGCTTCTAGCCGTGTTCCTCAAGTGCAAGCTCGGGGACCAGATAGCTATGATTGTGAAGAATAGCACGGATGAGAAAAACCGCAGAAAAGCAATGCTCTTGTTGTCAGAGATGGTAAACTATGCGGTCAACTTGTTACCTGCTGCGCTCTGGCAACCGTACTTCCACAGCTACTCGTTTGCTGGCCGCTTTGGGAATGACAAGGGACAGACTGCGTTGTTCCAATTTGAGAAAATTACGAGGAAGCTTTACAAAAACCGGACTACTTTTAACATATCGCCTGAGATTTACAAAGCTCATACGAATTATAACAGCCAGGTGAGCTCTATTGTTACCTCTAATATTGACGGCATACAGCTCAGAAAGATGGTGGAGGATACCAAGGTGTTGATTACAAAACGGTTCCTTGACTGGCAGTGGGACACTATCATTGAGTTGTTCAGAGGACCTCTCAAAATCCAGAAGAAGTTTGAAGATTGCGTGAAAAACAACTTCAAGTTCTTCAAGCGCATTTTTTCTTTTTTCCGGCCCTTCAAGAGGAAGTTTTTGGCTATCAAGAAGAGCAAGAATTATCAGAAATACATCACCGCTGGTGTCGCATTGTTTGAAATGCACATGTCTCACGCGGAAGGTGTCAAATACCTTGCTGATAACAAGCTCTTGCCTCAGATCGCAGAGTGTTTGGCTCAGGTAGACCCTATTTCTGGTATCTACGCTGAGAATCCAATATTTAGCAAAGCCAACTTGCAATCGTCTCTCAGCTCTGGTTACTTTTCAATGTTGGGAGTGCTCACAAAGAGCAAGGTTGGGCTCAGCATGCTTGCGAAATGGCGGTTTTTTTCGATGTTACACCACATTGTGAACGAGCGCGGACGCGAGGACTTTATGAGAAGTGCTCTTCCGGAGTTTGATTATAATGTTCCTAGCCAGCTTCGGATTATCTTCTCGCACTGCTTAACTGCTTGCGACACCTCGGTCAGGGTGTTTGCTACTGAGCATCTTGCCAAAATCCTCAACACCGCCAACAGCCAGCCGTGCTGCGACTGGGCTCTCAATTTACTTGTCAACCAGCTCTACGACCCTGCCATGGAAGTGTGTAACATTGCTGTGCAGATTCTTGACGAGTACTGTATTGAGGAAGCATATATTTCTGACGTGGTCAAGTACAAGCCATCCTTGAACCAGCTTGGCAGCGTTGGGTCTCCCTTACTTCTCCGCTTCTTGTCCACTCCGTTGGGGTTTAACTACTTGCTTGAGATCGATTATGTTGAGAACGAGATGCAGGACTGGTTGAAGCGGAAGAATGATTTGTACGTCCTAGAGGTTGAAAATTTGCTTAACGATGAGTACTTGCCGTTCCGTCGTCAGGACATTCTTTCCGGGCAGAAAAAACAGTACATACAGGGAAGTTTTGACAAGAAAGGGACGCTTTTGCCGCACCACTTCTACGGCGAGTTGGTGAAGACACAGTCTGGAATTACTCTTTTACAATCTACAAACCACTTCCAGACCATCGTTGACATGGCAAAGACGTTGGCTGCTGAGACAAAGGATGAGTATCGTATTCTCAAGTTGAAGGGGTGCCTCTGGGCGTTGGGGCACATTGGAGCCCTGGATCTTGCGATAGATATGGTGGAAGAGTCGGGTATCGTTCAAGACGTCTTAGAGATTTGCAAGAACACGCAGGTGTGGAGCATTAAGGGGACGTGTTTTTTTGTCTTGGGGCTTCTCAGCAGAACTACTGAAGGCTTGGAGATCCTCGATGAGTTTGGATGGGACGTGGCTCTTGATGCCAACGATCAGCCAACGGCGTTCTGTCTTCCAAGAAACCTCGACAATTATTTTCACGCGGAGAAGATGAGCCTGGAAGATATTCTACTGGGTCCTTCTGTCTCGGAGCAGAAGAATAGGCCCGCAAGCATGATCTCGTGCTCTACTTCGCTAGGCGAGAGCGAGATTGTTTGGGACACCCAGGAAGTTACACTCACCAACCCTGTCGACTTGCGTATTCTCCACTTCCTTGCGAGTCTTGGATCTAGTTCCAGTGGTGCCATAAAGCAACTCACAAAGTTGAAAGCTCGGTTCAAGGACCGCTTTGCAGACCCAGATGTGTACTTGGCCGCTATGTATTTGCTTGAGCACTACAGATACAAGCCTTCGTCTCGTCGGTTCATGCTCCAATTATTTGCCGATAACAGAGCTCTCGAGGCTGTGGCTAAGAGAGACAGAAGACAGGCGAGACAGCAGCAGCAGCAGTGACCTGCGCTCGGGCGTACGGCTGTCTTATCGTCGGCCATCTACTCACTTGCCCGATTTCATGCGTGCTTGCTCAGCGCACGTGAGATGGGTTCATGCATATGCGAGCCTCAGTATGGGTTTAATATATATACTGTGGGGGTCTTGTAATTTCGATGTAAAACATCAATAATGACTACTAGAGCGCTTAGAAACAACCATGCGACGCTCGATCCGGTGGGCGTTGACATCACAAGTCTCAAGATCACCCAAAATCCGGAGAAATTGAACTCAGTGGGCACTGTCTTGACCACTGATAATCTTATCACTGATCCAGAGGAGCTTCGCTCTAAGTACTCCAATGGGATCGATTTAGCTGAAGTCAAGGCCAAATATAACTTCCGGCCGTTTAACGAAGCGGAGCCCTCCAAGATCGAAACCCCGACTATTCAGTTGGATTCCATCGACTTTGCACAGTATGTCGATGGCCCTGAGGGTCTTGAAACTAGAAAGAAGCTCGCCAAGACCCTCGAGAAATCTCTCTCCACCTACGGATTTTTTAATATTGTCAACTTCGGAGTGAGTCCGGAGAAATTGGCCTACATGCGTTCCATTGCTCAGTCTGTTCTCGAGCTTCCGCAAGAGGAGAAAGTCAAATTCTTGGCAGGCGCTCAAAGTACCGACGTTGAAGACAGAAACATCTCGTTGGGAGGCGAGAGAGGCTTGGGATTCAAGCCTCGGGGTTACTGGACCATGCAGAAAGGGGTCAAAGACGCGATCGAGCATTACAATCTCCGTGACATTTTGCATGACGACTATTTCTTCAACAAGAGCCGCAGCTACCCAGAAGTTGTGCGTGCGTTCTTGCCCGAGCTTGCAGAGTATTTCCGGTTTTTGCACTATCAAGTCTTGCGCAGAGTCTGCAATTTGTGTGATCTCATTCTTGAAATTCCGGAAGGGTACATCTGGGAGAATTTCTATCAGGGCTACAACAATGATTTGCTTAACTCGGGAGCCGGTTGGGGACGTTTGATGCACTACTTGGGAATGACTCCAGAGGAGGAAGCTGTTACAGAGAAAACCTGGCTTCGTGGCCACTCTGACGCGTCGGGGTTTACTCTTATTACGTCCCAGCCAATTTCTTCGCTTCAGATCCGTGACTACTTCACTGGAGAATGGCGATATGTGGGTCACAAGCCAAACTCCTTGGTGGTCAACGTGGGTGACGCCATGGAGTTTTTGACAGGTGGATATTTCAAATCGTCGATCCATCGTGTTGTTGCGCCACCCGACGATCAGAAGAGATTTAAGCGTCTCGTGTTAATCTACTTCACCTGCCCCTCGCTCACCACTGTGCTAGATCCCGAAGCGGTCAATTCGCCGAAACTCAAAAGACTTGGTTTCAACAAGCCCGCAGAATGGGATAAGATTACGTTTGCGCACTGGGATGAGGAAAAGGCAAGATTGTTCGGCGCCCTGAAAGTTAATACCGTTGTCGGGGATGAGCCTACGGTGGTGAAGTTGTTTGGCAGAGACCATGAAAGATGGCACCAGGCTGAGCACGTGCAGCAAAGCTGATTAATTGTTGAGATTCTGATCTCGGAGTCGGTCACATAGCCGACGAACCTATATCTAGCCGATCTTCGATACGAATTTCTATTGGCCCGATATCTGCCCGCCACAATTGCCAAGAAGGTTCACGGGTTGCCGAGGCGGGATTAGTGGGACATAGCATGTATAGTGTATGCGCACCATAGCACGTGCCATGTACGAATCATGCATGCACACCTGGGTGCCAAAATGGCACACTATATAACTAACTTTGGATTTGGGAAATATGTAGAGAAGTAGACAAGACACTTAATACCAATGATTTCGACGAGAACTATTGTTGTTGAGCCGATCGGCAAAGACTATGCCTTGAACTCCGTCAAATTGACTCCTGTGCCCGACACTATTACTGGCTTTGGAGACGAGTTGAGTCCGGAGTCAAATTTGATCACTGACGCTCACATCTTGAGACAAAAGTACGATCCAACTGGAAATCTTGAGGACTATGAGCGGAAATACAATGTTCGGGAGTTCAGAGAAGCTCCACAGAGACGTACGGATGACGTACCCGTGATTGAACTTGCCGCTATTGATTTCTCGAAGTACGTCGAAGGTCCAGAAGGCTTGCCAGCCAGAAAAAAGTTAGCCAAGGAGTTAGAACAGTCTTTGAAAACGTATGGATTTTTTAATGTCATCAACTGGGGCTTTGACCCAGTGAAGTTGGCGTACTTGAAAGCCGTTGCGCAGTCCGTTCTTGAAGTCCCAGAAGACGATAAGTTGAACTTCTTGGCAGGTGCAAGACAGACCGATCTTGAAGACAAGACCAAGTCTCTTGGAGGAGAGCGAGGTTTAGGGTATAAACCAAGAGGATATTGGGCTATGCAACTGGGGGTGCGCGATTCGATTGAGCACTACAACTCAAGAGACATGAACCACGACGACTACTTGTTCAATCCATCTCGCAAGTATCCCGATGTTGTGCGAGCATTTTTGCCCGAAATTGCCGAGTACTACAGATTCCTCCACTTCAGTGTCTTGAGAAGATTGTGCAATTTGTGCGACATTATCTTGGAGAAGCCTGAAGGATTTTTGTGGGAGAACCACTTTAAAGTCTACAGGAACGACTTGGTCAAGTCTGGCGGAGGGTTTGGTCGTTTCATGCACTACTTGGGTATGAAAGCAGAGGAGGAGAAGATCACTAAGAAGACGTGGTTGAGAGGTCACAGTGACGGCACTGCATTCACTTTCATCACCTCTCAGCCAATCTTGTCGTTGCAAATTCGAGACTACTACACTGGAGAGTGGAAATATGTTGGCCATCGTCCAAGCTCGTTGATTGTCAATATTGGCGACGGCATGGAGTTCTTGACGGGTGGCTACTTCAAGTCCCTGATTCATCGTGTGATTTCTCCGCCAGATGATCAAAAGGGGTACAAGCGTGAGGTGTTGATCTATTTTACCAATCCTAGACTTGACACCCTAGTTGATCCAGAAACCCTCGACTCGCCAAAGTTGAAGAAGCTTGGATTTAACAAACCTGAGGAGTGGGACAAAATCACTTTTGCACAGTGGGACGAGGAAAAGGGGAGATTGTTCGGACGTGGTGACATCAACTTCGTCGATGGCGACGAGCCCACAATTGTGAAGTTGTACGGCAGAGATCACGAACGGTGGCACCAGGAGGAGAAACAGTAAAAGCAGCGGGATTGTTTTTGGCCCGCCAGAGCTGTTAAGTAGTTAAGTAGTTACTTTATGAAGATATGTTAGTTATTATTTGTAAAAATACTTGCATTGGGTTGAGGAGTATTGAACTTATATTGCAATTGAGCAACTGAGCATGTTGCAGAGATGCCACGCGGATCGTCCTCAACTTCCGCCCAGTGCTGCATGCCGAATGTCGCACCTGCGACTGACAGAAATTCGCCAAATAATACTGCAGTGCAGCACAGTCGGAAATAAAGCACCAAAATCAAAATCAAGCAGCGTCAGCATTCAGCTATATTAGAGCATTTAGTGTTTTCGAAAAGAAATATAGGTCAGCTTTCAAATGAGTGAGGAGAATTACGAGCAGAAATATAACGAGTTGTTGGAGGACTACAACGAGGCCACAACGCAGTCCAACAAGCTCTTTGCCAAAGAGCAAGAGCTCAGAAAAAAACTCCACTCGGCACACTGCCGCAACAATGCGATTCTTGACGTGTTGGCCGACTACGAAAATAGCGATTTGCCGAGCGGCGAGTTGAAGGAAGAGCAGTACGCGGCGTTGGTGGAGCGCAAGCCGGAGTTAGCACTGATTCTCAAGTCGGTGATATCAGGTGAGAGCCAGTACACCAACAGCAGTGACAAGTTGTTTCAATTATACAATCAGGCTCCAAGTTTGGGAAAAGACACAGCTGTCGTCGAGTCAAATCCCTCAAATACCAGCACGTGGCTTCGGTCCAACTACCCTGGAATCTATCATGAGACGGGAGACATACTCAACACGTTGCGGCCGTCACCGGACACATCAGCATATGTGTTGCTCAACTCTCTTATCTCGATGCCCGAGGAGTTGAAAAAGAAGGAGGACGAATAGACGGGGCCTGCTATAGATGAGCGCAGCATGTGAGCCCAAGTGAAGGAGCACCAAGATTTGCGGCACTGTAGAATAAGTCGAATGGAAGTGACGTCCGTGCTTTTGGCGTTGTTTCATCAGGATTATGCTCACGAAGCCGACGCACTGAGTCACTGAGTTCGAGGGCACTTGCGCGTCACCCATTATGATACATTGCTAGTTTAATGGCCGGCGTAACTACGTTAGCTCACGTTTTGGAACGCTTGGCCGCGCGACGAGAACTACTAATCTCAAAGAACATTTCTTACAACCGCGTAATCTTTAATCATTAGTTAGCCTATCCTAAAACTATGTAGTATATCGTGAGCTATAAAGTGTTTAGGCTTGTCGGGGCGTATGCATACGTCGCCAGATGTGGGTCTTACCAGCAGAAATTTGGCGAGAAACTGTGTTCCGTTCTCTCTTCTAGCAAGTCGCCACTTAGTGTGTTCACTGTCGACTGAAACAATAGCAAATTTCATGAAAGTAAACTTTGCCGTCGCTTTTCCTTTGGCAGTATGCGCATGAACAGGTTTCGAGTCTCGGCTACCACTCCAACTTCAATAGTACTTCCTTATCTTTGGTGCTTTGCCTTAATATGTACTCTGTGCGTTCGTCCTGCCTCATCCACGTAAGATAGTCATTCTCGAAGACCAACAAGTTTGGTCTAAAGTCCACGTTGAGAATCAACCCGTACTGCGACAACTTCATATACTGAATCGGGAACGTGTTCAAGTCAAACTCCTTGTCGGCCAAATAAAGTTGCACTTCGTCGTAGTTCTCATCAATGTTTTCATTGATGTGGAAGTTGGTATCGTTGTAGGACACGTTGTCGGGATGGCCAGGGTTTTCTCGCGCGTGCTCCGACTCGTCATTAGCCATTGAGAAGTCGTTCACGGGGTAATTTTCGTACTTGATCGCCCCGTAGATGAAAGACCTGCGCATCTCCTCCTTGATAAACGCACAATGCCGCGAGCGCTGACGATTCTCATTGAACCACTCGGTTTCTGGGAATGGCTGCTTTGGCTGAAGGTTGCGCCAGTACACTTTGAACCGGTACAGGTGATGTGAAACAAGCCGCGTGAGGTAAATGGTTTTGCGCACAAGGTATTCGTAGAGCTTGCAATCCAGGTCCTTGTAGGTGTTCTCGAGCTCCCACAACAACGTGTTGATGAACAGCATGTTGATTCCGGACCACTGGAACGCGCCACGGAAGTTGCACGAGAACAAGTAAAGTGACTTGGCAAACACGTTGTCCATCATGCTGCCCACCGTCAACCAGTGGAGGTAAATGATTTTTGAGAGCGGGCTCATCAGGAGGTGCTTGTCCTGGATAAACACAATCTCCAGCGGGTACTTGTCATACCAAGACTGCATCACCTTAAAGATGAGCTGGGGAGCATACTCCACCACATAGTCCGGATTGTAACTGTTGCGGAGCGGAAAGTTATTGAGAAGATCCGCACTGAGAAAGTTGCGCAACTCGTCAAACTGCGCTAGCGGGACCGAGTCCTGGGCGATGTCCAACACCAGAAGTAAGCTGCGGAATTCCAGGAGCTCATGGAAAAACTCAATCACGCAGTCGAGGTCGTAGGACGGGATGTGCACCGTGTTTAAGTTCTTGACGAAGTACAGGTGAATGTAGCCAAACACGTTGCGCACAAATGCCACGTTCAGCTTCATTTCGGCACGCTGCTGGCCCTCAACCTTCGGAAGAAGCGTCTCCCAGTTCAGGGGGATGCGCTCCTGCAACGAGGACGCAAGCAACCCGTGCGCGAACACCAGCACTGCCGAGTAGCTCTTGTCGATCTGCAACATCATGCCGATGTTCACGAGCGAGTAGTGCACCAAACTTTTAAACATATTGAAGTCCTGTGGCGAGAAGGGTGCCGACGAGTTGAAATAGAGCGTCTCGATCATGTCCTGGGCAAAACGAAGCCCCTTTAGGCGGTACGGTCCTAGAATCTTGTTCAAAAGAGCTACTGTCTGCGGCACGTTCTCGTGTTTGTAGTGGCTTTTCTGGACATTGACCAAAATAAGCACAATGGAGCGGGCAATCACGGTGCTGAACATCAACAGCGACGTCTGTGCCAGAAGCACATAATCAGAGACCCAGTACAGGACTTCGTCGCGCACAAACGCGCCCACGGTGTCGTCCTCACCCGTGACGGTGTGTAGACCCAGATAGTTGTACTGGTTCAGGTAGCTCGTGGGTTTCACCTTGATGCTGCGGAAGGTGGTCAACTGGTACATGTGGTTGGAAAGCGGGTTGAAGTTGCGCTTCGTGTGGTTCACAGGGTGGTCGACGCTCTTGAAGTCGGTGCTATTGGTGTTGGTATCTTTGTTCAGATTGAAGTCGATGATGCCAAATTGGGAATTCAGGATAATTTCGGAGACCACACTGCTATCCGGGTCGTCGGCGCTGGGGCGGCGCTTTTCGTCCGGCTCTGGGGCGGTCGAGAGTCTGAACCGCAGCACGCCGCGGTTGAACTGCTCAAGCTCGCTGCGGAGCGCCGAAAACTCTAGAGCTGTAGGCTTTGGCGCACGAGTGCTCAGCTTCGCGACATTGTTGTCTAAAATCCGCTGCTTCTCGGCGTCGCTGAGCTCGAGGTAGCTGCAGTGGAGGTTCTTGTCGAGGCAGTTGTAGCACAGGTCGAGCTCCTCGCCGCACTTGAGCCGTCTCTGCTTGCAGTTCATACAGCCGAGCCGCGAGTACTTCAGCTTCTTGATCACCTTGCGCGGTTTTGGTCGGGGGGCCTCGGACATCGCGTCAGTGATACATCTTCTGGCTACTCCAAGTCCTGCGAATTTGCAGATTAATACCCTGGGCTTCCCGATCGGGTGGGCCAAGCGGCCTACCAAATGCCCCGCTCCGGGCCCGCCAGCCAAGCCAAGCCACTACCGTCAACTGAGTACTAAGAACCCTAGCCTACGACAATTATATTGAGTTGCAATTAATGCCTGCTTTTGCCTCTTTTCCACATTTTATTGCCCTCGCCCCACACCCACACTGAAATTCGCCCTTACAAGTTGCTTCGGGCACTACTGCCAAAAGAGGAGTCTGCTGTCCGCCCAAGACAATGCAGCACTCTCGGGCCCGTTTTAAGTCTGGCCGTCGGTTACTCGCATCCGCCAATGCTCTCTTTAGCTGAGCCAAGTGGCAGCCCCTTCGTGCACCAAACTACTCGGTCGCGGCGCATCGGAGCAACTGCGCCTTGGCTCATGTTGGTGCACATATGCGATGCCGACCCGTTTTGACACGTCGAGCAGCAAACTCGGGCCGGGGACTCGGTAGGCTACAGTAGGGGCCAAGACATGGGTTGCTCGCGGGGCTCGGCAAGGCCCGTGGCTAGTCTGGCATCTTTTTTTTTGGTTTGTCGGAACATTGTGGTGGTATTTCCGGTGCAGATCTCAGGTACTCCACAAAAATCGTAAAGTTGGCGGCCTCCCCCGCGTCGAACCACCACATCGAGCCTAAATGGTTTGCCGGGTTGCTATCAATGAGCGGTCAGCTTCCTGCGCCCAGCTGCAGGCAGGGCGCCAGACAGCAGACTTGGGTACGAAAGTATCCACAGTGGCTGATAGAATATCAGAACTCTCGTTTCGATTGAATCTTGACTTAGTGTGCCATAATTGAAAGTTAAGTTTAATTAAAGTCATTTGACGCCTTTTGTCGCTATCTCTGATTATACGGCTCGACAATCGCTCTCCGCGTATCTAGTTCACTGCTTGTCGCTTCTTGCTCACCTACCTGCTCGTTGCCAGATTCGCTCGTATCTGACTGGGCAGCCTGTAGACTAATCGGCTTGCTTCAACTGCGGAGACTGGCCTGTCTGTAGGTTGGACTGATTGTAGATTACATTCCTTTTAACGTACATTGTTAGTAGATTACCGCTTCTTTCTGGCCACCCTCATGTCAAACAGATGAACACCTGTCCGATGACGCGGCCCGGCGTTTTTAAATATTGACCTGCGCCTCATACATGTCAATAAGCTGCTCACTGCTCGTCGCATCCTCCGGCCCCTTATCATCTCTGATCCGGATGAACCGCGGGAACCGCAAACTGATCCCCTTGTCGTACTTGCCAATACCCGCCTTGTAGACCGGCGAAAGCGACAAGTCTGCAGTCAACACCTCAAACACGACACAGGGCTCGAACCACACGTCCGGCAGACTATTTGACAGTTCGGTGTTGTAGACATAGTAGGACTTCGGAGTTGTAAGCGTCTTGGCAGACAACTGCTCGTGCAAAGCTTTCAAGTTCTCCTCGGAAAACCCAGTTCCGATCTTACAGCACGCCTCGTACTCGCCAGAATCTGGATTATGACATCCCAAAAGGAACCCACCGTACCATCCCGTACGTTTACCCTTACCGTAATATCCGCCAAGTACCACCAAGTCAATCGAGTCGCCCACACCCAGCAAGTAGTCCTTCTTCAATTTCAACCAGTTGCTCGATCGCTGACTAGGCTCGTATGTACTGCTAAGAAGTTTGATCATCAAACCCTCACAAGAGTCCTTGATACTCTGGTCCAAGTACTGCTGAATGGCCTCGACCTCTTCCGAGTCCTGGTGGTTAGCAAACTGGAACTGCCCGGGGGTTACCTGAAGATGGTCCTCCATAATCTGGCGACGCTCCGAAAACGGCAAATGTGTCAACGGCTCGTCGTTGAGACACAAGAGATCGAACGCAAATACACAAATCCGCACCTTGATATCTTCAAGCTTAACCCCCTTCCGCTTACGTGTGGTGAGCACTTGGAATGGCAAGATCTTCTTCTGCTCTCTGTCCCAGGCAACGGCCTCACTGTCCACAATCAATGAGCGGACTTCCTTGCCAGGCTTGATAAAATCAGAGACAGCCTCGATGAGATCCGGATACCGCTCCGTCATGTTCTCGGAGTTTCTCGAGAACACCTTCACCAGCCCGTCATTCAAAAGATGGATCTGCGCACGCTCGCCGTCGTACTTGTACTCGCACGTGAACTTGGTGTCGTGAAACTTGTCGAGGATCTCAGTAATCGCCTTCGTGGGTTTGGCGAGCATCGGCTTGAGCGGAATGCCAGGCTTCAAGCTCACATGGTCCTTCAAATGCAACACCCCGTGCTCAAGCGCGGCGTCAAGAATGATCTGATAGTTAGAGACCTGGTTGAACGCGTCCTTGATCTGTGCCTCGGCGTCCGAGATCATCGTTGGGCTGATCCGGCTGTGGCTCTTGCCCGCTTGCGAGTACTCGTGCAACAAAAGCGCTTTGGCGAGGCCAATCAACACAGACTTGTCGGCCAACCCGATCCGCAACTTTCCTTCCAACGAGCGGATTAAGAACTTGGCCTCGACACCATTACAGGAAGTCAACATCCGCACAATGATTCCAATTTTCTTGGTCTGCGAGCTGCTCCCCGTGGTTCTGGCAATATCCTGTAACGTCTTGAAAACCGTGTCAACGTCCAAACTTTTCGGTTTGAACATCAACGTCTGCTTGGCCCGCGAGCTCTGTGCAATCTTTCCCAAGTCTCCGGTCTCTCTGTAGTCGCTCTTGATGTTTGCGGCAGATCTCCCCGTGCTCTCGCTGATGGCCTTGATGAGTAACGTCTCGCCAAGCCCCAACTCGAGGTTGTCGTAGTCTGGCCCGAGTTTGTTGATGAACAAGTAGATGATCTTCACCAACGATCCCGGGTTACTCTCCAACACCTGGTAGAAGAAGTTCGAGACCAACTCGATGATCTTCAAGCGGGCAGAAATCGCCTCGATCTCTTCGAACACTGAAGTGAGCGCAGAGTATTGGATGGGTTTGGCTGAGTCCACATTGACCACTTTCTGCGGTGGGTCACTCGCAAGGGCGTCAAGAAGTTCAGTCTCCTCTTTCTTAGTCAATTGTTGGCCAGAAGAGGGGACTTCCAAAGCCGAGGAATTTTCGGTTTTGGCCAGTGGCTTGCTGGAGGATGTGGACTCCTGCTCTGCCTCCTTTGGCTCTTCCTCCGTCTTTGGTTTCACCTTTTCGGACCCCTCACTATTGGTCTTTTGCTCCTCTGGCTCGCTAATTGTTTCTTTCTCCTCTGCCTTCTCCACCTTGACTCTCTTCAGGTCCGTCTTCTCAGGCGATGGGCTTCTTTTCTGCGCCGGCTTCGACGAGCTGAAGAAACGCCCCAAAGTCTGCTGGCGGGCCATAATAAATGGAATAGCTTGCGCTTTAATAAAAAACGAGTGTCTATAAATTGCTTGTTTAAGAATTCGCTGTCTGACAATAATGTTCATCCAGTGGCCTCCAGGTGTGCAGCTGCAGAAACACGGTATTTTTGGCTGGAATTTTGACCGTATTTTTCCCGACGCGAAAAGTGCGTGCAGCTCAAAAACGGTTTCCGACAATCCAGCACTGGACAAACTATGTGGCCGTAAAAAACAGCCCATCCTTCTTACCACTATTTTTAACTGGACTACTCCGCTATGCAACTAGGTATTAATTCGATTCCTATATCTTTCAGATATATTGCCGCCTCTAAGGCTCTAAATTGTGCCACAGAGTGGCCATAAAGCAATGGCCCCGAGCAGCTATGCAACAAGAGCTATGCCACTGCCTCGACCATCCGTGCCACTTCGGCTTAGCAAGATATCGCGCTTGCAGCTTTATATGAAGCAGTACGGTGGTGCACGAGACGGCGACCACATGGGGCCCTGCTCTGACTAAGCTCGTACTCGCACCAACTCACTCCGCATTGTCTCACTTCGCTCGCCAATGCTATCAATCCTCCTCCCTTGGATCCGCAATGCCATCCTCGTAGATCGCAAACACACACTCGCTCTCCGGCAAGCACGGACTGTCATAAATCTTACAAATTCTCTGCTCCGCTCTGCCCTTCTTCAAGCTCAACCGCGTGGTGCTCGCGTGCGCCAAGATATTGCCGCCAATCGGCTTCTTCGGGTCTGGATTGAACGACATCCCGCCGTCGACCTGCGCCACCACCTGGTTCGTTATCACCACGGCAATGCCGAACTCATCCGCGAGCCGCTGGAGCGCACGCATGTACTTGGCCACGTGCATCTGGCGGGCACTCAACTCGCCTCTCCCGCTGAAATCGGTACGGTACAACGCCATGATCGAGTCGACAATCAACAACGAGAACCGCGACTCTGACATCATCTGCGCCGCCTGGTTGAGCAATTGCAACTGGTGGTCGGCGTTGTAGGCTCTTGCGTACGCCACGTTGTCGAGCGCATCTTCCTCGTTCAACCCGTAACGGCGGGCGATAGAGACCAACCGGATCGGCCGGAACGTGCCCTCGGTGTCAATGTACAAGCATTTTCCCTCGCCACCGCCCATGTCGATTGGCAACTGGCACGTCACTGCCAACGTGTGGCACAACTGCGACTTTCCCGTACGGAACTCGCCAAACACCTCTGTGATGGACCCCGTCTCGATGCCGCCGCCGAGCAAGGTGTCAAGCTGTTTGGACCCAGTAGTGAGACAAATCAACTCGCTGCGCCGCTTGTGGAAATCCGTGGCCGTCGTGAACCCCATCGGGACGTATTCGGTCGCGGCGGCAAGCAACCGGTCGGCCTTGGTCTCAGAGATGCCCTTCACTTGGAGCAATGCCTTCTTTGGACTATTGTTAGTAAGAAACATGATAAACAGAGGGCCGCAATAGCAGAAGCTCAGCCCGAGCGTAGCATGCTACAACTCACGGACAATCTCCACTGTTCGATCACAGCACACGGGCTCCGCCAGCGCACTGCTCAGCTTACTCACGTATATGCGATGCTCTCCACCGTATTGAACCCGCTCTCGGCCAACTTCTTCAAATCGCCCGGGGTAATGCCGTTCCCCTCAAGTTTGGAAATCGGCATTGGCCCGGCAAACTCCTCCTCTTCATACTCGTCTGCCGGGGCGTAGTTCTCTTTGTTCGACACCGCTTGCGACATCCTGTGATCTGTATGTACAATGCCTGAGCTGATGCGATGAGCTGAAAAAGTAATCCAAACAACGCGACGCGTGGAGGCAAGATCACGTATTACCCGGCTCGGCACTCCGGTGTTTAAGCAAGGTTATGGGCCGGCGCTGTGCAGCCGAAATGCCCCGACTGAGGCGCACGTCGGCCGAAAGGCCGCCCCCTGGGGCCCCCCTGGCCGCTCCTGGGCAGCAAGTGAAAAACCTTGCGCTCGCAGCAACGCACAGGCTGCCCATAGAAGTTCATGAGGACGTGGCCATTTTGTAAGACTACTACTGAAATTGTGTTATCTTCCCATTAATAGATACAAGACGCGTCTCTGCCGTTGAATCCCTGCAAGGGAATGTGTGACATGTAATGTCTGAATGTCTTAGTGAATCCCGGTCTCAGCGCCGCCCCGACAAAAGAGGGTTTTTGGGGCCCAATACAGACAGGAGCGGGATCCGTGAGAATTTGGCAGCCGCCAGGGGGGCCCTAAAACCTCCACCCGCCTGCTGCGCCTTGTAAGTAGTGGCCTCAATTATGAGAAAACCAGGCAAGGCTAGGTCAAGTAGAAAAATATCGTTGGCTGGCTAATAGCCAGACTCTCAATAAAACCGTTTCCCCACTATTGATTTTATATGAAACACACCGTTTCTGGGTCTTTGACGGGTCCTAGGTTACGGGCTAATTACCTGCCACTGGGCGCACTCCATATGTCAGGAGGGTGCGAAACAATAGGTCGGAGGCGCCGGAAAAAACATTTTTCTTAGAGGTTTCTCCCACTTGCACAGGTCCCCGCTGCGATCTGCTGTAGCCGCCCGCACCTTTCCATGCTAGGAAGAGGTTTTGTCGGATAAGGAGGGCCAGACTTTCACGGTGCCTGCTGAGTTACGCTTTAATTTTCTCCTGGAATACGCAGCACACCAAACCTCACTCGTTACTCGAATACTCCCTCTAGGAACACACCCACATCAGCGGCTGTCCAATACCGCCAAACACTTGTGTCCAAATTTTATTGACTCCGCGCCACATATATTTGTCTTTGGATATATTAGAAGACCACGTGAATCACCCCCATTGAATACAACCCGCGATGTTTGCCAGCGCCGAGAGCAGCAGGCAAAAACAGCTTCTGAACAGCAGCTTCAGCGACTTGGCCTCGATCCTGAGCAACCCCTCGAGCCCGCACTCGGGAGCACCTCAGAAGCAGCACCACATGGACTTGAAGGCGCTCGACGGCCTGCGGACGGGGCTTGGTCTCAAAGAGACTGACCTCTCGTTGATCAACAAACAGCAGAAGCGTAGGCCAGGGGGGTCCTTAGCGACCACGGCGGCCCAGCACATTAAGAGCCGGCCGGCCCTGCCGCTGGTGACGTCGTTCGGCAGCAGTCTGCGAAAGAACC
Source organism: Saccharomycopsis fodiens (assembly GCA_002564235.1). Taxonomy (NCBI): domain Eukaryota; kingdom Fungi; phylum Ascomycota; class Saccharomycetes; order Ascoideales; family Saccharomycopsidaceae; genus Saccharomycopsis; species Saccharomycopsis fodiens. Next base: position 539,894 of record JNFV01000003.1, read on the forward strand.
TGATCACCTCTTCCGCCAGCTCCGGAAATTTGCTGCCCTTCAACCCGAACTTCCTGCCACGAAACAGCGGTGGCCATCCCAACGGACAGCACAACGGGCCCCACGGTTTCCAGCCTCCGAGACGCGGCGGCCCACAACAGATCCCCGGAAGCCCCAAGTTCAAGCCAGGGTTCCAGGGCAGCCCGAAATTTCTGAGCATAGAAATCATTGCGATGGAGGAGCGCATCAAGGAGTTGAGTCTACAGCTTGCCGAGAAGGACGACCAGTTACGGGCGTCGCTCAATCTGCAACCCTCTGCGATGGACGAGAAGGTGATGAAGCGGTTCTCATTGCTCGAGCAGGAGAACCAGATCTTGGGCAAGGAGTTGAAGAACAAAAACAAGGAGATCTACATCAATCTTAAAGAGTTACAGGAGAAGAACGAAATCATCAAGGAGATGGAGACGTACAACAATGAGCAGTTCGACACTATCAGCAAGTATGAGCAGGAAATAAAGCTGCTTCAAAGTAGTCAGGGAGGGGCCTCGTCCGAGGAGCATGAGCAGTTGTCAAGAGAGTTGGCTATGCACAAGCAGGAGGCCGAATTGCATAAGCAGGAGGTGGAAGTGCATAAAAAGGAGTTGGAGGTGCACAAGCAGGAAGTGGAGACACACAAGCAGAAGATTGCCAATCATGAAAGAACGCTACAGCAGACGCTAGCTGAGAAGCTAGCTGAGAGAGACGCTCAGCATCAGAAAGACTTGGCTCAAACGATATCGGAGAGAGACTTACATCACGAGAAAACGATAGAAGAAACGATATCTGAGAAGATTTCTGAGAGAGACGCTCATCACGAGAACGCCTTGGCTGCTGCGCTTTCTGAGAGAGCATTGCACCACGACAACCTCATGAGCGAGAAAGAGGCCGAGTACTCTGCCACGCTTGCGTCCAAAGACAGCGAGGTTTCCCAGTTGAAGGAGAACTTGGTGAACCAGAAGCACAACATGCAGTTTGAGTACGACGCGATAATAGAGAACAAGATGCGCGCGGCCGAGACTGCGGTGCGGAACCTCAAGGAGGCTCAGGAAGAGTTGGTTCAGAAAAAGAGCGAGTGCGAGGAATTGCAAAAACAAGTAGTTGAGCACCAGATGCTTTTGTCTGAGAGAGATCAGAGCCTTGCGGAGCACACCCTGCTTATATCAAACAACGAGCAAATCCTTGCGGAGCACAAGCAGATCATCGACACCACTGCCGCAGACTTGCAAGAGCATCAGGCTTTGTTAGCTGAGAAGGACACGACCATAGCAGTTCTTGAATTAGAGGCCAAGGAGACCTTTGCGTTCTTGGCGGACTTTATCAAGGACACTAGTGTGTTTGCGCCGGGCAACGTACTTAAGGAGAAGCTTCTGACAGTGAGTGAGAACCCCTCGTTGGCCAAGATCAACAGTGCGAACGGTAACAAATTGGCTGAGTTGCTTGAGAAGTCTGTGAATGACACGATCTACAACTCTGGCTTCAACTCGCCAGACCTTGTGGGTAATTCTGATGCCCTGCCATCGGTGTTCTCGGATGTCACTGCTACGTACAGCCACCAGAACAACAGCTACGTCACCTCTATCTCGAGGTCCTCCTCTATCTACTCCAAGCAGGAGAACATCCAGGAGGATCTCAGCAAGTCTGTTCAGACCTCTCCGGAGGCCGTCAAGGAAGAGAAGGAAGAAGAGGAGCCGGAGAACAAATACGACACGATCAAAGCCGAGACGTTGTTGACGGACGCGCTTCTGGAATTGAAGCAGCTGCACGTGGCCAGAGAAGTCGGCTACAAGGCCAAGATCAAGCAGCTCTCGGAGAGCTTGGAGGGTGCAAGCTTTTTGATTGCCAAGTTGAGCGTCACGAATTCTGTGAAGCACAAGCAGCAGCAAGACCGTGTGCAGTCGCTGCAGCAGCAGTTGCTCAAGTTGTCCAACTCGTTGTCCTCGTTGTTACTTTCCGAGAACTCGTCGACGAGTTCTTTGGCTTCCAGCGAGACGCATTCCAGAGGCAACCTGACAAGCAGCGAGTGGAGCATGAAGGTGGGGCCGCGATTGTTGAGAGTGGTGGCGCCAAAAGAGGAAGATGATTTGCCGGCAAAGGAGACGGATATAGACGACACGACGATCCAGGACATTTGCCCTGTGTGATAAATATGTATATTACGAGTTATGTTTTTCAAAAGTGTAGGGCAGTGCAATGGTCCACAACGTACTGCGACAGTGTTAGCATTTGACGCGCAAGACTGGCGGATGCGGGAGAAACATGATAATCACTAACATAATCAAATGAGTGTCAGGACTGCCAGCCCTACACCGCAGCATCCCGCTTCGTGATATGCTGTTGGTGGACTCCTGCTACAGTCATTGTTATTACTACCAGTGTTTGGTGTTCCAAACTGTGACTCCGGCCGGAGTACCCCGCTAGCGATCCTTGCATCATGACAGGTGACTGGGCGGTGTAGGGTGTACTGTGGTGGGGGGGTCATTCAAACATACTTCTGTTTGCGGCATTTACTTCAATAGATCAGTTATAGCATCACTAAGATGACGGACACTCCTGTTTTATAGCAGTCAAAGTTCTGACTATTACAATCTCTTAGTTGGCAAAGACACAGCCAGGCAAACAACCCATTGCATGCACACCACCAGATCATCTTATGCACTACGGTATGCGCATACTAAGAGTACACACCAATCAAGCGACACGGAAAGATATTTCACCACCGCACTATCAAGTCTAGCAAGCGCACGCCAAAACTTTTTTGTCTAGCTACTTCTGAAGTGCCTTGCTGAGGATCCACAGGGTTCTCTGGAACAGTACACCGAGAGCGTTTTCGTGCACCACGGGGCTTGTCTACAGTTTGATATGCTCTCTGTGTATTATATGCTAATTTACCGCCTTCTTGCCGGTCGGGATCTCAAGTAGATCCCATGGGGTCAACGGGGTGTTGGTCATCTGCCCACTGCTGCTGGCCTGGTTCGACTCACACAGACTCATGCTACCGTAACTGCGCTTGCACGCCATGAGCCGGCCCTGGAACTGTGTGAGCTCGTCCTCTTCTTCTGGCTCATAGTGATGTGGTCGAGCGTGAGGTTTCGTCTCATACGCCTCGAGATTGGAAGTGATGCTCTGCGAAAGTTGCTGGTACTCATCTTCCTCACGCTGCTCTTCCTCGGGACTAGTGGCTGGCACCCGATATATTCTCCATTGGTACAATGCAATCAAGTCAAAAGCAATCGTACCTGCGGACCCGAGCAAGTAGGGCAATTCCTTCATAAAGAATGCCCACTTCTCTTGGTACGGCGCAAGCACAAACTCGTCGCTGGTGAGGATCGAGATTGTGTAGAAGAAGTTCCCGTTCAAGGCGCACACAAACAAAAGAATCGACAACCCCGAGGTCAGCTTTCTTTTGTAGTTTTTGATAAGCTGCGGAATACGGGCCGTGAGATAGAGCACGGTGCACGCCCAGGCAAAGAACACGCCTATGGCCTGGGTGTTCTCCATCAACATCGAGACGGCTGAACTCACTGGCGAGCCGGAAACGTCTGCCTCCATTGGAATCGGTATGCCCTTTACTTTGGCAAACGAGCCAAGAAAAGAACCGGTGATTGTTTGTGAGATGAAACTCTTTGGGAAGATGTTGCGCATCCCGCTGGAAGTGCTCTCGTTGCTCCCATCAATTCTGTCGTTGATGGCTATGCTGATTGGCTGTGGCGACAAAATATGTTCCTGTGGGAATCCCGCAAGCGGAGCCTGCTCATCCTCGGAGTCGTGCAACTTCCGGAGTCGTCTGCGCTCGCCGCGCTGAATGTGTGGATAAATCTTGGTATAGTAAAGAAACTGCGTGCCAAGAATCACGTCGATGCAGCAGTAGTAAGAGGCAAGCCATATCTGGAACGGAAGTGCTCCCGTGAGAAGCCCGCCAATGAGGTTGGATAGGTCTCCGGCTACCCACGAGGCCAAAAACCCCGGGGCGATGCCGTCGACCGAGTGGCACTTGTAGTTTTCAATGACTTGGGGAAGCTGTGCAAACAACCAGCATCCTATTGAAAGGTAGCCAGAAACCACCGAGACGCCGTGAAATCCTGACCTTATCATGGCGTGTTAGTTATCTAGATGTGAGATGAGTAGTAATCAGGTTGGAAGATAGCCCGATGCTGTCCAATGTTTTGGCGAGCAGCAGATGTTTGTTGGTCAACAGATATCGTTGGTTGCCTGCGCCGAGCTAGCCGCTATTGTGTTGCCGGTGTTTGTAGTAGAAATTCAGATTTGCCTCAGTCCGAGAAACTGTTCGTGGTGACTGGCAGACAGCAAATCGCAGATCAATCAGATGCCAAATTCAACCTTAGTCACTGATAAGATCGCGTGACGGGAATAGAAGTGTAGATAAGATCCGTTTTTGACTTTGTTAATGAATCTTGAACCAAAAAATAAGCAGGAGAGTATGCAACAAGCGACGTCGAACTTTTGTCGTGTGAGTAGAATGACGAGTTGGATCACGAAAGTAAACCAAGAGAAACGTCGAGCGTCATTGAAACTGCTAGGTGATAAGCCTATGCGGGGCGCTGCACGCTGACGCGCCGATAAATTCTTGCTTACGCCCAACAGGTTCGAGTGGGGAGCGGTTAGCCAAGGGGTGTGGCAAAGTCTGGAAGGGCAGAATACTGTGATACAATAAAATAAACACTTATAAAGCCGTTCAAGCTTAGTTTGAAGATAATGTTTATTGCTAATTTCTTTTTTTTCGAATCTGATCATGCAATCTTGTGACCATGTTCGACTAGCAGAGCTGATCTACCTCACTCGAGACAATAAGATGAGTACCAAGGCACGACCAGGATTCCGAAGTTTGATAGCAGTCTTATCTACTGAGTGAGGGGAATCAAAGACTGGGGCTTGAGATGCTGCGTAGGCACATTGTCAATCTTCTTCTGCTTTCATTTTACCGCTACTGTCCATAGACAGTTGTTTTCTATTATGCACGGCAGTATGTAGTGTGCCGGAGCGGTTCCGGGCCCGTGGGTGCAGCGAACCTCACGGCGTGACGCCGGGCGTGACCTGAGAGGAGTGAGAAATCATTAACCAATCGTAGCGTGGCACCAATCTTGGAAGAGTGTCGAATGCACGTCAAATACCGTTTTAATTTCAAAGTGGCGGAGTCAGCGGTGTGACTTCTTGCCAGTTCCCGCTTCTTTGGTGGCTGCGGGCGGTCTCCGCTTCTTGACTCTGCTCCCATCGCGTGCATGATTCAGTGCGTCGGCGACTCCGCTGGGCGGCTGCGGGCTGCTCCGCCTGCGTCTGATTAGGTGGAGTCGGCATAAGAAGCGAAACAGTACGTGTAAGTCGGGCTCACACATCACGTCGCACGCCTTAAAGCTCACAGGCAGTGCGGATTCACCAATAAAAATGGTCTAGATAAGGCTGCACCGTTCTGTGATGCTTGTTGGGGATCTCCGTGAAAATTTACCTTCATCTGCGCACCCTCAGTGTGAGTACTTTTCCTAGTAGATGAAACTAGCTGTGGGGACTTCTTAAGGTCACTCATATGCCGCGGCTCATGTGCCGCGGCCCCATTATCATCAGGTCCCAAGGATTCCACTCTCACCGTTGTGCAACCGTCTACACCCCATCGTGAATCATAGCATTAAAAGTACAACATGTCTTTGCAAAGCGCAGAATTTCAAAGTTTCTCGCGCAAAACGGCATGCAAAAGCTGTAGTCGGTATGTATCTCAGGTGCCACAGGAACCACAGGTTCCTCCCTGAAAGCCAAGTTATCGGATTGTTGCCAAACAGACTCTCCGTCTTCTATCTCACTGAGCAAAAAAGTGGAGAACTGCGGGTGCTGACGAGCAGCTGTGCTGTGTTCTAGACACAGGGGTAGGCTCTTATTTTTGTAGTCGCGCGGTGACACTCACTTTAACTCGTGCACACTCTTCCCCGTCTCACTTTCAGCTGGAGCGGCAGCAGCAGCAGCTGACTGTGAGGCTGGCTTCTTCTGGATCATCTCCAAATAGTTGTAAGGCGCATAACCAGTCTTTCCCTCCTTCGAGCGGCACTGCCACCACTTGCTCTCTCTGCCCATCGGGTCCTTGCGACTCAACACGGCATATAAACTGCCCTTCGTGAGCTGCAACTCGGCATTCGGATCTTCAGGGTTGAAGTCATATATAGCCCGGCAGAACTCGATGTCGGCTGGGTTCAATGGAGCCTGGCCCTGGCCAAGGTACCGCTGCTGGTTTTGCTGGTTCATCTGCTGCTGCTTGGCAAGAGCCTTGACGAGCTTGTTCAACAAGAACGGAATGCCAAAAACAGCGGCAAGGAAGAAAAGCAACGGCTTGAGCGAGATGCGCGGTTTCTTTGGATCTTTCTTAGAAAACTCGTGAAACTCTTCCGCCGAAAACGTGATTTTCTCCTTGAACACCTTCATCCCCGTGATCTTAAGCAAGAGTTTTTTCAAATATTTGATGATCGCAAAGATCCCAAACACAGAGCCGAGCGCGTTCTTGAGATTGCCAAACTGCTCGCCTACAGACACCATGGTGAAAAACGACAGCTGCGTCGCCATGTACGTCGCCTCGAGCATCTGGGCAAACCCACCAACGGCGCCGATCACACTCTCAATGAGCTGAAACGTCGCCTGCGTGCTCTGTGCCACGCCGCCACCCATTCCTCCCTGGTTCATCATTCCATAGTTGTTCATCCCGTACCCGCCATATCCGCCGTACCCTCCAAGACCATATCCTCCAAGGCCTCCCATTCCCCCGTAGCTCGAGCCATATCCATAGCCGCCAAGCCCAGATCCCATACCCCCCATGCCCATCCCGCCAAGCCCATTACTGTATCCCAGTCGATTGTAGGCATAGCTGTTGGTAGTATCTTCTGCGGCACTCATGTCTGGCTTCGGCGGTAGCGGTGCTGGGCCACTGCTCATTATGCTGTCCATGGCACTGGCCTCCCCCGAGGAGACTGCCTGCGACGTGCCCGAGCTGGTTTCCCAAGGCTTTGCTCGTGACATGCTTCCGATTTGTGTTGTGTGGTGCTTGTGTGATGCTTGGTGGACGCTTGTCGGCCGTTTGTACGAGGTATAATTGCCTGGTGAAGATTTCTGAATGTGATTTTGGCACGACATGCCTAAATCGGAGCGGGGGACAGGCGGGAGGGTAAGCTGACAGCGGGAAAGCAGTGCGTAAAAAGCTCGGTGCTTAGTCAGTAAAAGCAGATTGTCTGCATGTGAAAAGTGGGGCGTACGCAGTGGAAAATCCCAAACCCATGAAATGACCAAGATGCACAATGCCATTTTGCAAGTACGGCATCATGCGTTTTCAAAGCTGTTTTTGAGGTCATTCGATGTTAAATGCGGCTCCGTGCCCTTACAGTTTCTGCGCCCCCAAGTTACTGTGTCTAAAACATTCGAACAACTTGGAAAGAACGACGCCTCTAGGCTGGTGCCCACCCATGAGCTTTTGCAGAAAATTGGCTTTGTTCGCCAGCCTTCTGCTGGTTTGGTTCACTGGTTGCCGCTTGGTTTGAGAGTTTTGAACAAAATACAGAATGTTATAAGAAAGAGAATGGACCAGATTGGGTTTGAAGAGGTCAGCCTTTCCTCGATGTCTAGAGAGGAGTTGTGGAGAAAAACAGGACGTTGGGGAAATACTGAGCTTTTCAAGTTGGGCAAGAATGGCGAGTTCTGTCTTGCGGCGACGTGTGAGGAGGAGATCACTGACATTGTCGGGGCCAGCAGCGTGACGCACAAGCAGCTTCCGGTCAAATTGTACCAGATCACCAGAAAATATAGAGACGAGAGACGGCCCCGCAGCGGCTTACTTAGAGGCCGCGAGTTCATCATGAAAGACGGCTACTCGTTTGACGCGGACTTTCAAGGTGCAATGAAGACGTACAACAGCGTCAATGGGGCGTATCGCAAGATCTTCGAAGACTTGAAGGTTCCGTTCAGTGCTGCCAACGCCGATTCTGGCGATATCGGAGGGAGCCTCTCGCTTGAGTGGCATCTCAAGCATAGTTCGGGAGAAGACACGTTAATGGAATGCGATAAGTGTGGCACTGTCAGCAATGTTGAAAAAGCAGTGTCTTTTCCGGAAGACGACGCTGCCCCCGCAAAGAGTGCTGACGTGCGATACGCAGTGACGCTTGACAACGCGACGCTCGTGGCGATCTACTACCCAAGTGATCGTAAATTTGTCAGTGGCTTTGTCAAGAAGGAGATTGGAGATCTTGACGTTTCCACATTGTCCAAGGAGGTGCCTACTAAGTTTTTTGAGTCCGCAGAGGACTCTATTGCGGTCAAGTCGGTTATCAGAGTCCTCGATCCGCGCGTCACGGCTGACACACAGCTCCCGGACTTCCCAGGCGAGGTCAAGTTCCAGCGCAATTCGTTTACCACCTTTAACGACATCTCTGTTGTAGAAGCTGTCGAGGGCGAGCTCTGCGGTGAGTGTCAGGAGGGCCATTTCCAGGCTTCGCAAGCCATCGAGGTAGGTCACACGTTCTACTTGGGCAAGCGCTACTCGGCGCCGTTGGCGGCTGGTTTCAAGGACTCTGAGTCTAAGAAGCAGATTTTTGAGATGGGCTGTTATGGAATCGGAGTGTCGCGGTTGGTGGCTGCCATTGCCGAGATCTCGCGCGATTCTAAGGGGCTCGTATGGCCGCTGGCAGTGGCCCCGTACCATGTGACGCTTATTGAGGCTGGTTCATTCCCGGGTGATGCAAACAGTCAGGCGACTTTGGAACTGTTCAAAGAAGATATGGACAACTTAGAAGTCGAGTACCGCGTGAATGGCGACAAGAAACTGCTTGGGCAGAAGATGAGCGAGAGTCAAGTGATGGGCATTCCTTTGACGGTGGTTGTGGGGAAATTGTTCCCTAAGGTGGAGGTCCAGGTGAGATCAAGGGTTTTCACTAAAAGCAGAAGTGACGCCTCGTTGCAGAGCCTCGGCTTTGAGTGGGAAAAGGTGGAAGGCAAGGACCTGGCGGAGACGTACGTCGTTGACGCATCGAACGCTGCTGAGTTTGCTAAGGCATTACTCAGAGATTTGTAAATAGATTATAGGCATTGGTGATCGAGTGCTAGGCCGCATCTTACATTGCTAGCACGCGACCCATATAGAAGAGAGACATCTGCATAGAGCTCGTATACTGAAGGATTGTACGTAGCATCACAGGCAGAGACAGAGTCGCATTGGCTGCATTTTCCGCACGACGCGCGCGTTTCATAAGGTTTTGTGGCACGTAAGAAGGACTCCAAAAATTCAGGATTTGCGTTGAAGTAAAATGTCGTACTATGTGTAACTTTCTGAGCCCTCTAGTACTCTGCGGGCCAACGCGCTGCTTCCCCCACACTACATGTGGATCAACCCAAAGACATATCGCCCTGGGTGTCTCAAATCGCTGCTGATCACAAGATAATCAAATAATACCCTCTTCCACCAGTTCTTGGCTACAACTTCACATTGGCTGCCCGACGCACTCTCTCTACACTCGATAACAAACATACTATTTGCGTCTGTGACGCTAGATGATTAAATTACAGCCGGCAAGCCAAGCACTGTGCCTAGCCCCCGTCATTCTTGTAGCAGCTTCTTCTCAAAATCGTTTTCTCTTTCAACAGCTATCACGGCTCTAACCGATCAACTTCCCGGTAACCTTGGCAATCACATGCAAGGCGATGACGGAGAAGATGAACCCCACGGAGAGGAACAACACCACCAACGGGTCAACGTTCAACCCGTCGGCCTCGTCGGTGAACAACTTGAGCATCGCGGCGGACGAGCCGCCAGCACCGGCCGATCTCGACGAGCTTGGGGCGGCGGTCGCCTTGTCCTTGGCGTTGCGGCGCTTGGCCAACGTTCTGGCACCTCCTGGAACTCCGGTAGAAGACTGTTGTTAGTTGGTTCTCAATGTAGTGTCGTCTCAAAGCTGTCCTAGAGCGATCTGTAAACCGTCTTGTATATTTCCACTCACCATTGTGTATGGTTAATCAGTGACACCACCATGCTGGCCTTGGACAAGTCGATGAATTTCACGGCCGGGTAATGCAAGTGCTGGCCCTTCAACGAGTTGGGTGTCGGGTAAGCTCGTAAATGCCAGCGGTGTCGAGGAACGCCAGATGGCAATTCTCTTGCGCCATGGCTCATAACATCTTCGTGAGGCAAGTTCACCCCCGATCGAAAGGCCGCCTCGATCCCTGCTTACCCTCCCTGACGTAATGGGGCCACCCCCAAACAGGTTAGCCGTAGTCATAGCACGCGGGCGGAGTACGCGGTAACCCGGCATGAATATATTGCGCAGTGGCTACGGGCGGCGCGGCCGGTCTAGGCCCCAACCCTAATGTGGAGGAGCCAGGGAGCCGCAGAGCCTTCGTACACAAAGGGGCGTTTTGCACATCTCGATTCAGGGCGGCAACAGGAGGCCTCCAAGCCCCTTACAGTTGTCCAACTATTGTCCAACCAAGAATAAGGACGGTATTCTATTATTAGGATGCAATTCAGTGGAGGCTATTATTAGCGCTCGCAAGCTCCGAAAAGCAAGGGCGCGCGCTCCACGTGATCTCGGTGCCACTATTTCCGTCGTCCGTGGCAGAGTTTAATCAGGGTGCATGCAGCGCAATGCAGCACACTTGTTTACAACAAATTTTCACAACACATATATAAGTGGAATACCCCCAGCCTGTATAGCCCATCCAACGAACAATCAAAATGCAATTCACTTCTACCGTTCTTTCCGCCTTGGCCTTGGCCTGCACCGCTCTCGCTGCCCCAGTCGAGAAGCGCGACGTCAACGTCCCAGACTACGTGAAGAACTTCCACGGAACCACCTACACCCCGTTCAACGAGAACAACGTGTGCAGATCCGAGGACCAGATCAAGACCGACCTCTCTGTGCTCAAGGACTTTGCCATTCTCCGTCTCTACTCTGCTGACTGTAACGTCATCCAGTACGCTGCCGAGACCATCAACGGTAAGCTCATTGTCGCGGTGAACGACGTGTCTTCCCAGGATGCCATCCAGGGCGACATCGACACCATCAAGGCCCAGATCTCTGCTGCCGGTAAGTCGTTCAGCGACAAGATCGACACCGTCGTTGTTGGTAACGAGCTTGTCTACAACAACTGGTTCGCTGCCTCCGCTGTCGGCAACTTCATCTCCCAGGCCAAGTCCATCCTTAACGGCGAGTCCGTCAAGGTCATCTCCGCCGACACTATCTCCGCTTTCTACGGAAACCCAGAGCTCTGTGGCTACTCCGACTACATTGGTGTCAACTCGCACCCATACTTTGACGACCAGACTGCTGAGCAGGCTGGTGACTACGTCCTCGGCCACGTCCAGGCCGTCTGGCAGTTCTGCCACGAGCACGGCCACGACCTCGACGTCGTGACCCTCGAGACTGGCTGGCCATGGAAGGGTGACCAGAACAAGAAGGCCATCCCATCCTCCGAGAACCAGGTCACTGCCTTGAAGTCGATCTCCGAGAAGGCCGGCGGTGCCTCGATCCTCTACTCTGCCTACAACGAGTTGTGGAAGGCCGACGGCAACTTGCACGTCGAGAAAAACTGGGGAATCTTGGGTAACGCCCCAAGCGCCTGGTAATTGCCTACGCACAGGCAACCTGCTGCATGACAGCGCTCAGCTGTCCCCAAAATACCATTAGATACCTTCTTTTTCTTCTTGTCCCATTTCTTCAGCTCACAGGTGTGAGAAAATAAACTAAGCTAAAATATTTGCACGTTACAACCTGTAAGACATCAACAACACCATGGGGCCAAAGAAGGTTCACCTGATCATCTGACTCTTGTGTCAACTCTTGTTTCATCGCTACGTCCCATGCTCGTTACAATGTTGCGCTGCTTCGTTGCACGTGGAGTGCATAACTCCAGCTGCATATCCCAAAACAGCAGGCAACAGGTCAAGAGTGGGAAGGGAATGTCAACACAATGTGAAGACCTTAGCTCTTACAATCAACACTTGGTACTATAGGGCTTCAGGCACATTTCCGCATTGCGTGTTCGGAAGTGGCCTCAAAAAGTTGCGTGATCTGGTCTTTACTAAGGTTACTAAGTCCCTTACTAATTTATGTACAGGGTTGCAGCTGCACGGGATCTTCAGTGATTGTTGCTATAAAGCAAAAAGCGGCCCACAGTGTTTTTATCCCACCAGTTCACACATACTTGTTACTCCATTCAACCACCGACAATTGACAATGGCACCAAAGATCGGCATTTTCTACTACTCTTTGTACGGACACATTGGTGCTCTCGCCAAATCCGCCAAGTCCGGCATTGAGGCTGTTGGCGGAAAGGCCGACCTTTTGCAAGTCCCAGAGACCTTGCCTAAGGAGCTCATTAGCAAGCTCGGTGCAAAGCCACAGGACGCCGCTATCCCACTTGCGACTCCGCAGGACTTGTTGAAATACGACGCTTTCCTCTTTGGAATCCCTACGAGATACGGCAACTTCCCAGCCCAGTGGAAGTCCTTTTGGGACCAGACTGGCGGGATCTGGGCCAAGCAGGAGTTGTACCACAAGTACGCCGGGGTGTTCACCTCGACCGGTACCCCAGGCGGTGGCCAGGAGGTGACTATCTCTAACAGTATTAGTACCTTGGCGCACCACGGGATCATCTACGTGCCATTGGGATACAAGGTGGCGGGTGAAAAGTTGACGAGCTTTGAGGAAGTGCACGGCGGAAGTCCATGGGGATCTGGGACGTTTGCGGGGGCTGCCGGAGACAGAAAGCCGAGCGCGTTGGAATTGGAGGTTGCCAAGATCCAGGGGCTGGAGTTTTTCAAGGCTGTGAAGCACTTGGGATAACCTCCTGGCGTGCGACTCGAGGCAGTGCGAGGGAGCCAAGAAAGTATCATTAAGTTGATTGCCTCGGATCCAGGCGAGGCAGTGCGAGCAAGTCATGAGCCTTTCCCACCTTTCTTGGCGAGCGCGCAGTACAGCACTAGCAGCTCACCCCCTATACAGCAAATGACGTTATAGGCTACCGTGGTACAATGTACGAAATATCAATATCACGAGTAATAGCTGTAGAAGCTTGGTTGAAAAAGTGCGAACCCACTCCGGTAGAACTGGTCAGTCCTGCGGGTTGACACTTTCTAGCACCCCACTAGCTTGACTATTCTTATTCCGCCTAGACACTAACACATGGGCTAGAATCCGCCAACATATGGCGTAGAGTCCCGCGTTATGCAACAAGCGATCTGCCCAGGTTCTAGGTTTCGGCACGCAAATCCTGTTTTTAAGATGGTTTATTATAGCGGAATGTGAATAGGAGCTCTATGCAGATCGGAAGGCAAAGCAAAGGCCCGGCCGTTCCCCACAGAACCAGTTTTCGTGGAATCGTGAACAACCACCCAGAGTTTCAACAGGTTTACTGTCTGCCCCCTAACTCCTTGCTTGCTATGTTTACATTCTCTGGTCTTAATTTAGCTACGTTCTCCTCAGCCAAATATAGAATCTGCACGTCCTCGGATCGTTAGGCTGGCGCTGATCTCCGCAAGCGGATGCAGCTGAAAAGTCCAGACAAAGCGAAGTCAAAAGGTGCCAAACGAGAGTCTCCTAGCTTCGTACATTGACGAGGGACATTTGATCATTATTTGGTGCTTGCAAATGCTTCTGAACACTCATTCCCTAGCAGAGTCAGTTTGTTCTCCGTCTACGTATACGTGTACGCACTAGGTCTTAGAAAGTGCAAGCGTCTCCGCAATTTATGAGCACCTATGGTTGCATATATCCATCATGCACGCCTCTCTGCATGAGCCCAGCTTCCGTGTGCGAGTCTCGGATATAAAAGGGAGTCGTGTTCTTGGAGTTTCGAAGCAGTAAACAAAAATCTCAGCTTCATACTAAACATCAGCAAAGAATGAAGATCTCGTCCTGTGTTGTTGCTGCGCTTGCGGGCCTTGCCTCTGCTCGGCCTGTCAAGCGAGACGTCACGATTCCAGACTACATTGCCAAGTTCAAGGGCACGACCTACACGCCTTTCAAGGCGGACGGCAGTTGCAGAACCGGAGACCAGATCAAAGAGGACTTGTCTTACTTGAAAGATTTTGAGATCTTGAGACTTTACAGCAACGACTGCGACGTAGTGCAGTATGCTGCGGAGGCCGTGAAGGGGAAACTCATTGTTGCGATCAACGACATCTCGTCGAAGCAAGCCATCAGCGACCAGCTTTACAGTATTGCTGCCTCGCTTGGCTTTGCAAACCAGGAGTTCAACGACAAGATCGACACCGTTGTGGTTGGCAACGAGCTTGTCTACAACAACTGGTACACTGCCGAGCAGGTTGGCGGCTTCATTGCACAGGCCAAGGAGGTGTTCCCGTACTTCCCGGGCAAGTGGATCACCGGCGAGACTGTGTCGTCGTACTACGGAAATCCAGACTTGTGCAAGTACAACGACTATATTGGTGTGAACAACCACCCGTATTTCGACGACTCCACTGCGGCCGGCGCCGGCGACTACGTCTTGAGCCACGAGCAGGCGGTGTGGCAATTTTGCCATGAGCACGGCTACGACAAGGACGTCGTGACCATTGAGACCGGCTGGCCTTGGAAGGGCGACCAGAACCGCGCCGCGATTCCATCGCCAGAAAATCAGGTCACTGCGTTGAAGGCGATTTCCGAGAAGGCCGGGAGCAGCGCCATTGCGTACAGCGCGTATAACGAGTTGTGGAAGGCGGAGGGGAATTTGAATGTTGAACAGAGCTGGGGGTTCTTGGGCAATGCTCCGAGTGCGGCATAGTCAGCAGACAAGCACCTCACTAAGTGTGCAGCTTTGACTGATGCTCGTTCCACTTCGACTGGCAGGCTGGCAAGTGTCTAACCGTACAACATGCCATGCTCCTCGCTTTTCTCAACGCACACCCGCATATACCCAAACGATGTACTACGTAACATTACTCTTCTCTTCGTTCTCTTATTTCGCACCTTGGGATGGTGTTTGCCTCCCAAATTGAAAGCCTTGACCTATAAATGCAAATGCATAAGATCTGTAGTGGTTTAGATCTGGAGTGGTTTAGATCTGGAGTGGTTAAGATCTGGAGTGGCTCAGCCTCTCGGGAACAGCCTGGTCTGAGCCGACCAATGCTAGGCGGCTACAGCAGGCGGACCGGCCGCCCGGCGTGCATAAACGCGGCCGATCATAGGCAGGAGCAGCCCAAGACAGAGGCAGGGAAACGTGTTTGAAAAGTGCGAATGAACCCCAAACCGGCAGTTCACATATATGAAATAACTTCCACCCTTCTAAATAAAAAATTAGGTCATCCCGTCTGGTTTGGTCACACCGCGTCGGCTTGGCCAATGTGGTGCGACCCCCCACACCCCCCGTTGTGACCGTCACTTCCCTGCTAGCCGCGGCGCTCGCGCGTGACCCCCGGCCGGGCAACGCCCATCATCGCCCAATTTTTCTGCCTCATCCCATCTCATCGTCATCGACATCGCGGCTGACTAGGCGGTAGCAGCACCCATACTCATCGAATCGCTTACTCAAACATTTGACTCTCCGCGGCACCACAACCAGCTATACTCTTACATGGACCTCGCACAGCGCCATTTGCATCTCGTTTAGTCCCTTTCTCGAACACACATCTCTCCTACACTGCCGATGTCCAAAGCAGTGAGCGACTCTCCGCCCGCGCAGGACAAGGCCGCCGGCGCGCGCGCATTCCTGCGCACCCCGCTGTCGTGGGACCCGCAGGACGACCTTCTCCTACGGCACCTCAAGGAGCAGCAGAAGCTCGGGTGGAAAGAAATCGCGGCGCATTTCCTGCACCGCACCCCCAACGCCTGCCAGTTTCGCTGGCGGCGGCTTCGGCTGGGGGTGTTGAAGAACGCCGGGGGGAACCCGGCTGCGCTGCCGGTGACAGTCCATGGCATCGCCAAGAAGCAGGGCCTGAACATCACGGGCGCGCTCGCGGGACTTAATGCCTTGAGCGGCGGCCGCGCGCTGCCGGCGCCCCATGGAGACAAGCTGGCGCCGGGCAGTTTCTCGGAGCCCGGCACGGGCTCCACGCTTTTCCTGCTGAGCCAGTTGAGCAAGGCACGCGGCCAGAGTTTCGGCAACAGCTACACCCAGTGGAGCTTCTCGCTGCACCACAACGGGCCGCTGGGCGCCGTCGGATCGCCTGAAAACGACCCGATGCTGAACAGTCTTTCCTCGCTCAACTCACTCGATCTGGGCACCAGCAACAAGAATCTGTTCAACTTGTATGCCCTGGAATTCAACCTGAACTACCCGCTGCTGCAGCTGTTTGGCCAAGGTAGTTTCTCGCAGGGCTTTCTCAGCTCGTACAGCAACGAGATCTGGCGCCCCGACGAGGACGAGCTTCTTCTCTCGAAGCGTCGCCGCGAGCTCAGCTTGACTGAGTTGAGTATTCTTCTACCAGCGCGGTCGGAGGAGGACATCATTGCGCGGATCAAGGAGCTAGACCTGCGCGCCGCCAGAAGCGCCTCGAGCAGCACCAGCATTGTCGGTGAGAACGACACCCAGAGCGACTACGGGACGCCGCTAGCCGGAGCCCCAGCGCTGCGGATGGGCTCTCAGACAAACGGCTATGGCTTGCACACGCTATCGCGGACGTTGAGCGCGCTGTCGCAGGTCCTGTTGAACTCGAACAGTCTGAGCTTCTCGAACGTCAACCACAACGCCAGCGCGACCACGGTGGCGCCCGAGCCTAGTGCGCGCAGCAACGTGACCGGCAGCTTCACGTTACTCAATGTGCTGGACGGGTCGTCGCCGCTGGTGCTGGGCAAGTCGCTGCCGCTGATCGGGGCTAAGCCGCTCCCGGATTTGAGCACGGGCGGTGGCATGAACATCTCCTCGATCCGTCGGACGCTTAGTCAGGCGAGCAACGGGGTGAAACCCGTGATGACCCCGGTGGATCGGGGGACGGAAAGCAACACAGATGAGGACAGTCCGACAAAGTAAGCGTTCGCCTGCCGAAGACTGGCGGATGCTTATAAGAATATTGCTGACATTTGGTGTTTAGAATGTTTTACTGGGAAGTTTCAGCACTGGACAGTAGCATTTGCTCGTCAAAATCTGGCAAATGCTGAGAATTGCTGATTAGTATAGTAGGAAGTGTAAAAAAGGTTCCAAGTAGGCAGGAAGAGGATTTTAGTTCGTGTCATATATCGCATTGAGTTATGTTTTAACGTGTAGACGGCCAACGGCGGAGCAACCGACGGTCAGAAATTGATGGATGTAAGAAAATTAATAACGGGGTGCTAAAATTTGATCAGAAATGAAAACCTCCCACGAGTGATTTCGTCTGAGGTTGCCAGTAATATTTAGAGAACTCCCTTGGGATCACTAACGTTTTTTGAAAACAATAAACCGTGTAGTACAACCCTAGGACTGTCGTGTGCTTAATCAAAAAACAAATTAATTTTTGATTTCATCGAACTTTCAAATTCAACCTAACTGGAGATGATATTCCGAGATCCGGATTTGAATCTTGCAAAATGGCTTTTACCCCCTGCCACATTTCCGTGTACTCTGTTAGTTTCACTAAGAGAGAAAAAGCCAAACATCAGTGACGAACAATTTGGAAATTTCTACTAGATATTTTTTTACAAACCATAGCATATTTATATTATAACAAAAGATCAAGGAATAAAACTCGACGTGCCAAACACCGACGAACAAGATGTCACGGGACTAGCCTGAGACGTGTGCAGCAGCAGAGATGCATGCATGGCAATCTCGCCGTGCATGAAAATTCTAACAATACATTGTCTAAACGCGCTGAGGGTCGCTGACGTGGGTCGTGGCCAATCCCTCAATCTTCTCGTTCGAGTCGATCGAGGCCGAGCTGTGGTAGTGCTTGGCGCTGATAGGGTCTGGCTTGTAGAAACGCAAGTCAATACGGAACACCAAGAAGAGGGTGAAGATGAGCCACTCGCAGAAACTGTGGGTGCAGTAGAAGACAACCTGCTTGAAGATCCAGGTCTGGTTGTAGACGTGGTCGGAGCCAAAGAGCGAGACCGCGCGGAACACCGAAGATACGAGCAAGAGCAACGTCGACAAGAGAATGAGGAACAAGCTATAGTTGTGCTTCAAGTTTGGCGACTCGGCGAGGGCCGAGCTTCTGAGCTCTTCCACGCAATTGTAATGGTGGGTAGACGAAGCAATGACGCGAATAGCGGTCTTGTGGTGGTCTGGGCGATTGGCAAAGGTCTCCTGAGCAACGCGAATAGCATCCTTTGGCACAAAGTAGGTAATGCCAAAGGACTCGATCCACCATGGCTGATAAACAGAGAACGTCTCGTCCTCCTTCTTCGGCTTGAACATAAACGCAAGCACAATGAGATTCAAGGCTAGAACCGAGTAAAGCACGGTGAGAATGCCGGCGGCACGCGCGGCCTTCTGGCACATGACAAGGTGCTTGACGCTCAAGAAGTAAAGGTACGGCACGACACCGGAGGCAATACCAGTAGCGATAGTGGCGGCCACCATGAAATAAACCGCGTACATGGCACAGGCAAAAAGCAACGAGTTACCGTGGTGGGGCTGTCTCCAGGTGAAAATACGCTGCGCGAGAAGCACGTTGACACCGACGAGGACCGCAGTGGAGCACATGATCAAGACCGTGCTTGTCAAACCAATGTGCACCTGTGTAACGTCACGGGCCCACACGGCACGGAGCACATACCCAATAAAGTTGAGGAGCCCATAGAGGATGATCACGGGCGACGAGTAGAACCGGTGGCCGCGCGAAATGTCCTTGGCAAACACGTAGACGTGCCCCACAAGCACCAAGAAGTACGCCGCGGCAAAGATCGACGCAGGCGCATAGTCAGAGTGGTCTGGGTAGCCGCCGAAGGTCGCAAGGAGGATCTTCTGGGAGGCGTCGAGGATGCTCTGGGGAACATGACCCGCGTAGGTCTTCTTGGTCATTGCGAGCAAAGGCACGAGTCCGGTCCCGAGGGCGGCGCCGTGACTCTGCACGCTGATCAAGCCCGAGATCTGGGGGATTGAAATCGCCTGCGTCAAGCTGGCCATTGTTGAAGGTTGAAGGTTGTTGGCTAGGTTAGACAGAAAGTGGCAGCGGTGTTTGTAGGGGAGGCGGGAAGCGTGCTATCGGGGGCTATCTTTTTGTCTACATTCATGAGGCTGCCTCCTATATATAGTTTGATTTGCAAGGTTCAGTGTGGGGTTCGAGGGAAACCTTCGCGTGCCCGTTTGGGACCGGGGCGGCTTACGGAATCTTAAAACGATCACGGTTGCCCGGCAGAAGAGGGGACGGGCTTGGCCCTGGGGCGGCGCGCACGCTAGGCAGCGGCAGCCGACCCAACGCAAACCTTGTTCGGCTCCTTGGAGCCGCGGAATTGCTACATCTTGCTAGGGCCTGCCTCGAAGCGCTCCCGTGTCTTACAAACCTGGAGCCAGGGCCGGGATCATCAACATAAACTCTGGTGCCGCTCAGGCGACTCTGGGCAGGAACCGGCTAAACCGGCGATCACTCCATGATTTTCCTTCAAACTCAATCAAGCCGCCAGCAGTGGCCCCGCTTGTAGGCAGTTGCCACGCGCAATGCTGCCGAATGCCCGTGGCCGGACTGGTCGCTGCTTGTGGTTAGTCTGAGCAAAGCACTTGGCAGCTGCGTAGTGCCAACCGGATTCAGCACAAGCAATTCCGTGCATATTATGCAATCTAGCTGACTTGCGTGATTACCCCAGCACCCCGCCCTGTCCAGGGTATTGCCTCACTACGGGGAATGTCCAAGGCAGAGTCTCACCCACTAGAGGGAAACCCCTGGCCACTACAGGGTATCATTAGCCATTTTTAATTTACGACCGGGTTCTTCTCGTAATATATTCTAACGTCTCATCTAGTACATGCATCAACTTACCAGTGCTCGTTGGAGAACACCACCTTCTCCCCACTGACCTTTCCGCCCGAGGAGAGATCGAACCCCTCGTTCGCACTTAAGAACCCCGGCTTCAAGACCAACAACTTGGCGTGCTGCACCTGCGTGGCAAAGTCACGGGCGTATCCGAACCAAGCCTCGTTGTAGGCCTTGACAAGCTCCGGGCTCGCTGGGGCCTCAAACCCCGGGCCAAAGCTCTTGCCCTCGCCGTTGATGAGGTAGAGCAAAGTGCCAGTGTACTTGATGGTTCTGCCCTCGGTGTTCTTGAGCTTGTCCTGGGCAATTGGGAGGAGCGCGTCGAAAATGAGCGACTCGGAGTCCGCGGTCGCGTCAATGATCGACTGGTTGGTCTCCAACGAGGCAACAGTGTCAACCGCATACGCGATCTTGCCACCGGCAATCTTCTTGATCTGCTCGACTGCGTCGCTGTCGTTGTAGTCGACAGTGGCATCGGCACCAAGCTCCTTCAAGTGTGCGTGGTGCTTCTTGGAGGCAGCGGTGATCACGTCGAGGCCGTAGAGGGCCTTGGCAACCTGCACGAGCAAGACACCGGTTGCAGTGGCTCCGCCCCACACCAAGATCGACTTGCCCTTGTTGGCAGCCTTCTGCGGAGTAAGCTTGAGGTTCGTGGAGAGCGCGAGGATCGAGGTGGCGTACCCAAGCGTGAACGAGGCAGCGCCCTCGTAGGTGTCAATCTTGCCCGCGCGGTACTCACCGGCTGGCAATGGCTTGTCGGAAAAGCCCGAGTTTTGCCCATACGTGATGACAGCATTGTAGTCAGCCACCGCGTAGTCCGAGAACCCGCCCTGGTTGCCCACGGTGTTTCCGTAGGTCGCGGCAGACACAGTGTCGCCAACCTTGATGTCCTTGACCTCAGAGCCGACCTCGGCAACTGTGCCCGAGACGTCCGAGCCGACTGGGTATCCGACTCCGCCAATTGGGATCAGGGCGTGCTTCCAGTCGGTTGGGTTCACGGCAAAAGCCTTGGTCTTGATGATGATCTGGTTTGGCTTGATGGTAGGGTAGGCCACCTCCTTGACCTCGGCCCACTTGCCATTCTCCCTCTTAGTTCCAGTTCCGACAGCAGCGTAGTTAGTTGGGGACATTTCGTTTGTTTATTGGGTTTTGAATCGAATGAATGCAATTGCTCTGTGGAAGTTGCGGACAATCACCGAAATATATACTTTGTGCTTAATAATGCGATGCCTTGCTCTTCCGCATACGTAAGAAACCCCGTGTATGCGGTGCTAAGCTCCGAAAGCAGATCTCACCCCCGGAAGTTGAGGCGTTCCATCAGTTTCCACACAGCAGTCCGCTGGCGAAGCCAATCCGCAGCGAAGAAAAAATCTAACTTGAATTGAGTACACTAGGATTAGAATGGAGTACACTAGGACAGAGTAACCAGAAGTACATTATTTCACTACACTCGATTTCCCGGCCATCTTTAGATCTTGCTGTGTGACTTGCTCGAGCCACACTAGTGCTCCGCAAATCACACCTTAAAATCACCCTGCAATTCCAAACTACTATGTCGTCTGGGCAAAATCTTTTGAATTCAGTTTTGCTTAATCTTCTGCAACGTTACTCAGCGACGGCCGGTCCACGCAAGGGACGGCCAGAATAGCGCTGTTTCCGCTTCCCGCTGTCTGGTTCCGGCTTGACGTCGGCCGAGATTAGTAAGTGGGCACGTGATGAAATAGCATGCGCCACAGCGCCACAACGCCACCCGTTTGGTTTCGCCCGCCGCCCGCCGTGCGTGACTCCTGTTGACGTTTTCTGGATCACTGTCCCACACTATTTTTCAGCACCGGGTAACCTTGCCGCTGGCGGCAGGCGAAGACGGGAGAAAAATTTGTGAAAAATTGAGCTGGAACAGAACATATCACTAAAATGTACACCAAGACCTGTTACAAGTGCGGAGACACCGGCCACATCGCCAACGACTGTCCTCAGACCGAGAGATTGTGCTACAACTGCCACAAGCCTGGCCACAACTCCTCGGACTGTGACGCGCCTCACACCGCCCAGGAGAAGACCTGCTACGTGTGTGGCAAGACCGGCCACATCAAGAGCGAGTGCTCCGAGAACGTCGTGAGATGCTACAGATGCAACAAGACCGGCCACATCTCCAAGGACTGCTCCGAGGAGGCCTCCGAGTCGCCAGCCGGCACCAGACAGTCTTCCAGACCAGCCGGCAACGGCACCACCTGCTACAAGTGCGGTGGCATCAACCACTTTGCCAGAGACTGCCAGGCTTCGAGCGTCAAGTGCTACAACTGCGGGTTGCAGGGCCACGTCTCGCGCGACTGCTCTGCCGCCGGTGACAACAACAGAAACAACAAGACCTGTTACAACTGCCACCAGCCAGGCCACATCTCGAAGGACTGCACCGCGGTCAGTGCTTAAGCGACCCGTTGATGTTGACGGGTGAGTAGTCGGAGATGTTGGAAAATGTTGGTAGATTATGAGGCTGTGAGCAGCAATGAGTTGGATACAGATAGTTTATATCTTGTATAGCATGAATGTGTGTAATTACAAACCCGTGCTGTAGATGGCGTCTGTCAACGAGGCTGCCTGTTTTGTAGATGCAACGTCGTGGACTCTCACAATCGAGGCGCCACCAGCAATGGCCGTTGTCACTGCAATAGTAGTGGCATCCGTCACATCGACTGCTCCCGCCTCTCTGAGAAACCTCTTCTTGGACGCCCCGATCAACACGGGCATGTTCTTGAATGTGACAAAGCTGTTGCCACTGCACACACTGTACTGGGTAAGCTTTTGGCTGCTCCGGAGAAGCGCAAGGTTCTGTGCGCCTGTCTTGGCGAACCCAATGCCTGGATCAAGCACAATCTGCCACTTCGCGACCCCCGCAGAATAGGCGGCAGCCATGCGCTGCGCGAGCTCCCGACAGACCGCAGAAAGAAAGATGGACTCACTGCTGTCGCTGAGAGCCACCCCGCTGAACTTCTCAAGGACTGCGGAATCCTCGTTCTTCTCATACTTTGTAAGCTTGGTCATTGTCTGGGGCGTCCCTCTCGTGTGATTCATGACGTATGGCACCTTGAGGTCGGCCACCGTCTTGAACATCTCGCTGTCGTAGAGCCCCATGCTAATATCGTTGATGATGTCCGCACCATGCTCCACGCATCTCCGAGCAGTGCTGCTGTTAAACGTGTCGATGCTGATCAACACAGTCCGCACCTTCTCGTCAGAGTGGCTCCGGATCGCCTTGATGAGCGGCACAATAAGATCAGCTTCCTGCTCAGCAGAAGTGGCATCAATGTCGCTCCCTGGGCGTGTGGATATGGCACCGAGGTCGATGATATCCGCACCATCGTTAACGAGCTGGACAGTGGACGCCAAGGCATCCTCAAACTTGAAGTTCTTACCACCGTCCGAGAACGAGTCCTTGGTTATATTGATGATACCCATCACCCAGCTTCTGCCGTGAAAGTCTACCGATGTGAACTTTCCATTACGATAAACTGGGGTGGCGATCTGCATGATTCCGTCGGCAGGAAGTTCGTCGTAATGCACAGTGGAAATCGACTTCAACGTGGTTGGATGAAGGTCTTCTCGCGGACGAAGAATTTCAACCAATGGGTCGAGGACAAACCGCCGCTCGAGCATGCGCGGGTGTGGAATGATGAGTTCCTCGCTCTGGAAGTTGAGTCCGTCGTACAACACGATGTCGAGATCGATCACGCGTGGGCCGTTGTCAAAATCTTTAACACGCTTGAACGTGTCGTACTCCACGGACTTTAGGTACTTCAAGAGCTGCTGTGGGGCAAGGCCAGTGGTGAGTCTCACAGCACCGTTGATGAAGTTCGGCTGGTCCTCGTAGTACATTGGTGCCGTCTCGTAAAGCAGAGAGGTGGCTTCGACAGAGATCTGCGGGTGGCTGTTCAACGCGTCGATTGCGCGGTACACGTTCTTAAACTGGTCACCCTGGTTAGTGCCGAACGAGATATATGCGGTATGCGAATCCAATGGAGGAACTTCGGAGTCAGACTTGATCAAAGGAAAATCTTTAGAGTCGCTGCTGACAGACAACCCGACCTCCTCGGAGTTGAGCACGGCATTCAATTTGGAAATCGTGAGAAGTTTTGGCGATAATTGGAAGTTTTTCTGCACATAGTCACCCACGGACTGGATGAGTGCTTCGATCGTGAGAAACTCGGTGTTCTCGACATATCGCGAGACATCCTCAATGAAGCGCTGCGACAAAAAGTCGTTAAGGTTGCTGTGTTGTCGGGTGATTTCCTCCAACGCAAGGTCCATGCTTATCAGCACGTACTGGCTCTTCTGTCTTTCAAAATCAAAGATGCCAATTTTAGTCAAGACCTTGAGGTTTTCAATCTTAACAGAGTCGTTGAAAGACAGCCCGTTTCCACTGAGAGAAAACCTTTTGCAGATCTTGACTCTTTCCGCCTTGAGATGGCATCGTGAGTCACTGAGCTCAAACTCCATCCAGCAACAGTGCTTGTCGTCAAGGTTCTGGATGTCCCTGCTGGCAATCAAGTGAGCGTAGACACTCTCTAAGAACTGACTAGAATCCGCAAAGTTTCTCTCCCTTTCTAAATATTTCAAAAGCTCAAAGCTCACTTCGGCGTAGGAGATCAGCTTGTTGATGTCGTCGGTCTCACCAGAATCCTGCAAAGTGTTCTCGGCCAAGTTCATTTTGATACTCATATCATAGACCAACGGTGCCGGGTTGACCACGCCCCAGTAGTTGTTGCCAATTAAGGCACTGACCTTCAAGTTTTTCACATAGATCTGGGAGAAAGCACGGAAGGAGGTCCGGCCCAAAAGGTGTGTGACTCGAAGTCTTGACAAAGTCCCATTGAGCTTGAACATCTTAAACAGGCACAGTGGCAGTGTGTGTGTGCACTGCTCTCTGTGTACCTGTAACGGTGGGAGGAGCTCCGAGGTCCGAAAAAAGTGGGTGGGGGGCTAGATAAAGGGCCTGCGATGACGACTACCGAGGTGGTTATTGTGGGTCAACCGCTGTGGTTACCCAGCACTGCCGCAGAGCCTCGAAAGGACCCCGGTGGTTATCCAAGAGCACGCAATAGCTTGACCAAAAGCAATAGTTACACTCTTGAGTTTGCTATAATACCAGTTTCTGCTTGGCAGTTTCTGCTATCACTTGTTGTCCAGTAGCCGTTGTTGATGGCTTCCTGTGAGAAGTGTGGCTGCTGCAACGCACTGCACGGCCTCAAAAAAATTATGAAAAGAGGCTGTGATTTGGAGGGTCGGTGATGTGGTGGTGGACCATAAAACCGAACTGCCGTCGCCTTACTGAATTTCCAACTACGAGAAACTACTGAATACATGCCGGCCGTTTCTGCAACTTGCTTGCACCTCGCTAATTGTTAGTGACATTCAAGATATGGTTTTCCAGTTTGAATCAGATAAGTTGATGAATGTTGGATAGGAACTTGCTATCAGCATTGTAAGACTCTGAGTGAGCTGAGTGATGTTTCATCATAACAAACTGTAATAGGGATCACTTACCATTAGCGCTAGGAGAATTCTTGTAGAAAACTATTAGTGTCTAACATATGAAAAATTCACAGTGGACGAGAAATAGAAAACGCGTGAAAAATCTCACCTATAAACCAGTGTGTGCTCCGGGTAATTGGCACTTGCCCCAAAACGATACCTGTCTCTCTTACCGCGACACCAATGGACAATGGCCAACTCTCACTTGAACGTCCCCTCAGACGATAACATAGAGTTGCAGCTGATTTCATTGGAATCACACACTACTCCCGATGACGAATCACTAAGCGATTTGTTTGCGGTGGACGAATCTGAGGAAGATGGGTCCAAATCATCGATGAAAATGGCGTTCATGAACATGTCCAACAGTATTCTTGGAGCAGGAATTATTGGACAGCCCTACGCGACCAAGAACTGTGGGATCATTGCATCGGTTGGGATTTTCATACTCTTGACTGTGATAGTAGACTGGACTATCCGCCTCATCATCATCAACTGCAAGCTCTCGGGCACCAAGACGTATCAGGACACGGCCCAGAAATGTTTCGGCAAAACAGGGAAGTTTGTGATATTAGTCGCGCAAGGGTTTTTTGCTATAGGAGGCTGTATTGCATTTTGCATCATCATTGGCGACACGGTACCGCATGTGGTGCAGTCCATCATGCCCTCCAGCTGGACACTGCATAACCTGGTGCTCAAGTTCTTGATCTCGCGTAACTCGTTGATCGTGCTACTCACCTGTTTCATCTCATACCCTCTCTCGCTCACGGACAACATTGCCAACTTAGCAGTGTCCTCTTTGTTTGCTCTCATCAATATGGCTGCCATCATTCTCATCATTCTCATCCATGGCTATATCCTCACTACGCTGGGCAGTGCCCCGCACGCGAAATTTTCCAGTTTCTTCTCTGGGTACGTCTTTTCGACGAACATCTTTCAAGGAGTGAGCGTCATTTCGTTTGCACTTGTCTGTCACCATAATACGTCGTTTATTTACGACTCGTTGCGCAAACCGACTTTGGACAGGTTCACGAAACTCACGCACTGGTCGTGTTTCATCCTGATGATCTGCTGTGGACTAGTAGGGGTTTCTGGCGACTTGATGTTCAAAGACAGTACTAAGGGCAACATCTTGAACAACTTTAAGCAGGACGACTGGATCATCAACATCGCACGTGTCTGCTTCGGTCTCAACATGTTGACAACATTTCCTCTTGAGATTTTTGTGGTGAGACAAGTTGCGCATGATTTGGTATCGCTACATAAGAACGAGGACCCGGTGACACATCAACCGTTGGCGCAAGACGAGGACGATTTGGACCGCGACGTGTCAGTTCCGGTGGAATCGACTGGTTCCAGCCATCACTTTCTAATCACAACTCTCCTTGTGTTTGGCACCATGTCGGTCTCGTTGCTCACGTGTAACTTGGGAGCAACCTTGGAACTCATAGGTTCTGTCTCGGCGTCCATCATGGCGTTCATTTTCCCTTGCATGTGCTACTTGAAGCTTACCAACTACAAGGCCAAGTCATGGAAAGACAACTGGCCAAGCTACGCCACGATTGCGTTTGGGTTTGCGGTGTTGATCATCAGCTCCACCCAGACATTGATCCAGGCGTACCAGGAGAGAAATAATCATGAGGACTATTGTAAGGTAGCAGAGTAAACATTCTTGTTAAATACATTTTGTTAATGACTAATGACCTGTTGACTACCAATGTAGGAGCACCGCACTGGCGAAGCCATTGGGATGAATTTCAATTCGTGAAATCTTACTCTGAGAAACAGAGTTGTGCTGAGGTAACATGGCAGATGATATTTTATGCTTAGTTGCGTTTATGAACTGGACCTGGAGTTATCTTAGATTTGGCCCGCCTGAATACTTGTGATCCCACCTAATCATCCTCCTCATCGTCGTCAATCACCTTCCGCTTTCTCTTCAAGCCACTTCCAGCAGTAGGCTCTTCCGCGACCGGCTTCGCAAAACTCTCTGGCTCCTCCCCATTCATCTCGAGATCGCTGCCAGGGGCATCGCTCTCTGGGTCCAGTGCCGTCATACTACTCTCCTGGCTGCCCAGTTCAAATGTCACTTCCTTTTTGGACTGCGCCTTCAACTGCTCGTAGTACAGAGGGCCCTCGACGCCCGTCTTCTTGCGGTCCACGACCGAGAAGACGTCTTGGTTGTACTTCGAGACATCGCCGCGAGGCAAGACCCCACCGTTACGATCCAACAACTCTCTCATCTGCTGCTCCTTCTCGAAGAAAACCCTGTCCTGCTCCGCGTCACTGATATCGTCCTCAGAGTCAATATACATGCTGGACACAATGGCCGACGTCTTCTTCTCAGCTTCTTCTCTAGGCCCGTTGCTTCTGCGACGCTTCTTGTCCTTCGACTTGGACTTCTTCTTCTGCTTCTTCCTCGCAGCTCTCTCCTGGGTGCCCATCTGCAGCTCCAAAGCGTCTAACTCGTTGCCTTCGTAATTACCATCTCCGTCACCGTAGACCGTGAACGCAATGCCTGCGTCCTCGTCCGAGCTGCTGCTGCTACTGTCCAGGTCGCTCGCCTTCCCTTTGTCTTTGTCTTCCTTCTCCTCTCTTACCTTTCTGGTGAGCGTCTTCACAGTGTCCTTCCATTGAGGGTCTGCAACCTCCTGGTTGATGATGGCCAAGTAAGATTGCAACTGATCACGAGTCAACTCTGGTTTTGTGACGCAAGGCTGGCCATGCTGCTGCGGAAGCTCGAACTGCATAGTATCAAGCAAGAGTCTCAAGGCAGCGTCCCTAATAAGCGCTTTGCCAAATTTGAAATATTCGTCAGATTTCAACTCGTTGCGAGTCTCGCTCCAGTGGTCGAGGACGTGCTCAATGCTCAAAATCAAAAATTCCATGATATCTTTCTTGATGGCTCCCACCAAACTCTCTACCTTTTCATTTGTTTCCAACTCAACCACAAATTCAATCGGCTTCACCACCTTCAAGTCCAAGTGCTCAGGCTGTCTGTCAGCAACAACGACCTTTTCGCCAGTCTCAAAGTACATCACCGTATCCTTGAGTTTCGGAAACAAAAGCTCGACGTATAAAGAAGGCGTCCGCATCAAGTGAAACTGTAACAGTCTCATGTAGTGCTTGAAGAACTGCTCAAGCTCCAGTCTCACCGGTCTGATCAACGACTGATTCCGGCTAGCAAGGATCTCGTGCAACGCCACGACAAAATCCAAACGGAAAAGTAACACAGGTCTCTTGAACTTGAAAAAGATTCTGTGGTAGAACCGCACGGATTTTTTGAGATACAGCAAGTCGATCTTGTCGTAGTTGGCGAGCACCCGCATGTATGTGTTAATGGTCTGCTCATTGTTGAATCTCATAAAATACTCTGGGAAAAAAAACTCTCTGATTCGCAACCGCTTCTTCTTGGTCTCATCCTCGGTGTGCTTGCCCTTGTTAATGACCACCAAACTGTCGTCCTTGTTGATGTTCTCAAGAATTCTGAAACACACCTCCAACAAATCCACCACAGTGCACACAAAAGACATGTTTCTATTATGGGCAAGCTTAGAAAGCGCCACCAAGGTCTCAAGGACGTCGTTGTCTGCGAAGATCCGCTTCTTGGTGTTCAACGAGATGTCGACGTTCTGCTCCACGGGAGACAGCCCCATCAAGTTCAACAATAGCAAAATTTCTTTGAATGCAAGAGCACACGCGTGGGCCAAGGACACATCTTTCAGTTCAGACTCTTCTTTCCAAATAACTTTTAACAACCGAATGTTGTCTTCAAGCAAGACACTGGCCACCAACCCAAAATCGTGACCGTCGTCCTTCAGCCGGCCGCTGCGCAACCGCTCGTACTCCAAGCAGTAGGCAATCACAAGACAGTACTGGATAGCATATGTCTTTGTTTGGGCCGTCCCGTCATTTTGCACTTTGCGACGGATGGCAGTCACAAACTGATTGAACCCGCCGTCCACAAAATTGTCCAAGAAATCTCGAAGCGCAACGCTCAGCGAGGTTGACAAGAACTCCTGGCGTTCACCAAACTCCTCGGCTTGTCCTACGACACGCTTCTTACTTTTATTCCACTTCTTCGCATCGTTGAGTCTTTCCACCGTCTTCTCTGTGCTCTGTAACGCCTTCTGTCCCGAAACGGTAACTGTTCCGGTTTCTGGAGTGTTCAACGACAACAACGAGCCAAACCGCGAGTGGCGCGATCCACTTTCTTTGATGAATCTCAGCTTCAACTTGTGCTCTTGTTTCAATAAGCTTTGAAGCTCAGACCCCGCAGCAGTTTGCAGGTTTATTGCCGTCGCCTCGGCATCGACAATCAACTTCGGTTTCGTGCCTTTGGTAAGATAGTACACGCTCTCCAAGCAGCTCTGCGCGAGCAACTTGTCGTCGAACTCCTTGCCAAGCCCGGCAAATATCGTGAGCATAAGCTTCAACACCTTGTTCTGCTCATACGCCTTGAGAGCCGCGTCCAAACAAATATCCTCGACAGTGACGTCACTAGGAAACGGCGAGTTCGGCTGGACGGTTTTGCTGGAGCTGCGCGAACCGAGAGACTTGTACTGTGCTCCATCAGGCTCAATGCAAAGCACATTGCGGAAGAACAACACTCCGAGATTGAGCACACTGTTGTCTCTGACGCTCCGCTTGTGTTTTGCAAGCGATATTATTGGAATGAGCAATCTTACGATGGCTTTTAGCACTGCCCCCGCTTGGAAACTCAACAACGCCTTCTTGTACTGTAACTGCAACATCTTGAGTCGCTGCCAGTTGGCCACCTGGTTCACCGAAGACTCCTGTTCAACCAACTGCAACGGCCACGTCAATGGTACCAACAACTCAAGACACAACCCTGCGACTCGGTCATGGTACAACTTGTTACCTTCAAAGATCTTCCCAGTGGTGTACGCCTCCTCCCACTGGTAAAGGATATTGAGCAAGTCGTTGATCAACAAGCCGGTCTCACCACACGCTAACGCCACGTCCCACTTGTTCAGCTGCTTATCAAACTTCAACCACTTTTTGAGATCTTTAAGGACGGCAAGCGCGTTGTCTCCTAGCTTGTAGCGTGGCGCGCCGTCGACTGTGCGGTCTGGGCCACCTAACGCCGACACCAACGACGCAATGTGAGCTTTTAAAACGTGCTGGGCATATGTCTTGGACTTGTCAGCCACAAGGACCTCCTCGGTGAGTTTGCCGATACGGTCGATCTCCACAGGCTCCTGGGGCTCGTCGTTCATCTCTGGTGCTGTTCAAGACGCGTACGCGAAATATTCAAACA
Organism: Saccharomycopsis fodiens; assembly: GCA_002564235.1. Classification (NCBI taxonomy): domain Eukaryota; kingdom Fungi; phylum Ascomycota; class Saccharomycetes; order Ascoideales; family Saccharomycopsidaceae; genus Saccharomycopsis; species Saccharomycopsis fodiens. The sequence continues at coordinate 570,583 of JNFV01000003.1, forward strand.
CCCCCAGAAATTTAGGACCTCAGGGACTTCACCGATCCAAACACCCCCCAAAGGCGCCTGGCGTGCAAACAGTTACCCGGACTCGGCTAAGTTAGGGTGTTTTCCCCCAGGGAATTTTTCCAATTATAACCGTTTAAAAAGGAGCTTTGGACAATTCAGTATGTCTTCTGACTTCTGACTTGGTATCAGCTGTCTTCGAGACCCTCCCGTGGAGCTGGCGCACGCAGAAACTCTGCACTTTGACGCTTTGATCCCGCCCCAGTGGTACCTGACGTGCCGTTACCCTCTCTTGTCAACTTGCCAACCTGTAGGTTGCAGCTGGCACCACCGAGGGATTGCCATAGAAAGATTGTCATTGGCGCTATACCAGTCTGCATCAGCACTAGACACGACGCACTTGGACAGACTCTTTTTCTGATTCTGTCTCGAAATGTACAACCCATACGGCGCAGAGGCCTCCTCGTCGGCGAGCGCGTTCCCGGGCGAGCAGCAGGCGAATCCGCGGTTTGCCCATCCGCAGGCCCAGCATCCTCAGCAGATCCCACAGGTCCACCAGCAAACCCAGGGACAAGGTTTTCAGCAGCAGAGCTACGGCCAACAGAGATATGGCCAGCAGCAGGGCCAATCGCAGTTTCCAAACTTCTTGAACGACGCGCAGGCCAGCATTGGGCTCCAGATGGGGCAGACTGCGCTCGCTCAGGGCACCCAGATGATGGAGAACAACCTCCGGCCGTACCTCGGGCTGGCGCTGGACCTCAAGAGCGCGTTTAAAGTGTCGCACCGGTATGTCGTGAAGAAAATCGGGCTCATTCTTTTTCCATTCGTGCATGGAAGCTGGTCGCGGTTGATCGTGCACGGTGCCGGAGGGCAGCAAGGTGCCACCGAGCTGTACGAACTCCCAGTGAACGACATCAACGCGCCGGACTTGTACCTCCCGCTCATGCTGTTCATCACCTATGTATTGCTCGGCGCGATTTTCCAGGGCCTCAAGGGCGAGTTTCACCCGCAGTTGTTCGGCTACTCGTCGTCGATGGTTTTCGGGTACCAGCTCTTAGACTTTGTGGTGTTGAAGCTTGGCCTCTATCTTCTTAGCGTGGAGCTGAGCTTCTGGGACTTGATCTCGTACTCCAACTACAAGTTCATTCCCTTGGTGGTGCTGATTGTGTTGAACCACTTGCTCCGTGGCGGCGGCCTGCTGACGTTGTACTGGGTGATCTTCGGCTACTTGGACTTTGCGTTTGCTTTTTTTTTGATGCGCTCGCTTAAGCTGGTGGTGTTGGGCACTTCGAATGACGCCCAGACGGTCAAGAACGAGCGCAAGCAGAAGAGAATCTACTTCTTGTTCGGGTACACGTTTCCGTTCCAGATGGTTCTTATGTGGTTGATCTAAGGGCTAGGCTGCGTGAAGCAGTGGGACGCTAGTTGGATACTGCGTCCCTAACCGGAGAGCGCTGAGTGGCGGACAAGACTTTCGGAAGGGGTCTCGCCTTTTGGCCCAAGTGACTAGCTCGCATGCTCTGCGCTACTGAGTTACTAACCATTATTAATATAGCTGGCCAAGCGGCCAGACCTTATAAATAGAATCGGGCTTTACCGGTTGTTGCCCACCACTGTTGGCACTTTTTGTGCCCTTTGTGAGCTCTCAGCTTACATATTGTCGCCAACCCCGAAGATCGACAGCAGCGACACCGACACCTTGCCAAGCTTGAACTGCACCTGCAGCTTCCCGAACTTTGGCAACACCTGCACTGTGCCAGTCTTTGGACCTTGTTCATTGGGGATGGTTGCATAATGGCTGGCAGAACACTCCCCTCTCCATACGTCCAACGATTTTTCCAGCTCCTCGCTGGAATCGCTCTTCTCTTCTATAACATCGTCGAATGAACAGCCATGTTGCGTCTCGTACTCGTCCCGGAAACAGCTTGGCACTTGTAGGCAGAAGTCGTGCGGGCCCCCGGTGAGCTTGTAGGTCTCGTCGAGCCACGGCTCCGGCTGGTGGTGCTCCTGCGAGATTGGAGCAGAAGTGTAGCTCTCAAACGGCCGGGCCATAATGCAGCAGTATTAGTTTTCAACTTTCTAAATGTCAGAGTTTATGACAAATCCGGGCTCAGACTCCGGCTTGGGTAATTGTCAGGAATAGTCTAGAGCTGTCTTGCGGTCTAGTTAATGGTCGTCGTATAGTTCCTGGAGATTATTGTGATGGGATGAGGTCATGTGACTGCGGGCGCATCGCCGAATTCCTTGCAGCCGCCCCGCGTTGGGCGCCCCAAGGTATGCGTTTCATGCCGGGGCTCGCAACGCGGACCCGTGGTTAACTCTCCATCTGGAGATGTAAGTAGTTTCAGGTACGGAGACAGCCCAACAGTGGGGAGTATTATCAGCCGAAGTGGGACACTCGCGGGTACACAGAGCAGCGTTTTGAGCTTCGACCAACAGCATTTGATCATAAACATTTAGGACATTCGGTTCCCGGCCCCTGGCCACTCCCCACGACAATACACATCAGCTAATTGCCCATCAAGCATCGCACGATATGGGTCAAACGCCGAGCAGGACGCACACACATGAGGCGCCCCGCCAGGTGCAGCAAGTGCAGAGCTTGCATGTGATAACAAGTAACGGAGATGAGCGCCGAGGGGGGCTGCTGAGAAACGGCAGCGGTCGAAATGACGTCGCTCATGACGTCTCTCGGAATGACAGCTCGAGCCTGAGCCACGACACCAGGTCGGGCTGGAAGCGCAGCATGATGAACCGGCGCAAGATACTTCGAGACAAGCACAGCAGCCGGGATTTGCGGGTGCCAAGAGTGAGTTCTAGAGACGAGCTCCAGCTGAAGAGGGAGGGTGATCTACAAGTACCAAAGAGACAGGACAAGAGTAAGCTTCGGCCAGAGGAGCCCAGCTATTTCAGCAGTTCGGAGTCGGGGCTCGATACTCAGGATAGTGATATCTTTCACGACTCAGAGCCGTCTAGCAGCAAGCAGAAATTGCCTGCGGAAGCCGGTGAGGAGGAGATGCTAGACGATTATGGGCGGATCATCCATGAAGGCGGGCCGCATCACTTTGCAAACAGATTGCCTCTGTCCAGCGCGGCACAGTCTAACGTAGCGCTGCCCACCATCGGCGCTTTTGACAATGGCCCCTCCAATTTTGAGTTTTTGGAACTCCCCGACGCATCAGGGAACTCCCCGCCGCGCAGCCGGCATCGTCCGCTGCCTATCTTAACTGGCACTGGCCTGCTGGTGTCTTCGCTGGCGCCGACACTGACGCCCACGCCGACCGACGACATCCCGATGGCTCATGTGACGCAAGCCGCGCCGCCCGCACTGCTGCCGCCGGTGGCGAGCCTGCCTTTAGGCGGCCACCGCTCAGTCTCGGACAGCGTGATCCGCAACCACCGGCGCACGTTCAATCCGTTTGCACGCCGGCGGGCGAGAATCAATGCGTTTGCAGGTTCGTCGATCAGAGGGTTGGATATCCATCCCCATGAACATAATGGCGTGGATGCCCGCCCCCAAGTGATGCCTACAATCAACTTGACCTCCTTGTCAAGCCCGCGCCAACCACAGCTGGGCCCTGCGCTGCCGGTAGTTGGCGCTGCAACACCGGACAACCTGAGTTTTGTCCACCAAGCGCAGATGTTGTCGCGGCTCCTTGAGTTGGCAGCGCATCTGACGCTCCACAACTTGATCGGCGACTACAACGGCGAGGACGGGGTGCGCATCGATAGCATGCTGCGCAGCCGCGACTTGCGTAGCCGGGGGGCGCCCGCTCACCGGTTCGAGGACGGCTCTGATTCGAACTTCAACGAGTTTTCCGTGGCACTTCAGGGCAATTTATTGGCCAACGAGTTGCTGGCGAGTATAAGACAGCAGGAGGAGATGGACCGGCAGCGCCGGGAAGACGCAGAGAGCTCTGAGTTGGAGAACAGCACTCTGAGTCTTCCCGCGATGCAGAGCAGCGCGAATGCAAATGCACAAAGCACTGCTTCGTTGGGCCAGAGCGGTATATCTCAAAGTACTCATGGTACCCCGCGAAGTGGGACACCGCTCACTAGTGCGTTCCCACCCTCAGAAAATACCCAACCTGGAACATCATCAAATGGCACAACCTCATCAACGACAGTCCTGCCTCCTGAGGCCGTCTCAATGTCTTTCTTCCGCGCCTTCCGGTTCAACTCCCAGATCCCGCGCAATGTCGATGAAGACGATGAAGAGCCCGAAGAGCAGGTTCCGGTGCTCATCATAGGAGTCCGCAGTGTTCTCCCGGAAGAAGCAGACCGTGTCAACTTGAACGGACAGAACGATATCCATATGAACAACATCGTCCCTGGCTCCAACGGCGACAGCCATGCACTTGACTCTGCCAGTCTTGGAAACTTACCAAACCCGCACAACATCGCTGGCTCCAACTCGCACATCTTCTCTAATGGCGGAGACCAGTTCCAGGAACTGACGCAAACAGCCAGTGACAGTGAGGACCCGCTGACCACGCCATTGCCGAGTCCTCTGACGTCTGGCGGCTTTGCCCGCCTGTTTTTCCGCAACCGCAATCACCGGTCCCGGTTCCGGCTCGAGAACAGCCGCAATAACAACCGGCTCGAGGAGATCGCTCAGCAGTATGGCCAGACTCGCGGCCGCGGCCGCAACAACGGCACCCAGCGGCTGTGGGTGATCTTCATTATGGGCCACACCTTCCCGATCGACCACCCGGTATTATCGGCGCCGACGTTACTTGCCGACAATCCAACCTACGAGGACCTTCTTGCATTGCAGGCGATGTTGGGTGACGTCAAGCCGCCTGTGGCAACGTCTGACGACGTTATGCGGGCCGGGGGGTTGGTCGTCGTAACCATGGACGGCGTTGCTCTCGAGGATGGCGAATTTCTTGAATATTTGGAGCCATTGCCACGGTTGAAAGTCCCTATCACCGACAAGTGTTTGGTGTGTTTAACCGAGTACGAGTCAGGGGAGGTGTGCCGGCAACTCCAAAGCTGCGGCCACTTCTTCCACAAGGAGTGCATTGACCAGTGGTTGACCACGGGCAGAAACTCGTGCCCCTTGTGCCGCAAGAAGGGCGTTCCTGTAAAAAAGAAAGAAGCTGAACCAGAGGCCGAGGAGTCGTCGTCACTTGACGCGGCGAGCAACTACACCACGACCTCATTGCCTTTGTAAGGGCACCATCTATCACTCGCAGAACATTATTTAGTTTATTTCATGCATGGCTCTTACGACATCGCCGTACACTAAAATTTACAAAATGAAGGAACTAATTTACACTGTATATTTAACAAAGCTGTGACCAAACAACATAGTAATCCGTGTTGCTTCTCACAGCGCCCGCCATCGTGGCCACTGCTATATACTCAAGTACTTGTTCATAACACTTCTCGCCAAGTGCGGGTTCTCACTCAAGTTGTATATCAAATACAAATTGTAAGCTGCCTCCTTTTTCAAGTCGTAGTCCTCGTCCAAATCACTATAATCCAAGACCCGGTTGTAATACTTGATCGCGATCGATGTCAACCCGTAGTGGTGGAACAATCTGCCCAAGTTGTAGTCAACCTCCTGGCTCTCGTGATCACCCTTTGGTCGTCTCACCTTACTGTACTCTTCAAAAAACGCCAACGACTGGAGCACAAACATGTGTCTGTTTCCCACAGACCTTTGCATAGCTCTGTGTGCAGACGCCACCGAGAGAAGAACGTTCACCATAGGGTCGTTTTTGAATTCATCGTAGACTCTCATGAGATACATCAACGCCGGAAGGTAACTCTTTCCAGCAAGCAACACCTGCGAGTAAAGCGTCAAAAGATACGGGTTGACGTGCTCTGTGGAAAACGTGACCTCGTCCTGGATTTTGGCTTGCCCGTCCACCGGTTTCCCTAGCCGTAAACTCTCCCAGGCTTTCGACTGACGGAGGAAATACTTTTGGTGGTTCAAAGAAATGAACAACTCAAGGCTCTTTCTACCGGATGGCAAACATAACAGAAACAACTTGTAGGCGTCGCGCGAAAATTGGTACGAGTTGAGGATTTCTCGAAGCGCTGCGAGAATATCATCGCTGTCCTGAACAATGAAATCTATGGACAACTTCACAAGTTTCATCACACGTTCTCTCTCAAGATTCCTCTGGAAATGCACCACACCCTTGGCAATTTCAATAGATTGGATTGCATCTCTGGGATCGTCGTGTAAGGCAAGCAAGAGCGAGTATTTCATGAAGATGTCAAACCACACTTCGAACAGGAGCCCTCTGTAGCTTTCCGAGGTCAACGTGAGTGACGTGTCAATCTTGTAACTCCCCACAGAACTCTCATTAAGCCGCGCCAATCTTTCAAGCCGCTCGTCAATGTCCATCTGAATGTCGCGCTTCTTGTAAACTAAAAGATGTGACAACCGCGGCCGCTCCTTGATGAAAATTCCCTTCACGCTACAGAGATGCTCAAACAACTCAGACGCAAGCTGTAACCAAGCGGCAATTGCCACAGGATCCTTCTCCTCAACAGACGGCCAGAGTCGCTGCATTCGCGTATACTTCTCTTTGGTGTCTGCCAACATCTTGCGCTCCAAGTCTCGCAACTCGCCCTCCGACAACTTCTTCTTGGACCTTCTGGCCCGCGCAGCAGGCAAATTGGCAATGAGTGCTGCCGACGGCGTGTTTTCGCGTGACACGTCTTGCGAGTCTGCGGTTACAGAGCCCTCGTTCTTGCGCCCCTTGCGCTTTCGGACGTCGTCGAGTACCGCCTTCAGCTCCTCGGTCTCACCCGAATGGTACAACGCCTCGGCCAACGCAAGCTTTGCGTCCAAGTTGTCAGGCTCCACCTGGCAGATCAGCTGATACGCGCTGATCGCCTGCTCCAAGTCGCCAGTTTCCTGACAGCACTTGGCTATCAGCATCACCAAGTCCACGGTGTTGAACTCTTCAATGAGAGAGAGCGGGTAAAAAAACTTGAGCGCCTCTTTGTAGTAGCCTAGCTCCTCTAAAGCCGACCCGACATATGTGTACAAGTCGTTGACGTCAGCGGCAGGCTCGTCAAGAAGAAATTGGAACTGCAAGAGCGCGGCATCCACGTCGTCCAACCGCAACCGCAACATCCCGAGTTTGATCCGGATGTCGATCGGCAAGTCGTTGGGCCGCTGCTGCTTGATCGGCGGCAACCGGCGAAACTCAGTGTTGTCAGCCCGGCGATTGTCAAACTCCGAGTCGTCGCTGCTCTTGTTCCAGAAAGTCTCGTCACTACGTCCCTGCAACCAACGCGACGTCTGCTTGACGAGGTTCAAGCCCTGCATAAAGCTGCCTTGCTTGAGAAAAAGCTCAGCAAGAATGTTCAACTCGGACCACTCGAAATCAAGAAAGTCTTTTTTAGCGTCCAAAGTCTCAAGTGCCTCCGCATCGTTCAACGAGTAGTACTCTATGTTCTGGTTCAAGATCTTGAGGTACATGTCAATGGCGTCCAGCAACCGGTTCTGCTCGGCATACACCTTGGCCATTTCGATCACCAACTGTTGGTTTGTCGGATCGTACTCATGGAGTTTCTGATAGCCGGCAGCGGCTCGCTTATATTTTCCCAGGTCCGCATATAATTTCGTCCGCGCATAGAGATACTTGTGGTCCTTGGTGTCATTCCGGATGGCATTCTGGTAGCAGTACAACGCCTGCCGCGTGTGGCCCAAGAATATCAGAAGCTCCGCAACAGTGGCCCAGAACTCGCCGTCCCACAGGTTGAAGTGTGCCGCGATGATCCACCGGTTGCAGCACTCGTCAAGCTCGCCCTTCTGCTTGTAGATCTCGCCCAACGTCTTGTATGCCAGGAAATTGCGCGGATCAATCTTGATAACTTCTTCGTACAAAGCCATCGCCTCGTCCATCTTGTTATCGACAAACGCCTCATTCGCCTCGCTGAGCTTCATCCGCACCTCGGGGTTCATCTGCTTGGCGCGAGCCACGAACTTCCCCGAGCGTGCCTTGCTGCTCTTGCCGCGCTTCGGCTTGAAGTTCGCGGCCTCGCGCAACGCGTCCTTAAACCTACCGTCGTCGAGATCAAGCGGCTCTTCTTCCAGGTCCAGGTAACTCAGCCCCGAGTCGTCATCAAACTCGTCCAAGATGTTGTAGAGCCCGTCCATGTTGGCGTCCTCGTCCAGCTGCTGGGACTCGTCGTCGGAAAAAAACAATGCTTCCTCATGCTCATCGCGCTCGTTCAAAAGTGCCAACCGCAGGGCAGAGTCCAACAAACTCTCATTCTCGTCAGCAGTCGGCATCCTCTTGTTAGATGTTGTCTCTGATGTTATGTGTATGCAGGCATCCATTGTAGGTGCCAGCCGCGTGGGTGTTGTTACCCGGGAGCTGGGTTAGTATGGGGCAATGCAGTCGCCACAATGTGCTAGACACCACCAACAGAACATCCCAACCATAATCAAATGGTGAGTATCAAAACTTCTGTACGATTTATTCCTTCGATCTATACTAACCCCAGTTTTCTGGATTTGGAGGCGGCTCGTTTGGGGGTTTCATGGCTCCCGCCTCGACGTTCGAGGAGTACTTCCGGTGCTATCCTATAATAATGATGCCCGACCATCTGCGGAAGATGGACGCCAACTACGGGGGCAAGATCTTCCTCCCACCGCTGTCCTTGAACAAGCTCACCAAGCTCAATATCCGCTACCCGATGTTGTTTCAGCTCACCAACGAATCGCAGGACCTCACCACGCACAGTGGAGTGCTTGAGTTTGTCGCCGAAGAAGGAAGAGTGTACATTCCGCAGTGGATGATGAACACTTTGAAGCTCGAGCCCGGCGAGCTCATCAAGATCGGCAGCTGTGATTTGCCGTTGGGCAAGTTTGTCAAGATCGAGCCCCAGAGCGTGAGCTTTCTAGACATCACGGACCCAAAGGCGGTGTTAGAAAACGTGTTGCGCAAGTTCACGACTTTGTCGGTCAATGACGTGATTGAGATCAGCTACAACGATACTGTGTATGCCATCAAGGTGTTGGAAGCGAAACCGGAGAGCGAGAACAAGGGTATCTGTGTGGTGGAGACCGACTTGGAGACCGACTTTGCCCCGCCGGTGGGGTACGTTGAGCCCGACTACAAGGCTCAGGCTCAGGCTAAAGCCAACGCGGTACGAAAGCCGGCACAGACGTTGGGTGCTATGGGGAAGGCACTCAACTACGAAGAATTGATTTCCCACGATGCGCCAACCACAAAGTTCCAGGGCACTGGTCTGAAGTTGCTGGGCAAGCAGACGACAGAAGTCAAGTCTGAGAAGCCTGTTGAAACCAAGCTGTTGGATTTGAGCGGGCCAATCAAGCTGTTGCGGTTGGCCGAGGGGCAGTTGTTTTTTGGGTTTCCAGTGACCCCGCCACCAGAGCAACAAGAAGCTGGTGAGAAAGCTGACAGCAGCGAGGTCAAGTTCCAAGGCGCGGGACAGTCGTTGCGCGAGCTGTCCAAGAAGCGTAAATCGAAGGTAGATTTAGATAGTGAGAAGCTCAAGGTGCATAGTCCCGAGCGGTCGCACGATGTGATGGAGATTGACTAGTTGCTAGCAGTGCACAGGCGCAGCCAGGGTGCTGCGGTAGCCTTAGCACGACATTATTAGCTAGCAGTGCACTGTGATATTCTCATACTGAGTCAAAAAGCAGTACATTTGCTCAGTGCGCCTTAGTGTGCGCCACTACAATATCGTACTGCCAACCCACTGCTTAGCTACCATCCACACACTCTCTTTAATGAATGGCATTTATTTATTATTAGTAGTGGGTAACACAATGCTAGTGGTGTGCTTCGTAAAACTACCGCCATGGCATTGCCCATCATTGCCGAGCTCGGGCGCCATTATTCCACCTTGAAGCACCTCCTTTTCAGCTCGCCACTGCCGTACACTCAGCACTCCACACTGCCTGAATGGCATCACTCACTGGAGATCGTCACTTATAGGTTGATTATATAACCCTGACCGTTGATTACAAATTCCATTTCGTATAATGTATTGAAACTATTTGGCCGGGTGCTTCCGTGTTAGACGTAGACCTCTTGTGGACTCCGAAAAGTTTCATCCATTGGAGCCTCGAGGCTTGCCACAGCTCACTGAGTTTGCCAATGCACTGCTATTCAAAGCTTATCGCAGCACCCCGGCATTTCCAGCCCGCTGTTTAAGCAACGGTCTTCCCACTGACAACCTCCTTCCCGGTCTTCTTGATCGTGGCAAGCACCTGGTCGTAATCTAAAGAATCAGCGGTCTTGACGTCGACCAACTGGGTGTCCAAGTTGGCGTCCACGGACTCGACGCCCTCGAGGCGGTTCAAGGCCCGGGTCACTGCGCCCGAGCAGCCTCCGCAAGACATCTTGACGTTGAATTGGTATGAATTGGTCATCTTGGGGTAATATGATGGGCTCGTCAGTCTTGGCGGTTACTAATGCCATTGCCCATGCCGTGAAGTCACGTGGGAACGACCCTCCGGGTGCGTCACGGCCTGTGCATGCAGCCTAATCAGTGTGGCCTAGCGTGTGTCATAAAACAGCTAAAAGCCACGTCTCTAGGCACATAGACCCATCCCTAAAACTGCTAACCTACAAACCCTTTGTCATATATCCTTTCTAACCAATAGCTAATTATGTCCTAGTTCAAAACCCAAAAACCTCAAAATCCAAACACTTGTTGCCGCTCTCCATCCCGTACTGGAGCACCCCGCCCACCGCGTTGTCGCTCAACCCTATCGTGAGAGTCTCGCCCTCACCCGAGTCCGCGTCGCTCAAACAAAGTCCCGAAACCTTGCCAAATCCATCGATAGCCTGCCCTCTTACGTACCCATCTTCACCGTCTAAGTCCACAATGTTCACGTTGTCCACCGTCTCGGCAAACACCACCATGTTGCGGTGCTTCGAGAATTTGACGTTCCGCACGCTGTTGCTGTTGTTCGTCACCTCGCTGTGCCTGCTCGGAATGCACACCGCATCCCCTGGCGCCCGCAAGTCGCTAACCACCACGGTGCCGTCCTGGTTGCCCGTGGTGATCATGCTCTCGTTGTACTGCGACCAGTCGCAGCAGAAGCTGTAGTCGTAGTGGCTGCTCAACTTGAGCACCGGCCTCGTCTGCGCGACCCGCGAGTCGACGATCCACGTGTCCGTGCTGTCGCCTACAAGAAGTTGCACCGCGGGGCTCGAGGGAGACACCGTAAGCGCATTCACGGCAAACGGCATCCGGTAGTTGGCAAACTTCTGCTCCTTCAATGAAAAGTCCCGAAGATACCCGTCATTCGTGGCAAACACCACCTTGTCGTTGTCACGCACAATCTTAATGAAATTCGTAATCCCGTTGGCGTCGGTGGTGAGCACGTCCTGGTGCACGCTTTTGGACCGCCGGTCGTACATCAAGAAGTCGCCCGTGTACGAGCCGGCGATCACTAGCTGCGAATCTGCAGCGACCGTTGAGATCTTGATATTCTGCGTGAATGAATTCACCAAATTCTGTTGTTAGTCTCAGGTTAGTCGTAATGGTTGTGCCACTGGACGGCACTGCTTTCTACCTACTTCTTGGCTGATCAACGTCTCGACCTCCTGGGTCTCTGGATCCAAACTCTTGACCTCAAAACTGTCCCGGACCCGGTCGTAGTCGCTGACTATCACCGTGTTCTTGTCGACAGCCTCAATCAAGTTCCGGAGCTGGAAATGCACAAGGTGCGGCTGGGCCTCTCTGTAAAACCCCTCAAACTCAAAGTAGTCGTTGTCGTACACCACCGCGGTGTTGACGTTCTGCTGTGACTGGCGCTGCGAGTCCACAATGCTGCTGAAGTTCTTGAGGTCGCTCTGGCGTGCAAGTAGGAACTGGCGGCGCACCTCCTCGCTGTGCCAAAACAAGCCCTGGTGGTCCCGGAGCATGTACCCGTGCCGCTGCGGCTCAATATCGTCGGGTGTGACTAGGGAGAACTTGTCGCGGAAGTTCACATTGTACACCCGGCGGATCGTGTCGACCTGGTTCCTTATAGGGAAGATCGCCTCGGTGTCATGGCGGTGGTGGTGGCAGCGGTGCGCAAGCTGGCAGATGTAGTCCACAAGGTCATTTGTAAGCTCCGAGTTGGTGCTGCACTCGGCAGTCTCTATGTAGTCGAACGTCTCCTCCACAAATAGCTCCTCCATTGGTGCGGATGAAGTTTCTTTACAAATCACTGCAGAAACTGTACACCATGCTGCGCGGTCACGTGCTCGGGGGGGACCGGCCGGGATGTAGTGTGGGTCACTAACGAACGCACTGGAGAAACGCTGTAGAAACCCACCTCGTATGCTTTTAGATCGGAGTTGGTTACAGTTTGCTACTTTCAGATGCCCCTCCTCCTTATGAAACACTACCGTGGAGATTGTTCGTATCGTGGCATGAGGAGCGCTCGGCAGAAATGGCATGTGAAAAGAAGAAATATTTGAGGCTTACCTCGAAAGCCAGAGCCAATTGCAGCTATAAAAACATGTTTTCAATGCTAATTCCAGCCCAAATTCGAAATATCTCCGAGACCCCATTTGGCAATGCCGCATCGGCAGCAGATCCTTCTCCTCCTCAGTCGCTTACATAAGCGCGCAAAAAAGTTTGGGTGCCAGCGCAGAGGGTCTTTGCATCACCACTGACAAATCGAGGACCCACTCGCTACAGATCAACCAAGATGGATCTCGATGAGTTGCTCAGCCTAGAAGACCAGTTCTACCAGGACGGGTTCCGCGAAGGCGCGCTAGAGGCGGAGAAAGAGACCGCTCGCTCGGGAAAGCAGTTGGGGATCCAGACGGGGTACCAGCGGCTCTTGCTCATAGGCATGTTGGCCGGGTATTTGGAGGAAATCGGTCCTGAGATCTCGAATTTCAAAGGGAAATTAAGACTGGAAGACGTGGACATTGAGAGCTTGCTTGGAAATGAGCAGGACACCGTGGACCAGTTGGACAGAATGATCAAGAAAGCTCGCAACTGGATCCAGATGAACGGGGCCAAGTCGAAGTCCGCGAAAGAGCAGGAAGTTTCCACGAGGACGGTGCAGATTCCGAGCATGAAGGCCGTGGAGGTGATGGTAGATAAGGTGGCTGGGAAGGTCCAGTCGGGGGACACCGAGTGGTGATGCACTGCGTTAGCGCGGCTGAGGGGGGCGGCCCGAGCAGTGCATTAGGGAAAGCAGTGCACTCATCTCAATGCCGATCAGCTATAGCGTAATAGGGAATCCAGGGACTGCGATAAAAATTGTGCCCTTTTGAATCTGGCACCGGATTCAGTGTGCCACTGCAGTGGCCACGCTCATTGTTATTTTGCTTCACGGCGTGCAAAGTGAGGTAGGCGCTCAGTGTTTTGTTCAGGAGAGAGTGCAGCACCGACCTGAATAGTCATACAAGAAGAGAGGAAGTTCATAAAGTGAATTGAATTTTTTACATTGTGTATTGTGCTGCCCTACCTCATGCGGTGTCTTTTATTTTGATGGTCAGAAAGTTCCAGGGCATTCCGTGAGGGTTCGAAACAGGACTTGAGAAAGTCCTCTATGATTGCAGTGTCCACCCCGTGCCCATATATCTTGTTGTAAACGTATCCTGCGCTAAATATCACATGAGACGCCTTGCACCCACGCTTTCTTAGACCCCTTAAAAAGCATCTTTTGATTCGTCTGGCGTACTTGTTGGCTGGCTTCAACCGATATCCCATGATGCTTAGGCTCCAATTGAACAAGTATTCGTGTTCATCGTAAAACTCGGAATGAATGTCAGCCACTGTTTGATGGCCACGATCATAAGCCGTTTTGAAAACATGATTGTTGTTTAAGTCGCAGAGACTATAGTGGTGAGTAAATTGCTCTCTAGAAAATCTGGACAAAAATGGGCCCTCATCCATGGCCTGCGGTGGGTGCTCACCTGCTGCGTAGGTAGATAAATATTTCCAAGACATTTTACGTAGCTGTTTCAGGTGTGTAGTCTATTGAATAATTAAGTTCAACACGGGTGAAGAGAGGTGGGCCTAGTCATGCTTTATAGAGCTGATGTTTCCTTTCTTCACGACATTAGCACCAACCCACTGGCGCAGCTAATCTCCGGAGCGTCAGCTCATGTCAGAGAGTCCAAAAAGGGGGTGGGAAGTGTCACCCCCTTTTTGGCGCACATTTGTAACTCCCATCGCTTGATACAATTAAATACTACATCACACTAACATCGAAGCGACTCGACCAGTACAAATTTCAACCTGAATCCAAGTTCTGTCCGAACTCCATCTAAGGAACTCAAGCCCTTCAGAACACACATATTGCTTCCTAGTTTGCTCGTTGCTGTTGCTGCATTGTTCAGTGGACACACTGACCATGTCCCAGACCACATCAGCCCCGTTGCTACCGACGCTAGCCACTTCCAAGACAGATGGTGCCTACGCACCGGTAGAGGGCTTCTTCGTTGTTCAGGCCCGCAACTTGTCGCCGAGAGCCGCGGGGCCATCGGAGCTTGAGCTCAGAGCTACGCTCCAGAGTACCTGTGCTAGCTTGCAGTCGCTGTTCTTGGAGACCACGTCGGAGTCTGGTACAGCCTACGCCGAAGTCATAGAAGTGTTAGTCACTCTTAGGGTCTGCGAGAACGAGAAGCAGCTCTTCGCTGCCAACCAGAGCCACTACGCAGAGCACAGCCCGACTTCGGTCGAGCTTCCCCTCCGTCAGCACCCGGGCCCCGCTCTACAGCTCGGAAAGGTCACATTCCCCGTGCCTATCAAAGAGCCCAGCATCGGCAGAAACGGCACTAGTCTGTGTGTCACCGCAACCCTCAAGGCGGTGGCTAAGACGGGCACGAAGCACCTTGTGTCAAAAGTGATTGTCCACATTGCCCACGGCAGCCCGTCACCGGTCGCAACATCCAGCGCCACGCAGAGCCAGAACGGTCCGTCGGCCGTCCAGTCCATGTCAGATCCAGCTCCGGTACAGCAGCAGCAAGTGACCGGCGCGGCCACGAACGGCACCACAAACGGCACCGGGCCTGTCAAGGCTTTGCGGACAAAGCGTCCACATTCCGCCCTTGACGACGATCCTGACTTTCTCACCGAGAAACTCGGGCGCGACGACGCCACTATTGACAGGGCCAAGCGTTTGGCAACCTTTGCCTCACCTGGCCTCGACCCCTTGTGGCAGAAAATAATGGCGGTCGACATTGCCTCTTCCTTAAGCGCAATCGGTGACCCTACCAATCCGGCAGAGATTGGGGACATGGGCAGCGACTTGACCTCGGCATCGTCGTCGGCGTCAGAGTCTGAGAGCGACTCTGAGAGCGAGAGCGACTCTGAGAGCGAGAGCGACTCTGACAGCGAGAGTGACTCTGACAGCGAGAGTGACTCTGACAGCGAGAGCGACGACGGATCGCCGAGTGGTTCCGCTTAATCCGAGCCAGACGTAAAGCGGCAGGGGCCGCAGCAGTTAGAAGTCAGCCTCGGAGGCTATTCCGGAGTGGGACGAATTGCACATTGCTGCCGGTGTCTTTGCTTAATGTGGCTCAGTGTGTCCACAATAAATAATGTTTCGAATTTCACTCGTAGTCCGAATTAACTGATCAGTATCCAAACACAAGATCTTTGGTAGTCTCTCCTGAATTCAAGTTTCACCGAAGTGCCGCGAATGACTGGACATATTGATTGCAAGAGTGCACTCTGCAATTACTCTGTGGGGAATTTTTCGGCCAAAAGCGGATGCAGCAGCCAGGAGCTCGCAACCGAAGTGCCCTGCGACCGCTCGGACTTACACACAGCGCTGAATCATTGCAAAAATTATAGGCTTGGCCTCTTAGATTTGTCTATTTCATTATCATTTATAATACAGTGGCGGCATACCAAGTCGTGTAAGAATTTTGTGGGAGCACTGCCTTGACGGAGCCAATATGACTTCCGCTGCTTAAACAAATTGATTGAGATGCGCTCTGCCAACACTATTCATTATCTGAATAAAGCTGAAAGAAGTAGATGCCGTTTTGGAAATTTATGTGTTTGCTCTCCGTGTTTGTTTCCTCGCGAAACTGGGTGCGGTTTTGCCCGGGAAGAGATGGGCGTGCGCAGTGTCGATGCGGTGGTCGGGTGCTGTACAGAGTTGCACTAGATGATCCGTCGTCTTTTGTTGTTCGATTTATTTGCTAAGTTTCCATTGTGGCTTGTTAATGAATTATTGGTTTCTCCAATGAAGCATGACCCAAGAAAGTCCTCTATGATTACAGTGTCCACGCCGTGCCCATATATCTTGTTGTAAACGTATCCTGCGCTAAATATCACATGAGACGCCTTGCACCCACGCTTTCTTAGACCCCTTAAAAAGCATCTTTTGATTCGTCTGGTGTACTTGTTGGCTGGATTCAGCCGATATTCCATGATTCTTAGGCTCCAATTGAACAAGTATTCGTGTTCATCGTAAAACTCGGAATGAATGTCAGCGACTGTTTGAAAACCACGGTCATAAGCCGTTTTGAAGACATGATTATTGTTCAAGTCGCAGAGACTATAGTGGTGAACGAATTCCTTTCTAGAAAATCTGGACAAAAATGGGCCCTCATCCATGGCCTGCGGCGGGTGCTCACCTGCTGCGTAGGTAGATAAATATTTCCAAGACATTTTGCGTGAGTTCCTCAGGCTTGTGATCTATCGTACACGCGCGAAGCTGGTTGAAACTAACACTTTGCACTGTCTTCTCTAGTTTTTCGCAGATTTTGGTACAGTAAGCGGAAACAAGTCAAGCTTTATAGTGTAGACGTTTCCTTCCCTTGGGCACCGCCGCTAAGCTCACAGCCTGACCTTTACCCTGTGCCTGACCTCGTTGTGTACTGCTACATCGATTAACACGAAATACATAAGAACAGCTATAAACCCTATACAGAGTAAACTCAACAACAAGGAAGAGCCAAGCACAATTGTAAAGCGGTGCGCAGCAAAGGGCGCCGATCTGCGGTCTTCAACGGTGGCAGTGCACATCATTCTCGCAGCTCACTGCCATCCACACTGCTTGGCTTAGCGCCCTGGGTTTGCGGGCCCGCTGCCTAAGCAGTCTTCTTGCTCTCCAACTCCCTCTGGATATCGTTCAACAAAAACTTGCGGCCAATCCACCACTCCACAATCCACCGTGGCACCCATCTGATCACGTACGGGTAGATGGTGGCACCCTTGCCTCTAAAAACGTCGATGACAATCCGGTTCGAGCCCAAGATGTCATTAACGACATTGTGCGCGTACGCCTCGGCGGTCTGGGGCGCGTTATCGGCGGCCATGGATCTCCGTGCCTGCAACGCCTTGTTGCCCGCAGGGGTGTCGAACAACGAGCCCTTTGGCAACGGCCGGGTGTCGGCAATGTTGGTCTTGACACCCCCGGTAACGACATTTACAACCTTGACCCCAAAGATCTTCATTTCAAGGTGCAAGCTCTGGGCGTACTGGTGGATTGCGGCTTTGGTGGCTCCATAGACCGAGGCGAACGGGAACGGAACAATCCCGGCAAGAGATCCGGTAAACGCAATCGTACCCTTGCTGGCAATGATCAAGGGCAAGAACACCCGGGTCAACTCAATCGGCGCCAAAACGTTGACCTCGAAGCAGATCCGGGCAGCCTCGGCTGGCACATCGGTGGTTGGGAAGGTGCAGGAGGAGCCGGCGTTGTTGTACAAGATGTCCAACTTGCCGCTGTCGCGCTCAATCAAAGCCTTCAATTGCGCAACTTCGTCCGCCTTTGTGACGTCGCACTTCACAACAGTAATCTCAGGGTACTTCTTCAAGGGCTCCATAGGCTCTGTTCTTCTTGCGCAAGCATACACCTTGACGCCCCGCTCGGCGAACTCAATAGCACTGGCGTACCCAATGCCCGAGGAGGCTCCCGTAACCAAAGCAACTTTACTCATTTTTCCTTGTTTGTTTGTTTGTTTGTTAAGATTTGTTAGATGACTCAAAGCCTTAAAGGAATTCCAGGAATGGCTCATTTCGGTTATCAAGATGTGGAGACGGTTTGCGTCACGTGCAGAAATACCCGACAGCTGCAGATCCGTAGAAGAGCCATTAACGTTTGAACACTTGCATGTAGGCTCAAAGTCATGAATTTTAAAGGTCTGTTTAACTCTCACGTAAGAGGCAGCACCTTATTATCTCATACGTAAGTCTGCCTTTCACGAATTGTCGTCAATTCCCTCCTTCCGTTTCCATGCTTGTGTCACGTGACCTTCAATATATACCGTAGCATCTCGGTGTCGTGCATCTCCTGCAACACGCAACACGACAACATGACGGAGCTCGTTAGCCACTGCGACAGAGTCCTTGCGCAGATCGACAATGAGATTGCCGGGATCAATGAGCAGGTGATTGCGCGGGCAGAGCAGGTAGAACAGCCGGCTCCTCTTCCCCAGGAAGAAGAGCTGCTAGATCAAGCCACCAAAGAGCTACAACTTGCGGTGTTGAACAAGATATGGGTGATCCATGGCCTTGCAAAGGAAGTCGAGCTGTCCTATGAGCAGGGCTTTGTTGGTCAGTTTCGGTCGATTGGGTTCAACATCAAGAAGTTGGGCACCAAGTTGGTCGACTTGCGGCTGTTCATCAACGCCAACAGCAAGAAGGAAGACACGCGGCCCAAGGCGTCGTCGCTGTCGTACCTGATTCCCGGGGAGTTTGCGAGCATGACCCCCGAGCATCTTGAGAGCATCGACTTGGACTTGGCTCCAAGTGTCGAGAACGACCAGGCGAGCAAGTACACGATTGTGAAGTTGCTTGAGGGGAAAGTAGAAAACTTCGAGACCCGGTTCAGACAAAACGTTCTCGAGTTGGTTGACAAGTTTTTGAATGTTGGCCAAACGATAGAGATTACACAGATAATTACTGAAGCTGACGAGGAGTTGACCTGGACCGAGTTCTTTGAATATGTTCAAGAAGAGCGGTTGATGAACATTAAGGGGTTTAGCGTCAAAGTCTGTGAGTTCTTGCAGGTTCTCAACAAAATCATCGTGGGGACTTTTGAGTTTAAAGAAGAGTGCAATGTGTTGACGTTGGAGAGCAAGAGCAACGGTAGCTTGACGAAGTACGATGGCACATCTGTTGCGCAATTTGTGCGGTTCTTCGTCAAATTGCCCGCTTTGCTCCGCTACGAGGTTAAAAACAATCCTATCTCGCAGGTTTCCAAAACAATCACCACATTCTTGAGCTTGAACTTGTTTTCGTTGGTCTCGTTGCACAACACGGACCCGCTGGTCAAGCCGGAGATTCTTGAAATTATTGGGTACGTCTATCTCTTGACCAACCTCAAGGTTGTGAACAAGAAAGACTTCCAGTTTTTGAATCTCGATTCGAGTAATTTTGAGCAGAAGCTCACGGTTAATTCTTCGGATGCCGAGTATTTGAGTTTTCTTACATCGTCGACCGTCGCCACAGAAAAGGTGTGGAGCAGCAACGCCAAGTTGTTGGGTGACTTTCTTTTGGACAAGAAACTAAACCAAGTGATCAATCAGATTAAAAGCTACTTGCACCAGTTTGATGACTCCGACATGATCTTCCACGATCTCATTGAGCGGAGTCCGAAAAGCGATGAACAGGATGCACCAAAAAAACCTGAGGCACTCAGAATCCCGCCCTTGAGCAATCCAGACGCCCTAAATGCCTTGGAGGGTAATGTGGTATCGCCGATTTCGCCGGTAACTCCGAAGTCTCCATTCAAAAGCAATGGGCTGACTGTCACCGGCAAGAAGCCAACGGACGATAAAAAACGGTTTTCCAAGAGAGTCACAAACCAGAGCTCTAAGGACGAGGTGAACGCGGCCAACAGCGATGCTTCAAAAAAAGCATCTGCCAGATTGTCGCTGCGTTTTGCCAAGGACGAGTGGTCGTGGAATGACGATGACGATGACGGAGACGCGTGGAATGAGGATATCGACTTGGATGTGAGCGGAGACGAAAAGTCTGAGGCAGGACAGTCCGAAGCTGGGAAGTCGGAGAAGTCTGAAGACGATTGGGGTTGGGGCGATGAGGATCCTTTAGAGACTGAAGACGTTGCCGACACCGCGCCTGTTGGCGATGACACTGTTGAGCCTATCAGAGATGTCAGTCCTCCTGTGGATCCGTCGCTACTCAAGTTCAAGACGACTACTATTCCGGATGAGATCTTGAAGATTGTCACTGGGTTCATTGGGGTGTTAGACGAGTTAGACAGCAAAGACCAAGCGGTGACACAAGTGTTGAAATTGATGGAGATCTACTATCTCATTGGTGGGTATGCCAAGTACGATTCCCACTTCCTTTTCTACAACGACATTCACTACTTGAACCTGATGTTAAAGCAGGAGTTGCATCGTGGTGGATTTTTGGACAGCGATGTGTTGTTCGACGCCAGCATAGAGGACTACTTGACCAATGTCATCAACCTTGAAAAGATTTCGTTCTTGAAAATCTACCGCAAGTTCCAGAACTTTGCCAACTTGTCGTCCGTGAACATCAGTCTTGTTTTGAATCAAATGGAGTTCAAGTTTAAGGAAATGTTCTTCTCGAGTTTCAGAGCTTTGGCCAAAAACTTGCAGCAGATCATCGTGACCAACTTCTTGAACGAGTTCTATCAGTTGATTGTCAACGACATCTTGCAACTCAGTGTGATCTCCGAGCTTGACTGTGATGAGTTGGGTAGGATCATCGACTCCACCTTGAGCCTTGTCAACATGTTTGCTTTGGGACTCGATCCGGAATCCGACACCTACGAGCTGGATCTCTTCCGTGACCCTAATGTTAACTTCTTCAAGGAAAGCATTTCCAATTACAGCAAGCTCGCCAACTTCAAACTTATTCTTTCGATCCCTATGGCATCCATCATGCAACACTTCTACGATGGTGATTTCTATAACGTGGAAACGGAAGAGTTGATCCGGTTGATCACCACAATCTTTGCAGACAGCGAGCGTCGCCACAAGGCGATCTTGGAGATCAAAGAAATTCGTGACATCGAGGTTTGAGCCAAAGAAATCGAGAGTGATGGGAAGTCTGAGCCATCGGCTTATGTCATTTTTAGCGAAACATGTACAAACTTGAGTAAAAGAATATGTTACTTGTTGCAGTATATTGTAATCCAATTCGATGTCTGTATCAGGTACTGGTGTCTTGGTGGTTGCTACGAGCACAGGTGATTACATTTGGTGCCAGATACTGTAATGATTTTTCAGAGCTTTGTAAAATACGCAATTGTATGCTGTTTTATAGGGCAAATGGCAGCACATCTATTATGAAAGCCCCATCAATGCGGTGTCGCCGCTGTACTTCTTCGATGATCAACCGCTCGCTCAATCTCTCCCAGTCTTCTGCATCACAACCACGTCATTCTTCGACGTAAACGCATACGTAAAGTGCTTCGGCTTGAACGCAAACTTCCCCACATAATCCCAAGCGCTGCTGTTTTTCACCTCCGCAAACTCAGCTCCAGTGTTGACCTCATAGATACGCGTGCTGCTTCCATCCTGGAAGGTGGCTGCCACAAAGACACCATCGCTCGATAAGGAGAGACCTACCACAGGCTCATCAATCTCTGCAATAGTGCGTATACAGCTAAGAGACTTAAGACACCAGATACTGATAATTCCCTCGTGTGAAGCAGAGATCATGTGGCGGCCCCTGGCGTCGTACGCCAACCAGTTCACTGTGGAAACGCTGGTGTTGAAGTTGTGCACAGGCACCAATGACAAATCCTCACTGGTGTCAATTTCGTACATCGTGGCGGTTCCCGTTTCGTATCCCGCAACCAAAATTTCATCGCTGTTGGACCAGGTGAAACAGTAGATGATGTGGTCTGAGCAGTGCTGCTTCACCACCTTGTTGCCTGCCGTGCGGTCTATCACCGTTATGAAGTACTCTGTGTCATTCAGATCCTGCTTGAACTGCTTGGAAACACAAGCAATATACTTCCCGCTCGGCGAGAACTCCAAGAGCTTTCCTTTGCCCTGAATGGGAATCTCGTACTCGAGCTTCTTCGAACCAGTGTTCCAAAATCTGATGTACGGGTCTGCGCCAACGGTCGCCACAGAATTATCCACGATGGGATCCCAGGCCAACGCTTCCACGCCGCCGCTGTGGCAGTTTCTTATAGTGAACTTCTCGGATACAGACGTTGATTTAATCAGGCATCCAACAAGCGAGCCTGACGTTGTCCCGTACGCAAGTTTCGTGCCCAACGGGTTCCACGCTAAGGCGAGCACGCCCTTGTTTTTCGGCTCGTCGTCGTTGAGCACCACCAGCTTGAGACTGTTGAAAGAAGCAAGAGCGCCTTTATTTCGGCTGGTTAGTTCTCTGTCACGGTCCATGATTAAATGCGATAGGAATGTGTGCAGTCCAAAGTGTAGTCCGCTGTGAAATATGCACGCTCAGCGGCAGTGTCCAAACATGCATTGTTTTTCAGCCAGTGTTGTGGGACATTCAACTCAAACATCGCACATAGCCCCAGCTTTATATTCTTATGGACTACTTCGGCCTGCAAGGACTCAAGTCCCAGGGAGAAATCATCAAGGGGTATAAAGGGTTGGATCTGAAAAAGAAGAGCCTCAATCTGTTGATAAGAGGTAGAAAGAGCGGCTCTGGTGGCATCATTGTGCCTGGCAAGGACTACTCCTCTCTGGCAGTGGACAGCAACGGACTTAAAGATTTGTTGGAAGACGACGGGTATGACAGTGATGACTTGAAAGAGTTTGGAATCAAAGGTTTGAAAGGGAATGGCATGTTTGAGGATATCAACAAGTTCTTGGGAGACGACTCGTCGGAAGCGGCAGATGCAGTGGGCACTAGCAAGACAGCACTGGTCCAACCACTCAAAAGAACAAACAGTGCCATGGCGAAAGACATCACCACCGATTTGTCACTTTTGGAGGACATCCCTTCTCTTGGAGGAACCAAAGCGGACTTTGCGGGGTTTTTTGAGAACGACGGCGGTGATATTGACAACACGAAAAAGAAGTACCCGAACGATATGTATTCCAAGTTGAACAAGAAAATCCCGCCACAGCTCCCCGAAGATCAATTTGTGAAACAGGTCCGTGTCTCTATCAATGCCATTCTTCCGTCAATGTTACTGGGGAAGACTAAGTCTGGATTTATAGAGAAGGCGGAGGACGTGATGGCCTGCTCATCGAAAGAGAGCTTGAGCGCCAAAGAGTTGGGGCTTTTGGACTGGACAGAATTTTCCTCGGGTTATTTTGGGTTGGCCCGGCAGCAGTTGATTTCGAAAGTGATTGCCCAGAATTCGTTGCCGAATCCTGCTTCCAAGATCAGCGATGTCGTCAAGTTCTGGGGTAAGGATTTCTTTGACTTGTACGTGTTGGCCCCAGAAGTGGCCGCAGATTTGGCGAGAAAGTCGTTCAAAGTAAGTCGCAAGCAGAGCTATGACATATTGAAAGACACGACGGACTACGGCAGATTCATAGTTGATAGGCAGAAACCGGATTTCGAGCCGTCACCGAAACGTCAAAAGCCGCTGTTTCTCGATGACCTAATGTCAGATGACGACTTTGAGGACGAGCTTTTGCCCAGCACGCAGAGCACGGTCAAAGACGGCTCACTGCCCGAGTCGTTGTCATCTCGGCCAGCGAAGAAATCGAAGGCAAAAAAAAAGTCCCTGTTCCCAAAGCATAAGGCACCTCGAGCGTTCAAGACAATGAGCAACGAGCGGATTCTGAGTGACGATTTGGGAATTTAAAAAAAGGATACATAATCACTCAGTAGCATCAATCTATCAGCTTTGGCTCTGTATACGGTCAATGTGTGACTACTCTGTATAAGAAGAATACAAATAAGGCAGCGATGAGCCAGAGGCATAGAAATGCATTCGAAATGCTGTGGAATCAAGAACCCAAAAAGTGTTTCAGATGACCTGTGCTGAGAGGTCCACCTAGTTGAGGGCGGAATCAACAAAAGGCTTTGGCATGCATGATGTATATCGCCAACGGAAATCATGGGTCATGCGTACCATTTCTACA
This sequence comes from Saccharomycopsis fodiens, assembly GCA_002564235.1. Classification (NCBI taxonomy): domain Eukaryota; kingdom Fungi; phylum Ascomycota; class Saccharomycetes; order Ascoideales; family Saccharomycopsidaceae; genus Saccharomycopsis; species Saccharomycopsis fodiens. The sequence goes on from JNFV01000003.1 coordinate 594,519, forward strand.
CTTTCAATGCTTATTTACATAATATTGGTCTATGGACATTAGTACTCGGCGAGCAAGAACTCGATCGCCTGGAAGTATTCTGGCAGCAAGTGCTGCTGCAACTCGGTGTTGTCGAGCCACATGTAGTCTCTGAACGAGGAGTCAGCGGCAGGCTTGAAGTCGCCCGCTAAGATGTGTGATTTGATCAAGTACTCCTTGGTGGCAGCCTCGTCTTGTGTTATCTGGTTGGCACTGTTGTACTTTAACACGTGGATCGGGGACTTTGACACCGTGAAGAGATTCACGTCCTGCGAGCTGGCCTGCTGCAATCCTTGCACCGCCAACTCGTGCAAAGGCTTCGTCTCTTCGCTGTACTTGAAGTTTGGCAATCTCCACTGGTTGCCGTCGTTCACCACGAGATACAATGTCTTGGCCAAGCGGCGCTCCAAGCTCTTGAGGTCGTTGTTCTTATCAGCCTCGGTGATTCTCGAGTTTGGTTGAATCGGCTGAGTAATCTCCTTGTCGCCCGACTTTTCTTCGCTATTGGTCTCCTCCTCCTTCAAGTTCACTACTTGCTTGTATCTTCTTTCTCTATTGTGTTTGACATCTGGAACTCCCTTTGGGTAGAAAACGCCGGGTTGACGTCCCACTGGGTTCTTTTGCTTCTCCAAAAACGCTCTCTCGGCAAGCGACGATTTTTTGAAATAGAAATAGTGAGGGAATGTCCACTGCAATCTCTCTGAGAGCTCATGCTGGTAGTTGTAGTAGGCCCTCTCAAACTTGCCGAGATCCGGCGTCACCAATGGGATTCTCGACACCAACAAACCGGCAGACACATTTTTGAGTGCCAGTGTTTCGCTGGGACTGGTCGCAAAAGCCCTGCTCTGCACCCGCAATGGTAAACGGAACATATTCTGTGCTGGTGGTCGTCTGCGCTTGAAGCTCGTGCTGAAAAAAAACTGGAAAATCAAGAATCGCGTCACGTGACATGTGTGGTCCAGAGGTAGCTCTAAAAGGGGTGTGGGGGTGTCCGCGACACATGCATTATATCTGAGATTATAAATTTGCAAGAAATAAACAGTCTTGCTTTCTTACTGATCAACCAAATACTCTCCAAGAGGGAAGTCCAAGTCGTTGGCGATCAGCTCGACAAAGTCGTAGCCGAAGTTGATCTTTAGCTTGAGGTTCAGGTTCAACATGTCCAAGCTCGGATTGTGGGCGGACCCTAGCGTTTTGAAGATGAGGTTGAGCGAAACCAAGTTGGCAATCTGGGAGTAAAAGTCTATATCCAATCGCACTTTGTCTGACTCCGGAGTATCATAAATAGTCTGTAGTATAGCTATCAAGCGCTCGAGCTCGAAGGAGCTGGGACTCAACAACTTGGCATTCAAGGCCTTTTTCTTCTTTTTACTGACCGCCTTTTGGCTGAACCGCCGGCGACTAGTGACGTTCTTGAGTTTAGAAAAAAGCACATAGTCGTGCTTAGGAGCGACGTACGACGCAAGGTATGCGGCACACAAGACGTACTTGGAGTACTCTGGCAAGTCGATGCTGGCGGGAGTTCCAGTTTCCGTATCGATAATGGTCGATTCCAGCTGGAAAAGTGACTTGTGGGTGCGATAGAACTTCAAAGTGTCGTTGTCATTGTAACTTTCTGCAAACGGTAGAATCTTGTCCATTACCTTTAGTATCGTGTTCAAGTTGCTGCCGGTAAACGGGTAGAAACTGTCCACCACCAACTTGACCAACTCGGGTCGGTCGCTTAGCGACTTGAAAGTCAGCAAAATTGAAACAACCTCGTCATGCGTGTAGTTGTCGAAAAAAATTGTCGGTATAGATTGAATGTTCATTCCGCTGGTTCCTGGGTTGTACTGGAGATTGTATTCATTGAGCAAGAAGACAAAAGTGAACTTTTCCCTAGCAACCTTGCACAGGTTCAAAAACCCGTACAATCCACAAATCACCTCGTCAATCCTTATGTGCTCCGCCAAATGGTCGGAGTTCTCCAACAAGATGTAGTTATAATGCGGCAACAGCGCAGCTATTTCCTCAAGCACAATAGCAAACTTGTTCACGGTGAATATACTCTGAAGATCTCTCAGTATGCCGTTCGAGTCACATATTTTCTTAAGAAGCTTGTAGAATAAATTTTTGAGCGACACCGCAGTCAAGCAGTCGGCGTGTATCACATTTTCGTCCTGGACAGTCTCTGAAAAATACCGTTTCACGGCGGTGGTCTTGCCCGAGTTGATCCCATGGACAACAAGACAATTTAGCATCGGCCCAGTCCTTATAAAGACGTCCAACAAGTCGAGCTGTTCGTCCCGGGCAGGGATCACTTCTTTTATCTCAGAGAGGTTCATTGAAACACTGACTGCTAAATCTCGAGCCTCAACTAAACAAGTTCAACATGCATGAAGCATCACGGCGGGGCTTCTACCGCGCGACAGGGCTTCTACTGTCAAACAGGGCTCAAACCTGGGAATTTCTCGAGACGGTTCTGAATTGCGCGGCCAATCAGCATGACCGTTACGTTTCCGGGTAATCCCTTATTTACCCTTGTTCGCCGCCCCGTTTAAATTTCCTCTTGCCAGCATAAGACAATTCCATAGTTGTGTACAAAGGTTGCTAATAGTCGGACAAGACTAATAATTGACAGCGTAAACGATGAGCGAGTTGGAAGAGTTTGACACTGTGTTAAGCGAGATCAAGGGTTTGAAGGCCCCCGGGGTCAGCGGGTCGCGTATCAAGAAGTTGACGGGGATTGCCATAAAAAACGTGAACGTATGTATCTAGAAGGAAAGGTGTGCCTAGGAATTGCTAAGCTGTGCTAAGCTGTGCACTATAAAATGTGTCAAGCAGTGCGCGATAAGAAGTGCTTCTCACAAGTGCATGCTAAGTTGTGCATGCTAAGAAGTACATGCTAAGAAGTGCTCGATAAGAAAGGAAGTGTTTCCTGACGGCTGCAATCTAGGACGTGTACGCTGAGAACTGTGCGCTAGGAATTGCATGCTGAAAAGCGCACATTCAGTTTCAGTGCACAGCTAGAAGCGCGCTTTGAGGAAGCACCTTGTGCGTTTCAGGGAAGCGCCGATGCTTTAAAAAACCAGTACTAACTTTGTAGCTCGAGGCCGACGTCGTGAATAAGATCATTAATTTCTGTAAAGACGTCCCCACCTCGCATAAATTGGGGGCGTTTTATATCATCGACTCGATTTCCAGGGGATTTCAGACGGAGGCCAAGAAGCAGGGCGGCCTGGCGATCAACTTCGCCGAAAGCCCGGCGCCAGGCACATACCGCGGCGCCCTAATCACGATCAGTAGCAGTATGCAGCAGTTGCTTGAGACCGCCTTGACCGAGGAGCACGACGACGCCCAGAAGGAGAAGGTGCGTAAACTAGTAGACATCTGGTTGAAAGCAGGCACCTTTGAAAGAAACATGTTGCAGAACGTCCGTAACCAGTTTTTCGGACAGGCGCCAGCGCCAGCGATGGCTTCTGCTAGTCCACCTGCCGCGGACCCTTCGCAGATCTTGAAGTCGTTGGCTTCTTTGGCCGGCCCGGCTCCAAGCAGCAACGGCAGCGCGTCCCCAGCGCCGCCTGCTCAGGCCGCTCCAGCGCCGGCTCCGGCCCCAGCGCCAGCACCAATGCCGTTCCAGATGCCGAACGGCCAGACCGCGGACCCTAACGCCATCTTCCAGATGTTGCAGCAGATGCAGGCCGCCAACGGTGGTCAGTTCCCGCCTGGCTTCCCAGGCATGAACGGCGCGCCAAACGGCTTGCCTAATGCTCCTCAGAACAACGGCCCAAACAACAGCTTTGACAGACGCCGCAACAGCGGCGGCCAGTCGCAGGAGGACGCGTTCAACAGCTTCAACAACGAGCGTGGCCGCGGCGGAAACATGTACGACCGTCGCCGCCAGAACGGGCGCAACCGCTCGCGCTCGCCTGGTAGAGACAACGGCTATGGCGGTGGGTACAACGACCGCAGAGGCGGGTACAACGACAACTATGGTAACCAAGGTGGTTACAACAATGGCGGGGGCTATGGTAACCAGGGTGGCTACAACAACGGTGGTGGCTACGGAAACCAGGGAGGCTATGGCAACCATGGGGGTTATAACAACAACGGCGGCGGTGGTTATGGTCAGGACAACGGCTTTGGCGGCGGTTACGGGCAGGGCCCAAGAGGCAGACGCGACAACGGGCAGCAGTCGAACTTACTCAACCCTGGCGAGAGCAACGATCCAGGCAGCTTGCACTACCGTCCGCGCAACATCGCGCACGACCCTAGCTTGCCAGCGGGTTCGATCAAGGTTCTTTCCAGAACTTTGTTCATCGGCGGCATTGGCAACGGCATGGACGAGCGCGCGCTCGCCAGCATCCTCAGACCGTACGCTGAGGTGCAGAGTGTCATCTTGAACCAGCCGAAGAAGCATGCGTTCGTCAAGGTGTACTCGCGTGACGAGGCCGTCAACGTGATCTCGTCGTTCAACAAGAACGGCGAGTACAACTTGCGTCTCCGGTGGGGAGTCGGGTTTGGCCCGCGTGACTGCTGCGACTACCAGCACGGCGTGAGTATCATCCCAATTGCGCGTCTCACCGACGCCGACAAGAGATGGGTGGTGAGTGCCGAGTGGGGCGGAACCGGCGGCCAGGAGATGGTGCCGGGCATTGTCATCGACGAGCCGGACATTGAGATCGGCAAGGGCGTTTCGTCCAAGGCGATCTCCAAGAAGATGCCTACCGACGGTTCGAGAAATGGTCCGCGCTCCACCAAGCCTGGTGAGCCGGACGACATCTACACAGACCCATTGGGCCAGGCTCCAAACCAGATGCCACACATCTCCAAGGAAGCTAACCCGTTGGCCAACTTGTTCAACAGCGGCGCACAGGGCCCACCACCGGGCCAGCCGGCTGCTCCAGATGCCAACGCTGCTGTCGCCGCCTTGTTGAGCTCGATCCCTGGTCTCGGAAACCCGGGAGCTAACTCGGGAGGCGACGCCACCAGCGGGTTGAATGCGCTTCTCCAGCAGAGTAAGGGGAATCAGTGAGCAGGGCATTGGCGCAGTCAGTGTGCTGCGTCAAACACTTGCTCGAAGTGTGTTAGCAGGATGTTCGCAGTTTGCTGGCCCTGCTAGACACAAAATCGGTGAGGATGGTGGATGGCTTTGACAATCGGAGGCCCGTGGCCTGTTGCAATGCTGCGCAGCTACGTGCTGCATAGTTTTTACCTGTTACAATCCAATGATAGTCAGTTTATTTATAGTACAAAATGCAGTTTATATGATGCTAATGCGTAGTGGTGGCGAGGCCCCGTAAGCCGTGAAGCTCGCCGTAGAAAGTAAGAAATTCCTCGGCAAACGACTTGAGGGTCCACCAGTTGACAAAGTTGGCCTTGTTGCGGAGCGAAACGAGGATCCGGTTGAAGATGGAGTTGATCTGGAGCAAGACAAGCTGGATGGGAGTGTTAGGGAACTGGAACACAACCTCGTGGAGCAAGA